>JAVLUX010000038.1:12782500-13982500 GCA_032164185.1 Moxostoma hubbsi
TCAACAGCCTTTAAAAAATATTCAAATTCGCTCTTGGTCAATTAAGATTTGACCCTTGGCTAATACTAAATAATGTGTCAAATTTTATAAGACTTTCTGGTGTTATGAAATCTCCATCTTTGATAGTTTACATACGTCACCATCGCTATGGTTACAGACATAATTCATGGCTATTGCAAGAATAAAAACAAAAATGGGACTTGATTTTGGTTAATTGTTAATACAGATATTATTTGATCCTGTCTTGTAAGCTGTTGTAAGAACGGGACAATTCTAGAGTCACACCTGTAAAAACAGTTTTCATTCCCAGACACAGACTGTGTGAACTAACCAGTGAGTCCAACAGGAGGTCTAGACCCTTCCTTCCAGCACAGGAAGCAACTCTCTGGATCCGCAGCTGAGATATGAAATATAGAGTAAATGCATTCGTTTTATGTTCTGTTTGTTGCAGACTGCTTTTATTGCTCTTGCATCCATTTCCTCTCTTATGCTCCCTCCCCGATCTGAACAGTTCAGATAATATTTCCAGAGCAGGGGCCAGAGATGTGAGTTATCGGTGCATTAAAACCTGCACCAGTGCAACTGCAGGAGTTACTCAGAGGGAAGAAAAAGGGACATGCGGAGAAAGCACAAGAAGAGATGGGATTGGTGAAGCAGAGGCGGAAGCCACCACTGTTTAGGGAAGAACAATGCACAGGTGTATCATGGAAACTAGTGCTCTAATTCAGCATACTGCAAATTCAGTAGAAACTCCAGAGAGCAAAAGAGGAACAACATATGGAATAATTAGGTCAAAGATTATTTTTACATATTGTGAAAATATGGAGATTTATTTTACCCTTCCTCCTTAATCCCAGCAGAACTTTATATGTATGTTTTCAAGCTGTTAAAGAAAGGGAGATGGTGTATCCTGGAAGTTTTGCAAGCTGACTTAATAAAAAAGGTTTATCTGATGAAATCTTTCACAAAAGTTGTCCGAGACACATACGGTCCCTCCCCCTGTGTATGTGTACAGGAGTGTTGAATGTATAACAAATCAGTTTATGGACTTGGGTTTTTCATATTTGAGCCTTTAACAGAGCTGTTGGCTCAGATCGCTAGAATCTGCACGCGTTTCTGCTCAATTTACAGGCTGGACGTTGCTGTAAAAATTCAACCATGCTGTCATTTTTAATCATGAGAAAACCAGGTCCCAGACAGTTTTTGTTATAATAGTTATAAGAACAATTTGCACAAAGTAATTCTGCATAAGTTTGCACACGTTTTGCTCATGTTTCATGAATCACATCCTTGTTTTCATTCTCATCGTATCACATATAGCATTTACTCTGATTTGGGTCTCTTGGAGATTACTGGCCATGTCACCTGCCATCTTGGCCCATATCTTTAACCACTTTCTTTGCACTTGCTGAGAGATTACAATGTTTACATCCCTTCAAACAAACCCAGTAAGCTTAACTCAGACCTTTAAATGATTCTTTCACGATCCTGCTTCCTTTTTCAAACTAAGTTTGGCTGAAAGGTCCAGCCTTCATTGGCTTCATCTAGAGCCATAATCACTCTCATGCATTCTGGCGGTTTCCTCTCCACTCCAGTGTGATCTGAAACAGTCTGAGATGCCAAGTAGGGGAGAGAAGAGAAACAGTTTGGTTTCTAAATGTATTGGATAGAGAATTATAAGAATCTGAGAGAAGACAGTGAAAGGTGGATGGCAAGGCAAGACGTGGTGGCGCTGTGTTCAAACTTCTGCCAAGATCAAACCGGAAATGTGAAACATTATTGCATTTATGGCACAGCATCCATGCAGGACTCTGGCAGATGTTTAGAGGCCCTTCGTGGAGCTCTTGAGACTAGGAAAAGAAAGGGAGGAACAGGGGGTTACTGTGGAAGTGATGGGGCTGATTTGACTCAGCTCCCCAAGACATAAATTTACGGGTGGGGTTGGAACTTCTGACGAGTCCCCCGGAACCCTGGTGAAAGCAACACTAACAACCATAAATGTTCTTATATCTATTTATCTTTCTCTCCACCCTTTTCTTAACGCTTGCTAATATTGGTTCAAATCAAACCGGCCCATTCTATTCGCCGTATAGCTCTGGACCAAATTCCCAATCTCCACCCATCGATTTCTCTTTTCAATCTATTTACTTTTTTTAATCATAGAACTTAGTGAACAGTATGTTTTTTTTTTTCTTCTAATCCAGCATATAAATGGCTGCTAAATAGTTTGAAGGTTGGCCATTATATTTCTGGTTTTATAGAAACGCTCGCACACAAATGCAATACTTGGCAGTGAGTCAAGGTGAAGAAATCGTGGAAATGTCCAGATAGATTTGCACAGACCGGAATGAAGCTGTCTCTGTGCATAAGGTATTGACAGGTGTTTGTATGCACATCTGGCTGAGAGTTCCTCCAATGTCCCTTTATCTTTTACAATCACTCATAGCCTTCCAGCCAAGAAAGCATTCCGATTACAGAAGATAAAGCACAACACTGTCACCATGACAGCTTTGGCGGTGACGGCTCATCTTTAGCCAGAAACAGTCCCACATGTGCGATGATTCCTGTCATTTTTTTATGTTATGATTTGTCAGAGATATGTAAACAATTTGTCGCCCCATAAACAATGCATTTTTATTTCAGTAGGTAAATTGTTACATGGGCATTTTTGCTATGCTGTTTGAATTTGAATGCAGACCAGCTCTTCTATAATCCAAAAAATATGCAACTCTCGGTTTGTTGAATCCAAAGATGGCAAAGCAATATTTCATATTTCATTTTCAAAGTCATACCCTGAAGCAAATTAAGAAGGAAAGTTTACCAATGCCAGCAAATCAAAGGGGTAGTTTAATTGGTAGGGTATTTGAGTGGGATTAGGTGAACCTACTTGGATATATGAAAACAAATATATAAGGGAAATAAAGAAAAGTGAGCAAGATGGGAATTGTTTTTTCCCCCCCTAATTTACACCATGTCCTAACTAGTGGCAACGTGATAAAGTGATAAACAGCATCACAGGTATCTTCCATGTTCATCCAAATTTATATATATGGCTCTTTATTAGGAACACCTGTACACCTACTTATTCATGCAGTTATCTAATCAGCCAATCGTGTGGTAGCAGTACAGTGATAAAATAATGCAAATACAGGTCATGAGCTTCAGGTAATGTTTACATCAACCATCAGAATGGGGGAAAATGTCTTAGTGATTTTGACCGTGGTATGATTGATGGTGTCAGACGGGCTGGTTTGAGTATTTCTGTTACTGCTGATTTCCTGGGATTTTTACGCACAACAGTCTTTACAGTTTGAATGGTGAATGGTGCCAAAAACATCCAGTGAACGGGAGTTCTGTGGATCGATAGGCCTTGTTGATGAGAGAGGTCAACTGAGACTGGCCAGACTGGTTCGAGCTGACAGAAAGGCTACGGTAACCCAGATAACCACTCTGTACAACTGTAGTGATCAGAACAGCATTTCAGAATGCACAACACATCAAACCTTGATAAAGACAGGCATCTGGCATTTAATTTGGACCATAGTTTGCCTAATAAAGTGCTCAGTGCGTGTGTGTGTGTGTGTGTGTGTGTGTGTGTGTGTATGTGTGTGTGCGCGCGCTTTTTTGGAATAAAGCAAAATACAGTTTTATGACCGGTATGAGGTAAGAAATACATATGGCTGGTAAACTTTCGCAATTCTTTGTCCATTTGCCAAGAGTGCAAAAAGTTTATTTTTGACACTGTGTACATGAGATCAGGTGTGTCTTACCTGCCATAACCTGCACTGACTAAGGCATTATGGGAGTTTTAACTACCAAAATTAAAATACAAAATTAGAATAGAAGTCAATGTGGTATTAAAAAAAATGGTGTGTGTGTGTGCACATTTGCATCTTTTTGTCTGCGTTTGTTTGTTTGTATGCTATTAAGGGAGCATGTTGCCATGGTCATTGATGCAGTTAAGTATATGCGTGTCTGTAGGAGAGGTATAAGGTCTTAAACAAACATTATTCAAAACTATCCTTTTTATTTACTGTCATCCTGAATATATTTTTGCTTCTCACCCAACTGTGGAGAATTTGTGGTTTCCCAAATGCCTCCAGGGTGGTTTGAATCTGTTTCTCCTTCCAGAGTCCATTTCACTGAAATCCTCACCTCTGCTGCCGTTATTTCTCTGCAATCCCTCAAGTTCGCTCCCAGACCCCCACCCATCACACCACAGGAAGCTCTGAGATGTGCTCTCTCTCTGCCAACATTCTGCTCACATCTTTCAGAGATTAAGGCAGGGAAGGAGGCAGGGTTAGGGGGCAGTCTAATTTGCCAAAAAGAAAGACCTAAAGCCAAGCACACACTACACGACTAGCTGTCTGCACCCTGCTACTCACAGTCTTGTTTTTCGTTGGGCTGGTGTGCACACTACACGACTGATCGCATAATCGGTGTATCAGATGCACAACCATCTGTCCCCGACTGGCAATGTGAACACTTGGTATTAAGATCTGTTTAGGGTGATCCGATCACATGCATACAAGCGAGACACATCACCGTTACAACTGTGGTCTCTTGTGTTCATATTTTGAGGGGAGAGTCTCTGATTTCACGAGGACATACATTAATCAGTATAATAGTGATTAAAAAAGTTATTTTCCATCTAAAGAAAAAAAATCAGAAAAAACACGAAAAATAATAACGATAGTGGGTAGGGAGATATGGGTGATGTTTTAGTTTAGTTTCTAATAATTTTTTATTAGTCTGCAAATAGACGGGCAAGTCGCAGGAGTGCATGTACTACACAACAGTTGGTCCTAATATCTGAGACTTTTTGTTGCAGAACAGTTGGCAACTCAAAACATCAAAGGGGACGAGCTTGAGTCATGTAGAGTACGCTAGGCTTGTGTTTAAAGGCTTAGTTCACCCAAAAATTGTATTCTGTCATAATTTATTCACGTTTATTTTGCCCGAACCCGAATTTCTTTAATTCCTCAGTGGAACATACAGGAAGATGTTAAGCAGAATGTCATTGTATGAAAAAAAGATGCAATGAAAGTGAAGTAAAACGGAAGGGAAAAAAGCGTATGTTTTTGAAACAGTATTTGAGTGAGTTTATGATGATAGAATTTCCCTTTTTGGGCAAACTGTCCCTTTAAGTGCAACATAAAAAATATGCTTGCACTGGTACACATACACACACACATATGATCTGGAGCCCCATGCCATCAACCAGCATACACGGGCCCCGTGCTCTTTATTAAGGATTGTGGTTTGACACATGTCTAGAGGAACTCATTTAGAAAGGGAACAAATAGCTTGCTGCTCAAATTTTTTTGCCCTGCTAGGGGTATGAAGTCTAAACACTTGGCTAGATGGAGCCCACAGGTTTTACATATCTACATAACGCATGCATGAATTTGTGTTTTGGTGTTTTTTGGCCATTTGACAGAATTTTCGATGGCATATAAGACATTTTAAAATGAGTCAATAGCAATAACTTCGATAGATGGATGGACCGACGGACATTTGGCTGAAAGATAGATCTTTAAATTGTATTATACAGTATACATTGGCATTATGTTGGCCATATGACACTTTACTCTCTAGATAATCAGCATCAGCCATTTAAAAAAAAATAAAAAATCAATCAGCAAGAAGTTCTGGACCAGGATATGTTGGAATGGTTGTTTTTATAATCCATAAGTATAGTCATAAAGATGGACGTGTTTTCCAAGTTGAATAAGTCATTTCCACAATCAGAGGTTGTCATTAGCCGACCATAACCGACACGTATTTGAACTGCACCCTAATGCTTTGCAGATATTTTTCCAAAGCCTTTCTGAAGTTTTGTAAAACTATGGTTTTGTTCACAGTAACATTTAATTTGGAAAGTCTCTCTCAATTTCACATCTAAAAAAGTCAAAGCACACGATGAACCTTAGGGAAATCGGATATACATGTCATGGCATTAATGGCCAATGGTACATTAACTGCTATGCCTGTTAAATAGTTAATTTGTATATTTTTTCTTTTTAGACAATACCTAAAATAATACTGTTTTTACTAGTGCATGGTGCTAATTTATTATAATTTTTTTTTACCTTATTTCAGTACTCAGGGAAAGTTATTCATGAAGGAAGATGCAATTGTTTTACTTTTAGATGTCATATTTGGGAAGATGTATGTTTTAGAACAGCTGTGTGTGTGTGTGCGTGCGTGTGTGTGTGTGTGTGTGTGTTGCTGAGCTCCTCCAGACTCCGTGTGTGTAAATTAATTATGAGTTGATCCACCAGAAACAAAGACCCTGCGCTGACAGCGTCTTCACACTCTTCTGGTTCTTTCTCATGCCTCTGCTCCTCTTTCTCACCTTAGAGCTTCTTTCATCTACCACCCTTTTGCAGTTCTGTAATGTATAAAAGTTAGTTGATTGGTTGGTAAAGTGTGTTGTTTTTTTCTATGTTAAATTCCTTTCTCCTATCCTAGCTTAAAGGTATAGTTCAACCATAATAAAAATTTATTTACTCAACCTCATGTCATTCCAAACTCATATGAATTTCTTTCTTATGCACAACACACAATATGTTTTAATATATATACTGCCTTTTCAATACAATGGCAGATTATTTTGACTCAGTTAAAGGATTCAATAGTATCATAAAAGTAGGCCGTGGGACTTCGTCATATTCTATGTCTTCTGAAGACATACAATCGGTTTTGGTGAGATATAACCCGCAATCAAAAAATGTATTTTGTGAAAATCTATTTTGGAAACCTGTTTGAAAATTGTTGTCATTTGTGCAATTCCATTTGGTGACACAGAAGTTACATATGCTAACATCGGACCTCAATATGTGTGTTGGTAGACAACTAGTCAACCACATTGATTGTTCCCTACTTGTAGCTTCACATGTGGAGGAAAATTATAACCATGTCCCCCTATTTTTCTGTTCCCTTCTCTCTTTCTTTGTCAGTGACAGGCATCACATCTCCATGTCCATCCCTGTCCCTCTGAAGTGTCAGCTCAGTGTCTCCACCATGTCTGAAGTGGACTTTCCTTCCCGGACCAGTCCCCCAGACCAAGGCATCCAGACGCAGGCCGGATCAGATGTTGACAAGCTGAAATACAGAACCCCTCCACCCAGTTACAACACAGTCATGGCTCAACCTGATCCCATGACCACACTGGAGGTTCCATCTGAGCTGTCCTCTGCAAGCATGGAGGTAGTAGAGATTGTAGAGCCACATGGGGATGCAGATGGGGATGTAGAAGCACAGGCTGCATGTGAGGTGCAAAATGAGCCAGTGCAGGCTGAAATGGAGAAGCCTATGGAGGTACCTACAGACATTGCAATTTGTATTGCACCTTCTGACTGTATACCCTGCTCCTCCACTGACCAGCATCCAGGGGCAATGAATGGATCGGCCATGCTCACTGAAGGTATGGGATTGGGTGATGTAGGTGGAGCGGAGCTGTGCTGCTCAGTGGAACAGGCGGAGGAAATAATGGGCACTGAAGCCACAGGGCTAGGTTTGGGACTAGGATTAGGGTTGGGTTTAGGTGGAGGTGCCAGACTAGACGATTACCCCTGCATACCTGTGGAGCGTGCAGTGGCGGTCGAGTGCGATGAACAGGTTTTGGGAGAGTTTGACACCGCTGGCATCGAGGAGGTCTCGCGACGCATCTATGCACTAGAAAACATGTCCAGCTTCCGACGGCCTCGGAAGAACTCGGAAAAATGACTGAGATACATGGACCTGGAGTAACGAGTCAAAGGTGAAAGGTGTCCATGAGCCTGTGTAATGTTTCATCCTGACTGCAACAAGACATTACATAAAGAACTATATTATTATTATTAATATTGTCATATAAGTATTAATATTATTAAGGAAAAATCTGGAATATTGTCCAATTTGCACTTCTCAAAACATTCTTATAATCCTTTAAAGTGGAAATAAAGCAAATGTTTGTATTTGAAATGGTTGATGGCCATCTTTCTGGGTGTGTGGTAGGCCTGTGTGTTTGGGTTTGGAGTCTTAAATGCCACTCAGTATTACAACAGAAGCTCTGGCACGCCAGTACTAACCTGAGAACAAAACGAGATATATTTACGAGGCTCAGCGCCAGGAGTACTGCCTGTCAGTCGGGGTGGGCAGCAAAGTCGAGGAATTACTGTGTGCCAATTACACCCTTTTACATGCTGCATACCCGAGCCCTGCTTCAGAAACATGAAAACCACAAATGCATGCACACACATTGCACAAACCTCTTCGCTTTACTCTGTTTTCACAGTCTGGAAAAATTGACCTTTGCGAGACCTTTATTCTTTGTGATTTATTCATCCATTAATAAACCAATTGTACTTAACGGTCCAAAACTTTTAGGACAAAACCTTTACTGTTGGATTAATGCTGCAATTACATCTTGTCGGAATTACCTTAAATATGAGTATCCAGTTAGTAAAATCCATTTTCTTTTAAACTCAAACATTTATGAAACCTTTATGAAGGATCCAACTTCTCCCACTTGACCATTTTGACTACATGTAAAAACAACCACAATGGCAGTGGCTTCAACAGTTTAAGGTTTTTGCCAACATGTACAATTACTCGGATATCAGAGAAACCAAAATGCAATTGATGTGCACTGTATACTGTTGATTTATGGCATTTCTCCTCATTGCATGGCACAGACATTTATCTGTCATTTCCTCTATAAACAATATTCACATGCCTTCAGCTTTCAGGAGCCTTTTCAGGCATACTCAAGTGGCAGATCCTGTAGTATAACAATTGGATAATGAATGTAATGATCACTTTTAAGAAAAGACAGTGATTTTGAAAAGAAAGGAACATTAATCATTGAGTTTTGGATCATTTATCCTGGCCTGAAACCATTGTTTTAATTCCTCTTATCTTGTAGTATTGCCTTGATGACTGTTGATTTATGTTGTATTTAAGACAAATGCAAGAATTTGTTTCCATAAATTGCTGTGACATTGTACATATACTTTTGTATGAAGGGTGTTTTATTATTAAAGACCACAGTTTAAAGAAATTACTGTGAGCAGTTTTTCATCCAGTTTTCTTTCTTACATTCTTTTTGCAAACTCTAAACAAGCAACAGACACTTCAAATATTGCACAAATAATAGACAATCTAACACAACCAATTTCGTTCATTCCTTGTCAAATCTTATTTTTGATTGGTTTTTTTTGTTTTGTTTTTTGCCTTTGGTGTAGAGTAAGTAATAGGAATAGATGGTGAAAGGTATTGGGGAATGACTCAAACCTGCATCTTAAATAGGCATAGCTATGATCTTGTAAAGACACTCTTGTTTAAAGTCAACAAGAAATCAAAACTGACTGTTTACTTTCTTAATGCATACATTTCTTAAAATCTTCCCATATTGTGCATGGTTCAATGGTGCAATATATATATATAAAATTTTTTTTTTGTTTGTTTGTTTTTTGTGTTGTCTACGTAAAACACAACAACGATACACCCTTCTACATATTTGCTCTTTGAAATCAATATGGCAAAAAATTCAAAATCCTCGGGCTCTGGAATTATTAAAAGACACTTACTGAAAAGCTGAAACCTCTTGATGGGCCTGCGGACCAGGGACTCGATTTGAATGGTGTGGCCTGGGAAATCCAGCGTCAAATTTCCAACAGGTTTGTGATGCAGATGAAAGTTGGCGCTGACTTAGAAGTTCACGCTGTAATACGCTGTTTCCATCAAATATGGTGATGGAAACAAAATTGTCTGAGTTGGTTACAAGAGTGACAGATGTTGAGAACCGGATCAATTATCTGATGTCATCGGAGAGGGAATTATCTGATAATCTGCCGGCGACCAAAATTGATTTGGAACACGTTCTTGGAAAACTTGAGTATTCCTGAGCATGTGGAGGGCAGAGATATGGTGAAATTCCTAGATGAACTCTTCCCAAGTCTGCTCAACATAACAGGCCACAAGCTGGTAATTGTGCGAGCTCACAGGGTTCTGGCCCGTAGATCAGCTGAGATAGACAGGCCCCGATCAATCCTGGCCAAATTTCTGAGATCATCCAATAAAGATCAATTGACAAAGGTGGGCTAGGCCTACCATAGATTTTGTTTTATTATTATGTGTTCTGTCTTAGACATTTGGCCCATTGGTCGCTTCCACCTGAGAGAGCCCCTCCCTGGTTTCACCCTTGCCCCTATTTTGCCATCGCAAAGCCTTTCGATCAAATTAACCGGAGAAGTGAAGTCACCCTGTTATCTGGCATTTGCATGTGGTTTGGACAAAAGTGACCAGAGTGTTTAAATCAAACATTTATTTAAATGTTGCCTCAGAGTGTACTGGGAGGGGTGTTACTACTCATGGTGACCTACATGTGAGTGGAGAACTGAGATCTTTTGATAATTTGGATTCCTAGATCCCATTTACGGCTGCGCCACCTGCTCTGTACTGTTTTTGGGAGTAGTGTACACCCCCCTAAAGCGGAAGATACTCTGGAAATCGTGATTACTGCTTTTGGGAAAGGTCATGAAGCATCTGTGTATTACTCCCTGTTAATTCAGTGTCTGGGGATGGAGCTTCTTCTTCTCACAAGAGATTATGGGAGAAGAATGTAAACCTGGTATTGGAGGAGGGAATGTGGGCTAGGATTTTAAAAAGCATCAAGTCTGCATCTAGAGATGCAAGGGTCTGTCTGATGCAATTTAAGTTTTTGCATTGGTTCTACTGGACCCCCTCAAGATTGTACAGGTTGGGTCTTAAGGACACACCCACTTACTGGCGGTGCCAATCAGAAGACGGGGACATAATACATGTATTTTAGGGATCTGTAATGATCCAAGAATTTTGGTTGGGGGTTCAGAACTTTTGTGTGAGCTGTTGAACACTGATATTTTATTTAGCCCCAGACGCTGTATCCTGGGTGATGGGATGACTCTGGATATTGGGGACAGTTATTTCAAAAGTTGAGTCCTAGCCGGAGTCATGATTGGTTAAAAAAAAAATCATCCTCAGGGGTTGGAAGTCGGCTGGGGCACCCTCATTTAGGGAATGGTCCTGGGAGATGGGTGGGGTGGCGGAGTTTGAGGAGATGTTTTTAGAAGGCTGGGGAAATGGGATTTGTTCATCAGGAAGTGGGGGGAATTTGGCTTTTTTTGGAGGGTTCACAGGGAGTGACTGTTGAGAGGGATTTGTAGTTTAGTTGGGTATGTCTTTTATTGATTTTGTTTGAATGTTTATTGAATGTGGGGGGGATAATGTGAATAATGTTGTCAATTTCTTATGTTGTGTATGTATGTTTTATCTTTGGAATCAATAAAATAGTTAATAACAAAATTAAAAAAAAACTTACCCTCAAAGCACCTGTAGGCTCCATTCTGCTATATACAGATAAAGACCCATTTTTCACGATCCTTTAAAGTCCAATCTACGTTTTCACTAGAAATTATTTTAGATTATGAAGTTAAAATGGGTTGCGGACTGTTTCATGTTGACTGTTCCTGTGACATGTTGACCAAGTGGTACTGTTGTTCCCTCTTTATAGCTGCCAAACCAATATTGTGAGAGTAACTGCTGATAAACAGCATTCTGTCTCACAAGACAGAGTAGCTGTGGAGTGAAGACTCTTTCAAGCTCTGAGAGCAGTCACTGTCCTAATCCACTGCATGTGTGAGGAATTCTAAAATTTAAGGCAGATCCAGCTGTTGGCTCACTGAAAAATCACGTCACCCCATAGAGACAGCAGAGGAGCTGGTGATGGCAATAGAATCACTTGATTGTGTGAATGCGTCTGATGTATTATAGGATGGAGAGACTGCATTTCAGAGTGCAGCATTGGCCTCATTGATAAATTAATACTTTTCATGTTGGCATAAATGTCACTGGTTTGGCACAGCTGAAGGGGCAAGCAGTTATGTCAGTTAGTTTTGAAATAAAACAATTAAAAGTTTTTTTTTTTTTTTTTTGTCTAAGTTATTTGTTGTTGCAGCTGTTTTTTGTTTGTTTGTTTGTTTTTACTGAAAAATTGTTTCAGCATCTGAACTTTTTTCCAGCAACAGATTTTTTCTTTATGATGTCGAAATTATGGTAAATTTGAGATTCCCAAAAAGTGTCTTTGTAGAACTCGTAATTATAAATTGTAAACTCTGAATTCTCTCAAAACTCCAACTTGAAAGAAGTGACATCATGTAAAAAGAACAATATAGCAGTGACCTCATCAGTTAAAGTTAGTGAACACATATTTCTTTTTGATTTGCCTTATATCATTGTTACCTGGAGCGCTTTCTTTGTCCTTAAAATGGTTGCAAAAACTTAGAGTTAAATTAATGATAAATATATATTTTTGATAAATATTTTGCTGTTATCAACAACAAAACTATTTTGGCAGTTTGAGTGTTGCTATATAAACAAACAACATATCCAGATGTCTCAGGATGCGAACAGCTTGGAGAATCTTTGCTATCTTGTAATTACAGTAGCCTAATTCTGACACAACTTGAATGCAGAATTAGACTTGGTTTAAATAGAAAAATATGTTTATGAATATTTTGTACTTTTATGTTTGGTGTGTAAAGCCTTAAAGACATAGTTAACCCAAAAATGAAAATTATGTCAATGTTTACTCACCCTTTTGTCATCCAAATCCATATGACTTTCTTACACAAAACACGATAATTAAAGCTTGTGGACCAATATTTTGACTGAAAAATGACCAAATAAATTCATCATATGGCTTCAGAAGACTTGGAAAATGACAGATAAGCTATATGGACTACTTTAATTGGTACTTTAGGTAATTTTTAAAGCTTAAAGTGAGTCTCTACCAAATGCTATTGATTTGAAAAGATTATTAATTGTATTGAAAAGATTTTTCATTAAAAGAGTTCCTTTTGTTATAAGAAAGTCACAAGAATAATGCAGGTTTGGTCAGTAAAATATAAAAAAAAAATGTTAACTGTTCTTTTAAGGCTTAAACAACTTGACACCCTTCTTAACTCAATGCAATAGAAATTCTGCAATAATCAGTCCTGTTGCATGCATCTTAGAACTGTTGAATACATGGCTTGAGTGTTGATTAAACTCAGTTCGGTCACTCTATTCGGTGTGTATCTGCTTTTCTGTTCCTTATCACTAGCACCTCACAAAAAGATTACACAGTGCATACCCACACCTCACATGATACTGTAAAAACCTATTTTTGGACTATAACAACAATAACCCTCCCAAGTCCCCACAGCACCTCTATACAACATGAAAAAGACATGCAATGCCAGACTTGATCATGTGAGTGATGTTGTCATCCCTGTACAATTAGCCAAGCCTATTAACCAAGAAAACATGTTGGAGTTAAATAAAAAAAAAATATGGCAAAAAATCATATCTATATAGTTCGCACAAAAATTAAAATGCTGAAAATTCAAGTTGTCTTCCCATTCAATCAGCTGTCACCACCATCTCAGCTTCCAACAGAACAAACCACTTCTCGAACGTTCTTGGCATTCTGGAAGTGTTGCTTGTTAAGCCTCATTGCTTAGAATCACATGTTTTTATTTAAAAGCCCTAATGAGATTGAACTTTCTGACTCTCTACAGTTTCATGTTTGGCCTCTTGAAATGCATTTGAGTGGAACAGATATTATTGGATCATTATCAGTATTTAAATTGGACCGATTTGGGGCAAATAAGCCCCAAAAAGAATAACAGTCAGGTGACCGTAACCGTTTCTCTATGACCTCTGCTGAAAACAAGAGCTCTGGATACAATGCTTTAAGACTGATGTCATCTCGGTAAACCCTGACGAGCTTGAATTCACACTAAATTAACACATTGGCGCTGTGTGGTTTACTATAATTAACTTTACCAGGTGCCAATGACGTAACTGACACCAAACGTAAGAGGGCAACATGGAAAACACCCTAACGTACAAAAGACTTATCCTTTGTTTAACAATAGGTAACAAAATAACTGTAATCCTCTCATAACAGCAAGGGAGGATCATATTTGCAGAATATGCCTTTGTGTTTGAATGTTTTGATGTATATGTTGTCCTAGACAATGCATGGAGGTTTCTTTGTTTCTTGTACTCTGGCGGTATTTGTGACTACTGCTCCATCTGTCACTTCTTCACCTTTTATAAGATACTTATTTCAGTCCATCTTTTCTTTCTCCTATAGCCATGGGGGACTGTTATAGATTAGAGTGCTTTTGTAATATACTGAACTGACTGCGCAATCTTTCTGAGCTGAGGCTGGATCTACTCATGCTGGTTCTGGATTACAGGTTTTGCAACGAACAAACGTAAAAAGATGAAATAATAAATACATTTTGGCAGATTTTGTCCTGAACATTTATGATATTCATTGATTATGATTCATACTTTATACTAGAGTGTGTGCAGACTGTAGTGAATGCTTTGATACAGTTTCCATATAAACCTCCTTATGATGCATTGGAGGAATGAATTAGAAATGAGCCATTGTTCTTTCCTCTCTAACTCACAGGCACTGTTACATTGGAAAGTGAAGCCAAGGACTCCCTGACTTTGTTGGAAACCTCATGAAGGGCTTGGTCTTGATTGAAATTGATCTATTTGGCCCACAGGGTTTAAGACTTGGTTTAATACATCTGCAGCTCTAATAGCGGGTTAAAAGATGGACGCTTTGAATGATAAAGAACGGGAAAAGGGGGATAAAGTGTTGCAAAGAAGAATGGAGGTGAAAACAGATAAAGCTCAAGAAAAGAAATGTTTGAGGGAGTGTTGGAGAAAGATGCACTGGATATTATGTTTCAGGACAGGGGTTGTACAGTAGATTAAGCTTTGGCACCAGGTACACCTTGGGTTATCTGGGTCGGTCCTGACTCACATAAACCCTACATACTCCATATGTACCCTGTATAAACCCCCTAAACATAAACTAATAAACCCTATAGTGCTCTCTAAGCTGTGTCTGATTTACAGTTTAGGGTGCTTTAGAGGGCTATGGGGTTTCCATGGCAGTCCAATGGCAGTCCAATTCTCTCTCTCTCTCTCTCTCTCTCTCTCTCTCTCTCTCTCTCACACACACACACACACACACCACACACACCCACCAGGGTTGGAGAAGCTACTTTGAAACTAGGTTAAGAGGCTACAAGCTATTCATAATTTCAAGTAGTTAAATTAGTCAATTAAGCCCTTTTAGAAATGTACTTAGCTATGCTAAAGGTTACTAACAAAAGGTAGCTAACTATATTGATATATTAATATTATATATTGTAAATAAGTAGTTTTAAAATTGTATACTTTTACTTGAGTACATTTTAAGTGCTGTAACTGCTATTTTCCCACCGTCTGTGTTTGCTTTTCCCTGTCCTGATTTGATTTTTATCTATCAACATGATTGGCTAGGGAGAGTCTCGTGACCCCTGTCAAATCAAATCACACACTTGAACAGCAGCTGTAGCTCGCCAACTGTGGAGGATGCCTGAACTGTGCTCAACACCTGGAAGGGCTTTTCGAAATGAAAATGCCAATTGCAGGATTGAATAGGGCTGGGTGATAAAACAATCTTGATGTTTTTCTGAAAATATATATATAAAAAAAAATAAAAATAGAGATCAATATCAATGATAAACTTAGTAATTTTCTATACTTAGCCTATGTTCTACATCTAGAAGAGGGGTGTTCATTACATCGATCGCGATAGCAAGAGCACCACTGGTTGGTTGATCTAGATAAAATGTAAAAGATTGACTTTTTATTTCCTGAAGTCTATAGCTGTGTGCTGTTTGATTGACAGGTGGCTGCTGGCTGATGTTTGAAAGCTAATGCGGGGTCGTGCCTAAATGATCAAAAACACTTTATAATTGAAAATCTTGATGAGGCATTAGTGTAAACGCAGTCGGTTTGGTCTACAGTGAGTGTAAACTGGAAAACTGTACAAAAATCGTATTTGCATCAAAATGTTGGAAATGTACATGTATGTGAATTGAGCACTGTCTAGTAGGCTGTCATATATAGGCTATTAATCAAACAACAAGGAAACGAGAAAACCGATACTTTTGGCTGAATAACATGAGTAGCTTTAAAAGTATTAATGTAATAGAATAAAATAGTGATTTTTTTTAAAATAAAATTGTTCTTTTTTTTATTATACTAAACCCTGATGTAGAGAGTGTGTTAATTTGTAGAATAAATTTCCAGTAAAGTAGAGATGATAAAATATATTATAGTTATGCTTGGCCTTTACAAGTTTTTAATGCCTGATAGAAAAGTATCAACATTTGTAGAGCAAAACTTCAGGCAGAATATTCCACCAGTCACAAACTTCAGAAAATTGTGCAACATGCATTAGAATGATAACACAACTATTTCTGGACTTAAAAGATACATGAACTAAATCAATGTGGAACATTGTATCTCAAAAGGAGGAAAATTCTCTCATAATTTACTCACCCACATGCCATCCCAGATGTGTATGACTTTCTTTCTTCAGAAGAATAAGAATTTTTAGAAGAATATTTCAGCTCTGTAGTTTCATAAAATACAAAGGAATGGATGCCAAAATTTTGACACTCCAGAAAGCACATAAATGCAGCATAAAAGTAATCCATATGACTCCAGTGGTTAAATCCATGTCTTCAGAAGTGACATGATATGTGTGGGTGAGAAAGAGATCAATATTAAGTACATTTCTGCCAGAAATTCTTCTCCCTGCCCATTAAATGGCGATATGCATGAAGAATATTAATCACCAAAAACAAAAGCAGAAGAATGTGAAAGTTAAAGTGGAGACTGACTGAGCAGGGAGGAGAATTTATAGTAAACATTGACTTAAATATTGATCTGTTTCTCACTCAGCCTATCATATCTGTTCTGAAGACATGGATCTAACCACTGGAGTCACACAAATTAGGCTACTTTTATGCTGACTTATGTGATTTTTGGAGCTTCAAAATTTTGGCACCCATTCACTTTTCGCATTGTATGGACCAAAAGAGCTGAGATATTCTTCTAAAAATCTTAATTAGTATACAGCAGAAGAAAGAATGTCATACACATCTGGGATTGTATGAGGGTGAGTAAATGAAGAGAAAATGTACATTTTTGTGTAAATTATTCCATTGAAGTCTGATGTGGCCCCTGTACCAAACCACTGCTCTATACAGATATATTTCATTCTCATCATTTACTCACCCTCATGCCATCCTAGATGTGAATGACTTTCTTTTTTATTCTGCAGAACACAAAGATTTTTAGAAGAATATCTCACACAATGCAAGTGAATGGTGATTCCTTTGAAACTCCAAAGCAAACATAAAGTCGGAATAAAATTATTAATTAGTCTCCAGTGGTTTAATCAATTCTTCTGAAGCGATTGGCAGTTGGGTTTGGATGAGAACAGACCAAAATATAACTCCTTTTTCACTCTTCATCTAGACAGCAGTCTCCTTGACTATCATTATTTCAAGCTCGATTACACTTCCTATAACGCAGTCTAACTCTCTGCACATGCGTCATGTAATAGGAAGTGTAATTGAGCTTGAAATCATGATTGTGCCAAAAGATTGTAATGGCAAAATGTACAGTGAAATTTGTTTAATATTTTGGTCTGTTTTCAACCCCGAAACAACTGGATCACTTCAGAAGACATTGATTTAACCACTGGAGTCGTATGGATTACTTAGATGGCATGACGGTGAGTAAATGATGAGAGAATTTGTTTTAGAATTTTGGGGTGAATTATCTCTTTAAACTTGAACAGATCAATTAACACTAAATAAAACTATAAAGTAACCAAATGTATGTAAATGTGTAGAAAACATAAATAATGATGAACAGCATTATTACAAATATTCTCCTAAAAAAACAAAAGACGTACAATTCTACGCCTTGAATTGTTTTGATGATGAACAGTCCAAACGAACCGATTCACTCAAATGAATCAGACTTCCAAACATGCACGAGAGAGAGAAGACGTTACAGGAGAGCTCGCTCTGCCTGGCAGGATGCCACCAAAGCAGTTTCTCGCTGCAAACCAGAGCTCATTGGCTTCAAAAAGGAGAGACTTTAGTGAACGAGAAATGTAAGTCGTTCACTTAAAAGATTTGTTCAAAAACACCGATTTGTTCACGAACGAAACACCACTACTGGCTGTTTTTAAAAGAGATGAGTTACTGTGAGATTTGTATTTACTGAAAGTTAGTAGCGTTGCTACAATATTGACACTGCTGCAATGCTAATCTATGGAGGAACACCATGGAAACACTGAGCCAGACATTTCTAACCTTTCCAGTAAGTTGTAGAGCTTTATAATTTGAGCCAAACCATTTTTTATTTATTTGATGGGTCTGCCTTGACATTTCCAGCTTGAAGACCCTATTTTATACATATCTAAAACATTAGACCATTCTGTTATGGCCAAAAAATACCAAAATTGGTTTTGAGAGTCCGGGAAATCAAGTTAAAGGAATATTCCGGGTTCATCTCAAGTTAGGCTCAACTGACAGCATTTGTGACATATTGATTACCACAAAAAATTATTTGTACACTGTCCCTCCTTTTCTTTAAAAAGCAAAACAAACATTGAAGTTACAGTGAGTGATGCACTCAGGGGCGTCTGCAGGATTTAATCTGAGGGCACGCACAGAAATCTGCCTAATAAACCAGGGGGGTCCGGAGGCACGCTCCCCCAGGAGATTTGTGTGTTTGCAAAAAACAACACCAAAGATTTCAATTCTGGTGACTTGAGATAAGCGTTTGTTTTATTTTCTTGAGGTTGAGTAGCATTCTTGTAACTATTGGCTAAAGCATTTCTTCCAGTAACCATTCAGACTGTTTTCAAGCTAAAAGGGCAAAACGGGTCACAGCGAATAGAGCAGAACGCAGGTGTCTCGAGACACGTTTTTATCAGTTGAGGAAGTTCACACAGTATCAAAAAATGCAGCGCTCACGTGAGAGATGCAGAAAACAGTGAAATGTGACACAGTTTTCAAAAGACATATATCTAGCGAATATTTAAATGGAAAACGATTGAAAAACAGCGCGAGCGGACGCAAAAACACGTTCAGTTTGAACAGCCCCTTGTTCACATGTCACAACACTAGCCCAAGTTTCTCAAAGTTACCTCTCAAAAAGACAGACTTTTGTTTCAGTTTGTTGTGGGTAAATTTCCACTGTATCCAGCGCTGTTAGTTTGCTGTATTCATAAATATCCTGATACTGCTTTACTGTGTGAGAAACCGCTCCAAATGATTCAGTGAGAGTGGACCGAATGATTTATACTGAATCACGAATCAATTCAGACCATTTTGCAAGCCTTTTTGAACATTTCACTGAAAAGAACCGACTCAAAAGAATGATTAATTCGCAAATTCATTGCTAGTTCTTTTAAACGGCTAGTTCTTTTGAAATATTCTGAGAGTATATATTTCTCAGGTCAGTCAGAGCGGTTTAAAGTTAGAAATGTGAAGGTTACAGTTTTATAAAAGCTCTCAAATAAATTCTTATGTTAAAACATATGTATTATTTGAGCTGTGAAGTTCGTTAAATCATAATTTTTACATTCATTTTAGGGTTTGTTGATGCTACATCGTCATGGCAATGAAGTTGTAAAATTGACTATATCTTTACACAGAAAAGGTTAGTAAGTGATTTTATCACACTAAAACATGTTAACACACATATTGTTTGTCTTGTGGCTATACTTTTGGAATTGTTTATGGGTTGGCACCATTCATTTCCATTGTAAGCGCTCACTGGAACCCAGACTTTTGCTTGTTTTTAAGAAAAGTAGGGGCGAGTCAAAATGTATGGTAAACAATATTATGCTACAAATACTAATGATTGAGCTTAATTTGAATATTCCTTTAAGTCCACGATTTATAGATACTATGTGTCATCTAAAATATCTGTTATGTATACGCTTTAACACGGTCCACTGATATGCTTTTCTGAAGTATTTTTTCTAAAGCACAGGGTTGATTTAATTGAAACCCCTTGGGGATAAGTTGGACTTATAATAGTGCACTTTCTTGTTGGAGATAGAGTTATAGTTAGAGATAGAGTTAATTCACATGTAAACACATCTTGATTTGGTTATTAACAGATGAAACTCAGATTCCATACTGTTTTCTGTAATAGACCTCAGTCATGTGGGCATGTCTGCCTGATATGGAGAATTTGGAGTCTTTGACCTTCAGAATGCTAAATCTCATCTTATCAGTTCTGAGCACAATTTTTTAAGTTTAAATATATACTTGTCTTAAATCTAACATGCTATTTTGTGTAATCACTTTTTCATCCACCCAGAGAATGGGCTGCCATACCTATATGCTCTGGTACTGGAGAGGAGGAGCCAATTGGAGGATTAAGGTGCATGGCTTGTGGTAGAGCATATTGCTGGATTCCTTTAAACACAAGGGTATGGATAAGACCATGTTCATTCATTTATTTTCATATTGTCGATAACATATACAAACCATTTCATTCTTGTCATGCTTTGTTCCCAAAAGAGCCATCAGATTCACCTGTTATTTTTGGCTTGCTAGCAGTTTTAGATGTTGATGATCTTTGGCTTAGACCAGCTAGTCAGAAAATTTCTCCAGCCTCTCGTTGTTTTCGAATTTGTTCTCCCATGTGCACATTAACCAGCTATTATTAAAAATTAGCTTTTTATTTCCATATTTAGATAGTATCAGAGGGACACATAATATATGATTTATGGAGGGAAATATGGAAGATCAACCTCACAGGTTTGCTAATTGCTTCTCGCCAAGTTTGCGTTCTTGGCATCAAGACACTCAGACTTCTGTGCAATGGCCCATGTTATCTGTGTCATTGACGCTTTTTGTGTTCTCCACCAAATTTCCATGTGGTTCTTTTTTCATCAGAGTGAAAGATATGAATGTGGTGGAGGCATTATTTTTTCAATCCAGAAGATCACATGGCCTTATTTTTTCACTAGAGAGAAGGAAGAGCATGCCAGACCAGATATTCTCTTCAAAACCCCTGCTGAGAGATCCAGCATTGTGGCTTGATTGGCAAGCAAACCCAATTCCTCACTTCCAGGCCATTATTTTATTTTTTATCTTCCCAAGTCCTTGCTCAGATGAGGCCCAGCAAATTATAGTTATTCAAGCCCTTATGCAATCCATCATTGCATAAGTGAGATACTTGATGTTTTTTTCAATGATTTGCTTGTGTTTCAGTTAGTCAATTTCTACTCTCTCGCTCTTTCCACAATCTTAATGGGCTCTTTTTGTCCACTTCTCTCCGAAACGTTATAGAAACAAACATGTCTTTGGTCTGTGAATGTTTGCAGCTTTAAGACTTTGCTATATCAAGATGAGACCATTTAAAAAGAGAAAAGAGTTATTTGACCTTGATTCCATTAAATTTGCTTGCGCTGTTGGAAACATGGTAATGTTTCAGGGGTGCTTGATTGAAACCTTGGGGCCTTCATTTTTTTTGTTCATAAACATTTCTGAGAAGAATCTCTTGACATTCTGACATGACATGAACACAGCATCATGGAGCGCAACATTCTGGTTATGGAAGTAAAAATCCCATTCATTTTTTCCATGAGGGAATTGATTTTTAATGATAACTTATAAATCTCTGAAGACAGACCTACCATAAGCCTTAAAGTTGTTAATCAATGGTACATGCTCCTGCTGAAGCCATCAGACTGCGCTATTTAAATGTAATTTGCTAAAAATGGTTTAATGGAAGTCCTGGTTGAAGAACTATACTACCCATGATCCTGAGGAAAATCAACCAATCAGAGAATCATGGCAAACAAACAGCAGCAAAACAAACAAACAAAAAAACATCAACAAAAAACATAGGTGACCGCCACTACAATGATGTACTGTGAATGACGCAGCTGTGTCAGTCTACCTACACTCTCAAATGAATATGGGTCAGTAGCTTCAGGTAATGTTCACATCAACTATCAGAATGGTGCAAAAATGTGATTTCGACTGTGGCATGATTGTTGGTGCCAGAGGGGCTAGTTTGAGTATCTCTTGGGATTTTTATGCACAATAGTCTCTAGTGTTTACTTAGAATGGTGCCAAATACAAAAACATCCAGTGAGCGGCAGTTCTGCTGACGGAAATGCCATGTTGATGAGAAAAGTCAATGGAAAATGGCCAGACTGGTTGGAGCTGACAGAAGGGCTATGGTAACTCAGATAACAACTCTGTACAATTGTAGTGAGCAGAATAGCATCAGTATGTACAACACATTGAACCTTGAGACGGATGGGCTATAACAGCAGAAGATCATGTTGGGCACTTTATTAGGACCATAGTTCCTAATAAAGTGCTCGGTGAGTGTATACATATAATCAACTTTAAATCAATAGTCTTAAGCCCCGATCACAAAGCCAGTGACATCGCACGAGACAGCGACACGATCTCATTCATTTTCAACGAGAGCACAGCGACTTCTGGCAACACGAGCTGCCGCTGCTGTTGGCGACATAGATCACTGTGGAGAGAAACAAGACAAGTTGAGAAAATGTAAACTTTATGCAGGAGTGTAAAGTAATTGAGTAAAAATACTAAAGTATTATATAAGTATTATTTTTTTTTTTTTATATATATATATATAAACTTGAAAAGTACTCTACATTTTTGCAGACAATTTCCTTTCATCTTACTGGAATAAAGCCACCTTTTCACTGCATATGACAAATGACAGATGACAGACCAGATGACACCTGCTACTTCTACAGATTGGGCATTTATGAAGTCAAAAATGATCATTCAATTTGCAAAAAAATATTTCTACTCCCTATTTACTGAATTATTATAATTGTTGTTGTAAGGCGAATATTAATTATAAAATAAAAAATATTTTAATAATTAAATATAAAAATAAATATTAAACCAGCAATAATAATGATGATGATAGTGATAATAAAATAATGAAATCTGAGTGAATATTAGTTATGCATTTTATTGAATTCGTCCATCTGCTCAACAGCAAGGTTTGGTAGCAAACCTCAGAAAACAGTCTGTAACCACAAGCATAGATAGTAAAAAAATGGTGCGTGGAAAAGTGTTTAAGAAACGGTCTACATTCATTCATGATAGATTGGTTGATCATCTTGTTAATGATTTACATTGAAAGATTTATCGTCTTGTTAATGATTTAATGCACTGAACACTGCTGCACATTTTATAAAACAGTCTACACTGAAGAATGTAAATTTTTAGAGACAAGAGAACTAATTCCTTGTAAATTATAATGATATCATAATTTAACCAGTATTAGGTCTCATCCGTGATCAAATTTTCAAAAGCCATGGCAAGACATGCAGTCCTCCAATAATGTTACAGCGACAAACAGTAGGAACGCCCACTAGTGACATAGATTGCAGAGTCTAGCAACACCAAGCCACAAAGTCGCTGGCGGTGTGAACAGGGCTTTATATTTTTATATATATAATTTTCAATTGTTACTGTACATTATTGCTTCATGGGATGGTAGTTCACTCCCTCATAAAAGATGGTCAATTTGCTGTTAGGAATTTTAGCTGTTTTGGAACTGTGCTGGAACACCTGACTAGCCATTGAATTAGCCACGCCCCTTCTTTCCAAGACATGTGCTCACAAACACAATAGAGACAGTTATGTTGAGCATATGGTTGGGGTAGAGTTTCGACATCTGACAATGAGCTTTCACGGAAGCAGAACTTACCAACACTTATGCGATCATATACTCTATGGGCTGCCCTATGAATGTAGAGTCACGCACCATGATTGATGGGAAAAAAGTCATCTGATTGGTTAAACAAACTATATGACTGTGGCCCACTGACATTTTTCCCCTGCTGTTTACCCAGCCTAGGGCTTTTACAAAGATAGGTGTGATATTTTTCGGCACCTATCTATTTCAGTGATATCTGACAGAGGCGCTTTCTGCATGAAGGTGCCACATACAGCACCTTTATGTACAGTCTTGTAACTTTCTTTTTGCCTGTTTTTTTTATTATTTTTGCTTCAAATCAAAGTTTGTAATTTTGTGATTTACCTTGGAGCTGCTTGGTTTGGTTCATGGCTTAGAACTCTATTATGAAGTACATTACGAAATTCCCAGTGGAGAAATGAATGGAAAGAATACTTCCAGATTCAAGATGAACATGTGCACGTTCTACTGGCTTGATTAGATGATTAGTTTGGAATCTCTTGATCTTACCTATCATTACGTACTTTTAAATCTACAGAGTATCTTGAGAATCCAGTGCATTTTTACATTCAAGTTTACTTTGAAAACCTGTCAAATGACTAAATCAGCCTGTAAACACGCAGGTATTTAAGATATGATTTATCTTCTTGATTAGTTTCTGTTAATCTCTTGAGATAAAAAAAATATACGCACCATTTTTCAAGGCCTTTTACAGCGCAAGCGCCGATCTGAACGGTGTCTAGCATGCCGTCTTTCTGTGCAGAAACTGGTGTAAGCATGACAGGACAGAGTCGTGCCTTCTGTCAATGCAGACCGCCAAGCTGCCCGATCTTCCGCAAGGTGATGCCATTTGTTAGGGTTGATGTTGAAAACATTCATGTCCCGCTTGATGACATCCTTAAAGCGGAGCTTTGGTCGGCCACGAGGGCGGTGTCCCACAGCTAACTCCCCATGGAAGATGGACTTTGGGAGACGTTCATCAGGCATACGACGTACATGGCCGATCCATCTGAGTCGCCTCCTCCGGAGCATGGTGTACATGTCACTGCTGTTAGTGAGCATCAGCACGGTGGTGTTCGGGACCCGATCCTGCCATGACACTCCGAGGATCTGTCGTAAGCAACGGAAATGAAAAGCATTAAGCTTGTGCTCCTGCCGCAGGTATGTAGGCCACGTTTCGCTTCCATATACGTAGCAGGACAGAAAGCACACAGGACTCATATACGCGCACCTTTATTTTGAGAGAAAGGTGGCTGTTATTCCAGACACGAGACTGAAGCCGCCCAAAGGTTGTTGAGGCACGACCGATCCTGGTATTCAGTTCAGCATCAAGGGTGTTGTTTGCTGTCAAGGTTGAGCCGAGGTAGGTGAATTTCTCGACAGCCGACAGCAGTGTGCCATTGATGGTAACGTAAGGGGAAACAGGAACATTTTGAGCCATCACCACTGTCTTCTTGAGGCTTATGGTAAGTCCGAACTCTGTGCAGGCAGCAGCAAAAGAATTGCACATCTCCTGAATTTCTTGTTCAGTGTGAGCCAGGAAGGCAGCATCATCTGCGTAGAGCAACTCGTGCACAAGGACGCATTTCACCCTGGTTCTGGCCCTCAGACGAGCCAGGCTGAAGAAGTTTCCATCATACCTAGTGTGCAGCAGAACCCCAACCGGATCAGGAAACGCCCGTCGCAGCACGGCCGAGAAATAGATGCCAAACAAGGTGGGAGCGAGGACACACCCCTGCTTTACTCCACAGCAGACATCAAACTCATTTGAGCGGGCACCGTTGAACTGTACGGTTGCCCGCATCCCGTCATGGAAGCCTTGGAGTATTGCCAAAAGAGTTGGTGGACAACCGAGTCGCTGTAGAATATGGAAGAGACCAGAGCGACTCACATAATCGAAAGCCTTAGTCAGATCGACAAACACCATGTACAATGGGCGTTGCTGTTCCGCGCACTTTTCCTGAAGCTGGCGTACCGAGAAAATCATGTCCAAGGTTGAGCGACCAGCACGGAAGCCGCACTGACTCTCTGGCAGCACCTGGTCAGCAATGTGCTGCAGCCTTGGAAGGATTACGCGGGCAAGGCATTTACCCGGAAGGCTAAGGAGCGAAATACCTCGGTAGTTGTTGCAGTCCTGCCTGTCGCCCTTATTTTTATAAAGAGTGACGATGTTGGCATTCTTGAGTTCACTAGGGATGCATTTGTTCTGCCAGCAGCATCGAAACAGGCAGTGAAGCCGCCTGACCAGCACTGGCCCACCACACTTCAGCAGCTCTGCTGGAATTCCATCGCTGCCCGGTGACTTGTTGTTCTTAAGAGCTGCAATTGCGTGCTCTATTTCCATTGCTGAGATCTCCGTATCCAGTTCGTTAAGGACAGATAGTTGTGGTACAGCAGCAGAAACCGCATTCAAGTCGGCGTCCACAGGAGTGCCATACAGTAAGCTGTAATGCTCTACCCATCTACCAAGCTGGCCTGGGAGGTCGTTGACAACAGAGCCATCAGTGGCTCGCAAAGAAGCTGTTTTTTTCGCTGTAGGACCCAGAGCCTCATTGATGCCGCCATACATGCCGCGTATGTCCCCAGTACTTGCACACCGTTCTACCTTCTCACTGAGGTCCTGCCAGTACTGCTCATAAGCCTGGCGTGTAAGATGCTTGACGTCATTTCTGACCTTACGATAATGAGCAATGGTGGAATCATTACTGTCTTGGAGAGCACTGAGACGGGCAGCACGCTAGTCAGCTAGGGCCGGGAGCAGAATAGCAGAGCTAGCAAGGAACCAATCCGGCTGTTTCCTTCTACAAAGGCCGAAGACCTCAGATGCAGCCTCCATCATGGAAACTCTTAGCTCAGCCCAGGTGTTTTCAGGAGTGCCGTCAACTCTGAAGGGAAGGCCCTCCATACGCGCACGGAAACTTGACACGTATTCATGTTTCCGCATCAGCTCAATATTTAGCTTTGGAGTAGGCTTTGGAGTTGCACTGTGAATCTTCTTTGGGGTGAGTTTTAGAGTGCAGCGGACAAGGGCGTGGTCGGTGTCACAGTCTGCAGAGTGCATACTCCTGTACCTCTTGACAGCATTGAGCTGGCTCCTCCTGACAATAATGTGATCAAGTTGGTGCCAGTGTTTGGACCGGGGATGCATCCAGGTAACCTTGGATCTGATAGTCCCAGATGAGAAGGATCCTGGTAAGCATAGGCCATAAGCAGCGCACAACTCAAGGAGACGTTGGCCGTTGTCATTGATGCTACCAATCCCAAAATGACCCAAGATTGGCCTCCAGGCAGTGACATCCCCTCCAACTCTGGCATTGAAGTCCCCAAGCAAAACTAAATCCTCCCCGGCCGGAACAGAATGAATGACCTCACTAACGTGGGCATAAAAAGCTTCCTTGTCCTCAGAGGTCGTGCCAAGAGTGGGTGCATAGGCAGAGAGGAGAGTGAGAAAGCCAGCTGAGTGTGACATCCGCATGGACATTAGGCGTGGAGAGCAAGCAGTTGGTTGAGAGACGGTGGGCAGCAAGGTGTTCCGCACAGCAAAGCCGACTCCATGCATCGGACGATGGTCGTCTGGATAACCACACCAAAAAAAGGTGTAGTTTCTCTCGCGCACAGAGCCACTACCCAACAGCCAAGTCTCACTTATAGCAGCAATATCCACTCTGAGGCGAAATAGTTCGCAATCAATAATGGCTGATTTCCGAGGAGCACTGTTGAGGTCAGAGTGCACACCAAGACCTCTGATGTTCCAGCACACCAAATTCAGAGAAGAGGAGGAGGCAGTTGCAGAATGTCGACCTGACCGCGCCTGCCTTGCACGCGTGTCCTGCCGAGCAACGACAGCCCTTGAGTACAAGGCCGATCCATCTGAGTCGCCTCCTCCGGAGCATGGTGTACATGTCACTGCTGTTAGTGAGCATCAGCACGGTGGTGTTCGGGACCCGATCCTGCCATGACACTCCGAGGATCTGTCGTAAGCAACGGAAATGAAAAGCATTAAGCTTGTGCTCCTGCCGCAGGTATGTAGGCCACGTTTCGCTTCCATATACGTAGCAGGACAGAAAGCACACAGGACTCATATACGCGCACCTTTATTTTGAGAGAAAGGTGGCTGTTATTCCAGACACGAGACTGAAGCCGCCCAAAGGTTGTTGAGGCACGACCGATCCTGGTATTCAGTTCAGCATCAAGGGTGTTGTTTGCTGTCAAGGTTGAGCCGAGGTAGGTGAATTTCTCGACAGCCGACAGCAGTGTGCCATTGATGGTAACGTAAGGGGAAACAGGAACATTTTGAGCCATCACCACTGTCTTCTTGAGGCTTATGGTAAGTCCGAACTCTGTGCAGGCAGCAGCAAAAGAATTGCACATCTCCTGAATTTCTTGTTCAGTGTGAGCCAGGAAGGCAGCATCATCTGCGTAGAGCAACTCGTGCACAAGGACGCATTTCACCCTGGTTCTGGCCCTCAGACGAGCCAGGCTGAAGAAGTTTCCATCATACCTAGTGTGCAGCAGAACCCCAACCGGATCAGGAAACGCCCGTCGCAGCACGGCCGAGAAATAGATGCCAAACAAGGTGGGAGCGAGGACACACCCCTGCTTTACTCCACAGCAGACATCAAACTCATTTGAGCGGGCACCGTTGAACTGTACGGTTGCCCGCATCCCGTCATGGAAGCCTTGGAGTATTGCCAAAAGAGTTGGTGGACAACCGAGTCGCTGTAGAATATGGAAGAGACCAGAGCGACTCACATAATCGAAAGCCTTAGTCAGATCGACAAACACCATGTACAATGGGCGTTGCTGTTCCGCGCACTTTTCCTGAAGCTGGCGTACCGAGAAAATCATGTCCAAGGTTGAGCGACCAGCACGGAAGCCGCACTGACTCTCTGGCAGCACCTGGTCAGCAATGTGCTGCAGCCTTGGAAGGATTACGCGGGCAAGGCATTTACCCGGAAGGCTAAGGAGCGAAATACCTCGGTAGTTGTTGCAGTCCTGCCTGTCGCCCTTATTTTTATAAAGAGTGACGATGTTGGCATTCTTGAGTTCACTAGGGATGCATTTGTTCTGCCAGCAGCATCGAAACAGGCAGTGAAGCCGCCTGACCAGCACTGGCCCACCACACTTCAGCAGCTCTGCTGGAATTCCATCGCTGCCCGGTGACTTGTTGTTCTTAAGAGCTGCAATTGCGTGCTCTATTTCCATTGCTGAGATCTCCGTATCCAGTTCGTTAAGGACAGATAGTTGTGGTACAGCAGCAGAAACCGCATTCAAGTCGGCGTCCACAGGAGTGCCATACAGTAAGCTGTAATGCTCTACCCATCTACCAAGCTGGCCTGGGAGGTCGTTGACAACAGAGCCATCAGTGGCTCGCAAAGAAGCTGTTTTTTTCGCTGTAGGACCCAGAGCCTCATTGATGCCGCCATACATGCCGCGTATGTCCCCAGTACTTGCACACCGTTCTACCTTCTCACTGAGGTCCTGCCAGTACTGCTCATAAGCCTGGCGTGTAAGATGCTTGACGTCATTTCTGACCTTACGATAATGAGCAATGGTGGAATCATTACTGTCTTGGAGAGCACTGAGACGGGCAGCACGCTAGTCAGCTAGGGCCGGGAGCAGAATAGCAGAGCTAGCAAGGAACCAATCCGGCTGTTTCCTTCTACAAAGGCCGAAGACCTCAGATGCAGCCTCCATCATGGAAACTCTTAGCTCAGCCCAGGTGTTTTCAGGAGTGCCGTCAACTCTGAAGGGAAGGCCCTCCATACGCGCACGGAAACTTGACACGTATTCATGTTTCCGCATCAGCTCAATATTTAGCTTTGGAGTAGGCTTTGGAGTTGCACTGTGAATCTTCTTTGGGGTGAGTTTTAGAGTGCAGCGGACAAGGGCGTGGTCGGTGTCACAGTCTGCAGAGTGCATACTCCTGTACCTCTTGACAGCATTGAGCTGGCTCCTCCTGACAATAATGTGATCAAGTTGGTGCCAGTGTTTGGACCGGGGATGCATCCAGGTAACCTTGGATCTGATAGTCCCAGATGAGAAGGATCCTGGTAAGCATAGGCCATAAGCAGCGCACAACTCAAGGAGACGTTGGCCGTTGTCATTGATGCGACCAATCCCAAAATGACCCAAGATTGGCCTCCAGGCAGTGACATCCCCTCCAACTCTGGCATTGAAGTCCCCAAGCAAAACTAAATCCTCCCCGGCCGGAACAGAACGAATGACCTCACTAACGTGGGCATAAAAAGCTTCCTTGTCCTCAGAGGTCGTGCCAAGAGTGGGTGCATAGGCAGAGAGGAGAGTGAGAAAGCCAGCTGAGTGTGACATCCGCATGGACATTAGGCGTGGAGAGCAAGCAGTTGGTTGAGAGACGGTGGGCAGCAAGGTGTTCCGCACAGCAAAGCCGACTCCATGCATCGGACGATGGTCGTCTGGATAACCACACCAAAAAAAGGTGTAGTTTCTCTCGCGCACAGAGCCACTACCCAACAGCCAAGTCTCACTTATAGCAGCAATATCCACTCTGAGGCGAAATAGTTCGCAATCAATAATGGCTGATTTCCGAGGAGCACTGTTGAGGTCAGAGTGCACACCAAGACCTCTGATGTTCCAGCACGCCAAATTCAGAGAAGAGGAGGAGGCAGTTGCAGAATGTCGACCTGACCGCGCCTGCCTTGCACGCGTGTCCTGCCGAGCAACGACAGCCCTTGAGTACAAGGGCTCCCGATTTGCCAGTCGTTGAATATATGTATGACTTTCCATGCATGCTATAGCACCGAGTGCCAGGGCAGAAAACAGAAGACGGATGTTTGCCCAGGACAAACGCCTCCCTCTGGGTCCTACGCCACTGAATCTGACGGAGTGCAAGCACGACAGTCAAGAGCAACGCAGGATCGCCCCGCAGTAGCCTGCTAACTTGGCCTTATACTCGCTGACCGTTGTCCCGCAAAGGATCATCCGCCCACCGAGAAAGCTGTGGTAGACCAACCAGATACAATAATCATACAGTGATCCAATGCTCTACAACAGCTGCCAGCTCCTGCTGCTGAACTGACATCTACTATTTAACCCATAGTTGGGAGGCAGAAGGGGTACTGTCACTTGCCTAAGGTGAGCCCCTATGACTTGTGGTAGGGCGGGGTCGTCTTACTCTCCCGTACAGGTCCGTTTGACCTGCCCACTGCCCTGATACGCACCATAGCACTAATAAATACACAGGAGGATTTACAGTTTTTATGAAGTGTCTTCATCCCCAGTAGTATGTTTGGAAAAAAATTGCCTTTCACGTTGTTTGGTATTAAATGTTTGTGGATACTGCTTGCTGCCTATGGACTAATTAATTTGGTCCATCTGCCTTTATTCAAGACCTTATAATCCAAAGTCATGACAGGAAATAGGATACCTTGTGCACTTGAAGATAATTATCATGAAGACTGAAGCCTCTTACTATACTACCTGACTTTGAAATAGCTAGTTACAGTGATATCAGATATCAGGCCAGCACACAGCAAAATAACATTTAGCTTACATTTTATGGATAAACATGTTATACCTTCATTTAAAGGTACTTTCTGCATTTTTGCACATGAAAGTAGCCAGAAACGCCATCTTTGTTTATAATGGTACCAATGTGCACCTCTGACCAAAACAAAATAATACACTCCTATCTGGCTCCATTGGTATGGTATGACCCAACACACAGACACACACTTTCATAGTGTGTCATGTTTCTCTGTAAAGGTGGTAATAACAGTAAGCTTAATGGTGTAATGGGGCTGTTCCAGACTTAAAGGGAAGGGGAGAGATATCCTCTTTCAAAGACTTCTAATGTACAGTCCTCATACTTCCATTAGTACAGAAGAGCTTTGTGTTTCATAAACTCTATGATTGGTTGACTTTCGATGATCACCAGTCTATGTGTCTGATTAATGCAAAGGAATGGCATAGTTATAAGTGAGGTTATGGTAATGAAGGTATGATAAAGTCCTTTTGACCATGACCCTGAAGATGTCAATTACCTCATCAAAGAAATCATCCCTGTTGACCCTGACCTTGAATGTCAGTTCTATCAAATAAAAATTAGAAAAGTGTCCAGAATTTTGGACACCACTGTACATGGAGTGATTTTCAGGTTACATATACAGTATACACCCTAACAGTAGCGCACATCTGTCTGTGGAGTGTGAGTTGAATAATTCTTTACAACAACCCAGGTGGTCTCTCGGTCGACTGAGTCCCATCAAAAAAACTCTTGAGTTGTGACTGGGTCACCGCAAAGTACTTTCACCTTTCCTCTTTTGATTGAACAATGAGCACCCCCATCTAACTGAATTCAGAAGGCTGCCTGTCTTCTGCTTCTGTGTGAAAGAAGCTTCCTTCTGCCTCCACACCTGCCTTTTTTCAGTTTCCTTTTTTCCAGAGGCCCTAAGGGTTAGATAGACAGGTAGGGCAATAAATGGATGGCCCCATTCAGCTATAGCCTGGTGTGCATTAAAACGCAGCACAGTCTTGGAGATCTGCCCCACGTTCCCATCCCACTAGATTCGGGAACCCCACTGGCATGGGACATGTGCTAAATCTAAACCGTCCTTCTCCCAGACTTGGAGAAATCCTGATGTTCCTTTTTGTGCACAGCATCAAGACTTGTTTCAGAAGAAGCTGGATAAATGTGGTCTTAAATCCTGGTTGGGGGAATTGTATTGTATTTACAGTGAATATTGTGTGGAGCATGACCCGCCACTCGGGCGTCTGCAATGTGATTGATGGACTTAATCAAACCCTCCCATGGCTGATGTCTTTAATATTGTACGCTTCTCATACTCACTTCAAAGCCTCACTCCAGAGAACCACGGATGCTGAGGTTGTAATATTTCATTGAGGTAGATATCTATGAGCTACCTGATGAATTCCAACCTGACTGACTCAAATGCATAAATTTAATTTGTCTTTTTTCATCTCCTTTGGAGATCTTGAGATTTTGGCCTTACTTTGTGCAGAGATGTTATAATGTGTGAACATTCTTCAACCTATACGATTTTCACACACTTTTTCGCATGAAAAGTTTCCTTCACAACTGAAGGCCAAAACTCACAACAAAGGGTGTTCTCACAGGATAAATCCTTACATTCTGCTTGCACTATTTTTTTTTCTTTTTGGTCTTTGCATGTATGCTTTACGTCTGATTGTTTTTTCAGTGTCATGCACCATGAGCGTTAAAAACAGTTCAACTTTAAACAATGTGTCTCAAATACAATCTCAAAAACTTTAGGTCTGACAACAAGCCTAACTAAAACAAATTACATTTTGTAATACAGTGACATGTGAAATAGAAATTGCATAGCTGGAAACATTTTTATTCACTTAATATATATAAAGTATGTTTCAGTCCTTTCTTGATTCTCAAGGAAGCATGATTCTAATAAAGTGACAGTGCAAGCAGCAAGTGTATTTGAAAAGGATTTCAGAGATATCCAAATTATTATGTCTGTTTTACCTTTTATTTTTGCGGTGGAGTGATGGTTGCGTAGTAGGCTAAAGCACATAAATGTTAATCAGAAGGTCGCTGGTCGAACCCCACAGCCACCACCATTGTGTCCTTGAGCAAGGCACTTAACTCCAGGTCGTTCTGGGGGGATTGTCCCTGTAATAAGTGCACTGTAAAATGCATAAATGTAAATGTAAAAAAAATTCTGAATTCCATGATTTGAAGTTTAATTCAATTAAATAATCAAAAATCTAATTAAGGTAATTCATAGAACTTTAATCAGATGAAAACAGAACAAATGCCTTTCAACATACAATTGCTTTTATTTTTGAATAAATAATGCTTCGATCAAGATCCTCAAATCACACTCCAAATAATATTTTAGCCTATTTTTAAGATTCACACATTTCAGTTTCATACCAAAATTCCATCAAATCGTATTTTGAACTTTTAACAAAATTATATTAATAAAATTAACAATATTTTGTTTTTTTATTAAATTTATTTTATTAAAGATTTCTCAATTTTATTTGATGGAATTTTAATATTCAATTGAACTGTGGTAATCTTAAAATGATTTTGTTGAGTCCAATATTGAGTTTCAGCAGAGCATCACAGTATTCTTTTTCTGATTAACACTTTTTATTTTTATTTACACCATTGACAAAGAAAAGAAAAACATATATTCACAGAATCAACATTTAACCCCCACTATTACCCCTCCCAATCCCCAACCCCACCCTGACCCTCAAAAAAACATTCCTGTGGTCACATATGAGTATATATACACACAAAAAATAAAAATAATGATTATAATCGCACACATTTAAAACTACACTTCTCTCTCCACTGCCCCTCCCCAAGAGCCCTCCAAGAAGGCCAAATAGCTAGCCCATTTCCTATCAAATCTAATTTTCCTAGCCTTCTACATGACATTTCCTCGAATGCCACTAACCTCCCCATCTCTGCACACCACTCTTGAAATGAGGGCACTCCAGCCGGCTTCCATCGTCTTAGAACAATCTGTCTGCCGATCATAACACTGGCTAGGAAGAGCATCACAGTATTAATGAAAGCATTCATAAAAACATTTTAGTTCAACAGCACTCTTGCTTGATATTGCTTAATGTAATTTTTATTGATTTAATATTATTATTATTATTATTTTTATTATTATTACCTCATTGAATATTACACATTACAATATTGTAATATATTTTGCTGCAATTTCTTCAATTTCACGCATATAGTTAAATATAGATAAGCTTAATTTTTTTGTGAAAAACCCAAATAAGTACTTTAATCATCACACAAGGGGACATATTACAATTGTAATTTGATTATTTGTGTATTTATACATTAGTTTTTATCCCAAATATGTAAAATTCCATGGCATTCCACATTTTAAAGTTAATTCCGTTTTTATGACAGGATTCCGTGATTCCATGTTTCCGCATCACGGGCACTATACATTGAGGACAAGAAACTTCAAAAAAGACCTTAACTGCTTATTACACTCCATGTGGCCATGGGGATTCTTGGATTTAAGGATGTATAGTAGATTATGAGGAATATATATTCTGCCATGGGCAAACATACCTGCAGAACCAATGATTATCATCATAAATACAAATCAGATAAAGCCAATGAATCCAGTCCAAAACTTTGTCTATTTTGATAGGGAATTTGTAGGAGCTGTTCTTTTATGACCTGCATATTTAAATGTAACAGTCAATCATTGCTTTTTGCAATATTTAGTGGCTTGCTTCACTGCTTGGAATTAATTGATTACAGAGACTGTCAGTTCATATACAGTACTCATATAATTTCTGCATCATCACAAAACATACACTGTAAATAATTTTTTTAATTTGTATTTATTTCTCTGTTTGATGTCCTTTATTATTTATATCCTTGTCCTGCCCTGTCTGAGTTTGTCATCAGTATTTATTTATTAACATGTGCTTGCTTTAGAGATTAATATTTTACATTATTGAAAGATAAAGTCTTTTCTTTTTTAAAGTCAGAAAAATTTAGAAAAGCACATGGGACATAAAATAAAGGATTGGGCTTGTCATTTTCTATTATAAATCACATCAGTAAATGATGCTGCTTTCAGTAAGGCAATATTTTGATTGACAATTTTTGGCTCTGTTTGCATAATATACGTTTGAACATTCCACTGAAAAGAGATGTGACTAATTGTGTTTTGTTTCATTGGGAGAGATTCACTGTCAGGGACACGGAGACTAATGTTACCCCGGGATGCTGGCGTGGGGAGGTATGCAGATTCCTGTGGAAAGTATTGGGCTGAGATCAGAGGCAAGCTGGGTAGCAGGATCAGGCTAAATGAGACGAATGGGATAAGGTTCTGATCTGTCGGTAAGAGGAGCCAGATTGTAAAATCTCACAGGAGCTTTGCGCCGATCTGGGCAAGATACATTCTCACACTCGTCGGGACACACCCTTTATCACCTTAGCATCACCTTGGTCAGATTTATTCACCTATTCTCTGATGTTTTGTTAGTTTTAGAAGCTTGAACTGTGACTTCCCTTAACTCGGATACAGTCTTATTGGAGTCATGTGAGCTTTTTAGAGTTGCATGTAAAGTCCTGTAAATGTGAGACTGATATGCTTATTTTAGCATTAAAGCTTTAGTGCATAAAGCTTCTTTGGCGTCAGAGCCATGGTTTAGCAAGTTGTTGAGACTCAAACAGGTGATGTACATTCACTGAGCACTTTATTAGGGTCGCCTGTACACCTACTTATTAGTGAGTAGGTGTGATGAACTAATCAGCCAATTGTGTGGCAGCGGTGCATAAAATCATGCAGATATGGGTCAGGAGTTTCAGTTAATGTTCACATCAACCATCAGAATTGGGGAAAATATAAATGATGTCGACTGTGGCATGATTGTTGGTGCCAGATGAGATGAGTATTTCTGTAACTGCTGATCTCTGGGGATTTTCACACACAACAGTCTCTAAAATGTACTCAGAATGGTGGCAAAAACAAAAAACATCCAGTGAGCGGCAGTTCTGCAGATGGAAGGGCTACGGTTACTCAGATAACCACTCTGTACAATTGTAGTGAGCAGAATAACATCTCAGAATGCACAAAACATTGAACCTTGAGGTGGATGGGCTACAACAGTAGAAAACCACATTAGGAACTTTACTAGGACCATTGTGTTCTTAATCAAGTACTCCCTCTCCAGTTCTAGTCTGATTCTCATAATTTCCAGGACCCATTCAACCCAATTCTCCCCAACATTTCCTGTCCTCTCTGTTCTGTGATGAAAGTGGCAAAAACTAGAGGAATGTTGGGCTAGGTTTCGTTTCAGATTTCCAGATTTGTTCAGATTTGCTTTTGATTCAATTAGATTCTTATTCATTTGAGGAATATTTCAGTTTGAAATATAAGCATTTTGCTTAAATATGAATTAAATTCTCTCTCAGTTAATGCTGTAAATTATACAGGGAAACTTCTAACTTGTTTTAAGCAAAGATATCTCTGAGGATAAAGATATTTAATTTTGTTTCTCAAGTAAATGTGTCTTGATTTAAGGATGTTTAGATATTATCACCATAGTGTCGTCTCACACCCCAACTCAAAAACAGTCTCATTTGAGTCATATGCAAGCTTTTAAGAGTCTAATGCAAGGTCTTGTAAATATAAGTTTGGTGCCCCCCTTTTTTTTTTTTTTTTTTTTTTAAGTCTGGCTCAGAAAAGTCAGCAAGGGTGGAGGGACATTGGTTCAAGAAGACTTCAGATAAACTTTAAACTCGTTTAGTTCCGTCTAGCCACAACATCCGCCTGTCTCCCTTATCGCTGTATCTCTGACCCCAAAGGCCATTGAGAAAAAAGACTAGTCTGCTGTAGGGCATGGCTTTTTGTAAAAGCATGTAATTTTGCCACGGAGTGTAGGCGGTTTCACGCTTCCAAAGGGGTTACATATCCTGTTCAGAGATTAGCATGCTTAAAGTGGAATTTTTACACACTGTTTCCATTCAGTTTCAGAGATGGTTTGTTTGGCAAGTCTGATATATGACACTAGAAATGTCCCACACTATTTCATTTGTGACGGTTTATATGTAGACAAGAGTTGTTGAGTACCAAAACTGATTTACATTCACATTTGACAAGTGCTTTTATCCAAAGCAACTTACATTACATTTCATCAAGCTTTAAATTTGAATCTCATGGGGGTGTTAATTTAAGACTCTGTTACCCTGCAGCCAAGGAAATAAGAAACAACCAAAACTCCCATAAAGAAAGACATCAGCGAACAAAACTACCTATAAATTATGTAACTGAAAATCCGATACTTGGCTGAATTCGAGCAATCGCTATTTTGGGATAGGTGACGATTCCACATACCCTTTGTGTGATTTCCTTTTGTTTGACACGTAAATACATGTGTAATACCTATAAAGCACTAAGCATAAACCAAAGTGAAACAGAAGACTTTTCTGACTAGCATAGACCCCAGAGTTATTCTCATACTCTGTGACATATTTGATAGAATGGTTTACGTTTGCAAGGTGAGCTATCGAAAAGCAGCTTGTCACAAACAATCTTGTTTCACGGCTGAATGTGTGAAGTCAATGGCATCTTAGACATTTAACCATACCTGTCATAGTATCCTGAGTTAGGACCGAACTGTAAAGCAGGTGAAAAGTTGAAGGTCTCAATGAGGGGATGCGAAAAAGATATTGTGTGGGTTTTGGGCTGTTGGTCAGTGGGAAAGACAGAGCATGTGTTTTAATTTAAAGCTATGAAATAAATCTCACTCTATGAGCAGTATTGCACACACTTGTATATTTCCATGGCAACAGACATCAATAAAAAGACTGGAGTCCATAAAACTTTTTTGTTCTCAGAGCAGGCCTTGCAGTTGTTGAGCCTTGGTGCTCATTTGGGCGACTGAGTTTGAGCCCTTGAGTTGGGCGACTGAATTTTGGTTCCCACTCCCAATGTTTGACGCACACGGGGATATCTTGGGGTTGTTTTACTCAACTCTTTTGTTCCCCTATAATTATTCTGTAATAACATAATATGCTTTAAGCAGGGAGACATTGAAACAGGAACCAAATAACTGTGATGTTATTGTAGGGAGGTGACAATAGCACTGTCACGATATGAGGCTACACAAAGGTGAAGATATACCTGCAGGAACTTTTGTATGTTAAAACGTACATCATCAGTTGCAGATGTGTGCGTGCTTGTATGTATGTATGTATGTATGAGTGTGTTTTTGTGAGTGGAGGGGCGGGGGGGGCAGGTAAATGGAGAAGACGGATATCCTCTGCACAGGAGCGCTCGGTCCCAGGCGTGAAAGGAAGCTGGTTTTTCAATGTGTAGTAATGACAGCTCTGAGGTGTCAAAAACAGCAGGCAGAAAGAGGGAGAAATTAATGAGGGTGAGTGAGGAGCCTTGTCATCAATGCGAGTACTTTGGAAATTAATGCTGAGAGCAGTGTCGGAGAATGCCAGCAATAATGAATTCAAAAACATACATACCCCTATTTATGCCATAGCTGAGCTCCAAAACTTTAAATAACACCTGGTTTTGGTTGTACCACACACACACAAAATAAACATTGTAAATAAACTTTGTGTGCTTTAGATTTCAATCAGTTATGAATTAAAAACGCTTGGAGACTTAAAGCACCTACAAACTTGTATGAAATTTATTGCATAGATAAACAAGTAGCACACAGGAAGCTAGACATATTCTAAGCCATTTTTGCAATTACTTGACCTGTATCAAGGTCATTTTAGTGGATGTATGTCTATACAGGTGTCCTAGCAGAGTAACCACAGGTGTTGTTGGGTAATTCAACTCATCAAGAAAATGTCCTGCTCATATTTAATCTCAAATCAATATAATCGATGCAACACTGCACATTCTTGGCATTGTGACATTATTTTCAGGACACTTAAAGGGTTAGTTTACCCAAAAATGTAAATTCTCTCATCATTTACTCACCCTCATGCCATCCCAGATGTGTATGACTTTCTATCTTCTACTGAACACAAACAAAGAATATTTCAGATCTGTGGGTCAATGCAATGCAAGTGAATGGTGACCAGATCTTTAAAGGTCCAAAAAGAACATAAAGACAGTATAAAAGTAATCCAGAAATCTTCAGTGATTAAATCATATCTTCAGAAGCGTGAGGTGAGATACAGATCAATATTTACGTTCAATTTGCTATTAATTCTCCTCCCTGTCCAAATGATAGGTGATAATCAGGAAGAATGTGAATCGCCAAAAAACAAAACAAGAATAATGTGATTTATTGTAAAAAAAAAAAAAAAAAAAAAAAAAAATCCTTAAATATTGATTCTTCTTTTGTTTTTGGCGATTCACATTCTTGTGATGTGATGCACTGTGTTGTGACACATTTCTCTCGTAACCGTCATAAACATTTTCTGTGACTAGTGCCATAGTAGACCTTCTGTCGGTCTGGACCAGACGGTAAAGCCTTTGTTGCCCTTGCGCATCGATGAGCCTTGAGCACCCAACACCCTGTCGCTGGTTTGTCCCTCCTCGGACCACTGTCAGTATTAACTCACCACTGCAGACCGGGAGCACCCCACAAGCCTTGCCGTTTCAGAGATGCTCTGACCTAGTCGTCTGGCCATAGCAATATGGCTCTTGTCAAAGTCGCTTAGGTCTTTTTACTCCTGCCCATTTCTCCTGCATTCAGCACGTTGACTATGAGAACTGATCATACACTTACCAACTAATCTACCCAGACATTGACATCTGGCCTTTTTAGGAGATGATCAGATGTTTTGGCTCATCAGTGTACATTGTAATGTAATTATATTTTTTGTAAATATCTTTTTTAAAATAATACATTACACTTGGTTTGATATTTTGTCATCTAATCCAATGACATTCATCAATTTTTAAGTGTGCTTGAAGTGTTCAAATACTTTTGGGAGATGCAATTTGCACCCTGGTGCAAATAAAGGTAAATGCCATTTACACCCAAGTGCAAATGGTTTCAAAAATTATTTTTACCCCAACCCTTTTTTAAATAATGGTAGATGCTGCACCCCCAGTTAAATACTAACAGTATAGGGACATCACTGCAGTGGGATTATTGTTTATTTAGAGTCCCACAGACACACTACACCTACCCTTATCCCCAACCCTGAACTTCCTTTACAAAAATGAACCGATGTTTTCAATCAAAAATCAAATCAAATCACTTTATTGTCACACTACTGTGTACACGAGTGCAACAGCAGGTGAAATTCTTGTGTGCAGTTCCGAGCAACATAGCAGTCATGACAGTGACGAGACATAAACCACTTTACAATAAACAACATATTACACAAAACAATTTACATAACAAACTTACACAACAATTTACATAACAAATGTACACATACCTACACAACAATTTACATAACAAATGTACACAATACACACAATGTAGAATACACACACTAGATACGGGTATAAATATATATATATATATATATATATATATATACACTAACTGAATTGGGGAGAATATATTGACAAAATGAAGATTAATAAAGTGCAGTGCTGATTGTTGATCGTGAGGGATCAAGTGTTCAAAAGTCTTATTGCTTGTGGGAAGAAGCTGTCATGTAGTCGACTGGTGCGGGTCCTGATGCTGCGATACCGCCTGCCTGATGGAAGCAGTGAGAGCAGCCCATGACTCGGGTGGCTGGAGTCTTTGATAATCCTCCGAGCTTTCTTCACACACCGTCTGTTATATATATCCTGGAGGGAGGGAAGCTCACCTCCGATGATGTTTCTGGCCGTTCGCACCACCCTTTGCAGGTCTTTGCGGTTGTGGGCGGTGCTATTGCCGTACCAGGCGGTGATGCAGCCAGTCAAGATGCTCTCTACAGTACTAGTGTAGAACAGTGTGAGGATGTGTTGGTTCATTCCAAACTTCCTCAGCCGTCTCAGGAAGAAGAGGCGCTGGTGAGCCTTCTTCACAACGGCCTCAGTGTGGACGGACCATGTGAGTTCCTCAGTAATGTGGACACCGAGGAACTTGAAACTGCTGACTCTCTCCACCGGTGCTCCATTAATGGTGATGGGGCTGTGTTCTCTGTCTTTCTTCCTGAAGTCCACCACAAGCTCCTTGGTTTTACTGACGTTGAGGGAGAGGTTGTGCTCCTGACACCAGCGTGTCAGAGTGTGCACCTCCTCTCTGTAGGCTGTTTCATCATTGTCAGTGATCAGACCTACAACCGTCGTATCGTCAGCAAACTTAATGATGGCATTGGAGCTATGTGTCGCCACACAGTCATGTGTGTACAGTGAATACAGGAGTGGGCTGAGAACACAGCCCTGTGGGGCTCCAGTGTTGAGGGTCAGTGGTGAGGAGATGTTGCTGCCCATTCTAACCACCTGACGTCTGCCTGACAGGAAATCCAGGATCCAGCTGCACAGAGAGCTGTTTAAGCCCAGAGCCCGGAGTTTCACATCAAGCTTGGAGGGCACTATGGTGTTAAATGCTGAGCTGTAGTCTACAAACAGCATTCTCACATATGTGTTCCTTTTTTCCAGGTGGGAAAGAGCAGTGTGTATTGTAGATGCAATAGCATCATCAGTGGAGCGGTTTTTACGGTAGGCAAACTGCAATGGGTCCAAAGAGGTGGGCAGAACAGAGCAGATGTGATCTCTGATCAACCTCTCAAAGCATTTGCTGATGATGGGGGTCAGAGCAACAGGACGCCAGTCATTTAAACAAGTGATTTTGGCTTGCTTCGGTACAGGCACAATGGTTGATGTTTTGAAGCATGTGGGGACTACAGACAGGGAGATGGACAGGTTGAAAATGTCCGTAAAAACACCAGCCAGTTGGTTCGCGCATGCTCTGATGACGCGGCCCGGAATGCCGTCTGGACCCGCGGCTTTACGGATGTTCACCCGTCGAAAGGATCGGGTTACATCCGCAACAGAGACGGAGAGTGAACCATCATCTGTAGTATCGGCCGCGAGTGCTCTCTCCGCGAGGGCGGTGTTGTTGTTGTTCTCGAAACGAGCATAAAATGTATTAAGCTCGTCCGGGAGAGAGGCAACGGTGTTCATGGCGGAGTTTTTATTCTGTTTATAGTCCGTGATGATGTTAATTCCCTTCCACATACTTCTGGAGTCAGTGGTGTTGAACTGACCTTCAATTTTGTGCCTGTACTGGCGTTTGGCTGTGCTGATGGATTTACGGAGGGCATAACTGGCTTGTTTACGCTCCTCCGCGTTCCCGTAATTAAAAGCGGTGGTCCGCGCAGTAAGTGCCGCGCGAACATCGCCGTTAACCCAGGGTTTCTGGTTGGGGTAGATCCGTATGTTTTTCGTCGGAACAACGTCCTCTACGCACTTCCTGATGAAACACGTTACGCTATCAGCGTAAACCTCGATGTCGTCATCGGAGGCAGACCGGAACATCTCCCAGTCCGCGTGATCAAAACAGTCCTGTAGCGCAGAGTCTGATTGGTCCGACCAGCACTGGATCATTCTGAGGGTGGGTGATTCCCGTTTCAGTTTCTGCCTGTAAGCGGGCAGAAGCAGAACGGAAGAGTGGTCAGATTTGCCAAATGGTGGGCGGGGGAGGGATTTGTAGCCATCCCGGAAAGGAGAATAGCAATGATCCAAAACCCGGTCCCCTCGTGTGTTGAAGCTGATGTGTTGGTGGTATTTTGGTGCTATTGTTTTGAAGTTGGCTTTGTTGAAGTCCCCGGTAACAATGAACGCGGCCTCAGGGTGCGCGGTTTCCTGCTGACTTATACTGCCATACAGTTCTCTAAGTGCCCGGTCTGTGTCGGCTTGTGGGGGGATGTACACAGCAGTGATAATGACCGCTGTGAATTCCCTCGGTAGCCAGAATGGTCGACACAGAAGCATGAGAAATTCCAGATCAGGAGAGCAGAAAGACCTGATAAAATGTACATTCCTCTGATCACACCATGATTTGTTGATCATAAAACATGCACCTCCACCTCTGCTTTTACCTGAGAGGTCTTTCGCTCTGTCCGCTCGGTGCACGGAGAAACCCGTGGGTTCGATGGCCGAGTCTGGAATCTCCGCGGACAACCAGGTTTCCGTAAGACAGATAACACAGCATTCTCTCGTCTCTCGTTGGAAGGAGATCCGCGCTCTCAGCTCGCAGAGCTTGTTGTCCAGAGACTGAACATTTGCCAGTAGTATACTGGGTAGCGGGGGGCGATTTGCGCGACGTCTTAATCTGATGAGAACGCCGGCTCTTTTTCCTCTTTTCCTTCTGCGTTTCCGCGGCCGGGCAGCCCAAACTAAGGGCTCCGCTGGCGTACAGTAACCCTACTACAGTAACCCTGTAACGTACAGTAACCCTACAGTACAGGGTACTGTACTCAGGGTACTCCGCTGGCGTACAGTAACCCTAACGTACAGTAACCCTTTACTACAGTAACCCTAGTATCACCATAATATTTTGTAGTAAAATCGTAGTAACCACAAAATTAATCATGGTTACTATATAAACACTGTAGTAACACTTTTGTTTATTACATAAAATGTATGGTTTCCAATAAAAAACATGGTTACTACAATATTTCTTTTGGGCCACTGTATTTTAACACCTTAAACATATTTGCTTCACAGAGTTTTCTATATGCCTGTACTGCTTTCTGAATATTTAATGTTTTTTTTCTTCTGCATTTCCTCTTTCGTTTCATAATGTCTCCAACAACGTAAGAGCAGAGGGTTCATTACTCTCTAGTAATTCAACAGTTTTATAAAAGTGCCTCTGCTATTTTGATTGGGATTGATGTCGTCATGGGAATGTATGGAGAAAAGGGGGGCCTCTCTTTTGCTCCCTCTGCCTGAATACTGGTTTATGACTGAGTGGAGATGAATTGTTGTGTTGCTAAGGCTGTTGCTACGGGGCCTGTTTATCTTTTTTATTTAATTTCCTCGCTCAAACTGAATACTCTCAGATATCTAGACCTGTAATACTGTTTCTTAATCATTTCTCTTCAGCTTCTTGTGATTAATAATGGCGTAGAAGGAGGGATTCAGGAATTGGATTTTTTAATTCTGGTTAGGAACTGTTCTCTTATGGGTAGACCGAGCTAGATGTCACATGAGGAAGTTGTCGCAAGCGCTATATCTTACTGACTACAAGAAAAATGCTTGTTTTCTCTAGCTGTGAGTTTGTATTTTGGTTATAAACATGTATTTAAAATCTGCTGTAAATTAGAATGCCTTTTGTGAATTTTATCCTCCAAACAAATTTGCAATATCATAATACATTATAACATTATATCCTTAGAGCTCGGGACAATGTACAGAATCTGGCATAAAATAGCACTTACTCTGTTTTTGTTCCATTTTTTTCCCCCATCTTATTATCATCTTATACATCCTCCACGTTCCAGACCCCAGAACTCCCCTCCATAACACACACACACACATAGTGTAACATCTAATGGCATCAGGATGTCAGTAATATAAGGTCTCAACACAAATACAGTTACCAAAACTCATCATTCTGTGTAAGATGTTATTCTTATATAGAATCAGATAGCTTTAAACAGTTCCGCTATACATCTTGAATTAAATTAAATGTTTTGACTGGGGACCTCATTTGAAATGATTTATGCAGGACAAATATGAAAACATTTAAGGAGGATTGTATGTCTGAGCCCCCTCACATCATACAGTATTACCTTTACACACACCAAACAGACAGCATATTTTTGTGTGAGTTGGAAAGCCCTCCCACATTGTACTGTAATACCTAAACACATGGTGCGTGAGAACAGAGGGTGTGTCTATAATGTGTGTGTATAGGCTACATACTTGGCTATATTTTGGGAACAAATCTCATGAAAATTATGTGACTATGGTGACATTTTTGCAGTTATATTATGTTGTTCAAAACAGCAGTTCCAAGGTGAAATGTCCACTGTGTGATAAATGCGAGTTAAATGTTCTTCCAAACAGATGAGGTTTTTAAGGTTAATGCCCTATCAAGGTGTAAATCAGCCAAACCGACCTCTCTACCGTAAACCTTAAACGTAAACCTAACCAAAGTTGACATATAGGCAAATGTATGAAAGCAATTGCTGGAGAAACCGCATCATTTTGTGTTGTTTTTATGACACTTTTGGCTCTTGTGTTGACCTGCGTGGTCTTCTGGACTTGTATCCTGGTCATTCTCATTGCTAGTGCAATGCTCTAACAGTTGAGCCAGCATGCAATTTGATCATGTTTGAATAACCCTGTAAACATTGATGGATATGTATATAAAACCTTACAAACCATACATTAAGTGTTTTGATGTCATAAGATTGTCATTGTGTGAGAAACGGAGCAAAAAAGTGTGTATGAAATGATCATCTGCTCTTTTACTCATGATATGTGTGAATGTGGATAAAAGTAATTGTTGTAGCATTTCTAGTGTTTATTTCACCAGGAAACTGTAGTGATACATACAAAGAGTCACGTAAAAATAATTTTGCAAAAATCTAGGTATAGATTCTATGGAGGCCAGGTTGCAAAATTTAGGGTTAGGATTTTTTCAGCTAAATCAGAAAAATGAAAATACTAAATCTAATTTGGGGAAGCCTTCATTTGGAAAAACAATCACCAAAGTACTTTTTCTTATATAAAAAGTTTTCTTCTAAAAATAGGGTTTGGGTTAAAGGGGATCCTGGGTTATCCGGTTTCATGTTCCACACTGTACATTCGTAAACCCCAGGTTAAAATTCTTAACAATAACAATGATTGGACAAATACAGATTGCGACAGACATGCAAACTGTCAATGTAGCTGCTCTTCTGTTGAAATGTCACAAAGCAAATCAGCTCTGTCTTTCATCTTCTGAAATATGTCACGAAAACACAGAATACTGTCTCTTCATTACGGCAGTTATTGCGTTTGCCGTCACTGTTTGACTGTTTTTTGCGGTTTCCCTCTGACGGAAAAAGTAAACAGCTCGAGAACGTCTCTGCAACTGTACAAAATGCATGAATATTATTTGACAAAAACACTGAGGCATTATATCATTGGCTTTCTGTTGCTAAACATCTTTCAAAAACATGCTAATGCCACATCTTTTCACTCTACTGTATACCTTTGGCACCACTATGTGGGGGTTAACCCCGCAAAAACAGTGCTAATCCTGCTATTGAGCAGGGTTTCATAATCCCAGGTTAAAAGCGGTGCTATCCCCCTTTCAAAAATGTGGGTTTAAAAGCGGGGTTTAAAAAGCTGTTAACCTGGGGTTAAGCACAGTGAGAAAAGTCCTAATAATCGATCAATATTCACTGTAAGTGTGTGTGTGTGTGTTAGTGTGAACAGTGTGAGATATCTTAAACTCTCTTTAGAGATGCCTGTCTGTTTTCAAAAATAAAATGTGATGTGTGTGAAAGAGCATGCTTGTCATGCAACATGGAACCATGGGTAGATGCTCATGGATTCCCTCGGTCTTATTCGCTCATTAGGCTCTCTATCTTTTGTTTTTGAAGGTGACCATGTGGCATTTATCCTAGGTGGACAGCAGCTGTTGAGTGAGTCTCTCTGGCCTCTAAATACAACACTGTCATCTGTTTCAAAATCATGGAATTAATGATCCCTTGTGACCATTGTGAAGTATTTGTCTAGTGAGGCTTTTCTTAGCTCCCTGGTATTTCCTCTCCTGTAGTCATTGGTGTGTTTAACAAATGGCGTATTCCTCTTATAAATGTTCCAAGCTGTCCCAAAACTACTGACCTCTGCAAAGCCTTATGATAATTTCATGTGTATGTGTATGCATATTTCAAAATGAGAGGAAGCAGGTATTCAGTAAAGAGGATGAGTATCCATCAGTGGTGTTATCCATTAGTGATTTAGGTAGGAAGCACCTTGACAGGCAGATCTAGAAATGACCTTTTAGATTACAACAAGAAAGTAAATTAGAGCAGGCGTTGTCAAACTTTTTTGACCCAGGAAAGAAGGCAAGAAACTGCAACACAACACTTGAACAATGGATGACTGTAGCTTAACCTCCTCACATAATTAACTACTTATGTAGTTGTATCAGGATAATGAAAACTCATTTACATTTATACCTTCTTTGAATGTCGGCAGAATCCATCCCCTCTGCCATTTAATGTGGTCAAGTGCAATCTGATAGTGATCCAATCACTGAAAATGTTGTTAATGGCACCATAGATTTAATAGCAAAACTATAAAATGTATAACTTTGGTGCCATAGGCTGTCAATATTCTGCTTTTGCTTTCTTTGGAAGAAAGTCATACAGTTTTGGAAAGTCATGAGTACGAGTAAATGACAACATAATTTAATCACATTTTGAATAAATGGTTAACACACACACACAGGCATTTAATAAAAAAAGATGCTTAAAGCACCTTTAAATTGTCACTTTATACAAAGGACTTTGTACTTTTTAACATCTATGGTTGGTTGTTGTAGACTTTTGCACTCAGTCACCCTGACAGAAGTTTGTTTGCAAGCCCCTTGAACAAACTGTTGTAGACAACACAATATGGGTTTGAAGGTAGGGAAAGCAATCCCTCAGAACCACTGTTTTTATGCGCCAAGGTTTGCTTGACTAGTTCTGCATATAAAATGCAAGCCAAACCCCTGTGGGTGTGCCCTGCTCATAAACTCTGGTCTGTGCCTGGAGGTGTTTACTTGGTCAGGTAAGGAGTCAACGAGTGCTTGTAGACTCATACACACGTGCTGACACGTAATGCCTCCTCTACCTCACACCTTCTCACCGCACACACACTGCATGTATTGGTGACCTGTAACCACATGGATACGTACACCTCAAGGTCATGTTTACATGGTCACTGCTGGAGCCTGGAGCTCAAAGCTGTAGCATAGGGTAGACGCTTATCAGAGTAGTCTGGCTGGACCTAGACAAACACAGCAAGCCAAGGAAAAGGAGGACGGAGGAATCCACAAGTGTGGGAGTTTTAATATTTCCTTGGAGCAAACAGTAGCATCTTTGAAATCCTGGATTAAGTTCTCACCTTGATGTCAAACCAGACTTCTTTTTAGAAACCTACAATCCAACCAACTGCAGACTGTGATTTTCAGACAAAAGAGTACACAGTAGGCCCTTTGAAGAAAGTGAATTCAGGGCAGAAAAATCTATATGCAAGTACACAAACACAGGTTGGTAGGGATTGAAATTAGAAAGAACGTATTGATTCTGGCTCCCATTTCAAATCCTCTTGATGATTGTGGTTATTATCGGGTCCATTACAGATTAATTTTGTACTTTTGTGGAATAGATATTTAGAAATAATAAATGTAATTTTGTTCCCCCTTGGTTGCGATCACTGCGGGACATGGTGTGACCGCATCACCGCCCTAAAGATGGCCATGTCAACAACCACCCAGTAATTACTCTGATTCCAGTCTCACAAGCCCTACAGTGTAACACAGGAATAATTCTTGGTTCATTTCAAGTCGGACATGATGAAATGAATGACTTGCAGTTCAGTACGTTTTTGATTCACTGAAAAGAACAAACCAATAAGATCAGTAGGAAGTTTAGTTCTTGTTTTGTGGTGTAGATTCAAAAGAACTGACTCATAAGAATCAGTCTTTCAGTAATCACACTACACTTTATGTGTCACGCTTTATGTTTGGCATGATTGATAAAAAAGAATAAAGAATTGTAAGAGTAATGTATGGTTACAGCAGTTACATTTACATTTGGCAGATGCTTTTATCCAAAGCGACTTACAGAGCCCTTATTACAGGGACAATCCCCCCCCGGAGCAACCTGGAGTTAAGTGCCTTGCTCAAGGACACAATGGTGGTGGCCGTGGGGTTTGAACCAACGACCTTCTGATTAGCAGCCCTGTGCTCTAGCCACTACGCCACCACCACTCCAACTCCACTCTACTCCGGTTCTTCATGCTGTAGATTCGAAAGAACCGGCTCATAAGAGCCATTCGTTCGGGAATGGGACTACACTGACCTTGCCGTTTATTCCATGTTGCTGATTAATTAGAAATGCTGTTGCAGTGCCGATAAATGGCAGCACAGGATAAATGTGTAGGGTATTTTAGCAAGGTGGTGTGACCACATTGGTGGAAGAATGCACATTCGAGAACCTTTTCCAAATTGAAAGTTATGAAAATCATTCCGGTATTTAAAAAATAAAAAAAAAAAAATGGAACTGATTTTGAATAATAATGAATTCTTGATTCCCAATCCTATTGTTGGAAAACATGTTGCAAGAGCTTAGTCCAGCTGAACATACTTAACATGCGCTTTTGCGTTGCTTTAACAGTAACAAGTATCAGTATTCAAAGGGACGATAGTTACCCTTAAATGTCTGTGCCATTAAACTGAATGCTAGCTGTAAGCATGTCGGCAGTTTAACTAAACGCAGTATAACCTACCCAATAAGCAAGATTCTTTTTAAACTGTTAACCTGCCTTAGCCCATGTGCGGCAATGCTGAGAATTTAACAAGCACTTGCATTGCATTATGAATTGAGTTCTAACGCATTTCGGTATGCAATGATGTTTGAAATCTTGCTTTATTCTTACTAGCATTTGCGTTCATGTCCTTTTGTAGAGTATTTTCATAAGATTAACTGTCTGTATTTATTGAACCCAGGCTTAGAAGATGAGAAATGCTTGTCATTACCAAGAATAAACTTCCTCAGTGGATAAACACAATTGTCCTCAAGTGGAAACAATCTCAGCATGGTATCATGGAAAAATAATATCAGGCAAAATGTTTCCAGCACCATCAAATTCTTCATTCCAAATGACATGAGAAACCGCAAGACAACAGACAAGGCAAAGGTAAAGGCCCTTCCGATTGTTTTGATGCTCTGTCGCTGGTTTAAATCAACGCTGGCGTTAACAGAATTCTTCAGGTCCCTTGTGACAATTAAACTGGGGAAAGTAAGTAACTCTTTGATCCCAAACTGTTGCCAGACATTTCTTCAACATGCCCTTGTTCATGAATCTAACAATTTACCATGCGTCAGGGACAAGACAATAAACCGGTCCACCAACATCAAGGTTCTGACTCAGCCATGCAATTTTAACTGCTACATCGCAACATACATTCTTTCATTTAACGCATCTGATTTGACATTTAATTTTTAATCCTTAAATTGCAATTTGTGATTTAATTGTTCATGTGATGGAGTATAAAAGGTAAACTGAAGAACAAACTGCAACAAATCATTTTCTTATTCAGTGAGCAATGCATGTTTTTTCATTGATTAGGCCTTTGGCCACATTTTTATTGTACATTTTGGGCCTCTATCGGTTAAAAAAAATAAAACTGCATGCATCTTGCGGAAGAACATTGTTTTGGTTGTTGTTCGGCTCTGCTCCTCTCTGTGGATAAATGTGACAATGTGAAAACATGTCATCTGAGCAGGTAAGTGCCATATCTTATGCTGTTGTTTTGACTTATTTGAAACATTGATGTTTTTAAATAAATTATGTTGCAAAAGTTAGGCAGCATTCGTTAAAATTAGACTTAAAAACTGCTAGTCTGATAAGGTCAAATGTTGTAAAGTTTTTATAACTTCATGATATTTTGGCCAAATAGACCACAGTAGTAACTAATTTGTAGATTGTCATCATTGCCAACCAATGGTCAACATCATTTCAAGACACACATGTCCTTGGCAAGCCTAGGACTAAAGGATTTATTTATATAAATGCCTTTAGAAAGAAAAATACACACGTGCGCTAGCAAGTGAAATGTTCTGCACCGATTACATTATAGTTATTGTATTTCACTGCATTGCAATATGTGTGTAGATACATAAACCATATCAGTAAAATATCTGTTGAGTTAGAAAAAAGCCATCTCTGGGTTGCTTTTAAGTCCTTTCAGTTGTCACCACCTCTGAAAAACAAAGCCGATGTTGATTCGGGTTTTATTACAGACCCTTTTTGCTTACTCTGCTCTGTTCGGGGGTTTCTTTGTTTTTACAACTGGTGATTCTCTGGAGGTTTGCCGTTTTGAATGATCCATGGTCAATTTTTCTCATTTGTTGTGACAACAAACATTCAACTTCAGCTATTACCACACCATACACACGCTACAGTAGATGGAGCTTATTTTATCTGTGTACGGATATGACGTGAACACGTGAGCATGCACGGTCGAATGACGTATGTATGCAATTTCCCGCAAAATCCGTCCCAACAGCTCAAAAATATAAATAATTTTTATAGGTTTTTCAAAATGTAATTGAGTAAAGACATGGTTTGAAAGATGGAATTTTGTTGCACTTTCCCATTAATAGAATTATGTTATTTTTTAACAAAAAACAACTACTTGAATACACCTCTTCTATGATCTTATTTCTGAGTTCAAAGTAATTTTTATATTTTTCAGGGGCTTAAAATCTAAAATATCATGTGGTGTAACCATCGTGTTACACCGACAGTAAATAAAAAGTCAATTTAAAAGTAGAATTTCTTGAAAAAAGACAAAGTTAGCATCAGTAGTGTGGAATCAACTTTTATTATTATTTCTTAAGACATATAAGAGGTGAAATTGTTTTACAATATGATTATTGTTTGAAAATATTTTGTCCACCAAATCAAAATAATTTTTTTTTAACCAGCATGCAGATTGTCATTTTGTTGACATTATATTGACCAAAAAACATAAAACTGAGAAGACTCCTTTAGACCCTCAAGTCCGAGTGTGATGTTTTGAAAAATATATATACACACCACTGGTGGCCCAAAGTTTGGAATAATGTACAGATTTTGCTCTTATGGAAAGAAATAGGTACTTTTATTTACAAAGTGGCATTCAACTGATCACAATGTATAGTCAGGACATAAATAACATGAAAAATTACTATTACAATTAAAAAAAAAAAAAAAAAAACATTTTTAAACTACTTCAAAGAGTTCTCATAAAATATCCTCCACGTGCATTTTGGCTGTCAGTTTATCCAGATCCTCTGGTGACATTTCACTTCACCCCACGCTTCCTGTAACACTTGCCCTAGATGTGGCTGTCTTGTCAGGCACTTCTCATGCACTTTACAGTCTAGCTGATCCCACAAAAGCTCATTGGGGTTAAGATCCAAAACACCCTTTTCCAATTATCTGTTGTCCAATGTCTGTTTTTTTGTTTGTTTTTTGCCACTCTAACCTTTTCTTTTTGATTTTCTGTTTCAAAAGTGGCTTTTTCTTTGCAGTTCTTCCCATGAGACCTGCACCCCTGAGTCTTCTCTTTACTGTTGTACATGAAACTGGTGTTGAGCGGGTAGAATTAAATGAAGCTGTCAGCGGAGGACATGTGAGGTGTTTATTTCTCAAACTAAACTTGTTTAGTTGTACATCTGGCATTCATCATCTCTTTCTGTCCTTGTTAGAGCCAGTTGTCCTTTGTCTTTGAAGACTGTAGTGTACACCTTTGTATGAAATCTTCAGTTTTTGACCATTTCAAGCATTGTATAGCCTTCATTCCTCAAAACAATGATTGACTGATGAGTTTCTATAGAAAGCTGTTTTTTTTTTTGTTTTTTTTTTACCATTTTTGACTAAGACTTGCCAGTCTATTGCATACAGTACTGTGGCAACTCAAAAACAATCACAAAGACAATGGTAAGCTTCATTTAATGAACCAAATGCATGATGTTTGTAAACTTTTCAATTAATTACTTAAGTTGTGTACACTCTAATGTATTATAGCTGCAAGGAATGTACTTAAATATATTTTATTTGATTATTAATTACACCACATGACATTATTAAAGTCATTATAATACTTAAAAAAAAATGTAACTAGACTTTTAAAAGATTTCTTATTTTGTAAAAGTTTTTCTTATCACCTCAGACAACCTTATTTGTCAATGACACAATGTTTTATACAATGTGTGTGTAAACACTATCTTTTTTCTTTTTTTCAGTAAAAATATCTAAACATACAAATTTGAAAAAAGAAAAAAGACTTGCTTTCAGATTTTTTTTTTTTTTTTTTTTTTTTTACACTGTTGGCAAATTGTATGTTCTTGTTTTAAATGTAATGAGTGAAATTTAGAGAGATAAGGTTTATGCTTAAAACAATAATAAAAAAAAACACAGTTTTGCTTTTCAAGTAAATTAATCTTGTTTTAAGGCTGTTTTGGGGGAAAAAGACCACAAAAAAAATGAAAAAAAAAACAAAAAACCTTTATTTGATGCAAACTTACAGTTAATTACTGGGAAATTTTGAAAACTGCAACACCACAATTTACCAGAACACTTTTTTTCCCCCGTAAGGGAATAGAAGTATCTAAAATGGTGGGGATGTTTTACAAAATAAGTGATGGTCCTGTGAAAGCCATTCAAACGAATCATGGGTACAGATTGAGTTGGTTTCCTGCTGTGAACTGGTGGAAACTGTGGGTTGTTGTTTTGTTTGTAAACCTGATGGTGATGTCTGACTTCAAAGTACATGCTCTGGAAAGGCTGTTAAGTGTATCAGGTTTGAGGTATGTGGAGACGCTGAGTGGTTTGCAAGCATTTCTGGGATTTTCTTCCATAGGAAATGGCCACACTGTGATGCAATGTGTCTTTCAGGTGGCTTGTGTGAGTGGCTGTGAGGCCTTCTCTATCTCTCCCTTGAGTATTTCTGCTTGCGAGCCAAGAGGCCCCAAAGCAGAAAACATATTAGATGGGTGAGTCCCAAAACTCTCCCCCCTTCTCTTCCTTTCTATCGTTCATTCCAACCCTCTTTTACTCCATCACTCTCTGTCTTTCTTCTCTCCTGAGAGTTATATATACAAGCTGTGATGTTATTAGCTTTGTTACCCGAGCCACCCCAATACACTCCTTTAAGAACTGAAAAAAATAATAGAGAAGCAGAACTTTTTGTTGTCACTTAGAGGTTCACCTTTGACCCTTGCTCAGAACCTAATGTTTTCCACACTTATGCTTCCCTGCTTTTTATATGGGTCATTAAATTGCTCTCCATTTAATTTTTTCCCAGTTTTACATCCCTCTTCCCTGTTCTGCAGAAAGAGGTATCAGCTAACACCTGACATTGCGTTTGCAGACCCAGCTACAGGTTCGTCAGATTGTGACCTCGCAGAGAACCTGAGACAGTCCAGACCTGCCAGGGATGAGGAAGTTGAGAGAGAAAGCCATTTTATTTTCATAGACTAAAGTAATACAGGAAAACAAATTTGCAAAATGGCTTCTAATCAGCCACCATCTCTTAGCACACTTTGCTCTTATTTTCTCTTTTATCAACACTTTTATGTGGTAAGGTGTTTATATATATATATATATATATATATATATTTTATTTATCCCTTTTCTCCCTATTTGGATTGCCCAATTCCCACTACTTATTAGGTCCTCGTGGTGGTGTGGTTACCTCAATCCGGGTAGTGGAAGACAAGTCTCAGATGCCTCTGCTTCTGAGACAGTCAATACGTGCATCTTATCACGTGACTCGCTGTGCATGACACTGCAGAGTCTTACAGCATGTGGAGGCTCATGCTACTCTCCGCGATCCACGCACAGCTTACCACTTTGAGAGCGAGAACCACTAAACGTGACCACGAGGAGGTTACCCTATGTGACTAGCAACCGCGTTCCCTCGCAATCGTTTGCGTTCTCTCGCAATAGTTCGCGTTCCCTCGCAATCCTTTGTGTTCCCTCACAATAGATTGCATTTCCTCGCAGTTGGTGATGTTCCCTTGCAATTGTTTCAGTTCTCTCGCAGTCGTTTACGTTCCCTTTCAGTAATTTGTGTTTCCTCGCAATCCTTTGCGTCCCCTCACAATAGATTGCATTTCCTCGCAATTGGTGGCCTTCCCTCGCAATTGCTTGCGTTCCCTTGCAAGTCGTTTACGTTCCCTTTCAGTAATTTGTTTCCTCGCAATCCTTTGCATTCCCTCATAAAGGTTGCATTCCCTCGCAATCCTTTGCATTTTCTTGAAATAGTTTGTGTTACTTCGCAATAAGTTTTGCATTCCATCACAATAGTTTGTTCCCTCACAATAAGTTTTGTGTGCCCTCACAATAGTTTGCACTCCCTCGCAATAATTTGCGTTACCTCGCAATAATTTGCATTCCCATACAATACGTTTTCTGTGCCCTCGCAATAAGTTTGTTGTGCCCTTGCAATAGTTTTGCATTCCCTCGCAGTAAATTTACTATGGTTTTACTACAATAACCATATTTTAACCATGATACTCATAGTGAAATCATAGTGATAATACAGGAAAACGAAAACTATGGGAATAAAAATCATAATTTTGTGGTTATGGTTTTACTTTACAAATATCATAGTTTAACTATGGTTTTACTGTAGTAATATTGTAGACTGTAGTAACCATAGTTTTTCTATAGATTAACTATGGTAATTCTTGTGGTTACTATGGTTTTACTACAAATACTTCTAGTAAAACCGTAATAAAACTATTATGATTTTTATTACCTTAATTTTCATTTTCATGTGTTATCACTATGGTTTTATTACAAATATCAAGGCTAAAATATGGTTACTGTAGTAAAACCATGGTAAATTTATTGCAAGGTCACACAAACCTTATTGCGAGGGAACGCAAAACTATTTCAGGAAAAAAAATCTGCCCTGTCCTTTAAGGGGCTATGTAGTTACAGTGTGTACATTGAGGTGTTTATGATACGTTTTATGCAATTATTGTATTTAAGTGTCAAGTGTGTAGATGGTGTTTTCTGTTTGTGTGAGTGACACTATACACAGTCCTTACATGTTTATTGACCATTGCACCTGTAAGGTCCACTCGTGATGAATTTATAGTCATCATGTAGCCTTCAGTTTGACATAAATATTCTTCAAACATTTGTTCTTTTGTAATTTGTTTGGAACGACATGAGAGTGAGTAAATGATAACATCATTTTAATATTCAGATTCTTTTCATATTTACTGTCGACACTTAAAGTATGGATACTGTGGGTCTTGTACAGTATGCTGGATATTCACTCAGAGGATACAGGAAAGAGAGAGGGGGCAGTAAGGATTTAAATCATACTGGAGGATCAGGTCAAGCTTTGGAATGGTATGAATTAAGTCAATATTACTTATCCTACAAGAGCTCTTTTCCAGTCATAAATAACCTGAAAAAATTAATCACTACCCACATCAGAGAAAGAGGCACATTTTTATTGTAATTGAAATAATTGCGTTGCTTCAATTATTTTTTTCAATCCTATTTAATTTTCCATGTTTTTTTATTTTTTAACACCAATAAAAGTGACACTGCAGACACAAGGACAGTTTTTAGTTTTTCTCAACTAAAAATAATAACAAAATAATGTTTAGTCTACATAAATGTCATGTAGCAGCAGGCAGCATAAGGCAAACCAGATTATTTTTTGACAAGCATATATTTTTATCCAAGATAGCAGATGAGCGAGAAGAAATTCAAATATAAAAATAATGTATATACAGTTCAATCAATAATGAAAAGTATTGATAAAAAATATTTTTCATTTAATTAGGATGCTGCTTTTGAAGATAGCTGCCTAGTGAGTTAGCTTGTTCGGTTTTGAAGCAGAGCTTGGGTGTGCAAATAAACATGGACATGTATTACCACAGTTAACAAAGTTTTTCCTACAATTTTCTGTCCTGCTCTTGGCTACTTCTAGCAAAACATGAGGTTGACTTATTTAAAACCATCCACCTTCATTTTAGTCTCTTTTCAGCTGTCATAAGACTTGGCATTGTGAAGTCCTTCATTGGTTCCTGGGCAAACAAATAACATTCCTCTCTTCTTTCAATCGAAGCCGGAGGTTGTTCCGTATTTAAATGCCAACCTGTTTACTGAAGGTTTTTCATTTTATTATCCATGTGAAGGTGAAAGCTGCTGGATTGTAGAGTCTAAACATTTATTCTGCACAGAGGAAAAAACAACGTCGGTTTTAGAAAAGGTCAGTGGAGTCAGAATTGCATGTATTTTTATCTTTCCCTTAATTCTACCCAACGTATCATGTGAACTCCATAGGGAAGGATTTTCTCAGCAGTCTAACGAGACAGTCAACAAAAGGTGGAGTGCTTGTGTTTATGTGTGTGTGAACAGAATGAAAGTGGGCCTGAACCACTTGCACAATGATGTTGCTGTGTGTCTTTTATTGGACGCATTAAAAAGGGACCTGGTCCCCTCAAAGCTTTAGTTCTTATCTCTATAAAACAGTAACTACACTGTGAGGTCAGAGGGGGACAACCATCTCACATTTCCAAAGATTTAATCAGACAATGTAAAAGTACCAGAGCCGTTGCCTGATCTGACAGATCCCAGGTCAATGTGGATTAAAGGGAGGTCTGGCAATCCATCATCACAGACAGGTCTCTTAAACATATAGCCTTACTGACATGTTATTAAATGTGAGATGTTTACCAAATCTGCGGAAAGATATGTGTTATTGATATCATAAGTGCGGTTCCTCTGATGTTGAATACCAGAAAACGGGATGAGCGCATGTTTGCGGTATCATCTGTGTTAAATTACCGTTCGTTGTCATGATTGTTTCCAGTCGTTAATTGCTAATTGGTTGAAAACTTTAAATATTTTGACATGAGTTATGTAGGACACAAATAATTCCATATTTCGCATTACACAAGCATTCCTTTGGCATTCCTTATTTTTTAGTTGTCAAGCAGTAATTCGATTACAGTTTTATAACTTGGATTTATAACGATATAAAAATGTTACACCTGGCCACAGGCTCTTCTGCTGCTGCAAAAATGTTTTTTATTTAAACCAGCCTAAGATGGTTTACTGGACTAAGCTGGTTTAAGCTGATCTTCAGTCAAGTCAGCTATAAACTGCCCTAATCTCTGCTGGGCTGGGAGACCAGCTAAGAGTTTTGGCTGGTTTAAGCTGTTTTCTCAGCAGGGTCACATTAAAAGCTTAATTGCCCTGTGCTCTTTTAATATATAATATATACAATTAATCAATAAAAAAACTGTAATTTGTAGTAAACTAAACCAAAAAATTTTTAAACTGATGAAAAGACTTATTGAATTACGCTGTAAAGCTAAATACAGTAACTGATAAAGAGTCAATTGTATGGCGGTATCATTCAAATCAGTTGTTTTGCAAAACAAGTATGCAGAAATTTACCAGATAAATGCAACTTATCAGTACTCTTCTAACAAATAGCCTAACCTCAAACCATAATCCTGTTTTGAAATAATATGGAAAAATCTGTTCATCATAAGCTTTAATTCATTCCTCAGATTTCCATAAAAAGTAAATAAACGTTCAAAGCCTTCAACCACATAGTGAAAATAGATTGACACCAATACTGGGCAATTAGATAAAGACAGGGCTGTTTTTGTGCCAAATTCAAACCACTTGTGCCCAGTCTGAATTCTTTGAAATGTAATTTGTGTTCAAACAAAAATGTTTTGATGGCCACAGAAATTGGGCAGTTTCCATTCCTGACTGTGCTGTGAAAGTTTTCGAGGGCTATCGGGAAATGACATGGCGCTCTATCAGGAAGTACAGTAGCTGAGTTTTATACTTCATTGTAAAAGACTATCATGCCTACCCTGAACTTCTGGTATGCTCACACTGGACTGGTTCGAGGATTCTCAGTATTTTCCACCATTGAAAGCCATTATTCTTATACTGCTGGATGCTGTGATATTTCTTCTGTTTGAAGAATAGAAACTTGCCAAGTTGCAGGTATTTAATTATACAGAATCTCCAAACTGCCATATTATTGTCTGCTTTCTGGTCAGTGAGTGGTTTCCGAGAAGTTGAGAATGAGATTTTTGTCATACTGTTGCATGTAGAACATTTAAAAATACAACACTAAAATAGTATGGAGTATAAGTGGAGTCTCCTGCTGAAAAAGTCTTAAACCAGCTGAAAAAACAAAACAAAAACAAAGCATCTAGTTTAAGATGTTTTTCATCAAGGTCAGGAAACACTTCTCTCATTTTGGGGAAGTAGATTGCTAGCAGTCACAAAGAAATGGGCAGGTTGCTGTAGGTCTAAGGAATAATACAATTAATGTTGGCGTTGGTAGGTGTGTGTTCTGGTGTAGTGGGTTTCTGATTTAAACAGTTGTGACAATGTACATTAAATCATAGCTCCATTTTTTTTAACCATTTTTTTATTATTATTTTGCCTAAAACAAGTCCTGACTGAACAAAAAGGAAAATAGAAGAGCAGATCATTTCAAAACCATGAAGTGTATCAACCAGAAGTTAGATTGGGCCAGATGTAAATAAAAAAAGATACAAGTGTTTCTGCAGTACTGATAGTACCGAGCACCAACTCGATACGATACCCGCATGCCCACTGTCAGACAGGCACACGACTGCTTTCGAATGCTCACATGCTAATTTTGAGTGAGTGCTCTGTTACTCCTTTTACACTGAAATGCACAATTAATCAAATTAAAATTGTGATATGTCCTAGTATGATTATTGAACCACAAAAGGCTGTAATGTTAGTCTACATTCGAGTTGCATGCTTTATATGAATGTGTGCTGCACATTGCTCATACACTGGAAACTGATCCACAGACATTATCATCTCATTCAGCACAAATGATTTTCAAAGCAGACATTAATTCAGAAAACACTAGACCACCTGTGAAGTGCGCAGCACATGTAGACTATATATTGACATAATTAAATCACAGCATTTGCGTTTTAATGATCACACTGAGCCATTTTGCGAACCGTTTTCTACCAGAAGCGAAGCTTCCGTCAAAACCACACGTCAAAATAAAAGCACGATTCAAAATAAAAGCTAGACGCCTGAAATTTAAGAAATTGCAACAGAAGAATATAACAACTGTGTAGTAAAATGTTTAATATTAATAATAATAAATACTGAGTAATAAAAAATTATAATATTTTAGAAATATATCACAAGCAAGGGTGCTGTTGTACTGAATACAAGTTTGTTAAAAACAAAAGCAATGGTATGTTGAATAGTAATTGTTCTATTTTTTACTTTTTTGATTAGGTGCCATTTTAATTATAAAATTAAATTAAACTTTTGAACCTGGAATTCTGGAAAAATAATATAAAAAGGATTTGGGAAAAATAAAACTGATTTCAGTAGGGTCCTACTTAAAAACACTTAAGCAATGCATACTTAATTGACAAAAACTTGAAGGAAACATGAATTCACTTAATTTATTATTTACATTGAAATGAAACTTTAACCATATTAGCATAATGTTGCTGTGGTGTGGAAATTAGCATAGAAAACCATGAAATTTCACTGTTATCAGTAAAGACTACTGCAATTTTGGTATCATTACAACACTGTTATTGTATGTATTGAAGATTTTTATAAATATTTTTTTATTTTCCTTTGAACAAACAAAACAACTAAACTATATATAATGCCAGGTTTCATATAAATTGCATATAAAAAAAAATATGAGGGTTACAGATACATTTCAGGGGGGGAAAAATAGCAAAAATTATTTGATTAAGCAAGATCAGAATAAGCAAGACAACACATAAACACAAGAGTTTTTAACCAGTGTCACTACCAGATCTCAGGGTATCCACCACCCTTCCAAAATCACAAATTAACCCCTGGCGACAGCCATTAATACATCCAGCCGGTCTTTATCATTCCAGCATTCTCTGCATGGTTGCATGCTCTTGCAATAATCTCCAATACAATTTTGAAATGACTTCAATACACTTCATAAAAATTTTAAACTGGCATGTTTGTGAAATCTGATGCCCCTATCTTGCCCATCAAAGAGCAGTATGGTTTCATAGCTCTGCATTCTTGCTTTGGTGATTTATTTAGCGATCTGTGAATGATTAACAGACTGAGGGAGAGGGAGCCGAAGGAGTTTGATGACGAGGAAGATTTGTGTAAAGCTAAGTGAGAACAAAGAGGTTTCAGCATGAGGTCGCACCAAAGCATGAATGCCTGCCTGTTTGGGGCTTTAAACAAAAAATAAAAACAGTCTGCAAAACATGGCACATGGAACGTATCATAATATGCACCCACAGCCATTGAAACATTCTTTTTTTAGACAACTTTTTTTCTGTTATAAATTGATCCAGTAATAATTAAGTCAACAGAATAGTCCAAAAATGTAAATTCTGTCATCATAATTCATGTCAATTTATTTCTTCCATGAAACATAAAGGAGATGGTAGGCAGAATGTTAGAGACTTCCCACAATTTACTTTCATTGCCTTGTTTTTCTCCGTACAATGTAATTGTATGGAGAAATTAGTCAATTAGTCCTTGACATTTTGCATAATAATTTCATGTTCAGTGCTTTTTTATGTTCTGCATAATATCTCCTTTTGTTGTTCCAAGGAAGAAAGTTAGTCATACTGATTTTAAATTACATTGCGAACATAACAGACAGAATAAAACATTTTGGGTGAACTATTCCTTTACAAATTGAAGTGGAAAATAAACCTCTTAGCACTTTTATTTGACTCTAATGAGAAACTTGACTGCAATGTTTCCTGTAAGATTAGTCACAATAAGACATATATGACATTTGTGCTTGAGCTTAACTGAAAAAGCATCCCAGCCTGTGATCATTCTGCTACACAAATATGTTTCAAATGTTCCCAGTTAAATTCCCAGAAGTGCTGCTGTTTTGTTTAAAACCAATCACTTCTAAATGGCAATTGTAAGCCCACTTTGCCTCAATTTATCACTTACACATTGTGTTATGAATTGCAGGAAGGCACAAAACAACCCAGGACTTGCAGTTCTTCACGTAATTCAATCCAAACTCCGGGCCTCTGCGACACACACTTACCGTGCTCTGCTCTCAAACTCATTAGAGGAAACGGTCACACATGAAACTTAGCAGCAAAAAGAAAAGAGTGGCACTTGAGATTTAATCCACAGTAGCTGGTTGTTGATAAATCTCATTGAGATAAAAATGACTTACATGAGAACAAGCAGGTCTTCCTAGACACCTGACTTGTCCCATTGCCCTGCAATAAAACCAGGCTTAACACCCGGGCTCCAAGGGCTTCAAAGATCTCTCGTCAGGCCCCAGGAGGGTGCTGGTCAGTGGCACTTCTGACAAGATGAAGTATCGGACTGGGAACCGGTCAAAGACAGAGGTGAAGTGAATCACTGCTACTCCTCTAAGACTGGCCTTGGTGACAAAGGTACAAAATAAAGAGGAGCTGTCCTAAGGGTCAACGGTTGGGTCGCAGGGTTGCCTTGATGTCTGTGAACTTTGACATGAAGCTTTCAGGGTGGGCGGGGTTGCTTTCAGCTCCTGGGTGCAAGTGTCCAAAGCCTGACCTGAAACCAAAGCAGAGGAATTGCAAAAGAAGCTTGACTTGTCAAGGACCTGCAGTAAATGTCCATAGTTTAAGGGTCTACTGTTCAAACACTAGAATTGAGCAGACACTTGAAGACCTCTGTAGAGTCCTAACCACCTGCCCTGAATTATTGGAACCATTCACCACTGACACAACAAACTTAATGAATTTTTGGAAAATGGGGTCCATGGAGAGTAGTTGAAAAGGACATGAAAAAGTGTAGGTGGTGTGCTTTGAAAAATGGAGAGCGGATATTTTCTCTTGGAGAGAGTGCTCAATCCCCTGGTTGGCTCTCAAAGTTGAGGGAGGCACACCATTTTTAAAAAAGACATATGAGCAGTGGCTGGTTTATTCTGCTAGTACTGGACTTTTGCTCTCCGATTTGCTGGAGTTCACAGACACTCATGTTACTAGTACCAGCCGGACCATTGAATGTATGCAGATATGACCGTATCCTAAAGACACATGAAAAACCATATGAAAGTTCAAGGAATGTCTCTGTTTTAGCTATTCACGTCAGCACCGGTGGTATTAAGGCTTAAGACTGAAAAATGTGAGTATGTATAGAATTTAAACATGCAGTGTACAAGATGCATTTGAAATTCCGCAAACTCTTTTTCATTGCCAACAGTCTTACAAAGTAGCTTGTTATCCCTACCTTTTACTCTTATTTCTCTTTCCATAGCATTAAAAAAAGCCATCACCCACAAACACTCTTTAAATGGAGCCCTTTCTAAAAAATGCTTCCCTGTGAATTGCACTCGTTTAAACAAACGTCATATCGGTTAACAGTAAAATGATCTCATTCAGGTTGTGGTTCCAAAGATCCTTTTCAAACCTTGTGAAAAATCTGAACTGTTGCCATGTCATGCTGGGAGAATATATATATATATATATATATATATATATATATATTTTTTTTTTTTTTTTTTTTTGCTTTTGTGATTTACGGAGTATAATTCCTAGTACACTATCAGGACCTATATATTCAGCTATGATGAGACCATAAAGCATTGCCTTTGCAAAGTTTAGCTGCAAGGTAACACAACAAAACCGCTCCATCCCTGACTTTACCTCAAACCTAGTTTCTATCTCTATAAAGAGAAACTTTACACAGTTTAAAGCTTGGTTAAGCTCTGAGTTCTCCCAGATGGTTCCAAATGCGGGTCTTGGACATGAAAGTAATCGCCACTGTGGTGGACAGTGTGGTTTTGAGAACATTGGCGAGGTGGTAGTTTGTCATTATGGCCACAGCTAACATTGACAGATGAAACGTAAATGTGCTTTAGTCCCAGTTTATGCAATGCCTGCATTGTGAAAAGACATGCCAGTCCCAATAACTTGATTGCAAATGTTTACTTTTGAACTTGTGATTGCAGATTTTGACATTGTCTCTTTTGAAAGTCTAGAAGATATACATGTTGGTGACTTTTTGTCAACTCATGTCTCATTTTGACCTCCTTTTAAACTCATTGCTTTCTAGATTTAACAATTGAGGCTTGAACGAGATCTCATGTGTTATTTTCTTTCCTATGGGTATACCTCACCTTTCCCACACAGACAGTGAGAATCTAAATCTTATAACTGTACAAAGAGCAGAGTGACATCTTTTATCTCAGGTGTGCAATGATCTCACATCGTACTTGTCACTTCAGCACAGATTTGTTGCTTTTGGCATAATATATTTTTTTATAAATTTTTTTATTCCTTATAGTTTCATTATTAATAAATTAATGAATTCCAATTGTATCTGTTGCTTTATCCCATGAAAAGAAATTTCAAAGATCCAAAATCATAGAAGAACATAGAGACATCAATCTAGGCCACAGTTCTTCAACAGGAGTTCGGCCAATTACTGATCTTGTTTTTTGTGCAAAACATTTTCATTAAACAAAAGCTTAGGTTCAGATACATTTTCATTTTCCTTCCTACAGTAAAATGTATTCAGTAAGTTAAAAAGTTATGCACAAGTACACAATGAGTCAAAACATTATGACCACTCACAGGTGTAGCAAATATGGTTGATCATCTCTTAACAAGGCCACATGTCCAAGCATGGGTAGATTAGATGGTAAGCAAACAATCAGTTCTCATAGTCAACGTTTTGAATGCAGGAGAAATGGGTAGGAGTAAAAAGACCTGAGCGACTTTGATAAGGGCCAAATTGTTATGGCCAGATGACTTGGTCAGAGCATCTCTGAAACAGCAAAGCTACCTACCGACAGTGGTCCGAGGAGGAACAAAACACAAACCGGCGACAGGGTGTTGGGCACTCAAGGCTCATCGATGAGCAAGGGCAACAAAGGTCTAGACAGAAGGTGTACCTAAGACATGGAAATTTTAATGATGACTATGAGAGGAATGTGTCACAACACACAGTGCATAGCACCCTGCTTTTATGGGGCTGTGTTGCCGCAGACCGGTCAGAGTGCCCATAATGACCAACGTTGAAAGCACCTATAATGGGCAGAAAGCATCGGAACTGGACCATGGAACAGTGGAAGAAGGTTGCCTGGTCCAATGAGTCCCATTTTCTTTTACATCTTTTGGACGGCCGTGCATGTGTGCACCCTTTACCTGGGGAAGGGATGGCACCAGTATGCACAATGGGAAGATAACAAGCCGGTTGAGGGAGTGTAATGTAGTCATCTATGTATAAGGCATAGATTGCAGAAGGAAATAAAATTTGAAATTAGAAAGGCTAAGCAAAAGTATCGGAATCAGAATCAGAATCCGCTTTATTGCCAAGTATGCTTACACATACAAGGAATTTGTCTTGGTGACAGGAGCTTCCAGTGCACAACAATACAAACAATACCAAAAAAACAGCAGCAAGACATAGGTAACTAAAAACAAAAAAGACTAAAAATAAATAATTATACATATATGTACATACACTCGCCATCATACATACCCACATACACACACACAGTGCAAATACACTCACCTAAAGGATTATTAGGAACACCTGTTCAATTTCTCATTAATGCAATTATCTAATCAACCAATCACATGGCAGTTGCTTCAATGCATTTAGGGGTGTGGTCCTGGTCAAGACAATCTCCTGAACTCCAAACTGAATGTCAGAATGGGAAAGAAAGGTGATTTAAGCAATTTTGAGCGTGGCATGGTTGTTGGTGCCAGACGGGCCGGTCTGAGTATTTCACAATCTGCTCAGTTACTGGGATTTTCACGCACAACCATTTCTAGGTTTACAAAGAATGGTGTGAAAAGGGAAAAACATCCAGTATGTGGCAGTCCTGTGGGCGAAAATGCCTTGTTGATGCTAGAGGTCAGAGGAGAATGGGCCGACTGATTCAAGCTGATAGAAGAGCAACTTTGACTGAAATAACCACTCGTTACAACCGAGGTATGCAGCAAAGCATTTGTGAAGCCACAACACGCACAACCTTGAGGCGGATGGGCTACAACAGCAGAAGACCCCACCGGGTACCACTCATCTCCACTACAAATAGGAAAAAGAGGCTACAATTTGCAAGAGCTCACCAAAATTGGACAGTTGAAGACTGGAAAAATGTTGCCTGGTCTGATGAGTCTCGATTTCTGTTGAGACATTCAGATGGTAGAGTCAGAATTTGGCGTAAACAGAATGAGAACATGGATCCATCATGCCTTGTTACCACTGTGCAGGCTGGTGGTGGTGGTGTAAGGTGTGGGGGATGTTTTCTTGGCACACTTTAGGCCCCTTAGTGCCAATTGGGCATCGTTTAAATGCCATGGCCTACCTGAGCATTGTTTCTGACCATGTCCATCCCTTTATGGCCACCATGTACCCATCCTCTGATGGCTACCTCCAGCAGGATAATGCACCATGTCACAAAGCTCGAATCATTTCAAATTGGTTTCTTGAACATGACAATGAGTTCACTGTACTTAAATGGCCCCCACAGTCACCAGATCTCAACCCAATAGAGCATATTTGGGATGTGGTGGAACGGGAGCTTCGTGCCCTGGATGTGCATCCCACAAATCTCCATCAACTGCAAGATGCTATCCTATCAATATGGGCCAACATTTCTAAAGAATGCTTTCAGCACCTTGTTGAATCAATGCCACGTAGAATTAAGGCAGTTCTGAAGGCGAAAGGGGGTCAAACACAGTATTAGTATGGTGTTCCTAATAATCCTTTAGGTGAGTGTATATTACAATCTGATTATAAACAACAAAATACAGTATATTATGTACAGAGCAATGTAAGTAATGGCAGAAGTGGATATGTTGGATAATATAAATAGACTTAAACTGTGTATTGCACATAATTATTGCTCAATGGGGCAATTTAATTGTTCATGAGATGGATGGCCTGAGGGAAAAAACTGTTCCTGTGTCTGACAGTTCTGGTGCTCAGAGCTCTGAAGCGCCGGCTAGAAGGCAACAGTTCAAAAAGGTAGTGGGCAGGGTAAGTGGGGTCCAGAGTGATTTTACCAGCCTTTTTCTTCACTCTGGAAGTGTATAGTTCTTGAAGGGGGGGCAGGGGGCAACCAATAATCCGCTCAGCAGTCCGGACCGTCCTCTGTAATCTTCTGATATCCGATTTCGTAGCTGCACCAAACGAGACAGCTATTGAAGTGCAGAGGACAGACTCAGTGACTGCTGAGTAGAACTGTTACAGCAGCACCTGTGGTAGGTTGAACTTCCTCAGCTGGCGAAGGAAGTACAACCTCTGCTGGGCCTTTTTCACAATGGAGTCGATGTGTATCTCCCACTTCAAGTCCTGTGAGATGGTAGTGCCCAGGAACCTGAATGACTCCACTGCTGCCACAGTGCTGTTTAGAATGGTGAGGAGGGACAATGTTGGGGTGTTCCTCCTAAAGTCCACAATCATCTCCACCGTTTTGAGTGTGTTCAGCTCCAGATTGTTATGACTGCACCAGACAGCCAGCCGTTCAACCTCCTTTCTATATGCAGACTCATCATCATCCCGGATGAGGCCGATGACAGTGGTGTCGTCTGCAAATTTCAGGAGCTTGACAGAGGGATCCTTGGTGGTGCTGTCATTTGTATAGAGCGAGAAGAGTAGTGGGGAGAGCACACACCCCTGTCCGTCAGAAAGCTGGTAATCCACTGACAGGTAGAGGTGGGAACAGGGAGATGGTTTAACTTAGTCCGGAGAATGGCTGGGATGATTGTGTTGAAAGCCACAAGTCCACAAAAAGGATCCTTGCGAATGTCCCCGGTCTGTCCAGATGTTGCAGGACGTGATGCAATCCCATGTTGACTGCATCATCCACAGACCTGTTTGCTCGATAAGCAAATTGAAGGGGATCCAGAAAGGGTCCAGTGATGTTCTTCAGGTGGGCCAACACCAGTCTCTCAAACGACTTCATGACCACAGATGTCAGGGCGACAGGTCTGTAGTCATTAAGTCCTGTGATTTTAGGTTTCTTAGGGACAGGGATTATAACTGAGTGTTTGAAGCAGCATGGGACTTCACACTGCTCCAGTGATCTATTGAAGATCTGTGTGAAGATGGGGGCCAGTTGGTTAGCACAGGAACGAAGGCACGCTGGTGAGATGCCATCTGGGCCTGGAGCCTTCCTTGACCATTGCTTCCCAAAGACACGGCACACATCGTCTTCACAGATCTTGAGTGCAGGTTGTGTAGCAGGAGGGGGAGGAGGGGGGTTGCAGGAGGTGTTAATGTTTGTGTGAAATGAAGGTCCGAGTGCATGTGGGGTGTGAAATTGGGCCGTTCGAATCTGCAATAGAACACATTCAGGTCATCAGCCAGTCATTGGTCAACCACAGGGTTGGGGTAGGAGTCCTGTAGTTAGTAAGTTGTTTCAGGCCACTCCACACTGATGCAGGGTCATTAGCTGAAAACTTGTTTTTCAGCTTCTCAGAGTAGCTTCTTTTTGCCACTCTGATTTCCTTATTCAGTGTGTTCCTGGCCTGATTATACAAGACTCTATCCCCACCCCTGTAAGCATCCTCTTTGGCATGACGAAGCTGTCTGAGTTTTCCTGTGAACCATGGTTTATCATTGTTGAATGATAAAAATGTCCTAGTATGGATGCACATGTCCTCACAGAAACTGATGTATGATGTCACAGTATCTGTGAGCTCGTCCAGGTCTGTAGCCGCAGCTTCAAAAACACTCCAATCAGTGCAGTCAAAGCAGGCTTGTAGTTCCAGCTCTGCTTCATTAGTCCATCTCCTTAAAAGTATAAAACTAGAGAGAGAACTGAGCAGGAACAATTTAGGTTCTGTTTGGAAGAGGATGAGTTATAACTGTGTCTAAAGGGTGTGTGAATAAGAAAACTATATTAGATGGGTATTATTCTAATAACAAACTGGCAGAGGAGTTAAATGGGTTTTATTTTCGTTTTGATGCATTTCATTTAAATTTAGAGACAGTGACACTGAAATCCAAAATGAGACCTGGTTGTGCTTACAAATTCTTTGATGAAGTGGCCGTAACAAAGGTTTTTAAGGGATGTAATGTGAGGAAAAAGTCCCGGTCCAGATAATATTGGAGGGCATCTACTTAGGGTTTGTGCTGAACAATTGGTTCCAGTATTTTGTAACATCTTTCAGAGATCACTTGCCCTCCAAAGAGTAACCAAACTGTGAAAACAAGACAGAGTGATGCCTGTGACGACGATTACACATGCTGAAAGATTAAATGATTTCAGGCCAATAGCATTAACATTTCTCATAATAAAATGTTTTGAGAAATTGGTAAAAGAGGAATTGCTGCCTAAGACTAAGAACTTTTTAGACCCTATCCAGTTTGCTTATAGAACAAATCGAGGTGTTGAAGATGCCACGGCAACTTTATTACATGTTGTACTGAAACACTTAGGTAGCAGGACACTTGCTAGGCTGCTATTTATACTTTTTCATCTGCTTTTAACGCTATACAACCTAATATTTGAGCAGATAATTTAATTACTAATTTTGGCCTTGATCTAAACTTAGTATGATGTGTTTTAGTTTTTTTTAACTGAAAGAACTTGGAGAGTGATAGTAAACAGTAATTTCTCTCTGCTCCCTAGATAACTTCCACAGGCTCACCTCAAGGCAGTGTCCTGTCACTTTTATTATATATTTTATATAAATATGACTGCACAAACAAACATAAAAACAGGGATTTTTTAAGTTTGCAGATGATAGGGGGCCTGGGAAACTGGGTAAAGACGCTGTCTACCACCCCTGGAGTTTGCTATAGTTCGAATCCCTGGGCATACTCAGTGACACCAGCCAGGTCTCCTAAGCAACCAAAATTGGCCTATTGCTAGGGAGGGTAGAGTCACATGGGGTAACCTCCTCATGGTTGCAATAATGTGGTTCGTTCTTGGTAGGGCTTGTGGTGAGTTGAGTGTGGATGCAGTGGTTGATGGCGTGAAGCCTCCACATGTGCTATGTCTCCGTGGCAACGCACTCAACAAGCCATGTGATAAGATACGCAGGTTGACGGTCTCAGACGCAGAGGCAGCTGGGATTCATCCTCCGCCACCTGGATTTAGGCGAGTCACTATGCGATCACGAGGACTAAAAAGTGCATTGGGAATTGGGCGTTCCAAATTGGGTGAAAAGGGTGGAAAAATCCCCCCAAAAAAACAATTGCAGATGATACTGTCATTTTGAGTCTCTAAGAAAATAATGAAACCTGTCATGGCCCAGTTGTTGATGGTTTTTTTAAATGGTATGACGATGTCTATTTGCAGCCGAATGTATCTAAAACAAAAGACATGATTATTGATTTTAGACTCTTAAGCTCACTCATATTAAGGCCCAGAAGGTGAAGTGTGTGAATAGTTATAAATATCTGGAAACAACTATCAATATTAGATTGTGCTTTGATGTAAATACAGAAGCGCTGTGCAAAAACGGACAGCAGCGTCTATACTATCTTAGAAAATCTACGATAATTTAATGTAGATAGGACCTTAATTAAATTGTTATACAGATCATATATATATATATAAATATATATATATATATATATATATATATATAGAGTCAATGTTGTCTTTCTCCGTAATCTGTTAGTTTGGGAATCTTAATGTGAAATATAAAAACGTACTCAACAGCATTGTCAGAAATAGTGAGAAGATCATCAGAAACAAAGAGAGAAGCCTGTCTGATCTGTTTGACAGAAATGTTCTAAATCTAGCTTTAACTGTACTCTCTGACAGTGCTCATACTCTATATTCAGAGTTCACTATTCTGCCTTCATGCTCTTGTTACAAACTACTAAAGATTAGGAGTAAAACAAATACTTGTTTGTTCCCAGCGCAATCAGATTGTTAAATAGTCATACAGGAAATTTGTTAACATTTTATAAATCCTTTTAAAAGGCTTTATGTTTTTTATATTTATATGGGTGTGTGTGTGTGTGTGTGTGTGTGTATGTATGTATGTATGTATGTATGTATGTGTGTGTGTGTGTGTGTGTGTGTGTGTGTGTGTGTGTGTGTGTGTGTGTGTGTGTGTGTGTGTGTGTGTGTGTATGTATGTATGTATGTATGTATGTATGTATATATATATATATATAAATATATATATATATATATATATAAATATATATATATATATATATATATATATATATATATATATATATATATATATATATATATATATATATATATATATATATGGTATGACTGTAATGAGAATTTTAATGGCTTTGCAATCTAAACACCATTACAAAGTAAGTAAATACATTAATATGGTACTAATGCGCATGTTATTATTTCCAGGGCCCGTCTATCCACTAAGGGGTCCATGGCCTGAAATACTTAGAAAACTTTGATCTAGGCTATTTTTCGGATCACAAACAACAAATTTGAAATGATCCTGTCCCAGAACAGTTTATATATATATGTTCTTGATGCGCAACAAAGAATTGATCCTCCCAAAGCAAATAATTACCTCAAGAAGTTATATGCACTCAATATGTCTAGAACTTGTTGCATGACCAAACAAAAGAAAACCATGTAAGCACAGGTGCTCAGCAGATCTACATTTATTTATCTAGGTGTATATACTGTTTTGGGCACAACAATTCTCCAAATCATGGCTATCTTCTAAACTTACTGCCAGAGGCATGTTGGTTTAGGGCTTGGGAAACCAAAATCTCGTTCAGAGAAACCAAACCAAAAGACTCCCACCGAAAGAGAGACCAAATCAAACACATGCTGTTACTTTTAAGTGAAGATGTCACAGCAGTGTATAGGCGACAGACTCCGTTCATGTTTATTTTGGGCACACTGTTCTGACCCTGCCCATGGCCTGCTGTGTGCCACGGACAGCTCCAATGGTATGGATTTTCTTTGATCTAGAACAAGAGATATAGCTTATTACTTTCCAACCTGGGGACAATAATCTCCCCAGACTCCACCTACTGGGCTACGTTACAGAATTTGACCTTAGCTGTTATTTCCAAACAGGACACCCATAATTCTAGTAACCTTTCTAGAGGACAACAGGATGTGTCTGTTTCTCTCTCATCCATCTAGAACAATAAAACTAATGCTGACAGTTTAGCAGAGAGAGACTAATAAACTCCCTTTGTTGTAGCTGTGATTGCTGTATAGCATACTGCTTCTAAAGGGAATAAAATACCTTTGTGTATGCTCACCGGTTGCCCTTGTTTCATCATCGTGCAAGCAGTGTAAAGCCAAGCTGTAAATGCTTGAGTTATCAATGGTGAATAGATTGTCTAATGTTGAAAACATCCCCCTTATTCAGACAGCTTGAGTCTGAAATGTAATACTTTGTGACTTGGTAAGTTTCCTGTGAGGTTTGTAAAAGTACATAATACAGATGAGATCCATTTGGAATTGAACCCAAGGTTAGATCTCAGGTTGCAGATGAGGTATGTCTGTTATGACTGAAAAAAAAATCAACTCTCTGATTCTGTCTATGGTGGTGTCCAAATCTAGAGTCAGTCAGTCAGTCAATGACTTCACTGGTAGTATTTCATTTATGAAGTTACTTTCTAATTAAACTGGTTACAAACAGTCTTCCAAGGCACCAGTATAACATGTCTAATGATCTAGAATATGAAGTGAGCTTTAGAGCTAACCAAGTGAAAATTTCATGACTTACTTGCTGAAAAGCATAATAATCTTAGCTGTTTGGCTGGTATTAGCTGGATGCCCAGGCTGGTCAGTTAGTAAGAGGGGTTTTGGCCCCTGTTTAGCTGGTCAGGCTGGGAGACTATCTTTAAATGAAAGATTTTTTTATCAATAAAAAATGATAATTCTCTCATAATTTACACACCATCATACCATCCCAGATGTGTGTGACTTACTTTCTACTACGGAACACAAACAAAGAATTTTAGAAGATTATCTCAGGTCTGTAGGTCCAGACTATGCAAGTGAATGGCGACCAGACCTCTCAAGCTTCAAAATTCACATGGAGGAAGCATAAAAGTAATCCATACGACTCCAGTGGTTAAATCCATATCTTCAGAAGCGATATGATATATGTGGGTGAGAAATTGATTAAAAGTCCTTTTTTACGATAAATAATCACTTACACTTTTACTTTCACATTCTGAAAGTGGAAATTTATAGTAAAAATGGATAGAAATATTGATCTGTTTCTCACACACAGTGATTGCATCGCTTCAGAAGACATATATTAAACCACTGGAGTCATATGGATTACTGTTATGCTGCCTTTATGTGATTCACTTGCATTGAAAGGACCTACAGAACTTAGATATTCTTTTAAAAAGCTTTGTTTGTGTTCAGCAAAAGAAAGAAAATCATACACATCTGGGATAGCATTCAAGTGAGTAAATTATGAGAGAATTTAAATTTTTTTAAGATTTAATATTAGCAAACTATAGGTTTGGCAAGTAGTTTAGGACATCTAAATTGTGCATGACACGTCATTTTTCCAACAATTGTTTACAGACAGATTGTTTCACTTTTAATTGACTATATCACAATTCCAGTGGGTTTACATACACTAAGTTAACTGTACCTTTTAAGCAGCTTGAATAATTTGAGAAAATTATGTCAAGCCTTTAGACAATTAGACAATTAGCTTCTGATAGGAGGTGTACCTGTGGATGTATTTTAAGGCCTACCTTCAAACTCAGTGTCTCTTTGCATGACATTATGGGAAAATCAAAAGAAATCAGCCAAGACCTCAGAAAAACCTTTTTGGACCTCCACATGTCTGGTTCATCCTTGGGAGCAATTTCCAAGCACCTGAAGGATCCACGTTCATCTGTACAAACAATAGTATGCAAGTATATCCCGCATCATACCGATCAGGAAGGAGACACATTGTACGTAGTTTGGTGCGAAAAGTGCAAATAGATCCCAGAACAACAGCAAAGGACCTTGTGAAGATGCTGGAGTAAACAGGTAGACAAGTATCTATATCCACAGTAAAACAAGTCCTATATTGACATAACCTAAGACCAACATCCCAACCGTCAAGCATGGGGGTGGCAGCATCATGTTGTTGGAGTGCCTTGCTGCAGGAGGGACTGGTGCACTTCACAAAATAGATGGCATCATGAGAAAGGAAAATTATGGGGATTTATTGTGTTTACATTTATTCATTTGGCAGAAGCTTTTATCCAAAGCGACTTACAAAAGAGGAAGAATGTGTTATTAATGCATCTCAGTATTTGATTTTAAGGACCTTTTAAATTTTTTGCAATAAACAATTTTGGTACGGTGTTGTCACCACTTGATGTCCTGGCCAAGGGGAAATCTGTTTCCTGAATTAAAACCAGTTGAGAACCACTCCTTTAATGCAACCACTTGCACTTACAGGATTGTAGAATGCCATATGCTTTTCTAAATCACTTTTTTAGCACAATGATTATGAATGGGCATTTCCAAATAATGAGAAGTGAGCACTAGTGTTTCATTGGCCATGTTTACACAGCACAAGCATACAGCTGTCATTCTTGTTTTAGCGTGCTAAACACAGTAACGTTCAACACACACAGTTCAGTTATTTACAAGAGTAACAACCTCATTCAATAACCCTTAAATTTTTTTAATATACCCTTAAATTTTCAGGACTCTGTACAATATTTTCAGACAAACTCATGCTGCGACCACAACGATTGATTTCAGTTGTTATAGAAACACAGAGGTGTTTATGCATGATTGTGCTTCCAATGGCCCAGTATGGCCATGAGAGAGAGAGAGATGAAGAAAGGGAGGGTGAAAGACTGTCCCTTGAGTTCTTATTCAGGAAGGTATGCCGTGCAGATGGTTGAACTCTGTAAAGATAGACTCAACCTCATGTCCTTCACTTTATCTCCTTATACAGTTGAAGGAAAAAGTAGTGTGAACCCTTTAGATTTAAGCGGATTTCTGCATAAATTGGTCTTAAAATTGTATCTGATCTTTGAACCAAGTCACAACAATAGACATATAGAGTCTGAACACAAACAAGGATTTTCATGTCTAAATTAGATCGAGAAAGCAGCAATGACCACATGGTTAACTCGAATGTATGGTTATACGCTGACTCACACACCTGCAAAGAAAGAAATGGCCTTATTGTAATCAGTGTGATCTATAAACACAAATTTTGCAGAGTTTGTATATTTATGTGTATAATTTAGAGAGTAAGAGGTTCCTTCATCCAGTCTTTCCTCATTAAGGGGATGAAAGCTCTGTATAATCAAAAGCTGCACTTGCTTTATAACAGTATAAAAAATCTGAAATGGAACTAGGTTGGAACGGCACATATGAACAGCAAAACAAACAAGATGAGAGCATTAGGACACTTAACGGAAGATGACCTGGGTAAAGGAGAGTTTGAAGTCAGGGGTAAAAGAAAGGAGAAATGGAGGGATGAGGGACTTGGAAGAGAAACTGAGGAACAATGGAGGAATTTAAATATTTGCGATGTCTTTGTTTGACATTTAATCAACCTGTCAGAGCAGATGGATGATGACAAGCGAAGGTATTTTTTCTAAATGATTCAATTCAATTCTGTAAACAGGTCTTGTGACATGAACTGAATATAATTGGCATGGAAATATTTTCTAGTTGTCCACAAAAGACTTTGAATATATTTATATTTTATGTTTGAAATCAAATGGTTTACTGCTATGCATATTTATAAAAAGTAACATGGTATTGCCATGGTATTTTGATCATTGTCTCATGTTTTTGTACCTTGGGGTATCTGGTGTAAATACCATGGTACTGTATATGATTATGGGTAATCTTTCAGTAATTTCATATATATCTTTGAAATTGACCCTGTTTCAACCATAGTAATTTGTCTGTCGATTAGCATTTTGTTTTTACCAAAATAACAATAGGAATGTGCGTCTTTGTTTTGATTATATGAACCTACTGTGTAAAATTCTTTCCATGATAAAATATTTTCTCCTTTTCCCAGGCTTAATATGAAGAGACAACTATTAGCAAGCCATTTGTAGGTTAATTTTCCCAAAAAGGGTAAACACTGTTGCTCTGAGATGCTGTCAAAACATTTCTCTGTTTGTTTGAGCATCCCATCCAATCCAACATAACTACATTGGCTCAACCAATGACTTAAGTTTAGGCAGGACTTTTTGTCCAATGGCAAACAAGGGGTGTTCAGGAAGCCTGTTTGAAAACAGTCATTATTTTTGAAATTCCATTTGGCGACGAATCCCGACGATATAATATGCAGTAATTGCACACTTAAGCTGAAGGTAAAATTGGTCTCAGATCAGTGGCTGCCCAAATGTGCATGCTTGTGAGTGTGTTTGTGCATGGCTTAAGTGTGTAGGTATGTGTTTGAATATTTGAGGTGGGCCCCCCACTCACAGTTCTGCTCCCCATTAGCCCATCAATAAATCAGCTGTTACACTCTCCCCCATCTGTTACTGCAGAGAACATGCAGATTGTGATGTAAGGAGGCAGGGGATGTGCTCTGTCTGACTAAATTAGGCACAATTCGGCTCACAAGACAATTGGAAGTTTCTGCCCTCATGTGAAGACGTGTCATGGATCTGAAAACAGTTCCATGGCTAGATTGTACAAATCATAACAAGTTCACAGTTAGACTGTACAAATTAAGTTTGCATGGGTTTAAGGATACTGATCAAACTGATAGGCTGTGACATAGGGAAGTGTTGTTTGAATATACGCTGTTAAGTCACCCAGGGATAGATTACAGATTTTATGCACTGGGATATGTCTCCAAAAAAATGAATGTTTTGTCAATGATTCGCTCACTCACAACGGTTCGAGGGAACGATATAACAGCTTAAATTTTAGTTGACAAAGCTGTCACATGGCTTCAGATGATTTGGAATAAACCACACAAATCTTTTAATTGTTTTAATTAATTACCACTTTTTTAATTTTGTCATTTTAGACCTTGACACTCCATGTCCACATTCACTTAATATAGACAAGAGTGGTCAGGCTATTCTTAAAAAAAAAATCACCATTTGTGCTCTATTGAAGAAAGAATTTCATACAGATTTTGAACCAGTGATATATTATTAAATTTATTTATTAAATGAGGAATTCTTTATATGTCATACTGTACATCACTGTACTAGCTAGAAGCCAATTACATAATACAGTAGCCTTAGGATTGATGCCTTTTTCATTCATCGATATTCAGATGATTTTCCCAATGATTATCTATATATACAGTGTAGGATTTGTTTCTGATATAAATAGGGCCACACATTGCAAAAACTCCTTGTGTTTTCAAGCATAGTTCTCAACACAGCAGGGCAACTTAAAAGGGATCCCACATCATACGTGTCTGTTGGACGATGTGGCACGTTCTAAAATTACTAATAATTATCTTCTATGAAGGTACATTGACAGCACATGCTCACCGTCTCTTGAGGCTGCTCAAAAATCTGCAGCGCAACTTGCATAGTTTTCCAATAAACTTTACCCAAATCATTATCAAAGGACAAAGATTATTTACTCTAGCCATCAGTGGATGAAATATTGCGTATATGTGTCTTTCACATAGCCTACACAATGTATTTTCAGTTACATGTTTTTTTGTGGTTTGACAGCTTGAATGAAACCTCTTCAAAGATACATACAGAGAAATTGCATAATCATCTCTAATCGTTTGGTTTGCACTAGCCTGCACACTTATCAACATCACTTTCATTCTTGAGGTACAAAAGCCTTTGTAATTTTTGTTTTTAAGCATCCTGTGCAAGGAGTTATACAGATCCATGTTTACACACAGAATTAAACTGATTTAAACCCGGCTGTGTAGTTTCTGGACAGCAGATTCCTGTCGATTACTGCCTCCAAAAGCTGCATGTCATGTTTATCAAACTTTTCATACATGTTGATATATCAGTGCATGCTAATATCAAACTGAATTTCCGAATGCCATGTAACGTCCATGCTATGCATTAATTGAATATATATGGTGTGTAGAGCTGGAATGCATTAAATTGCATCTGATAAAGTGCACCACTGTCATTTCCAGTATATTTCAAACTAAAATGAGGCTCTATTTTGTGATCATGTGGATTAGTTTATAGTAGTTTATTTGTAGTTGACCATGCAGAGAAAGGAAAAAAATGGCAATAGATTTATCAGTCTTTGGGATGCTAAGATGCTTTCTCTGGTAGTTGTGTCTTAACCCATGGGGAAACTAAATTGCTCAGATGTTGCTTATCTGAGGATAATGTTTTTAGTTTAGTAACTTTGTCTCAGATGTTTCTGTTAAAATTCCATGCACAAATGAGACAATTTGTGACATACAGTAAGAGGCAATAAGAGTATAGAGCTATACAATGAGTATGTATAGCATAGCTCATAATTTGATATTGGAAGAGTTTGTTGGGAAATGTGCAGACTTGCAGTACAGAATTCCAGGTATCTTGTTTGGGAGAAACAATTAATATTTAAAAGAGATCTCATTTTGATTTGTCTATCTTATGAGAGGAATATATATTTTCAGGTACTTTGGGTAACAGTGAGCTACTTTCTACAAACTGGGACAAGTGCATAAAAAGGTAAAAGTGATAGGTAGAAGTGCAGATAGGATTGGGAGTTAACCATTTTAGGCAAATAGAAATCGGAACTGAACCAAGCCGTCATTGTCAATGGCCTATGGTTGTTCTGTGCAGTTGTATATATGATGGGGATTAGAGGCAGAGAAAAGGTTAGAGGGGCACACAGGAAATGATCCTCAAGCATAAAAAGACAGGACACATTTCACCCTCCACATGTGTTATACCAACCCAGCACGCCACAACACAGGAAAATGCAAGCTCAGTAGAGCAATAGGAGCACACTAACACAAAAACAAACCAGAGAGGCCAGGGGACGTTACGTGTGCGAGAACATATGGCTTGTCTAATCAAAACAAACAGGAACTGGGGAAAAATAAAGGGGAGAGAAATCTATTGCTTCCTTTCGGGGTTATTGTTAGTTTTTTGTATTAATTAAAGTTTTATTTCTATTTTATTTTTAAGTTTGGCCTTTCCATTCAGTTTAGTTTTCATTCATTTTTACGCTATGACTTGTTTAGTTTATTTAGTAAAGAGCTTTCAAAACTGCATTGACTGACTTTATTTAAAGATGCATTGAATTTCTTAGGGCTGATTTAGTGTTATCTATTGGAAACACTTTACAAAAAGGTTCTCTTTGTTAACATTAGTAAATGCATTAGGTATTAAGAACTTTTTTACAAAATGAATTAATCTTGGTAAATGTAATGTAATTTATAAAAAAAAATACAATTGTTCATTGTTGGTTCATAATGCTTTAACTAATGTTAACTAATAATAAATTTAGTTAAAGTATTTTTAGTTTGTGTTAACTAATGTTAACGAATACAACCTTATTGTAATGTCTTACTGTGGCATTTTCATGTTTAATGAAGGTGTTGTAAAGGCTTTAAATTTGTAAAGCACACTGTATATAAAATATACTTCGTATCCAAAACCAACTTAAGTAAAATACAAATTAGTTTTAAAGTCATTAATATCTGTTTTAGTTTAGTTATATATATACAATATATTATATAATAATATAAAATAAACAATATAATTTAATTCTGAGAGAATTTTCATTTTTAGGTGGACTATCCCTTTAAGAAAACCCAGCGGCTCAGCATCTGTTTGAGAAATAGCATTAATCAGCCAAATAATGGTGTTCTGCCTGAATCACTTGGTTGTTTAACCTTTAGATGCGAAAGAAAAATCTCTCATGACTTGCTTACATTTGTGACCACACAAACTTTAGATGACTAAACACTCATTTACCATTGCACGACACGTTAAGTCGTTTACCATTGCATTTCAACATTATTTACATAATTTCCTATATATTTCACACACAAAGAATTCGCACATTATTTGTAATAATGTCTAGGCAGGAATATTCCTTTGATTTTGATCAAAGTCTGATTATGATTTCTTTTGAAGTGTAAATTGTTTATTATGTAGGCTTGACTTGTACCACAACAGGAGGTAATTACAAATGTTGATTACTCCTCACATTGTTTACATGAAAATCAATGCTGTTTTCCTCTGCAAAAGGCTTAAATAAATGTCTTTAAGAATCCACTTCCAATGCATATCAGAGTGAAGTGAAGGGAAAAGCAAACAGGGCTATCAAAATCAACATATAAACAAACAAAAATGCCCAAACAAACAAACATGTGTTATCAAAATATAAACACAGACAGGACTTCAAGAAGGATCATTCCGAGGGTCCTGGATGCCACGGTAGATAATGGCATGTGGGAACTATCACGGCCCTCATCAGCTCTCAGGCGTACTTTGCTCCTGCCGAGGATGGCACCGGCTCAGAAAGGCTTGTGTCCGTTGCCAGCAGCAGCATCCTCATTTCCTCATTCCGAGTTTTCACTGCAGTGGTTTGGGAACTAATTAGGAGAAACTATGTACTTCCACTCACAGGTGTGACCTCCTGATCTCTTGAAGACACCAAGTACACTTGGGATTTATTGATCTGATTGCAACAATGAATAATTTACAACACTCTGAACTCATAATTTGTGATAATGACTGGCAGACTGCAAAATATCACACTTATTGCATGGCTACAAAAAAAATTAAAAATAAATCATGGTAATGCCTTGATCCCTTTTTTTTGTAAATACTAATAGTTATCTAAAATTGTACAAATAAATAAAAAAATATTACACACACACATGGAAGTTCGTCCTTTGTTTTCGAAGAAGACCAACTTCGTCACCATTGTAGAGTAGGGAAGGGGAAGGGAAGATATGTTCATTGATCAGCAACATTGCGTCGTTGGTAAACCAGCTCAGTGCGTGCTCTGAATGTCCGGTTGCAGTGGGGGAAAACCGAAGTGGTGCAGCAGCAGTGGCGATTGGGATTCGGGTTCCTCCTTTTCTTTTTTGTCGTTTTTCTTTGGCTGCAGCAATCCTACTGGCTTCGAAGTTGGTGGCTCCTGATTTTACAGCAGTCCTCCAGGCGTTGCGATCCTGCGTGTTCAATCCTTGAGTGTTGTCTTCAGCGTATCCTTGTAACGTCTCTTTTGCCCGCAGCGTGATCGAGCTCCATTCTCCAGTTCTCCATAGAAGATGCGCTTTGGTAATCGCTCGTCCGACATGCGTGCGACGTGTCCACTCCAGCGCAACTGAATTTGTTTCAACATTGTAAAGACGCTGGGTAGCTTTGTTCTCTCCAGGACTTCAGTTTCCGGGATTCTGTCCTGCCACGTGATGTTGCCGCAGGCAGTTGAGATGGAAGTGGTTCAGTTTCCTGACGTGTCGTTGATAGACTGTCCACGTTTCCGAGCCATACAGCATGGAGGACAGGACGACGGCCTTGTACATTCGTAACTTCACGGACAAGTTAATTCCACGCCAATTCCAAACCGATGAGCGTAAGCGTCCGAAGTTGCAGCTGGCTTTTGAGATTTGGGAAATAACTTCATCGTCGATCAACACGTGTCGAGAGACGGTGCTTCCAAGATAGGTAAATTACTCAACGGCAGATAGAACTTGATTGTTGATGCTCAACACCGGTTCTTCGTAGGGCGTGCCTGGAGCAGGTTGTTGCATCACAACTGTCTTTTCTGTACTGATTGCTAGTCTGAAGTTGTCACAGGCGGCAGAGAACAAGTCCAAACTTCTTTGCATATCCATCGCGGTAGTGGCATTACACCAGTGTTACAGGCGTACCAGGCTGACCTGCTGAAGGACCTGAGTGTAGGTACCGCGCTCGACGAAGAAGCTTTTTCTGAGCTTCGTCGAGCCACAGATCTATCTCTCCGTGCAACCAAGCATGCCATGACCGTGCCATTGGCTGGTCTATGTCTGCCTTGGTCAGCACAGAAAGACACCTTTGGCTCAACCTATCAGACATCAAGGACAAGGATAAAGTTTTCCTCCTTGATGCCCCGGTTTCGCCTACTGGCCTATTCGGGGATGCTATGAACACAGTCATCTCCAGGTTCCAGGGGGCAAAGAGCCACGAGGAAGCATTTGGGCAGTTTTTTTCTCACCGCTTCCCTGAAGCTAGACCTCAGGGGAGTCATTTCTAAGAAAAAAAACCCTGACACTCTTGGACCCAGCCCTGTGGGGGTAGCTCCCTTCGGGACGGGGCGCGTGTACCATCCACTTCGCCCCTCCCAGTATACACACGGATCCTCTCCTTTCCCGCTGCCTCTGGTGTTTCGGTGGGCAGAGGTTTCCAACTAAAAATTGGGTGTACCGCTGCTTCCTGCCTTAGTCCAGGACGTGGAACACTCGACATCCCCTCAACAGGAAGTGTCGAAATTAATACCCATCTCAGAGAACCTGACAGCATGGAAACTTCTGCCCGGTATTTCTATGTGGGTCCTAAGAACAGTAGAAAAAGGCAACAGAATTCAATTCGCTCGCCGCCCTCCGTGTTTCAACGACGTGGTCCCCACTACTGTGAAACCGGAGCAGGCATGTCTACTGTGGAAAGAACTACAAAATCTCTTGGTCAAAGGGGCCATAGAACGTGTTCCCCTTCCAGAGAAAGAGTCAGGCTATTACAGCAAATACTTCCTGGTCCCCAAGAAGGGTGGGGGGTGGGGGGGTTGCATCTGATCTTAGATCTTCAAGGCTTGAACTGCTCAGTCAGGGTGTTCAAGTTCAAGATGCTAACTATCAAGACGGTCGTGTCACAAGCCCAACATCACGTTTGGCTGGTCATGATCAATCTCATGGAAGCATATTATCATATAGAAATTCTGCCACAGCACGGTAAGTTCCTGAGGTTTGCTTTTGGGGACGAAGCCTTCCAGTATCGGATTCTTCCATTCAGCCTAGCCCTATTACCCTGCACATTCACAAAATGCATGGATACAGCACTGGCTCCTTTGTGACTCCGGGGTATCCGCATTCTGAATTACATAGACGACTAGTTGATACTAGTGCAGTTCCAAGAACTGGCAGTTCAGCACAGGGATATCGTCTTAGCTCATCTGGTTTCTCTGGGTCTGAGACTCAACGTCAAAAGAGCGTTCTCTCTCCCACCCAGGGAATTACCTATCTGGGAGTTATATGGAATTCGATTACGATTCAGGCACAATTGTCTCCCACTCGAATCATTTCCATTCAGAACACCCTGAGCGAAGTCAGGCTAGGTCAAGGTTACACTGCTGAATACTAGGTCTCATGGTGTCTGCATCCATGGTGATCCCTTTGGGCCTTCTGCACATGAGACCGTTCCAGCTGTGACTAAAAGCCAGGGTGTTTCATCCTAGGGCCAGTCCCCTAAGGCAAATAAGGGTTACGCGCCGCGGGCTTCGTTCCCTTTCTGTGTGGTTCAGACCCCGGTTGCTTACCTTGGGTCCCACTCTAGGTGCGTCTTGTTGTCGCAGGCTACTAACGACAGACCCCTCCCTGACAGGTTGGATAGCGGTCTTAAGTGGTCGTCCAGCTAAAGGGGAATGGGAGAGTCGTCAGCTCGATTGTCACATTAACTGTCTCGAGTTGCTGGCTGTATTTCCGGCCCTGAAATACTTCCTCCAGAGGCTGCCATGTCTTGGTGTGAGTGGACAATACAACGGTAGTCTTACATAAAACATCATGGATGTCCACGTTCACGTCAGCTAAATTTCTGGCACGTTGGATTCTCCTTGGGGCCCAGGGCAAGCTCCTGTCACTCAGGGCAGTTTATATCCCTGGATGCCCATATGTGGGAGCAGATTACTGTCCAGACAGAAAATACCGATGGGGGAGTGGAAACTCCACCCCGAGGTAGTGGAACAAATCTGGTTGAGATTTTACAGGGCAGAAGTGGACCTCTTCACCTCTTCTCAGACAGCGCAATGTCCCCTCTACTTCTCTCTGAGTCACATAGCCTCCCTGGGTCTGGACGCGATGGTGCATACATGGCCCAGAATGCGCCTGTATGCGTTTCCCTCTACTAGAAGTTACGCCAATAAATGGGGTGTCTTTGAAAGATGGTACAGTACACATAATGTAGATCCAGTTAACTTGCCAGACTGCTTCAGTTCTGGACTTTCTGCAGGAAGAACTGTCAGCAGGCACATGCCCCGCCCCAGCTTGCAAACTGTTTGACTTAAAAATTCTAAGTAAGGTCAAATAATTAGATTCTACAATGTTGCTAGACATAATTTTAAGAAAAAGAAATTCACCCTAGGAGCAGTTCCAGAATACCCAGAATTCTTCAAGCGGCTAAACTCACATGCTCTGTTTTGCTCTGCTAGTGTAGAATTCCTAGAATTATCCTCTGCATGGAACTTATTTTGTACAGGGTTCTGATTTCATTGGTGAAATTTGAAAGCATTGTGTGTTTCTACTTGTCTCAGGTCAGGTTATCTTGCCATCCCATTTCAACTTGTTCATTTTTTATTTATTGTTTTTGACCAAAAAAAACATGTGCTTAGGCCATAGGACAAAGCATGCTTTAGAAATAATCGCTCCATTTCCCAGATCATTTCAGCTTATTGTAGAGCCAAAGCAAAGTGACTAATGTAAATTTTCCCCTCCTGATATTTTATTCAATTAGTCTTTCAGCTTTGGCAGAAGTTCTCTCATATTGTTAGAAAGAGAGAGTGCACAGCTCATTACTCAGTATTACTGAGGGAGGTATAATTGGATCTGACTTCATGCCAAGGTAAAGCTGGACAAGCTCCATTGACTTATTGTCTAGGTTGACTCTGTTGATGTAGGCTTTTCCAAACATGGTCTCATATCCCTGTCACAAAGCCCTTAGTTCGGTCAACCCACGGCTATGCTTAAGACCATTACATATCACCCAATGTCTGGGCTGAACCTTGTGCGGCAAACATGCAGTTCTTAATCTATGCTAAATACTGGCAATCGCTGTTTGTTTTTGACAGTGATCTGTGTTTCAGTGCCTCTGCCAAGGAACTCTGTAATCTCTTTTTAGTCTTATAATTCCAGTCAGTTCCTATATTTTCTTTAGGACTGGGCTGGAATCAGAGATGGAGTACACTTACCATAAAAGGTTGTAGCTTTAAGTGGATTTGCCCATGTAAGAAAATATTCACTTTTAGCTTTGAAGCCATGTATATGCTAGTGTACAAATAAAACTTTTATATTTCACCTTTAGCAGATATATGCATTTAAAATAATGTCTTCTGGTAAAACAGAATTGCGGCCACTTCATTCACTCCAGAGTAGCAGAAGCCTGTTTTGGCCACATGACCTACAATGACTGGCCAAAAAAAAAAGTTGCTTACTCTAATTTTGTGCAGTGAGCAGTGTGCATGACTGGTTCATCGTTTTTTTTGTGCTTCCCTTCTTACCTTGACACGTGTATTTTTTTCCGACAAAATTTCTTCTGTGAAGTTGACAGTTCACCACTATACTTCCAGGTTTTAATAATGTGTTGGACAGTTCTTAACCCAATTCCAGTGATTTCAGCAATCTCTTTAGTTGTTTTCTTTGCTTGATGCAGGTCAATAAATTGCCCATTCTGAAACACAGTAACATCTTTCCACGACCACAAGATATGTCTTCTGACATGGTTGTTTAAGAAATAAGAAGCTACACACTGCATCATTTAGGGTTAAAAGAATTGTTGCCAGCTGAAATGATCCAATCATAGGATCTTAAGGATCTGCTTATTTAATTCCAAACAGCAACTTCTTTTTGAGCCAAACAGTGTATGTCTGTTAGCTTTGAAGTAATCAAAATGCTATTGTACTTCTTAAAATTGACAAAATTAACCCTTAGCAGATATACACATATAAAAGTTAGTCTTTTTCTTCAGGGAAAGCAGACCAAAAATAATGACTCAGTATGCACTACACAGATTTATTTCCAATCAAATGCTCTCTAGAATGATAATATAAATTTTAATAATTTAGGTGAATAATTTCCTTTAGACAGTTAAAATAAATTATTTCCTTTTATTTAGCATTAGGAATTGCCATTCCTTTTAGTGAGTCAGCTAGTTCACTTAAATTGGTGCTATTTTAGTGCATTTCTATCTTTATACTGTGGAAGGCTTTGTTTGGAAAATCTTAACTTTATTGTTACATATTGATTTGTTTTCTTTCCTAAGAAAGAAATTAAGTGAATTTTGAAAGGAAAATAAATAAATAAATAAATAAATAAATAAATAAATATATATATATATATATATATATATATATATATATATATATAGTGTAAAATTTTAACTATGAAAAATTATGCAATAACATTTTTAATCAGATGTTTTATTAGTGTATATTAAGTACATTTATGTTCAATTTAATGTTGTCACCCTATTTGTTGAATGTCACCATAATTAAGTATTTAACTATCAGGTGATGTTATTGAATACTGCAACAGAACATCTAACTGGAGAATTAAATAACATAATTTGATAATAATAATAATTATTATTATATTATATCGATTATTATTATGACAATAATATTCAAATTGACGGGTCCAAAAATAATGATGATTAGTGGGCTGAGACCCTATCACAAAGTGGATAAAAAATAGGTACATAGTGGACAGGTTGAATGTAAATATGAAGAAGACCGTGTTTCTTTTTTCTCTCACCATTTAAAGTTTTGTTTGTTTGTGGCTGAAGTGAAAAAGGTTCTTTTCAAGAGCACTCAAGTGTGAACCCTCAAAGAAAAGTAGAAGAACATAGGCAAAACATTACCAAATTTTGGTCAAAAGGACTTATTAGTATTTCTTTATCATATCAGAGTTCAAATCGAAATTGAATGATTATTCAAAATAATCGCAATATTACTTTTGTCCAAATTGTGCAGCCCAACCTGTTTCTCAACAAGTTTTCCTATTATTCAGAGAAACAGGTAGTTCAGCTCTAAAACTCACACCATTGGTTGAGCCAATGTTGATTTGTGAGGTTGCTCTATCAAACAGAGTAATGTTTTCAGAGTAAAGAGACTTGTTTTGTGGAAATCAACCTTAAAATTGCTTACTTATACTGTAATTATAGTCTCTGCACATTAAGCTGTGATAGTTAAGTATTTTAACATCCATAAAAAGACCCACATCACCTTGTTGGTAGAAGGTGAGACTGTTAACTGTTGAAGTGTTGGCATATAGACCATATTCAGATCATCGCCATCTTTAACTTTTGATGGGAATGACAACAAGGCTGTGAGGGATAGACGAACAGTCTCTTCAATGGGTTGAACAGTTGTTTAAAGTTTTTTTTAATTGTTCCGCTGACAAAACATTGTATACTGTGTACATCTATCCCTCACAGCCTCATTTTCATTCCCAACAAAAATCAAAGATGGCACTTCTGTGAATAAGATCTATAGTGATACAAGCAAGGATAATAGCTGTTCTGGAAGCCTTTAGCAAGTTTTGGTGTTTGACAGTCTAAAAACCTTTCAAAGAGATGCTGGACCACCAAATCACTGATGTCCTGAAAGCACTCAGGAAATCCGTCCAACAAAACGGGTGGATGGGACAGGAATGTTGGCATCGGCATTCTCAGAGCCCTTTAGCTGAATACCCTACTATAGAGGGCGGGGAGCATGTGATCGCCATGGAATGCTTCTGCCAAAAGTGAAGCCATTTTAAGGGTGGCCGGGCGGGGATTTGCCTGTAGTGCTAATCTCTATTTGGCAAGGCAGCCGGTGGACATTACATGAAAAGGACTATTGAAAAATAGATTAATGAAAGGGCAATAAAGAGCAAGTGAGAGAGAGAGAGAATGAAAACGATTCATCAATTGTCTCGCTCTACATCAGAGAGTAATTGCACTTGGAACTCTTGAACCCTCGGCAAGGGCAGAGTTTGGACAACATAAATCTACTTAGTGTAACTGCAGTCAGCACGAATAGACCTTTAAGACCTGCATACATTCTTATAAGGCCTCATAGACAGAGAGAGTCATCTTTTCTTTACAAAAAACCCCTGTGATCTGGGCTTTGCACTGCAGATGTTGCTGCCGTATTTATTTAATATCTATTCATCATTTGTGGATCCCATTATGATGAATGATGTTAATCGCTTTGCACAGACTTTCCCCTTTCGTTCCTTTTCAATTTGTTGTTTTATAAGCTTCCACATACTTTCGGTCAATGATGATTCAAAAGGTACAAGTGTGGGCACATGATATCCCCACTCCAGTCCCAACCCGTTCACACACATTGAATGTAAAGTCACACTAGAAAGATTATTTTTTTTTCCATGCTTGTTTTGTTCTATATAACTATTTAGAGTTTGTATTACTTAATCGTCTGCATTGTTGTACAATAAAAGCTGGATAAGCGCTTTACTGTGCTGCTGTCAGTCTATGCAGGTACACGCATACAACGCATAGCAGTAAAGTGAAAAGGCAAATCTTTGTCCTACTGTCCTCATCTCAAGCCTAAAATTAATGACAGTATCGGTTGGAGTGCTGATGGCAAAAGCATGCACTTTGCCCAGGCTTGAAACCAAGAGTAAATATTAGGACACGCGATTCCAAATGAGCAGGAAACATCACGACAAGTAGGGAAGGGATCTGTGGGGATAGAAGTATGTGATTGGGTACTTTTGCTTTTGAGTATGTGCATGTGTTAGTGTGTGAAAGGCGGAGAGCCTCTCTGACATCGAGGTGTGTTCATTTAGCTCGGGCGGTTGCCGATTGAAGGAGATTTCCCTGGTGAATGGATCCTGGGATGATTAGTTGACTGTCAGGGCTCAACATGGAGAACATTATGAAGGGAAAAGGCAGCTGTTATAATGAAAGGTTAAACCTGAATGCTTCCATGCCTTCCAAAGAGAGATGGGCTTCACAACCTCTGCCTGAATCTAATCATGGTTTAAAGCCAGAGATGATGCCCTCAACCTGAAATAAAACATTTTATTCATCTTCTTCCCTTCCTTAAAGGAATATTTCACCTTAAAATTAAAAGTCTGTGATTGTTTACTCAGCCAGTCATTGAGTTAAACTAAAAACAAGATCAGTCTGATTTGTATTCCCAAATTCTTATTAGTTGGCCAATATTCTGGACACTTTTTTCATTTATATTGAAAGTAGAAGGGAACTTGAGCTGGCAAGCTCAAAAATGAAAAAAATAAAATAAAATAAAATAAAAAAATAAATAAAATATCAAAATAAGTAGTCCATTTCTAAGATAACTGTTATTGCGTGTCGTTTGGCCTCTGAGTAGGACACGTGTGACTGTATTCAGCCCCATCTCTCTGTTTGATGGAGGACTCCAGTTTAAAGGTCTGCATGGGCCTTAAAATGAAACCTGAACCCGACCTGTACCCAAAATCGTGTGGCCAACTCTAACCAAACCGAACAATACTGTCACATTTTAAGCCCGAACACGACCTGATATCGCTCACTATCTAAATTCTTCTCCTAGCAAGTACTGTTGCAATAGGCTGTATTTTATATATGCATTTAGGCAACATTTGTAACAGTACTAAAACAGTTAACATACACAGTTTTAACAAGGCACAGCAGCCCTTTAGTACTCTACAGCAGAAGGGGAAAAAAGCATTGACTTAACATTTATTTGCTGAAACTTCACTTGGTGCAGAACAATCTGTAATAACATGAAACACTGCAACAGTCCACAGAGCACAAACAGAGCACAGGTGTCTCAACATGCATTTTTGAAGTTCGTTTTTTGAAAATTTGAAGTTCTTTTTAACTTGACACGGTGTTTAAACAGTGCCGGTCCTGCGCGAGACACTGAAGAAAAAGTGAGATGTGGTGCAAATGTCAAAGACATTCATCCAGCATGTGTTTAAACAATGGGGAAACAGAACAGACACGTGCAAAAACACATTCGGTGTGAACGGCCCCTAACTTGTCAATTCGCTCAGCACGCCCTGGATTTTAACTTGCGACTCCGGGTGTGATAGTCAGCATCTTTACTTGGTGTGCTACCCAGGCCCCCCTTAAATCATACTCTTATATTCATCCTATCAGCCATTGTAGCCAAGTACATTCAAAATATTTAAGGAAATAAAAATCTAGTTTAAGATAATTAATGCAGGTTTTCCCGTTTTTCCACAATACAGTGATAAAAAAAAGGAAAATACAGCAAGACGCGGTACAGCAGTCAAGGACGTTCATCCATTTTTTAAGCAAAATTTTTCGAAATGGGGCCCGGGTTGGTCGGTTGCTTGGGACCTCAGAAATCGTAAACCCGCCCCTGCCAGTCTTTGCATTTACAAAATGTCATATTTAAAAGTCTGGTTTTCCACCAGAATACAGTATAACACAGCTGCCACTGTTTATCTCTTGACTCAGCAGAAACAAACCACGAGTTATTGTTTGTGACTGTTTTGTTATACATTAACAGCGAAACATTGCTGATGATGTTTTGAAATATTTTAAGCAAGAAAACGTCTTGGTTACGTATGTAACCTCTGTTCCCTGATGGAGGGAACGAGACTGATGTCGAAGAAGCAACTTTAGGGGTCTCTCTTGAGCGCCGAATATGCCTCTGGTCTATGAAAAAAGGCCAATGAGAAGTTGGCAGACAGTATTTGCATACCCCGCCCCAGACATACGGGTATAAAAGCGGGGAAATACGTCGAGTTCATTCCGGATTTTTATGAGTAGCCGGAAATGGTCCGGCCACTGCAGTGGCTCGGCTCAGCGACGTGGCCGGGAGGACACGACGTCTCGTTCCCTCCATCAGGGAATGAAGGTTACATACATAACCAAGACGTTCCCCGTCTGTCGCTCACTTCAACATCGTGTCAAAGAAGCGACACTAGGGGTCCACTTTAAATCACGCCATGTCATCAGCCATGTACGTGTACTGCTGACACAGGAGCGGGCAGGTATTTCACATGCACAAGTGACCAACTGTGTTTCAGACTGCACGTACCCTTCCCCAATTCCCCCAAAAAGTAGTCGGAATCCTTCTGGTTACCCTAGAGGGGAACGAGGCGACGCTTGCCAACCTGGGAACGGTCCAAGCCTGGCTGGGCCTCTTTTCTCTCTATGTTTCTTGGCATAGAGCAAGAGCAGCCGGGGCCCTTACCGCATTGTGGGAAGGGGGTCTTACCCATTTTCCTATTCTTTCAGGGGGAAAAGACCCCGTGGATGCCACACCTGCCCGAAAGGGGAGGTAAAGGTGGTGAAATGCCTCTTCGGTCACATGTGGGAAAGAATGGTGTGGTGGTAGATCCAGACTCGAGGAGGGGGGGAGGGGGGCGCGACCGCCGTGGAGGATGACATATGCCCCAGGAGCCTCTGTAAATTGTTGTGCCTGGCCTGAAAGCGCCGAACCACCTCAACACTGACTGCGCACGTTCGTTGGTGAGACTTGCTGACATTGAGACTGAGTCTAACTCCATGCCGAGAAAAGTGATGCTCTGAACCGGAGTGAGCTTGCTCTTTTCCCAGTTGACCTGAAGCCCCAGACGGCTGAGGTGCCTGAGCACCTGGTCTCTGTGAGAGCATAGTAACTCTCGTGAGTGGGCCAGAATGTGCCAGTCGTCGAGGTAATGGAGTATGCGGATGCCGGCTTCTTGGAGTGGGGCAAGAGCTACCTCTGCAACTTTCGTGAAGACGCGAGGGGACAGAGACATGCCGAAGGGGAGGACTTGTACTGATATGCCTGGCCGTCGAACGCGAACCGCAAAAAGGGTCGGTGTCAAGGCAAAATTGAGACGTGGAAGTACGCGTCCTTCAGGTCTACCGCTGCAAACCAATCTAGATGTCAAACGCTGGTTAAGATGTTTTTCTGCATGAGCATTTTGAACGGGAGTTTGTGCAACGCTTGGTTGAAAACTCACAAATCCAAGATCGGTCGTAAGCCACCGCCTTTCTTGGGTACGATGAAGTAAGGGCTGTAGAAACCCTTCTTCATCTCGGTTGGTGGGACAGGCTCTATTGCGTCTTTGTGTAAAAGAGTGGCGATTTCCGCATGCAGGGACTTGGCATGTTCGCCATGTACTGCGGAAAAGCGGATGCCCATGAAGGGGGGCGGAGGCCTGGCAAACTGAATTGCGTAACTGAGTCGGATGGTCCGGGCCAGCCAGCGACTGGAGACTGGCCGTGAGGCGAGCCGCTGTTACCTCGAGCACGGACGGGAGTCAATGAGCGTGCCGGGGGGGGTGGGTGGCCTGAGGGGGCATGCCCGGCGGAGCTGCACCCGCTGCCCTCCCCAAATCGCCTCCATCGTCAGCCGCATCGTCCTCAATCCCGTGGGAAGGAGCGACACAGGGAGCGGCTGGAGTGGCGTGCTTTCTATTGAAAGCAAGCCGCGACTGCATTGTTGCCATGGTCTTGCCCTCACAGTGAGAGCATGAACCATCCACAAACACTGCCTTGGTGTGATCGCTGCCCAGACACACGAGACAACACCTGTGGCCATCTGAAGCGGAGAGCACTCTACTGCATCCAGGAACTACACAGGGGTGGAATGGAATCTTTAAAAAGACGCGTCCTGAAAAGGACGTTCAACGCCGCTGTGTATTGCTCTTTTAGAGATATAAACTCTTTTATAGAGAAAATTACTCTTTTAAATAAACTCTTTCAATACTCTGCACTGTCGAAGCGCCCAGGGGCAAACTGCACTGCCGTGCAGAGAAGGAGAAAGCCGCTGAAGTGCGCCGTAGATCCCACAGCAGACAGAGCATCAGAGGAACAAAAGCAGGAATCTGGTGTGTCACTTGCAGCTGGCTGCATACACGACCATCGGCTCCGAAGAAAATTTCTGAATGAACTTGACGTATTTCCCCGCTTTTATACCCATATGTCTGGGGCGGGGTATGCAAATACTGTCTGCCAACTTCTCATTGGCCTTTTTTCATAGACCAGAGGCATATTCGGCGCTCAAGAGAGACCCCTAGTGTCGCTTCTTCGACACGACATCGAAGTGAGCGACAGACGGTGAACTGTACTTTAGTACAATTTAGAGGTACTTGTACTTTACTTGAGTATTACCATGGCATTTCCAATTATTTTATATTTCCACTCCACTACATTTCAGAGGGAAATATTGTACTTTTTCCATTGTTGACAATGTATAATAATAATGTCAAATATACTTCCATAAAAATATTTGTTTAAGAAAGAAAATGTCTGAGTACCGTTTTGTAGTCATATCGGTGCAAAATCGGTGAACAATCCACATAGAAAATGTCTGTTTTCAATCGAGCTCAAAAATGAACTATATCGGCCACCATATCGGTAATTGGTGAATGTACCCCTCTAAAATCGGTAATGGCCTCAAAAATCCCAGAGCTCTAAAGCTTGCGTGCAGACTCATGAACGTGCTCTGAAGATCAACTGACAGTGAAAATTTTTAATAAATAAAACATTTAATTTCGGTTTGTTTTGCACTAAACCATATCGCATGCTTTCAAAACAATCATGAGTCTCATGGAATAATTGATTAGACTTCTGAATTATACTTTTTTTATAATTATTCCTTTTGAAGTTTGAAGAGGTGGTCACCATATACTGCCATTATATGACATCACTGAGAATTTTTTTTCACAATGTCTCCCTTTGTGTTAAAAAAAAAGAAAGTAATATGGGGTTATAATAACACAGCGGTGAGTAAACAATGACTGAATTTACATTTTTGGATGAACTATACCATTAATACGTTAATGAGAAAAGTAGCCATGTAAAATACATGAACAAAAATTTTTTTCAGTCTGGTCTTACAATGAATCAACATCCAGTTTACAAAACTGAATTTAATGATTGGTCTAAGATTCACACTGATTTGGTTCGCAAGCAAGTCAGTCCACTTGGCGGCCAACTTTGGAAAGCTTCTCAGTGGGTTAATATTTCGATCAAAGAACATGTTTCAAATCAGCAGTAAAATCTGACAACAATTGTAACATTGTGCTTCTTTAGCTCAAATCATGCTAAAATATCTTTTTTTTTTTTTTTGTCAGGCTGGTTCAGCTCATGTGCCTGCGCAATCTTGAGTTGATTGGCAGTCTCTGTATCTAAAAGCTGATTGGCTCTTTCACCTGTAAGGTGGGACTTCTTTTTCTATATCCTCCAAATTGGGTAGTCCAATTTCTCCCATTCATTTGAATAAAAGTGGTCCATCTCTGCTAAATAGTCTCTGGCTGAAATCACCCTCTCAACTCACTCGGGAAAACAGCCCACTGGTGGAAAATTTCTCAGTAAATAACGGCTTACATTTTGGTCTGTTCCTCACAAAAAGCTCTGGAATGTTTTCAGAAGACTTAAAATATTGCAAACAAGTCATTTGGATCACTTTTATGATACTTTTATGTTGATATTTTTTAAATAAAAGCTTGACAGCTCCAGTCCTCATTCACTCTCATTAAATGGAAAAGAGTGGTTGGGATATTCTTCAAAAAATTATCTTTTATGGTCTATGGACAAGAGAAAGTCTTCCAAAGAAAGGTTTGGAATGACATCAGGATGAGTAAATGATGACACCATTTTTAATTTTGGGTGAACTATCCCTTTAACATTCAGAACAGCTGGTCTCTTTCTCTGTCTCTTTCTTTCATTTCTTCACCATGCCCAAGCTCAAATAAGATGGATAGTCTCTTCCCCCTTTTTCTCTGCCACACTATCCTGAGTTAAATTAAGATAGATCACTGTATTTGTCATCAGTTACAGCTTTATTATGCTGGTGAAAATAAAGGTACTTCAAAATAACATGTCATATGGCTTTATTCTCACAACCAAAGCACAACTGGCATTCATTTGTCTCTTATGCTGGTATGTTGTCTTTGTTCTGACAGCACAACCGCTTACATCTTCATCAATATTCAGCCCAAGTCTATATATGTCTCTAAATGTATGCACATACACATTTCAGTCACTTGACTGAATTTTTTTTCAAATTTTCTTAAAACAAAATTGTTTTTATAATGAAATATAAATTATACCCAAGTATGAATTTCTTTAAGACAAAATAATAATAATAACAACAATAATAATAAAAAATTGTTGGACCAGATTGTAAAAGAATATCCCAGCACAAATCCATACAATGGTGTTTAAAATGCATTCCAGATGGATACATCATAGAGTTGGTTGAGAGAATGTCCTTCATTACCTCAATTATGTTGGTCACTACATAATTCCCATACATCATTTATGTTATTCCATAGTTTTGACGACCTTAAAATAATTGTAAAACTGTGGAATAAAAGTAATAATAAAGACTAAGTATGTGTGTCCAAACTTTTGAGTGGTAGCTGAGGGGTAATGTAAGTGCAATGTTTTAAGCTGAACTCTGTGCTAGGGTTTAATTTCCAAATAATTGGCTGAGCTCTTACCAAAAAAGACTACCATCGACCACTTACAGTGTCTCCAAATATAGACAAATACTAAACTGGAATGCAAATAATGATTGTTACAGTTAAGCAGAAGGAAGAATGTTTGGGCGAGCCAGAAGGTGAAACAGAGGTGAAGTCAACGGGTTGTGAAAGTTGAGGATTTCTCAGAACATTAGATGGACTTCCTGCCCAACTTCAGCTGATAGCCCTTAAAAGCTATCATATATCGCTGTCTCTCTCGCTCTCTCTGGGTTTACTGAGCAACAGTCTGAGCTTAGTAAGTGCTAGTTCACAGCTCTGGAGTTAGGACTCCCTCCAGATTTACCCACAGAGTTGTTTTAGCAGCCCAGGTGGAGGTTTAGCACATTACTGTGCCATAATAAAGGACTGTAAATCAGGGTTGTGTCAGGCCTGGGTATGATATATGTGGAATATGAATGGGGTCAGCTGCCCAAGTTGTGATAGACTGCTCTCTCTTACAAAACCTAAATTCGCTCAAATGAACAGAGGAGTGATCACTCTGTTAATGTATAAATCAAAGCACACGGAGGGAACCTTCACCTACAATAATAATTTAACGTGATAGATGAGTGGGGGGATGGCGAGTCCCTTAATTATAATATGAAACGGTAACTACATGGATGGTTAATGGTATGTCAAAATGTTTTTGTACTAGTGGGGAAGAATCAACGCTGATTCCCAATGGGCGAGCCATAATCAAACCATTCTCATGTACGTCAGCCAAGACTCTTCTGTAAGCACTCATAATCAGCTGTAATGAGTTTGACTGCTGCCATTTGCTCTCAGACTCCCTTAAAAACATGGAATTACCTCATCCGGGGCCAAACTATATGGAAGCAATTAACAACCAAGGAGAACACTGGCTACCTCTTGAAATCACTTGTCCTTTCAGAGGTAGAAGATAGATGGATGTAAATGTTCATGTGTATACATTTAATTTTGCACTAATCAAATGGAATCTAATGTTTTTCTAGCCTTCCAAAAACGTTAGAATATGAATGGAGATTCCAAGGCCATATGATTTATTTACCTTTACAGTGCTGTTCACGATGATGTCAGAGGCTGCTGTACTTCCTTAAGAGTAAAAATCTCAATCTTATTGTTTCTACATTTGCAGGTGCATTACTGTTATAAAGGTTTTCCACAGAATGCAAGCCAAAGACTAGTATTGTGTCAAATGACAGTTATACAGAACAATGAAATGCAAGTGAATTATAAAACCCATGATGATTTTCATATTTCGTCATAGTTCATATTTAATCAAATTCAAAGAGAAAACTAATACGTCAACAAAACTTGAAAAACCATGTAATCTCTTGACGAGTGCAATTTTCTGTTCTGTGTTTGACGTATTTCCGATTAAAACTGCAAGTTTGGGTGAGACGTTCTGTATCAAAGGGTTCATCCTTCTTTTTAAAAATAGCCAATAGGCTTTAGTTAGGTAACACCCATGAACTTGCTGTGATGGTATTAAGGGGAGGGACTTTCTCATTCAATGGAGCAACTGATTGGACAAAAGTTTGTGTAGTGCAAGATGAATTATAAATATTTCTGGTAAATTTTTCTGGAAAGTAAGATTGTAAATTTTAAGGTTAATTTAGTCAACTTAGAGGAGTACACTGGCAAATATACTCACTTAGCATTTGATTAGAACACTATAGTCCTAATAAAGTGCCCAAAGTAGTCTTCTGCTGTTGTAGCTCATCCACCTCAATTTTCAACGTGTTGTGCATTCTGAGACGTTATTCTGCTCACTACAATTGTACAGAGTGGTTATCTGAGTTACTGTAGACTTTCTGTCTCAAACTTGTCTGGCCATTCTCTGTTGACCACTCTCATCAACAAGGTGTATCTGTCCGCTGAACTGCCACTCACTGGATGTTTTTTCTAATAAAGGAGTAAATTTTAGAGACTGTTATGTGTGAAAATCCCTGTAGATCAGCAGTTACAGAAATACTCAAAACAGCCCATCTGGCACCAACAATCATACCATGGTTGAAATCACTGAGATTTTTGATTTTTCTGATTGTTGATGTGAACATTAACTGAAACTCCTGACCCATATCTGCATGATTTTATGCATTGCACTGCTACCACACGATTGGTTGATTATATAATTACATGAATAATTAGGTGTACATGTGTTCTTAATAAAGTGTTAAGTGAGTTGTGAGTGTATATGACTTCAAAGTAAACAGACATAAACTTGAAGCCACAAAACACAAATTTCTTTAAAGAGTCTTTAGCAAATCATAAAATATTTCCTTTGTTGTATTACCCTGGGCTATGCTAGTTTAACATGACAAAATTTAAACTGGACTTTGAACTTCAGCCACAAAATATTTCTGAAGTTATTTGAAACCATAGTCATCCTTCTAAAATTGGAAGGTGGGAACAAAACACTACAGTAGAGCACAAGGCTGTGGAATTTAATATGGCACATTTAAAAAAGCTCTCCTCTGTCAGATTTTCATAGCCCACCCAGCTGTATAATAGATTAAAGAATCAACAGCACAAGTCCATCACACACTGTGTTGACATGAGAAGATGTACAGCTGACCACACTCCCTCTGAGCTGAGGTCAGATTCAAGACGAATTCATTGGTTGCACTAGCGTATTAGCACTGATTTCTGGGCTGGCTGAATTGTGGCCACTTTATTTACTCAAGGGTGGCAGAAGCCTGTTTAAGACCACATTATCAATGCCTGTTAGCTTTGAAGCCATCTAGATGCTAATGTTCTTCTAAAAGTTGACAAAAGAACCTTAGGAATCTTTTCCAGATAAACTTATCAAAATATTGATGACTCATCCTGCATTACACAGATTTTTGTCCAATCAAATGCGCTCTATAGTGAGAATTTCCCTTCCCCTAATACCACCTGCAGCTGACCAGCAAGCAGGAAATGGTTAATGGCTGTGAAGTAACTAAAGCCTATTGGCCTTAAAAACAAAAACAAAAGACAAACCTTTCGATATGTCCCATATAAACTTCCAGTTTCAGCTATTCTGATCTCATAAAATTGTGTAACTATATCTACATACAGTGTAAAGAAAAAGTGTGGAATTAGCTGGCTTTCTACATTATTTTGATCATAAAATGTGATCTCATCTTCATCAAAGTCACAAGAATAGACAAAGCACAATGTGCTTAAGTTATCAACACACAAACATCATCATTTTTATCATAATTTGTTTTTTACCTCATTGAGCATTCTGTGCCCTTTGATTCATCTTGTCTGGACAGCCACTTCTAGGGAGAGTAGCCAAAGTACTAAATCGTCTCCATTTATTGACATTTAGTCTTACTGTCAACAGATGAATTTCTAAGATCTTCGAGATTACGTTAACTCTTTCCAGCTTTGTGCAAAGTAAATATTCTTGACCGTAGGTCTTCTGAGGTGTTTTTTTTTTTTTTTTGCAAGGCATGGCCCACATCAACAGATGCTTCTTGTGAATAGCAAACTCAAAATGTTTGAGTGCTTTTTATACATCAAAGTAGCTCTAACCCACACCTCCAATCTTGTTTTATTATTTGGATGCCAGCTTTGCAAACTCCTGACTCTAATTAGTATTTGTTAAGGTCATTAGCCTAGGGGTTCACATACTTTTTCCAATATACAATGTGAATGTTTGAATTATGTATTCAGTATGTACAAGAACAATACAACAATTTGTGTGCTGACAGTTTACATTATTCTAATTTAGATGAATATCAAACCAGATTTTAAGACAATTTTATACATAAATGCAGGTAAATCCAAAGGGTTCACATAAATTTTCTTGCAACTGTATTAGCAAAATGATATTTACATACCTCGTTGGATGTATCAGCAGTTTCCTGGTGAAATGAACACTTGAGGCACTGAAACAACATGTTGTATTTACTTTCACAAAATTCACAAGTAAAAGAGCAGATTATCAGATTATTTTACTTAATTTCACCCTTTCCCCCAAACAGTTCTGTTTTATGACATCTAAACACTTTTACTATAGCACAAGACTTGAAAGGCAGTACATTTTAATGTTCACATTACATAACCAACTACATTTACAAGCTTGTTTGATTGCGACCAAATTGCGTGGTTACTCGACTGATAAAGCAAAGCTCTTGCGATGCAAAGGACCGAAGTACAGGTCCTGAAGAGCACGCAAATCAATATATGAGTTGAAAATGTTATAAAAGCACCACAAAAAATATGTGGTTACTTCAGCAATTGCGATTATCGTCTCACATTTGCTTTTTATGACACTATCGGTTAGGCTTCAGGTTAAGGGTAGGGAGGTAGGCTTATTGATTTAAAACTCAATAGAGCATTAAGCTTAAAAACATAATCTGTTTGGGAGTAAATGTTACTTGTATTGAGCACCACACAGTGGACATTTCACCTGAGAACGGAACGTGAAAAGAACCATGGAATATCATTTTGCATAAATGTGTTCACATTCATGTAATTTTCATGAGATCAGGCTGACATCAGCACAGGAAAGAAAACTTTGCTGATCAAACCATTTCATGGGGTCTTTAAGAATAAAGAAGTAGGGAAATGCGGGGAGTCTCTCAGCACAGCTGGCCCTGACAATTACTCTAGGCAATCACAGGGTGCAGCATAAGCCAAATGTGATTAAGTTCAATCCCATTCTAATAAAGGCACACATATGGAACCCAAGCTGGGGTTGGCAGAGGCCCCAGTCAAACAGTGCCCATTTGAAACACTCCCAGGGTCCCCTCCTCTTTCACCAACCTCAGCCACTAATACCCCTTAGTGTTTGATTATGCTGGTGTTTGTTGACTCCATTATTTAAAGCAAAAACCCATTCCCCCTCACCTCCACAGCAATTACAGACATGTGTTGACTTTTCCCAAAGTGGTTAACACCCCACCTGTTCTTACTGTAGAAATAGAATTCCATTACACCTTAGTCAACTCATGTTAATGTTTCTCCATTTAGAACCTATTCTGGGTTGTTACGTTGGAGTTAATAAATCATAGACCTACCAACAGTTTGTTCCTTGGAATTGCCACATTTTGTTATGGAGCTATATATAGCTATATTATAATTCATATAAGCAATATTTAAAGCTGAAGTACTTTGTTCTATCCCAGCTTATTATGCAGAGACAAATAGTGGTAAGCCATTCATAGGTACATTTTCTTGAAAACTTTAAAAACTGTGTTTCTGTTTTGAGTGACCCATTAGACCCGCCCCAACAAAATTACTCAACCAATGGTGCTAGTTGGGGGCGGGACTATCTCTTTGTTTGATGTTTGTAGGTTTGTATTCGGAAAACATTTTTTATATTTGCAACTCTGTTCGGTGGCGCTAGTTTTGCAGAAATTACATACTTAAGCTTTAAACTAAAGTTCACCCAAAATGAAAATTCTATAATCATTTAATCACCTTCATGTTTTTCCAACCCCTTATGACTGACTTTCTTTTGGAACACAAAAGGAGATGTTAGGCAGAATGTCAGCCTTAGTCACCACTCACTTTTATCTTGGATGACTGTCCTTAACATTTTGCCTAACTTTCATGGAAATTGAGTGTCATAAAGGTTTGGAACACTTCTGTTTTATTAATGCATCCCTTGTGACTCTTGTGGCATTCATCCATTCAATGAAATTTAATGGTGACTGAGACAGGAGATTCTGCTTAACTATAACTATCTCCTACTCACTCCTTTTATGTTATACGGGTTTGCAACAAAATCAGGGTGAGTAAATGACTACATGTGAATTGTTGAGTGAACCATTCCTTTAAAAAGTACCATTCATTTTAAATGTATTTTAATCGTGTTTCAAAATAAATGTTTTTACTCTTGTCTCACTTATGTTTTGATTGTGATGTGCCTGTAGATATATAAAAATGATTAAAATCACACAACTTGCAGAACATGGAGAATTTTGAACATAATTTGTCCTTAATGTGATTGTTGCCTCTTAACACATAGCAAGTTTTATGTTTCACAAACCGATGTGTATGTGAATTCTTCACATAGTTAACTAATACGCATAGCTCAACAAAGCCAGTTCCAATAATTTTTTTTGCATGAGAACATCTCAAACTAAATTCAACAAAAAAACAAAACGCTGTTTGACCTGCTTTCAACACACTCATTTAAGAGGTGCAGACATAACTGAACAGAAGTTCTTAGAAATGTAATACATCTGAGGATACATCACTTGATCAGTTTCTTCAAGATTTGATTCTTCAACCTGGTTGTTCATTCCTTGCAAATCCTCTGCCCCTTTAGATGAGGGAATGGATCGGAATTCTTGCATCAACCTTCTCCGTGGCAACATGCCTGAAGCCTGTTCTGAAATGCCTGGGGGGACACAATGATGACAAAACAGTATTTAACCGAGCGCACTACTCTGGCTATTTACAAAAGGGTTGGAGGGTGGAGCGAGACCAGCTTCACAAAAGTCCCTTTACAGTACGGGTCAGTTCATCTCAATACTTTAAAAATTCCAGTCAAACCTGAAATTGAATTACTCTTAATCTGCCACAATTACACCATGCTATTCAAGCCGAATCAAAATATATTTATTTTGGTGATATTATAATATTTTAGACGGAGGTACGTTTTCAGCACCCTCATATTCGCTTACATTTTAAGTAATAAAATATTTTATAAATTAAATTTAAAAATGTATAGCCAGGCACGCACTCATAAATCAAAAACATCTGGTTTGGTTAGGAACGCAGAGTATCGGTGACAATCTCAGAATTGGCTAACACTATCTTTTTTTTTTTCTTCTTCTTCTTTATATTTTCAGCATTGGTCAGAATTGGCTGATATTGAAACCAGATAATATCAGAATATTATTCCAGTCTGAACATTATACACTTTTTCTATTCCAGGCTGCACAGTTAACAGTTATCCACATTTTCTATAGCATATTAAATGTTTTGATGTTTTGATTTCAATTGAAAAATGTGGTATTTTTGATTGAAGCTGTACTTAAAGCATTGCTTTACAAAATAAACATTTGAAGATATGTCTTAAAGGGATAGTTCACCCAAAAATTAAAATTCATAATTTCTCATCATTTACTCACCCTCATTCCATCCCAGATGTGTATTACTTTCTTTCATCTGCAGAACACAAACAAAGATTTTTAGAAGAATTTTAAAGCTCTGTAGGTCCATACAATGCAAGTGAATGGTGACCAGACCTTTCAAGCTCCAAAAATCACATAAATGCAGCATATAAGTAATCCATATGATTCCACTGGTTTAATATATGTCTTCTGAAGTGATGCAAGTGCTTTGGGTGAGAAACAGAACAATATTTCAATTCTTTTTTTTACTTTAAATCTACACTTTCACTTTCAGAAACTGAAAGTGGAGATTTATAGGAAAAAATGGCTTAAGTATCTGTTTCTTACACACACACCTATCATATTGACATATATTTACCCCCTGGAGTAATATGGTTACTTCTATACTGTCTTTATGTGATTTTTGGAGCTTGAAAGGTCTGGTCACCATGCACTTGCATTGTATTGAGCTACAGTGTTGAAATATTCTTCTACAAATATTTATCTGTGTTATGTAAAAAAACAAAAAACAAAAAGTCATACACATCTGGGATGGCACAGTAAGTAAATGATGAGAGAACAAATTTTTTTGAGAGGTGCTTGCCTGTGCATAATTTCTGTATCTGTTTTGGTCCCAATACAGTCACTTGTATCAGTCTATGCTTAGTGGCCCACAGTTCCATCTCCTGACAGGAAAAATTTAGCACTCTTTTAAAGATGTGTGTGGCAGGTATGGCTACTACCTAAGAGAGGAGAAGTGTGAGAGAGGAGAGACCTCCAAGTTCACAGCTAAAGATCGCTTCCATGTTTGTTGTATGTGTTTTTTCACTCAACGAGCTAGAGTCCCTGGTGTTGGTGATAACTCTGACCTCTTTGACAAAGAGAGGACAGGGGCAACAAACACCCCCAAACCCCCACCTTCAGCTGTCTGGATAGGGCACACCACTGACAGAGGCGTCCTTGAGTCTGTCGACAGTCCTAGCTGTGGGTGCTGAGGTTCCCCTCCCACCTGCACAGAACTGCTATTTCCACTCTCTTCACCATACCTGCCCCCACAAATAGGCCCAAACTTAGGCATATGGATGTACACACACACACACAGAGACATCCCATTACTAGCTTGACATTATGTCTGACTTTGTCCATGCTATATACACTCACTGAGCACTTTATTAGGAACACCTGTACACCTACTTATTCATGTGATTATCTAATCTGCGGCAGCAGTAAGTGGCAGCAGTAAAATGCTTAAAATCATGCAGATATGGGTCAGGTGCTTCAGTTAATGTTCATATCAACCATCAGAAATGGGAAAAAATGTGATCTCAGTTATTTCAATTGTGGCATGATTGTTGGTACCAGACAGGCAGGTTTGAGTATTTCTGTAACTGCTGATCTTCTGGGATTTTCATGCACAACAGTTTATTGAGTTTGCTCAGAATGGTGCCAAAAACAGAAATCATCCAGTGAGTGGCAGTTCTGCAGATGGAAATGCCTTATTGATGAGAGAGGTCAACAGAGAATGGCTGGACTGGTTCGAGCTGACAGAAAGGCTACGGTAAATGTAAGCGCAGCGTAGTTCTAGTGGGAAGACTAGCAGCTGTCATCGCACCATTAGCTGGGTAATTCCCAGCCAATCACATGTAAACCATTGCTTTATAAGTCTGCTCACAATCTATCACATTGCTGTTTCAGTGTGCTAACACGGCAACTTCCACCACCCCACCACCACCAGTTGAGTCCCATCCTGCACGGGGGTAGGCTCCTCGCCCCTGCCTCCTTTCTCCGACAGGATATGATGGTTCTGAGTACTACAACTTCGGACCGCTACACAGGGCCTACGCCAAAGAGAGACATTACTTTTCTGTTTTATATTCATCAAATAAATGTCATCTTCAATTTCACTCAAGTCTGCGAGTCTTCCTGATAGAACTCGGATAATCACTATGTACAATTGTAAAGAGCAGAATAGCATCTCAGAATGCACAACACATCAAACCTTGAGATGGGTCACAACAGCACTTCATTTGTACCATATAAACCATTATTAGGACAACATCCTAATAAAGTTCTCAGTGAGTTTATGCAGGTTTGTCTTCAACTTCGGGCAATTTCATGTCCAGTGGGTAGATTTTTATTTTTTTATTTTTGTAACATGAATGTCATATAAAAACTTTTTACCAGACCTTAATTATTTATTTCTGCTACTTTTCAAATGTCTAATATGTACGCATTTTCCTGTTTTAGCTTTTTCCACAGATGCAGACCTTAAATAAAAAAAATCCATTGTATAAATACAAATTATTATGTTGTTATTATTATTATGTCAACTATAATGATCTAAACAAAGAATGTACCATTTGAAGTGAACCATTTCGATATTTATTGTGTGAAAATTACAACCCCAATTCCAAAAAAGTTGGGACGCTGTGTAAAATGTAAATAAAAACAGAATGCAATGATGTGCAAATCTCATAAACCTATATGTTATTCACAATAGAACATAAAAAAACCATATCAAATGTTTAAACTGAGGAAATGTACCATTTTAAGAAAATAAATAATAAGGAAATTTTGAAATTGATGGCCAAACATGTCTAAAAAAAAAGTTGGGACGGGGGCAACAAAAGGCTGGAAGTGTTACTAAAAATAAACAGCTGGAGGAATATTTTGCAACTAAATAGGTTAATTGGCAACAGGTTAGTAACATGATTGGGTATAAAAAGAGTATCTTAAAGAGGCAGAGCCTCTCAGAAGTAAAGATGGGCAGAGGTTCACCAATCTGCGAAAAACTGCGTCTACAAATTGTGGGACAATTTCAGAATAATGTTCCTCAACGTACAATTGCGAAGACTTTGAATATTTTAATGATATGTACTGTAAATTATGAGATATTCAGAGAGTCTGGAGAAATCTCTGTACGCAAGGGACAAGGGCAAAAGTCAATATTGGCTGCCCATGATCTTCGGGCCCTCACTGCATTAAAAAAAGAAATAACTGCATGGGCTCAGAAACACCCAGAACTCATTGTCTGTGAAAACAGTTTGCCGTGCCATCCACAAATGCAGGTTAAAGCTCTATCATGCAAAGAAGAAGCTATATATTAACGTGATCCAGAAATGCTGCCATATTCTCTGGGCCAAAGATTTAAAATGGACTGAGGCAAAGTGGAAAACTGTTCTGTGGTCAGACGAACCGAAATTTGAAATTATTTCTGGAAACAATGGGTGAAAGAGTCCTCCGGACTAAAGAGGAGAGGGACCGTCCGGCTTGTTATCAGCACTGTTCAAAAGCCCGCATCTCTGATGGTATGGGGGTCCATTAGTGCCTATGGAATGGGCAGCTTGCACATCTGGGAAGGCACCATCAATGCTGAAAGGTATATACAGGTTTAAGAGCACCATATGCTTCCATCCAGATGACATATTTTTCAGGGGAGGCCTTGCATATTTCAGCAAGACAATGCAAAACAGCATACTGCATCTATTACAACAGCATGGCTTCATAGTAGAAGAGTCTGGGTCCAGACCTTTCACCAATTGAAAATATTTGGCGCATCACGAAACAAAAAATACGACAATGAAGACCCATGACTGTTGAGCAGCTAGAATCCTGTATCAGACACGAATGGGACAACTTTCCTCTCCCAAAACTCCAGCAACTGGTCTCCTCAGTTCCCAGACGTTTATGGACTGTTGTTAAAAGAAGAGGGGATGCTACATAGTGGTAAACATGGCCTTGTCCCAACTTTTTGAGACGTTTTGCTGCCATCAAATTCAAAATTACCTTATTTTTTTACTTAAAATGGTACATTTCCTCAGTGTAAACATTTTATATGTTTTCTATGTTCTATTGTGAATAATATATAGGTTTATGAGATTTGCAAATCATTGCATTCTGTTTTTATTTACATTTTATACAGCGTCCCAACTTTTTTGGAATTGGTTTATATTTCTATACATTTTTCAAAAATTAAAACCCATCATTGTGCCATCATTTCCTTCACACAAAAATGTTTGCCCCTAATAAAAAGTTTTTTCAGAAGGTTAGTGTACTTGTTAACCAAGTTAATAAAAGTGTCAGTGAAGAGCATGCTTAAAATTTTTTAATATTGTGTGTATGTAGGATAAAGTACAATGATAATACATGATAATGTTAGCTATGAAATTAACCTTTTCAAGGGGTCAGCCTTTTGTTACATAAACATAAAAAATGCAATTTTCATTACTTACTGTCATTTCCACTATGGAACTCGATCGGCAATATGTCAAAACTGAAAATAAATCTGCACTTGTTAAGCAATTTCAAGGGGTCATTAAGGCTTCATTTACATTTTAGATCTGTTGGACTCATGACTTTCAGACTAGCCAAGTAAAAGAGACTTCTAATACTACTACTAATCTGTTTTGAAAAGCTTGTTCAAGTCTGGTCGGGAGTGCAGTGTGCAATGAGCTACCATCTGAAATTGTATTTAGGTCGTAATTGACTTGAAATTTGATGTATGGGCACGATGCTTCCTTCTCAGTGGTCCCTTTTTTACAAATGACTTTCTGTTACAGGGTTTTCCTCTGCATATATGAAAACACCAGCGTTGTTCTTGGCCCAAGTGTAGTCTCGGCACGAAAAACCAGAATGAGTCTATGACAACAGATTGTCCAGTTTACAATGCAGATCTGTTCTGTATACGAAATGTGTGCTTTCATCATTAAAATCCTCTCAAAATATGTGCTAATCACACCAACCCTGATTTCTCGCAGAGGAAAAGACAGGTGTAAACAAACCAAAAGACTGTGAAACCTCCAAAGCTCTAATGTAATAATGATTGCACCTCTGTTTAACGGGCCTCCCTGGCTTGGTGGTGCATTGTCTGTTTTCTTACCCGGAGTTCGTGCTCTCAAAATCTTTGTTGACATGGATAACATGTGCTTGCCGGGTGGTGCTCATGACCCCAAAGTGTTAAAACAGAACTAAAGCCAAGAGGCTTGTCTTAATGCTAACCCCTGAAAATCCCTTTCCGCTCTGGTCATACCATGAGAACCAATTACGGGAGAAATGTGAAAATAATAAGGATAGGGCCAGAATTAAGCCTGACTTGTTTTCTTTTCATCTTTTAGAACATGATGCTTCATTCATTGTCTACGTCACCTTCTCTGTTGTTGTAAAACTTGAATAAAAAAAGAGCCTTACTCACCAGCCCTTGATTAATGGACAATTAAACACTAGAAAGAGTGGAGCCCATTGTGTCAAGCACAGAGGCACTGCATTGCTGTTTATTAGGGTATAGGTGTCCAAACAAACACTTTCCCAGGGTTTTTGAGATTGGGAGACCAGTATTTGTGTCTTTAATCGAAACAATAACAAGTGTGAGATGATTTATACCAGTGTCATGCATAATTGTGCTAAATTGTTTTTGTTCAAGACAAAGAACTTTGGAAGTAATGGTTATGAAACAATTGGTCATTGTGGTTCTGTTTTTGCAATCAGACTTGCTCAATATGGAATGGAACTGAATGCAAATTAAATGTTGGAATGAAGAAGAAAAGGATTCCATTCACAGGTTTAAATGGTAAAGATTTTTAATTAGTTCATAAATATTTATTTTTTAATTCAGGATACAAAAATGTCAGTATGTACATCCACAGATAAGTGGTTCACTGCATAATGGGTGACCAACATACTCTGTTCACATGCTCAGAGAGGTTTTGGCATTTGAATGCCTGCATTTAGTTTTTTTTTACATTGTGTAAAAATTTTACAAGGCACAGCACATATAATCCAATAGTCCTTGCAGATATATGTGGAATAAATGCAGATATTCTCCCTCTTAATGCTTAGAACTAAAGTATAAGAACCAAGAGATGGAAACCATCTCACAGTTCCTCATCCAAGAGCTGTATTTGAAATTCCCTTTGCACGTTCAGCACTTTCTTTATCTTTTCAGTCTATTAAAAAGTCTTGACTTGTAGAAGATGAGTACTATCTTAGATTGAGGTCTGAATCACTCAGAACTTGGAATGTGGTATCCTCTGGAACTTTGACCGATCCCATAGTATAGTTCTAAGAAGAGTGCTGAAAATCAATTCCTTGCCAAAACAGGGAAAATGTACCTTTAAGACCCAGGTACTGTGTAAGAAAATAGACTTTAAGATCCAGATAAAGGAGCATATGTTTTCATGTTAAAAGAAAATCGAGGGAAACCCCTCTTGAGGACGGTGAAATCAATAACTGGGCACTTTCATGAAAGTTGTGTTCATTTGTGCAGTGAAACATAAAGTCCAGAGTTGATCTTTATAAATGTTCATGAAGCCAAAAATAAACCATTTCTCCTCAGAATTATACAAGCTGGAAATGCGTAAGACAAAAGTAAGCCTTGTTGGTAACATAGTGCTTTGGTTATCTGTGGCCAAGGAAGTCATGTGGAAAAAAGTTATGCTCCACACCCAGACTGAATAAATCTAGAACACACTCAAGTCTGGGAATTTTCAGCTTGTTAAAGACAAGTTAAAGTGAGTAGAGAGAATTCCAGATCTCCAAATGAGTTGACTCTAGATTATTTCAGTTGAAGTTTAGATTAATTGAGAATAGGCACAAAGTAACTGTGGATCTCTGTAGGTCTTGGCCATGACTGCAGAGATGGAGAACTGACTCATTTGCACACATATCTCTCCACAGTCCTCTCGCACTTCTTGCATGTGACATAGCAGCACCAATGGTATTTGCAATGGCAGCGTTCCACGACTCTATCTTTGTAGGGGTTGTAGCCTCTGCCACAGCACATCAGATCACAGCTGTCACTGCCGATGGAGGTCTTATTGCACTGCCTGCAGTAGAAAGAGAAAAAGGTGAAGATTAAGAAAAGGAAAACTTGTTTTCATCTTGATTTCCAGTAAAAATATTTTATCATCCATATAACGACACATATTTATTTGAGAAGCAAAATTACATTAGATACATTAGTGAGGAACCTTCTGGAGTTTATTCATATGTTTCTTGCAGCCATTGTTCTGTGCCTTGTACTATTCCTACAACAAGAATCCGGGTTATATATTTCGATATTTTACTGGAAAACGTGAAATAGGCCTACTTGCTGTACCACCATAAAACTCTGAGACATCACCATCCAAACTGCTTTGCTCATGAAACTTCAGGAACATGTCTTTTAAAAATGCACTTGCACAAATAGACACCCAAACTTTTTCTGGTGACCACGGGAGCGATTACTGAACATAAGCCTCTTTTTAAACCATATGCAACCACCAAGGTAAACATTTAGCTCAGCCACATGTTAAACTAACAGCACTAAACCTTCTTATAGCTTGTTAAAGAGCCGGTTGATTTGTACAGAGGGAAAATTTTCTTAGGGTTTAAGTCTAGCAGGAGTGGATGCTGTAGAAACCTTCATTTACTGAAGCCTAAGTCATCTTAAGTAAGCAAAGAATAGCCTTGTCATAAATCACGCTCTATACACTAGGTGTCGGCCACTGTGTAGCCCTATCCGCGTAAGTGCATTGTGTTATAATTGTTTGGTGTTAATGGCCAGTATGCTGAGAGACAGAAAGAGGGGATGGCTGCTTTGAGAAGGAGAAGGAGGTGAAGAATGCTGTTATTTAAAACGGGGACAAAGCTAATACTAAAGAAAAGGTCTCTCACAGGTCAACGCTGAAAGGGCACAGAGTCGGATCTCAATGAGTAGCATATGTTCTAAAGTTGGTCTGCACCATCTGAGAGTGCTTAATTGTAAATTCTTAGTTCCAATTTTACATTCTAAGTTTATAATTCATGATTCATTTTAGAACTTTTTTCTTTATTTTTAATCAAAGCCTAAATTTAGTAGGTTTTTTTTTTTAACACAGCTTAAAAAACAGTCCCATTTTCGCTCCAAAACTCCTAATATTCATGTAAGTGATCTGGGTTTAAGAACAGTTTTATACTTTAACATCTGTGACCAGAACTTCTTACTTTACCTTAAAGTGGAAACAGCTCTCTCTCTCTCTCTCTCTCTCTCTCTCTCGCTCTGAGAAGACCACACTGCTTGTTTCTTTAGTGATACTGATCATCTAAGCCTTTGAGATGTTATTCTGTCTGAACTTCTAATGCCCAATTTCATTAATAGCAGCATGGGGAACGTTGTGAGCAATGTAATGAGAGAGATAGAGATATGTTCAGGCAGGGTAGCTCTATCTAGTCATTTAGTCATCTCTCAACACCACATTAGATTGGAAGTTACCCCATCTCTGCAGCTCTAGATAGGGTAACACTCATGACTCATTATCTAAAGACCCTCCAAATCACAATGAGGGGGCAATGATAGGAGCTTCCTGACCTCTGTTTTAATATCGCTTAAGGGGTGAATCTCATGAAAACATACCATGACAATTAAGCACATTTTGTCACCAAATTTCAATTCTGTAATGTGCCCAGATGTTTAACTTTATATGTAATTCCCATTATTCTCAGTGATGATTCTCATTAGCTGCTCTTTACTGCAATACAGAGTTTATTTTTATTTTTTACTTAAGTACACGCACAAAAAATTGTAATGCAAAGATTTTTTTTTATTTGAAAAAATAAAGTCAGAATAACAAAAACTTCCATGATGTTCCATGATACTTTGCAATTTAAATAAATAAATAATAATTTTTCTCACATTACTGTGATGAGAATCAGATTTGTATTTTTTTTTTTTTTTTTTTTTTTTTTGCATTAATGTAAGGAGAATCTGAGGGGAAATGTTCCTAATAATCAATAGTCTTTTTTCTTTTTTTTTCTTTTTAATTTTTTTTTTTTAAAGTAAAACATAATAATATGGACCTGGAGATGTTATTGACAGGTTTTATAATATGTACCCTCATAGTGTGGTATTATTCTGACCTTCTGTACAACATATGTCAACACAATTAAATTAAATTTGAGGACAGTAGAAATTGTAGTCACGTGTTTAATAAGCAGGTAAAGTGTTGGTTTTGGTAGGTTAAAAAGAGGTACTGAGAACCCTTACATTCCAGAGACCACCATGGTAGTAACAAGTGCAACACACATTTATGTTTTCGAATGGTTACAAAACACACAAGTGTCTTGTGACCAAGTGTTAAGCACTAAATATGAACAGAGGGCACATGTGTGTGGGCTTATCAGGGCTACAGCTGAGGATGCACTCTGTGTGTTGAGTGTACCAGACATTTAACTTGTCTCTAGGCTATCTTTCACTGACTTAAAATAGTAATGCCTAAAGTCTTTCAATGTTAAGCTGAAAATATCAAGAAAATTGAGTTTTAGAATGGATAGTGCCAAAATTTGATTGGAAACAGTTTGAACGAACTGTTTGAAAAATGTAATATGCACACCTGTGACTGCACATTATAGAATTCTAGATTCTGTTGTTGCCTAGCAACTGTAAACAGCCTACAAGAAATAAGCCACAAAAGGCTCCATTGCATAGTGATTGCACAATGTTATTTTGTTGTTAGGCACAATGTAAAGTGGCTGAACATTCTATAAGTCATATGAACCAAAAGTTCCATAAACCAGAGCCAAGAACAACAACATTGAGCATGTTAAATAGCAAACATAACAAAACAAGGACGCTAAACTCTATTCTTGCTTAAATCTACACCAGAGTCTCCACTGATAAAGCAATAGGAAATAAGCAGGATGAATTCATTGTCGTGTAACAGTAATCTCTGTGTGCCGTGTTGGTATCAGCTGAGAGCTCTTGGCTCTGTGAATAGCTGCATTACTCACAGACAGACTCTGATAACTGTAAAGAGGACACATTCACTTTGGACATGTCAGAGACACGTGTGTGTGCACACATAGACTGGTCTCAGAACCTCCTAGCTTTATCAGGGCTTTTCAAAATGAAATGGTGCCATCAGAGAGGGAAGAATGTCAAATGTGATAATCAACAATATGCCACAAATGCTGTCATTTAGCTTAACTTGTATTGAACCTGGAATATTCCTTTAATATTCCTATTTCTGATATCACACACTTGCAGTGTTTACAGCTTTATTAATTATAATGGTTGTGTCACTTTCAGTGTACATACAAATTCAATACGTCTTTTAATAAAATACTGCCATTAACAGACGATAGCTCATCTGATTCAGCCAAAACCAGATTGTTTTTTGTTTAAACTAAAACTCCATTAGACTAATCACTTTAAAAATTGTACCATGGCAACCTGGTCTCATTGTGAAAACGTGACTCGTTATATATGTTTGGAAAACTTGTTATTCGTGTCTCCAGGTACAATTCCCTGCAGTTTCCAGGTGTAATGATTTCTAGAGGCACTAAAACAACTGTGTGTTTTATTCACTTTCACTCATATCATGACTTCAATGGCTGATTATGACATTATTAACACTTATTTTTCTCTTTATTACTCATACCCTGCTATGTTATGATATCGAGACACTTTTACTCTAATGCATCTTTTGAAAAATTACATATTTTAACGCTTGTATTACACACCCACCTACTTATATTCACTATTTCCAATATGATTAGCTTGCATGGTAGCGCACCTCATAGAGTGTTGGACTTTGGACTCGGAGGACCACAGTTTAAAACCAGACAAGAACTCAAGATGACACGTGACATGACAGAGACATAGAAGTGACATGAATTGATATGGTTGCTTAAGATAATATGCTTTTCATTTCACTTCTGCATTTTAAAACACTATTGGTTATGGTTAGGTGTTGGTTTAGGGTGAGGATGTCTGTTTTGTTAAACTCTCAGTTCTCTTTTTGGACACTTGGTTAAATTTAATGTAATGTTTTAGGTTAGGGAAGTATTTTTCTTTTTTTTTTAAATCATCTAAAATTAAACTTAAAAACATCGTCTTATTACAACCTTATTTTGCTTGGTTTTGGCACCTACTGCTGGACATTTCACTTTTCACATTTCACTTTTCATTTCACTCAAAGTGCAGCCAAATGTGTTTTGAAGCACATCATTTCAGTTTTGCAAAAAAGTTGCAATGCTCACGTACATTTCTAGAGACCAGGCTGACCATATTATTACAATTTTTAGGCATGCAGGCTACCATGGTAACAATTTAGAATCATGTTATTACTATCTTGAAACCATCATTGTACCAATCGTATAACCACACCATAATCACATTAACAAATCGCTTTCTACAAAATCCCATTGATTTTCGCTGTTAAATTGGAAGCACATTAGTTAAGGTTTCAATTTGTAATTGATTAGTTAGTCTCACCTGTCCTGAGTTCCAAAAGATCCCATCTTATCGTTCTTCATACAGAAGTCGGGTGAACTCTGCAGATAAACCAGCTCGTTCTCTCGTACTGGCCGGATGTCAATGTCTTTGGGGACGAGTTGCTTGCGTGTGCCCATGGGTCGATGGACCACCTTAGTGGCTGACAAGTACTTGGTCTTCAGATCCATGGCGATGTCCTTCAGGTCCTGTAAGCCTCTCCAACAGGTCCGAATGGAGCAAGAACCAGAAACGCCGTGGCACTTGCACTTCATGACCAGAGCATCTCGCAAAGCCTGGAAAGAGAGGAAATGGTGAAGTTAATTAATATGAAGACAATATCAAACTGACAAGCAATTTTACTCAACTCAAACTAAATTTTAAAACAAATATAACAATGTATCCTAACACAATGGGTACACTGCAAAAAAAAAAAAATATTTATCTGTCCTGACTGAAAACAAAACATAAAAGGACATCTAGATTTAGTCCAGATTAAATCATGTGACTTTGGCTTTTGTATCAAATCACTGATATCACATGTTTACTATGAAGTGTCCTTTACCTGTCTGCCCACTTCGCTGTTGTGGAGATGCATCAACTTGTTGGCATTCGAGCCTGATTTCTTTTTCATCTTCATGGGGGCATCGGAAAACTTGGAACCCATCATCAGACCATAGTGAAGGTTATCGGCACAGCCGCCCCACCTGTACCCTGGCTCGGGTATTTCACCCGGAATCGGACCACAGGAGCACAACCTCAGGTCCCCAGATGTGCAAGCCCGTGCAATAGTGTGGCTTATAGCTGCTGCCGAGAGCGCATATACAAATGCAGATTCTCTCGTTCCTAAGAGAGCAAGAAAGGGAGAAATAATGAACGAAAATAGATTCAAATAATTGACTTGTAGTAATTGTGAAACCTTCATACATTTGTCATTCTTTCGTTCATGGATGACTTACAGAAAAGCAAAGCAACACAAGAAAACACCCAACCCATCAGACTTCAGTATAAAATAAATAGTGGAGATTATGGAAATGTTCACACAGTGCACAGATATCACGACAAGATAATAGGCATGGAACCAGGAGATGCTCAGCTTGACCCTGAACGTGAAAGGCTGTTTCCTTAGTAGTGCACTTATGAGAGGCAGGAGGGTTTTAAGCATGGTTTAACTCTTGACAAATGCAAACGGTTGACGGTGAAGGATGCCATACAGTTCTCTCACATCGAGGGATCTATAACTTCAACCAAATTTAGTTTGACCATCTCCGGTGTTTTGGGTCACAGTGAAAACTCTTTTAAAATAAATAGGGAGGAAAATGTAACCACACGTCAAAGCATAGCTTTGTGCACGTATGTCATATGGGAATTGCCACATCATAAATCCACAGGAAAGTCAGGAATGGAATAAATTGCCAAAAAAAGATATTCCTTTTAATAACCAAAAGTCATGGCTTGACTTGAATGTGGACTCTGAATCCAGAGCAGACTGCAAAAAAAGCAATTCTCTGTCAATTACTGACTGACTAACTCAATAGCATCTCTCATTGAATAGAATGGATTCTATTGTTAGCCCTCACAGTAAATGCTGCTCCTCCGTGAAGCCTCACATCAAACAAAGCTGGAGAAAGAAGAGCAAAGCACAAGAATTCTGCGGGTCGAAGGTTTTCCGGGCGGGCAGGGGTACGATGTCTTTTATCATGCAGTGAGGCACTTAAAGGGAATATTGCCATTTAACTGGCTTACTCTGCGTTACCCAGAGTGAGAATGTTTAATACAAAAAGCCAAGGTGTTTAAAGATCACTGTAGGCTGCGTTTTAAACAACTGCCCTCATAAACTTTTCCCTCAACAATTAGATGGGTTTCTTAGACATATTATGACCTGAATGGTATAAAGAGAGCTGTATGGTCCTTTTAGTTGCCTTAATGGGACTGGCGATGGATGGAGAGGGGCCCTTTCACAAATTTAGGGCAACAGTGTCAGCACAGAACAGCAATGTTGTGCCAAAGCAAAACTTAAAACTCAAAACGTCTCTTTAACTAAGACTCAGTTCAGTGACAGGTGGTTTTTGTTCAACTACATTCACTGAGCACTTTATTAGGAACACCTGTACACCTACTTATTCATGTGATTATCTAATCAGCCAGTCTTGTGGCAGGAGCGCAATGCATAAAATCATGCAGATATGGGTCATGAACTTCTGACTGGTTCGAGCTGACAGAAAGGCTATGGTAACTCAGATAGTCACTCTGTACAATTGTGGTGAGCAGAATAACTTCTCAGAATGCACAACACATCAAACCTTGAGGCGGATGGGCTACTACAGCAGAAGACCACATCAGGCACTTTATTAGGACCATAGTTTTCCTAATAAATTGCTCAGTGAGTGTATGCTCAGATTCTGAGAAAGAGAGTGTGAAAATGTTCTAATCCACATGTGGCTGCCATTCTTCTTAGTTTTAGTGTTGGTGTAATTACTGTGTTTTGCCTTTGCAGGGCAGAGTACAGAACAATAACACAGCAAAGTCAGCACAGTGTTACTTCAAGACAAACTTTATTTTCACCAAACATGTTTTTGGTGAGAATAAAAGTTTGTTTGGGAGCAACAGTAAGCTGACTTTGCTGCATTTTTGTTCAATAGATTTTTCAAGTCGTGCACCTGTATTAATTATTGGGAGGTGCATGCTTTAATGCCTCATGTACACATGTACCTTTGGTGTTTAACTTGTACTCTGTTGATGCATTTAAGCATTGCTTCACACAAAATGCAGACAGAGATTGGAAAAGCAAAAAAGAAGAAAATCCTCTTTCAACTTCTCCTGGACACTCCTGGAAATCTCCTGGATTTCCTTTGATAACTCACCTCGTTCCAGGTCTGGGAGGTATTTTGGAGCATCAATAGATGAACAATTCCAGCGCATGTCAGCAAATGTCTTTTGGCAGACCTTCTTAACCTCCCGTGCTGCCTGGATGATGGTCTGCATGAGTTCCAGGTTGCTCCTACAGAGTTGCGCCTGAGAGGAGACGAGCCCTGGCAACGTCTTGCAGTGCTGGGTCTTGTTGATGTGTTGTGTGCTCTGCGATAGTGCCCTATATAAGAATGACAAATGTTTTAATTAAGAATGGATGTTTGTGAAATGTATACATTCATTTAAATGTCTTTTGCGCTAGTTAAAAGAAGTTAAAATGCACTAAAACTGTAATTAAAATGATTATGGTGATGTGAAAAGTGCTCAAAATTTTTGTGGTCATAAAAGTGCTGAGTTAGAATAGGTTATGGATCGAACCGAAATCAAATAAATGTGTTTAAAGCCAGATCTAAAATATGAACATTATCATCAACAGTTTAAATGCGTGTGCAAAAGCGTTCTTGCACGCATTTAAGCTGCGGGCTAAAATTGTTCATTGTCTCGCTCACAAAGGCATGCAAACAACCACCCCTTCCCAGAGATAATCAATCAAGATATGGAAGAAGGGGTTATTCTGGCATCGCTTGGAAGCAAGAATGGCACGAAAGAGTAATTGCCAATGGAAAGAATTGTTTATCCACAAGATGATTTGGAAATAGTTGAAATACTACTGAACGTACCATGGTAAAGTAGCTGTCAGACAATGCCAGACGATTCATTCTTTAACACTAGTCATTTTTTGCAAGGTTAACACATTGTAGAAAAAACTGATACCAAACCACTGAAGGTGATCTAACAGACTGAAATTGTTTAGTTGCAAGAAACTTTCTTTGCTATTGCAAAGCTTCTGTATTAGACATTTGAAAAACAATCAATTCTGGCATTTTTATTGTGATTTCTCTCTTTCCCACGCATTCCTTCCCACTCTTTTTACAAAAAACACACACACATGTATCACCATTCGTGAGATTCAGCTAATGCTCTCTCTACCTTTGCCTGTTTCAGATTAGGGGCCGCCACTTTATGTTCCATGATATGCTGTGACTGACAGACCCCTGTCTTAACCTCAGCACACACACACACACACACACACACACACCTTCCTTCTTTGTTATCCAGGGAACACAGGTGTTTATAGCGGCATCTGTTTTGCATTCTAGCCATGAAATATCAAGACTGCAGAAACCTTTACCGGCATCTTTCTCATGCAAAGTGGCCCCTTTATGTCCCAATTCCTCCACTCTCAAGTTTTCCATTGCAGTGCAATAGTAAGAATTTGTGAATAAAGAACATTCTGCAGATATCACAAGTTAACTGGAAATTTGACCTGGATTTAACAGTATATTTTTTAATAAAATGTATTATTTGAAGATTCCTTTCACATTAAAGTGGATTTTTCTTAATACTTTTAAAAGACACTATTACACTACAATATGCTTCCAAATCCCATCTTAAATTACCTAATCAATTTGCACGTTTAACACATAAATTGGCTAAAATTAAACAGTTTCAGACGAGATTTAGAGAAAAGATCAACTCACAGCCATCTGATTCCCGTGCACTGCTGTGACAGGAGCAGGAATGTGAGGAGACAGAGCGGGAGTGAAGGGAAGATTCGCTTCATGCTGTAGATTAAAGATCCAACTCGGTCCAAAGAGAGTGATACAGGTGTGCGCGCTTACCTCACGGCTTTTTGGCACACTTACAATTAAAAGCCAAAAACCATGGCACTTATTCCTTCTTTCTGCCCCTCTCCTGCTTCAAAGATAAAAAAAAATCCACCATCAGAGAAAGATTACATATAGTGGATTATAGTTTAATTTTACTATGCATTGCGCACTTGATATCTACTTAAAAGAGTTTAAATTTTAATTAAAGGCCTATATTTAGGATTTAAATATAGCCCTCGTGATTTATTATTTGCACAGTTGTAATTGTTTTATAACTGTAATCGGCTATAATTGTTGTTGTCGAGGATCTAAAACTGAAAAAAAGAAGTGTATTTAAAGTTTTGAATTGAAAAGAAAATGCAAATTTTTAACGATAAAATAACTTTTATTGAGAGCTTTATGTACTTTTTATGACATCACGTAACCTATTATAATACGGTTCGCGCACATTTCCGAACAAATTTGGGGCATGGTAGATTTTGGAACGTTATCAGATATTTTCCGATTATACCATCTGTTCGAATAGGAGGGCAATAAACAGATACTACCTCCCAGTGGACATGCTGTCTGGCCTCAGGCAAGAAGAGTTCACATACAGACAGCGACTGACCAGATTGCAAGTTTTGTTTTTGTTTTTTCGTTTTTCCCTTCTGGCTATTGGCCTACCCCTTAAACTATAGGTGTGGGCTACATTATAAAAAGTGCAGTTACACTTACAGATGCAATTAGCTACTGTAACAATCATGTCTATTATTATGTATTTTGTGTATTACTAACTATATATATATATATTAAAAAACTGCCCACTGGAAACATATATAATGTTGTTTATATATTAGCCTATGCATTATATGGTAAATCTGTAAATCAAGTTAACTTGGTCAGCTATCCGGAGTCCAAATAATTTCATATTTCTCAACGCTTATATATCTTATATTTGCATATTCTCATATTGGTGCTAAACGTAGATTTTGGTAATGACTATTCTACTTAGAAATCCAAAAAAAAAAAAAAAAAAATGGCATATTTTTTTATATAGCCTAAAAAAGTATTAACATTGCAAACCTTTGTGAGCTGCTCTCTTGCGGGCTGCGAAATCTCTAGATTTTTACTTTATAATCTTAAGAATATATGTTTTCACCTCACGTAAATATTTAATGTTTGGGTACGTTCGAGGGAAACAAGGTTAACTGAAAATGTAATTAGTTCACGTGATATAACTCAATTGAGTCACCTACAATCCACGCACTATTCAGATTATTGCCCTGTCAATTACCTTTAATTTGCATCACGAGCCAGGGAAGATACTTAGACATTTAAAAATTAAAAACAATTTGTGGATTAAGAATGAGTTAAGAAAAATGCTTTTAAGCGTAATAACCAGTTTTGTCACATATCACAAACTTTACGCACTATAAAACGGGAGTCCACTTGTATCCTCACCTTTATCAAACAGAGACTGACGCCAGCAAAACGCCGCCTGTGAAAGTAATCCAAAAGTGACACTTTTAAATCCAGGTCTCTTGAGAAAGATCTAAACGTCCGTTAATCCGTTTTTTGTGACCGAGGAAAGTCCGTGTGAGAAAGCATCATGCAACACAGAGATAATGAGATCTTTAGTGCAGTGCTGCTCGCGCTCTGGAATCTGTTGTACTGACGGTGCAGACGGAGCGCGAGACTTTATGTGTGCGTGCGCGCGCGCCACTTTGATCTCGCGCTGATGTCAGGGGATTATTAGCATAACACGTTGGTTAGGGTTTCTAAACCAAAGAAAACTTTGAAAATATGATCTGTGTCACTTGCACATCTCGCTACTTGTGACTTTATTCGGCAATGGTTTTCAGGGTTATTTGCATTACGTCTAATTTGTCGGGTGTCCGAGCTAAAAATCGGTGAGAAATCAGACGTCCATCAATTTCAGGAACTGAAATGTTGGCAATATTGCGATTCTAGTGTTTGCATGGCCCATAAAATCAAGTAGGCTCTGCGGCTGTAAGCCAGGGTTTCCACAGTTTTAGTGCTGCTGTAGCGGTCCATCTTGGCCACTCCAAAAACAAGGCAACAATCCAAGCACGCTAAGAATGATTTGAACGTGATAAATACGTTCTGATGCACGTTTCACATTAACCACTCTATGACAAATTTTCTACATTTCACACAATAAATGATTTAACCATCTGAAATACTCCCAGTAGCCCATTGAAGTCCACATCTGAGCAAAGATATTTTCTAATTTATAATAATGAACTATTCAATTCTCTTGTTATTTTTGGACTAACAAGCAGTATAAAAGAGCCCATTAAAGGATTCATTATCATTACAGATTGCTTATAATACATATAAATGTGTTGAGAAAATGTTTTTATAAAATAAAAAATAGGCCAATATGTGTGTCCATTTATTACAGAATTCACCACACACAATGGCCAAGTTAATATTTTTACCATCTAAGGTAACTGTCATTTGAATAGTGTCTGTGGGGTAATAAAAGTCAAGATGTTCTCTGGCCATATGCTTCTCTCTCTCTCTCTCTCTCTCTCTCTCTCTCTCTCTCTCTCTCTCTCTCTCTCTCTCTCTCTCTCTCTCTCTCTGGTCCAAAACGCCTCCTGCGGTAAATACCGTTACACTCTTTCCTTGTAAAATACACCGTACAACCCAATTTTCAAATAACGACACAATTAAAATTCAATCATTAAAACTTTTTCCACTGTTAACAATATCTACTGTTTTATATGATGTAGGCAATTCCGTTGGTGTTGTGGTTAAGTGTGTGTGTGTGTGTGTGTCTGTAGGTGTGTGAGAATACATTTGAGACAAAAGAGAGAGAGAGAGAGGAATTATCAAGAAAAAAAACTATGTCAGAGCAACTGGGCAAAATATAAAAAGACTCATGTACTGCATAGGAGAAGATAAATGTTACATTTGTGGGGATTATCTTGTATTATTAAGTTATAGTAACACAGTAGGGTACAACGGGACTAAAGTTTTTAATAACTAATGAGGGAAGGATAGTATTTGGGGTAAAAAGCCACCTTTTGCAGGGGCTAAAGGCCCTTTTAAACACATTTTCTTAAGTGAGGTGAATAGATTTGTTATGAAAATTGTTCAAAGTAAGCTTAATTGAGATTAATTTGTTTATAGAATATTTGAGATGTTATGATTGCCCTATGACTATTGCCTCTATAATTACACGATATCACTACAACCCCACGTTTCGAAGAATTATTAATATTATTTTATAAATAAAATATATATTTTAAATAATAATTTCAATCAAAACAATCTTCCGTTATTATTTCTTCTCAAACAATTTACGTTGTTCCAAATTATTCAATAAAAAGGTTTCATCTTGATACACTCTGTGACCAGAAAAAAAGCAAATTTTACTGCTGTACCCTACAGTACATCCATACAATTTCCAACATTTTTATACTAAATGAGCAATAAATTATGCCTGCTTTGTTTTCAAATCATGCACTTTTTCAAACAGACATATTTTTTTAATAAAACAAGCAAATGTTTGAATAAGGGTATATAAGCATATGCTCAAATGCTCCCCAATGTCATAAGAAACAAGAGTGGATGTGTCTAACTTATTAACTTAAATTTAACTGAGGAGATCTTGAGTGAATCACAGGCCCCACTCATCATCCTTATCTATATTTTCTATGTCCAAGAAATCATGCATCATAACCTTGATTGACCTCTCCTCGCAAATATCACACAGCCTTATACTAGTCACTTCTGTTAGACCTGTGAACAAGGCATGATTTTGGAAATTAAAGGCACACCTATTTTTAGTTTAATTGATTTAATAAATAATCTAATAAAGTAATACTTACAGCTGAAAGCAAATAATGGAAACGGGACAGGTTGTACATTTAGAGCTAATCTGATCCCACATTCCACTGACAATTTCAGAAGCATGACATTTCCATTCGCTGCCAAGCTGCACCGTTTCAGCTCAATATAATGTGAAGTGCTGTGGAGCTCTAATCTCCACCCAAAGCGATGGGAAAGCAAACACATGAATTGTTTAGCTAAATGCATGTCCATTGAAAATTATTTAAATATGCAGGAATGGGATTTAGCCAAGCTGGGTGGGGGGGATGGGGGGGTGCTGTAGATAATAGACTTTGGCCATGAATAAAGCCACTGACCTTATGAAGAGAGAAGTCAGGATTAAATGCATTCTAAGAATGAAGGTTGGATGTTAGCATCAATAACTAAGTCTTAATTTAATCTCTCAAAATCTTTGCATGCTGAATCACTTACTTGCCTTATTTCTTATTATAAAAGGGATAGTTCACCCGAAAATTATCTGTCATCATTTACTCACCCTGATGACTTTCTTAGTTTCATGGAAGTCAAAAGAAATTAGGCAAAATGGCAGCCTCAGTCACTATTCACTTTCATTTTATGGAAATAAAGATGCAATGAAAATCTGACACACATACATACATTAATACAATTAGAAAGTAATCAAGAAAAACATTCACAGTAAATTCTGAGTGTGTCTTTAGACAGAATAGCACGAGGGTGAATATGTGAAAACTATACCTTACGTCGTTTCTATGAGGGATGTGAAAAGCATCTAGTGTCAGTGAGTTGTGAAGGGGCATGAACTCTTAGTATCAGGTCAAACGGGACTGAAGACTGACCAACAGCGCTGTGACCTCCTCTGTGCATCTGTGTTGAGGTTTTAACACGCAGGCTCTCAATTCCTCCCAGTACCAGGATCAACACCACAGCCACTTTGATCTGCCAGCACAGAGTCTTAAATAGCCATAGGCTGGTTCACAGAGGGCATGAAAGCTACTTCAGTTTATATAACTGAAATTATGCATGGAGCAGAAAACTACTTGTGCTTTGAATGAGAAATGTGTTTTCTGGAAAATTTTCCTCGGAAAGGGTAACTCGATTTAGTAATTGTAAACATTTTGTGGTGGGTATCCATGTGTGAATTTGAATGCCTTGACTGAGACTATGATATAGTGTTCGCATTCTGAATCATTTTTTCTGCAACTGTGCCAACTGGTCCACGCTATTTGTCTTCTATATGAGACATCAGACACATAGCACCATTTACCCTGACACATATTCAGATCATTCATTCTGAGCTTGTTGAAGGAGAACAGGGACACATTGCCTCTGTCCCCTTATGTCTCAGGTCTCTGCCCCGCTTACAGCTGTCTCCTGTCTCAGTGAATGTCAGTAGCACAGAACTTCAATTCTGCTATTTCTGAGCGGCACGTCTTGGCCTCCTGTGTTGCAGCAAAGCAACATGAACTAATACCAATTTTGATAGCAAAACAATTTTGTAAACTGTTTGAATTTTATATCATTACTTTTATTTTAAAGTTTTAAATGCTATTAAACCATTAATGGCTAATTCTATATCCAAATCTGTAATTATTCTTGTAATAACTCACAAATCTAAATTGGATGAGAAGCATTAATTTCTATTAAGTAACCATGTTATTATTTTCCCAATATTGTTTTTTTATTGACTTAAGGTTTACCGTTTAATAAGACCTAAATGATAAACCTAATTAAATGTTTCTGTTTGTGTTATAGCACATACAGGCCTATTGCAATATAATGTACAAATACTGATCATACAAATACATAATATTCTTTAATACACTTTGGGAGTTCTATCACATTCTGGCTTGTGGGGTACATTAGCTTTTTCTAAAACTGGTTTACATAATACACAATCAAATTGAATTAATGTGTAAAATAATAGGCACATATTGTTAATGTGTATTAAAGGGCCATCACAACACATGTTCCAGTATGAGTTTTCTTTTACATGTGGATAATTAACTCTATGCACATGCTATGACCACCCAGAATCAAAATGAAATAATTAAATGATCAAATTATCATTTCAGTGAGACACTGCTCTGGCTTAGAATATGCGAACACATTACTCAGAAAAGAATGAAGGGAATTGTTACCCCTTTCAGGCAAAACATCTACACAGTACAAACATAACACATGAACAATGTTGATTTGAAACATTGTTCAGCAGCTATGTGTCTCCGACAAATACAGAATCCATTTGTTTAAGACACAAGAAAGGCAGCAGAGCCTGTTTAGTGCTGTCTGCTGTGCAATGATGGAGAGTCAGCTGTTGACTGCCTGTTTAAACTAAGAGGAAATGCATCATTTTGGCCGCAGCACCATGTCCAAGCAGTTTATTTAAGTTAAGGTGGGATAAGCTTTGTTTTGGCTGCTCTCTTGAAACCTGTTTTAATCAGGCAATCTCTTAAAAACAAATTTAATAGGCTGAAAGAAGAGAGACCTGACAAACAGCTTATGTCGGTATGCCAGCATCTTGAGGTTTTGTTTCTGCTGCAAGCATTGTCGTGCTTAAGCCTTTATCAAAACAATTACTGTTTTGGAGAAAATGTTAGTAAGTTTACGCTAATGGCATAAAAACTGAGACGCAGCCTACGTATGTCCACATGAATCCAGATAGATTTGAAAATGATATTTTCGTTTTCAAAATGCTTTCCATCCACACTGGTGTTTTCAAGCGTTTTCCAAAAGTTTCTCTCCCACATTGAAAAGTATGAAAACTTACATTTCCTTACTACGAAAAATCACTGTTCCATGTACGGTCTGAAAAGCAGTTGTCTTTGTGTTCCATCGATGCACAGCAGTTATCAGTAAACTTCTTGTCACTTTTGAATGATTGCAATGTGAAGGTTGTACAAAATAACATTTATCTTCAACAATGCTATTAAAGTGAATAGCAGGCCTAACAACATCACTAAAACATGGGCCGCCATCTTGATAGTTTTGGGTTGAATGGATCACATGAATGCATCACATGACAACAAATATGTCAACAGGTGTGTTCGACTTCATGCAACACTGCACAGAATGATCGGCGCCATTGTTATAATCAATAGAGTCCACCCTTGAAATAATCTGGGGGTGACTGTTTGTTATCACAACGGCTTTGGAACAGTGAAAAGCCCTATAGATATGTCAAAAATTGACTGGCTTCTCATTATTTATGAACATGTTTATTAAAAATAAAAAATAAATAAATAAATACATACATACATACATACATACATATATATATATATATATATATATATATATATATATATATATATATATATATATATATGTGTGTGTGTGTGTGTGTGTGGTAATATACTATTATGTGTAACATATGATCTAAAAGTCAGTAAATGTCTTATTTACAAAGTGGTATTGACATACAGCATAAAAGGAGTTTGTTGGATTTCTACTCAGGCAGTGAATATTGTACTCATTAAAAGTTCTATGAGCAAATGGAATTGCTAGGAATCGCTATGAGGTCAGATGCTGACCCATGTTCACTGGCGGGACTCATTTGATTACGACACCATAATTGAAGCAGTGCGTGTAGGTTAGAAATTTTGTCCGACTTGAAACGACGCTCGAAACACCGTGACGTATGAAATCGAAGTACTGCGCGAGCGATTTGAGAGTAGCCACCTTGTGCAGCCTCTGCAGTTTCTCCAGAGGAGCTGCACGCGCTCAGATGGGCGATAAAGCTTATTCACGGTTGGGCAGTCTCACGATGGTTACACGTCACGTGGCATACTTCACCTACTACTCCTGCTATGTGAGATTATGGCAGAAATAATGGTAGTCTTCCATTACCAAGGTGATTCTGACACCTCCAGTTTGGCAAAAATTTTCACAAATAAATGTTTTTATAACAGTACATCATGTTAATGTCATGTCATATAATGTTTGTCATATTAATATCATGTTTATTCACAAAAATCATCCTTTATTGGTATTAAAATAATACAGGCTTTTATTGGACTTTCTTCGTAAACACAGCAGACACATACACTTTCAAATGAACAATGTTTCTGACTATTTTGTGTAAAATTCAAGCATCCGTCTATGTGAATTCCACTTGTACAATTCCATCTGTAATAAGAAAGCAAACATCACGAGACCTTCTCGCGACTGGTGTAGGTTCAGCAGATGATGTGAAGAGCAAAATGTCAGCCTTGACTGCCTTCTTTTCAACTCCTCACCTGAAAAATATAGCCGATCGGTAAATCGAGATGCAGTACAAGTCGAACACACCTATCGTTTTCAGATATCAGATTTCCCTGTCCCCACTACAGTGTGAAGACGAAGTTTTAAAAATGCATCCACTTGGGGGAGCATTTTCGAAAGAGCTCACTGCGCAATAAGTCTCAGTGTGGACGGAAGGCCAAAACGCAAATAAAACTTTTTTTTTTTTTAAACGAAAATGTATTAGTGTGGACTCGACTTTAAAAAACTGCGCTTCACTTTATCTCACAATAAAGATTCTGATTTTATGCAAAAAACAAATTACAATATTTTTTTCCATTCTCCCTTTATTCTTGTGCACAACAGACTTATAGGCCATGGTTTTGTGTTTGGGTTTGTGTGTGTGTGTTCTCTGGTGGTCTTTGTTGTAAAAACTCCAGGACAGTCACACTCAGCAGGAGAACCTAGCGAGAAAACGTTCAGCATCCAATTCAGACTGTTTAGAGAGAAGATTTGACCTGTTCTTCTTCAGAGCAGGGAGCCCAATGTTTGTGGCTTGTCACTGCAGTGTGGGGGTTTGATCTCTCAACTTGTCAATTATAAAATAGGTGGGAAAGACATGGAACTGAAAGGAAGGAACAATGGATGCTTGTTCACAAGCCAGCATGAAATATGGAAGGAGAATTAAGCTACAGCTACAAACAGGAATATGAAAGGCCTCACAGATATTGCCTTATGTGTCTGTGTTGTCCTGTTCGCATTTGAGAGAGTAATTTTTTCCAGAGTACAACATCAAAGTCTTAACCCATCTGTCAAGGAGAATGCTGGGACAGGCGATACAGATGAGATAAAATCAGCATCAGCAACTATATAGGTCATGAGGGGCATACTTGTGGTAAGAGCATTTTCAGCTCAAAACAAGATCAAAAGACATCTGCTCATCAACCAAAGTGAACAAGTTATGGAGGTTTATACAGATGAGATATAACCACTGTCATTGTAAACGAGACAGCAGGCGGAGTACATGCTGTTACTGCTTTCTTAGCAAAAGCTCTATCAAAAGGCAATGTGCATCAATACAAGTCCTAGAGGAATAGACACTGTTGGCCTCAAACCAATAACACCATAATCAAAATTGCATTTAATGAATGCCTATAAAAAAGAAGCTCAAATGTACAGTTCCGTTACATTTCAAAAGAAAGTATAAAACAATGCTCAAGAGTATCAATTATAAAGGCCTCTCACATGACTAGAAGATTTGTAATTTCTGTATATTTGTTTCTGGAGATTTAGTAATTGGTTGGAATTTGAACCATTGAAAGAATGGTGTGAATTGTCTGGGTGGTAAGGGCATAGACTTGGCAAAGTTTTAGGCCTAGATGAACACTGATCTGCTAAGGCGGTGGAAATTAACAGGGCAGAAAGTGGCAACAAGTAGAACAATAGATAAACTGTACTGACACATCTGTTTTTGATCAATAAGCCTGCTGCAGGATTAAAGAAACCACAGTACCAGGGTTGGTTTTAAGAACTACAGACACTCCAATCTGAAAGCATAATAGGGAGGAAAAGGCTGCCAGGAATGGTAACCTAATAACTCCAAATCACAGGATAATCCTACTTGCCCTCCACTCGAACAGCAGGGCATTATTCATATACCGGCGGGCACTCAGACCTCAAATTCTCATAAAAGTAATCAAATTAATCAGTGACACACTTGCCTAATACTCTTGATTTAGAGGGCCAAAATGCACACACAGATATTTCAAGAATTCTAATAGCTATATCAATGTGTTAAGGATATGCCAACTTTGGTTTAAGTACACTCAAGATCAGTAAGATCACTGGGGAGAAAGCTGAAACATTAAAACTGCTTAAAAACTCACAGGTTAATCCATGGCATTTAAATGCATGAGAGATCTGATGTTAAGGTTTAGATTTACATGGAGCGTACCAGGAAAAATTAAAAATTCCAATGTTTCCGGATCTGACCAACATAGTACTTGACATCAGAATAACTCGAACCAAATGCGTTATTTGTCGGTGGTTCTGAGATTTTAGCTAGGCATTTCCTGCATGGAAACTTTGAAATAAAATCCTGTTAAGACCACTGCGTCTCTCTCAAGAGTGCTGTTAAATACATGCTGTGTATAGACATGATCATGCACAGCCATAGGTGCTACGGCATGGCCCAGCTTTGACTTCCAGCAGGAAACAAGCTCAGAAGTTCAAATAGGGCAATTCTCAGTTTGGCTTGCAGATTAGCAGGCGATGTAATACAACCAAACAGAGGGGAAAATTGTTGTGATAAAATGAACACATTTAATCAGCCATCTGTGACACTACATCTGATTTTGGAGATTTTAAAATCTCAAACAAAATTTAATTACAATTAAGAGACTTAGGAATTAAATGCATTCCAGTTTGGAGCATCCTGCATTGCATTAGCCATTTAGGTTGTGGCAAAAGCTAATGGTGGGTGAGAGCCATATATCAAAGTCTCTTAGAGCCAGAAGTCTGGAGGACACAGGCAAAATCCTGTCCACAAACAGCCCAGCCAACAGAGACGACGGATCCATTTGCTCTGTGGAAGAGCAGAAAGAACATGGAGAGATACCTTTCACACTGGGTTGAGCAGACACAATCAGACCCTTGTTCTGGGAGAAGGGAGAGGGCAGCTCTGTTTCGGTGTTCAGACAAAATACATGAGCCCTCTCCAGTGTGATCAGAGCAGGGGATGCTCCAGAAGAGCACACAGAAACAACATTCAGAGTGAGTACTTTTGGATGACAAAGAGGAAATGCACTAGGAAAGGGTGTTTCAGCATTTCCACTGCTGGTAATGGCTCCAGGGATTTTAAGGCTCATGTTCTTAGCCTTGAAAAGGCTGACAAAGGAACAAGAATTCAAACACATCAATCACTCAAGATAGGTCAGGCATTCGTTGTTTCAAAGTATTAATATAATCCAAAAACATTACCTGGGCAACCATTTCTTTGGATTTTTCAGTATAAACTTACAATAGGAGGCCCATATTGCAGCTGGAAGCAACAAGATACAAGCACTCTTAACTCTGTATGTTTCAACTCTTGTCCTTAATGTGCCTTTTGACAATCATTTGAAATATAGGGAATACAGTTATAAAGATGGCAAAGAGCAATTGGATTAATGCTGGAAGCAACATTGCTTTAGAGTACACTGGCTGGCAGACCACACAAATAATAATGTATTGCTTCTGAAAATGGGGTGAGAATCAAAAACCACCGTGGTATGCATAATGCATTGGTCGATGAAAGACGAGCAAGGATTTGGCTTGTCAGCACACAATCCAACTCAGCATGAAAACCTTTTTGTAAATTGACCAAACCAGCAATTGTTTTTTAAATAGATCTAAATTGGGTATTCCTCTTGATTGTATGCAGAACTTGAAAGGACATATGGATCATTTAAATGTGAGAAACTACTGTCTAACCAATCTTTCCAATCAACAAATCAGGAAGATTAGAGTATGCAAAAGTATTTGTACAGATTGCTTTAATGTAAGTCATGCTGCTGATCCTTAATACTGATTTTAAGTAATCTATTTTACAAACTAAAGTCAATTATTTATGTAGCAGACATTTTTATCCCTATCCACCATGGTTCAGAAGTTTAGAAAAGATACTCATTTACTTTATATCTTGACTGCAAGCAATGGATTCTGCCTGCCACAATTAAGTAATAAACTGGGCCATGATTGATTTGTAGATGTAATTACTGTGGCATTGTTTTGTTAATAGCTTTATTTTCCTGTGCTTTCAAACCACATTTACTGCTACTCTCACAAGAAATTACCCTTAAAGGTCAAAGACTTTAGCCCCCAAGGGTGAATCATAGGTCCAAGGTTACATGGAAATGGGAGACTGACTGTTTTCCAACAACATCTGAAAATCTGTTCCTGAAAACGATATTCTTTGATGGATCTGCAGTCTATGAACCAAGGGTTAAAGAATGGCTACAAATCATCAACAGGCTACAAGGGAGCCAAAGCAACTCTTAATAAAAAAACCTGAACTCTTAAAAAAGCACAAAAAAAATAAAATAAAATGTACACATTAATCATTAACAACTTTGTCTCCATAGGAGAGTAAGGAAAACAATAAATAATATAATAAACACAAAGACTTCACTGATGGTCAATTAATTATTCCTATGCTGCATTACTCATCATCTAGGGGAAATAGCGCGCGCGCGCTCTCTCTCTCTCTCTCTATATATATATATAAAAAGAAGAAAAAACAAAACAAAAAAGAGCACAGAGAACAACCAGTAACTGCCCTATTGACAAACCATAGAAGGCCAACACTGCCATCTTGTGGACATCATTTAATATATATTAACTTTCAATTGAGGTTCAAATGTTAATGCTGCTTCTTATCAAATCATTTTATTTGTTTATTTTAGTCAAATATATATGAATGCTTCCTTCTTGAGGAGGGCTTCTGGGAGATTTTTACAGAAAAATCTATTCATCTAAATAAAACAAACAAACAAAACAAAACTAAAATAATCAACCATTGTAACATGATACAGGGAAAGACAATTTTAGTTTGTGCCATGGGATGACATTTTGACAATACATAACCATCATAATTCAATGTGATAAAACATGATTCTCTTTTATCCAATGCATTTAAGAGGATTTACATGATTAAGTCCGTAAAAGTTCCTGAAGATATTAGGACATTTTCCATCCATAATTTTTCTGTCTGATGATTCAAGGAGTTATGTAGGTTTTTTTTTTTTTGCAGTAAAAGGCACAAAGCAGTAAAGCCCCCCCAAAGGGCATCCTTTTCTTTTGGAAAGACATTGGTCCCAATTGGCAGTTCTCTTTATCCATGCCACTTATGCAAAATGAAAAAAATATCAATAAAACCATAAAGTGATTATAATTAAAGTGTACAGTCTAATTAATTTCTCTAATAAAAAAAGCGTACTGAAACCTACAGTTAGATGGGATCTACAGTTTATAAAATACAGTGGGCCTTTCTAAAGATTCAGCAGTGTATGACATCCTAATGGAGAGATTGTTTGGGGGCAGCTAAGGTCAGACTTCTACAGAGGATACAGCTCAGATTTAATCTTTCCCTGTCTGAAACTACTCTGCATGCTGAAACAGGACAGGACTGACAGTAGCCTGAGAATGGTTGAAATGTTGGGAAAAGATTGGATGTCCGAAGTTTTGAGAGTGCCAATAACAGTGTCGGGCAGATGTTGGTGAGATGCAATGGGGCCTTGCCATCTGTCCCTCCATTTCTGCAGCTCATTCTTGAGGGAGCCTGGATCAGGTAGGTAATCCTGGAAAACCTTGACAAACTCAATGTCCTTGCAGCATCCTTCCACTCTGGACATGACATAAGGCACAACCTGCAAGCAGTGAAGAGCAGACAGAATATCCTGGGAGAGCCCTTCCACTTCAGCAATACAGTGCTCAATGGTCCTTTTACTGATATCCTCTCTGTAGTGCACATTCAAGGGTGGCTGCAGTGAAAGATGCATTGTGACCTGCAGCTTTGAAGCTAATGCAAATGCCTCTTGAAACCAGGTTTGATGTTGCAAGTCAATACTGTTCTTCAGTTCACGGAGAGAGGACAGTAAATTAGAATGACTGTTTATAGCTTGATAAACATCATAGGAATTTCCCTGAAGTCTCTGGCATAGGTTTTTGGTGAGCCTTGCGATGTTTTTCATGATCACAACGGTCAAGATGAAATCAAAGTTTTGGATGGCAGAAAGGAAGCTCTGAGCCTGTGATGCGTTTGTCTCATTGTCATGGTTACCTTTCACCTCATTCAAACAAAGACAGATGGCCTCTAGAATGTCTGTAGAAAGTTCCAGAATCTCATGACCCATTGCCCATTGATTGCTGCTTAGCTTGGCTTTCAGCTCATTTGCCTTCTTTTCATCCCGTTGGAATAAATGTACAACAGCTTTCTCTAAATTTACCCGTCGCTGAACATCATCAGAGAACCACATTAACAGCTGCTCCAAGCACCCAAAATTATGCATTATCTCTCTTAGGGTGGACGAACTGGCTAGTAAAGCCCTCAGAGTTATAGGTTTCAGGACACCAAAAGCATGAGGGAGTCTCTGGGAAAGCAAAGCTGAAGCCTGTATCATCTGATAGACGGAGGGACCAGGTCTAGTCAAGGTTTGACCTCTACAGAATTTCAAGTTTAACCCCCACTTCTCAGAGAGAACAAAGGTCAGAGTATCCACAAAAGAAACTATGTTTGTGACAAGGGGGATAAGGGCTAAAATATTTTCACACTGAACATCTTGTTTGTCAAGGTAGTGTATTCCTACAGGGATGTATGTTTGGCCATGAATTTCACACTCTTCCTCAGCCACTATGGTAAAGAACTTTATGTCACAAAGTTCTTTGATTAATTCCTCTCGGGCAGGGATATCATAGAGGGTCAGAACTCGTATTTCAGGACCAGTGCTATCCTGGGAAGCTACTTTGTCTGTGCCGTCCTGAACTGTTGATTTAGACTGGTCTGTGCCTTCTAAATCTGGTGCTGTGGAATGATCAGTACTATCATGTGAAGCAGGTGTGGAATGGTCAGTAATATAGGGCCGATCAGGGTCAGTGTGTACTGCCGCAGTTACTGGGTCATTTGGAGCTGCTAAACTGAACTGTACCATGTTATATTCTGCAGCTACTTTAGGCTGGTCAGGACAAGCCTGATCCTCTGCTTTGGACTGATCAATTCCAGTTGTATTCCCTGGTACTATCTGATCAGTTCCACCCTGACTAATTGACACAAACTCATCAGGAACACTTTGATTACATGTACCTGAAAGACTAGTTCCACCTTGAGGTTCAACTACAGCCTGATCATTTTCACAGCATTCATCTGCCATGGGCTGATCAGTTCCACTTTGATCCCCTGATAATATCTGACCAGTTTCACCTAGGTCTTCTACTGTGTGCTGATGATTTGCAACTTGATCTAATAATGACTGGTCATTTCCAGACTCATCAACTACCATGAGCTGATCGGATCCACATTGATAATCTAATACCAACTGACTGGTTCCACCTTCATTCGCTACCTCTGTTTCTGTCTGAGCAGCTTCGTTTTGAATCTCTACTATAGAACGATCAGTTTCAACTTGACCAACTGCCACAAACTGATCAGGTACACTTTGATCTTCTGTTACTGACTGACCAGTTCCATTTTGTTCTGCTGTTACCGACTGGTCATTTTCAGAGTCATCAACTACCATGAGCTGATCAGATCCACTTTGATCATCTAATACCAACTGACTAGTTGCACTCTCATGTGCCAACCCCATTTCTGTCTGACCAGCCTCATTTTGACCCTCTACTATAGAATGATCAGTGTCAACTTCACCAACTGCCATAAAGTTAAGAGATGCATGTTGACTTCCTATTACTGACTGACAGGTTTCACTTTGGAAATCAGTCTGTAACTGCAGATCAGTGTCAACTACCATGAGGTGCTCAGACCCACTTTGATCCCCTGATAATAACTGACCGGTTCCACATTTGTGAGCTAACCCAATTTCTGTCGGAGCAGCCTTTTCTTGACTCTTTACTACAGAATGATCAGTTTCAACTTGACTAACTACCACAAATTGATCAGCTACAATCTGGTCTCCTGTTACTGACTGACCAGTTCCATTTTGTTCTGCTGTTACAGACTGGTCATTTTCAGAGTCATCAACCACCATGAGCTGATCAGATCCACTTTGATCATCTAATACCAACTGACTAGTTGCACTCTCATGTGCCGACCCCATTTCTGTCTGACCAGCCTCATTTTGACCCTCTACTATAGAATGATCACTGTCAACTTCACCAACTGCAATAAAGTTAAGAGATGCATGTTGACTTCCTATTACTGACTGACAGGTTTCACTTTGATCTGCGGTTACAGACTGTTCATTTCCGGAGTCAACTACCATGAGGTGCTCAGATCCACTTTGATCCCCTGATAAAAACTGACCAGTTCCACATCCGTGTGCTAACACAATTTCTGTCTGAGCAGCCTTTTCTTGACTCTTTACTAAAGAATGATCAGTTTCAACTTGACCAACAAATTGATCAGCGACAATCTGGTCTCCTGTTACTGACTGAACAATTCCATTTTGATTTGCCATTACAGAATGATCATTTCCGGAGTCATCAACTCCCATGAGTGGATCAGATCCATCTCGATTCCCTGATACCAATTTAACAGGTGCACCTACATTTGCCAACCCAGTATCTGTCCGGCCAACCTCAACTTGACCCTCTACTATAGAATTAACAATTTCAACTTGGCCAACTGTCATGAACTGATCAGTAACACTTTTATCTGCTGTTACAGACTGATAATCTGCAGTGTCAACCACAACCTGCTCAGATTCACTTTGATCCTCTGATACCAACGGTTTAGTTGCATCTTCATTTGCCATTTCTGTCTGACCAGACTCAACCTGACCTGCTACTACTGAATGTTCAGTTTCCACTTGACCAACTACCATAAAATGATCAGCAATACTTTCATTTCCAGTTACTGATTGGCTAGTTCCACACTTATCTGCTAAAACAGACTGATCATTTTTAGAGTCATCAACTGCCACAAGTTCATCAGATCCAATTTCAGACCCTGTTACAAACTGAGCAGTTCCCTTTTCATCTCCTAAACCAGTTACAATCTGAAAAAATTCTTCATGTCCTGCTACTACAAAATGATCAGTTTCAACTTGACCAACTGCTAACTGCTCAGCTACACTATGTCGTGTTGCTGGCTGGTCAGTTCCACCCTGGTCTGCTGCAACACACTCCTCATCTCCATTCTCATCAACTTCAAAGTCCTGATTACTTTCGCTTTGATCCACAGAGACCACCTGATCATTTATGCCATGTTCAACTGCCCTAAGTGCAACAGATCCATCTTGATCACTTGATACCAACTGACCAGTTCCCCCTTCATCTGCTAACCTTGTTAATGTGTGACAACCTTCATCTTGATCTTTTACTAAAGACTGATCAGTTTTAACTTGCCCAGCTTCCATGAATGTATCAGGTACTCTTTGTTCCCCTACTGCTGGCTGGCCAGTTCCACCTTGATCTGCAGCTACAGACATTTCATTTCCACTCTGATCATCTTCCATGGGTTGATCAGTTTCATTTTGTTCGACTGATAATAACTGACTAGATCTAACTTGCTGTTCTATTTCAGGCTCCTCAGTTCTACCTTGACCCATGGCCATCAACTGTTTAGATGCACTTTGATCTTCTGTTAGCGACATACCAATTCCACATTGATCAACCACTTCAGAACTATCAGTTACATCTTGATCTGCCATCAGTACACCAGTTCCACCTTCTTCAACTATTGTGGATAGTGTAGTGGCATCTTGGATGGATTCTGTTGGTTGGTCAAGTGTTCTAGTCATCAGTGAGCTGCAAGCAGCAATGATCTGAACTGCAGTTGTAGGTTTATCAGAGCTGTCAAGAGTTAAATATGACTGCTGGTCAGGTGTACTTATGATGGATGTTTCTTTGGCCAATTCTATATCAGTAGAACCATTGGTTTCCATTGAAATTTCCTCTGAAGCAGAAGTGTTAACTTCTAAAGAAAGAAAGAAAGAAAGTGTTATCTATTTGTTTTTCCTTACATAAACATATCTACATCTACACAAAACAATGCTGTTATTGTTAATATTTTTATTCAATATTAAAAACATTTAATTGTTGAAAATAACTGACCAATAACAGCCTCCTTTGCCACCTGTGGATAATCAGAACAATCTGTATCCACAGTGATCTGTTGTGGAGCCATGGCAATCACCTCTGAGAAAGGATAGGAAACAGTGTCAAAATGCAATCAAACAGCTTTATTTATGTCCCACTTCTAAAGTTAACACTATTTCTACCATTATATTCTACGGTTATAATAAAATTGAGGGCCCATTTGTGCCACACAAAAATGTATGTAAGGAACAAGTCGATAATTAAAACATTTTTAACTTTAAATCGTAATGAGATATAAAATAAATAAATAGAGAGAATTCATTTTTGGGAATGTGGAAATTTAAGAAAAACTTGTCACTCCTAATTTTAGGACTAGTAAAATGTTAATCTAAGAGTAATTCATGAAGTATTTTAAATGTAGCACCTAGGCAGCCTGGGTAGCTTGCAGAGTATTGACAACCACCCCCTGGAGTTGTGAGATCGAATCCAGGGTGTGCGGAGTGTCTCCAGCCAGATCTCCTAAGCAACCAATTGGCCTGGTTGCTAGGGAGGGTAACCTCCTCGTGGTCATGATTAAGTGGTTCTCGCTCTCAAAGGGGCATGTGGAAAGTTGTGCATGGATCGCGGAGAGTAGCACGAGCCTCCACATGCTGCGAGTCTCCGCGGTGACACACACAGCAAGCCATGTGAGAAGAAGCACGGATTAATGGTCTCAATAGTGGAAGCAACTGAGACTTGTCCTCCACCACCTGGATTGACCACGAGGACCTAGTAAGTAGTGGGAATTGGGCATTCCAAAATGTGGGAGAAAAGGTGATAAAAGAAAAAAAGAAAGAAAATGTAGCTCCTAAACCCACAACAGCTTAGACGTCCTCCTGAGGACATCTAAATCCATAAGTGACTCACAAACGATACGAAGCATGACTGCTGCTGTCAATCCACATTAAAAACAATATATAGTAATATTCTAATGACATTGACATTTTAAAAAGGTATCAACTTAATATCATAAATATAAAACAAATATTATAATGTTGACATTAACTTAAAAAGGCATCTATCTATCCTACTGTATGCATGCATTTGTATCGTGTGTCTTAGTTTACAAATAGTGGTTCCCTCTATCGCCAATAAAACGTGACATCATCCATAGCAACAAGGTCAACTCCACTATATTCTTATCTTAAGATTTCCTTAGTAAAACTTGCTCTTAGCAGTTTTGAGAATAGGTTTTAAGCAAAAACATCTAGACAGGAACTCTTTGGAGAACTCCTAGTAGGAAGTTAAAAAAAAAATCTATGAATACGGGCCCAGTGCTTTATGTAATATAAAGGTTATGGATTAAAGTAATGGATTTACTTACCATTTTCCATTCTCAGGTGACTGACTCTTGTTTTTACCTACATGTATATATATATAAAAAAAAAAAAATTATTAACACAGAACCGGGTTCTTTCTGAAACACTTATTTATTTATCAGTTGATATTTATATCAGTTGATTATAGGTTTCCATCATCAACAGTGTTGGGGGTAACGCGTTTTAAAAATAACGCAATTACAATAATATATTTGTTTTGCAGTAACAACGCATTACTAATAAAATTTTGGTAATATTATACCCGTTACAATCTCAGTAACGCATGTTACAACGTATTTTTACTTGATACTAAGTGGTGTTTTGTTTAAGAACTCACCAACACCGCGAAACATTTCGGCACCAGAGAAAAAAAAAATCAGTGAGTAAGAGTGTAACGTTGTTTCCTGTTGCCGTAATTCGATGCTTGAGATGACTGCAGAGACTGATTCTATGTTTGCGAAACGGACATACTCCCATTACTTTCAGTTCGTCAGAGACAAAGATAAGACCATTATAGTCAAGTGCAATCTATGTGCTACACTGAGAAATAGCACTAGTATCTTAAAGAAACACCTGGACCGGTGCCATACTAACACTAAGCTAACCGAGAGAGCTGCAAGTGCAGAGAAGAGAAAGCTGAGGATGAGCGCGCGGGCAAGACAAAGCAACAGAAATTAAGATTCTCTCGGTCTGCCATGCTGCTTGAACCCAGAGATGTGAAGAGACTCTTGGCAGAGTATGTTGTTGAAGACATGCTGCCTCTATCAACAGTAGAATCAACGGCTTTTAGAAAGCTTGTCTGCAAAATCCCTGTCAACACCAGCAATGACAAGGTAAGCTAACGTTGTCATAAAGACCGATTCAGTATTAGGTCACTGGGCCATGCCGATGCTATCTACCATGTTATTAGCGACATAACGTTAATGTAGATACCTGTATCCAAATATAATTTAACCCATTTAGCACATCATGAATTTAATATTTGGCTATCTTCTTAAATGTTCAGCATGTACTGACAGACAGAAAGACATTTGCCAAAGAGTTGGATAAGGCATATGCTGTCATGGAAAATGAGCTGAAGAAAATAATCGAAGCCCAGCAGTATGTATCAACAACAGCAGACATATGGAGTGCCAACAACAAAAGTTTAATGGGGGTGACTGTGCACTGGATTGATGCAGATACCTTGAAACGAAAGAAGGACGGACAACGGGAGTAACTTTGTGAAAGCATTCAAGGAGGATCAGCATTTTGAGTCCAATGAGGAAGAGGTGGTGGAGGGCGATTGCGAAAACATAGTGCCTTCACAGTGTGCTTATCGCCGATGATGATGATGCCTAGCACGGGCTACGTGTACTGCCTCCCCACCATAGATGCGCAGCCCATACACTTAATCTAATTGCGAACAATGCGGTTGATAAATGGCTAGCATCTAATCCAGAATCGAGGGCTGTTTTTCGTAGTGCCACAGTCAAATGTTCAGCACTATGGACAAAGGCCAGCCACTCCACAGTCACATCAGAGTTCCTGGAAGAGGTCAGTGATAGAAAGTTGATTGTCCCCACAGTGACACGGTGGAATTCATTCTATGACGCCTATGCTCGGATCACAGAAATGCCCCTCACTGACATCAATACCCTCTGCACACAGCTTCAGATTAAATTTATGAATGACAGGAATACCAGTTTCTCAAGAAATACTGTTCCATTAAGAAGCCTTTCACAGTTGCACTGGACATCCTACAGGGTGAGGACACTTGTTTTTATGGAACGCTTCAACCAACGCTAGAAGTTCTAATGGCCGAAACCTTATCAACGAAAAATGGTCTATCGCAAATGACCACTGGGCTGACTGAGGTTATTGTGGGAGCAATTAAAAATCAATTTGCCCGCAACAATTTAAATATACTTCCCACTTTGAGCACTTTTAAAGATCTTTTACAAACAGTTTTAAAGGAAAATTGTAATTGTCTTTATTGATATGATTGTATAAATATCTTTTTTTTTTTTCCCTCCCTTCTCTCTTTGTATACTCGGAGTATTTGTCTTTTAAATTTTATTATGAAACTATCACACTTGCACTATATGCTGCCGTCTTGACCAGGACTCCCTGGAAGAAGAGATTGTATTATCTCAATGGGACCTTCCTGGTTAAATAAAGGATATAAATAAATAAATAAATAAATGACTCCAAGGATGCGCTATTGACCGCCGTCTCACTGCCCAAGTTCAAACTGCGCTGGGTAAAGGAAGAAGCCAGAAGAGACCACATCAAGTTCCTCCTCACGACGGAGTGCTGCTCCCTAACAACAGAAGAGCCTGCTGCCCCTCAACCTGCTGCGGTCACCTCCAACGAGGATGACTTTTTTTTCCTTTGACGCACTGCCCAATGCCACAGCTGATGCGCCCATGTCAGTGGAAACAGAGGTAATGTCTTATTTCAGTTCTGCCACTGTGATGGAAAGCCTGCACCAGGTTCCAAGAAAATAAATAAATAATAATAAAAAAAAAAACACAATTTTTTTTTTTTATAATAAATAAAATCGCACTCCGCTATAATGCCCCAACATCCAGTGCACCAGTAGAAATAATTTTCTGTCTCGGGAATCTCGTGCTCACCCCAAAATGCAACCATCTTGGTGATGGACGCTTTCAGCACCTTCTCCTGATGCGCTTCAACAGATATTTCTGTCAAGTGGGTAGTGGAATAGGCTAGTCCCACCACCATAGAACCATAAGTAGGCTACATAGGTCTAGGCCATAAGTGCCTTCATAGTTCTATTTATTTTATCAGCCTTGTTTGGCTGCATGCTACCTCTGTTGCATATTTGGCAGTAACAGGTTTCTGGTTTAGACAATTTATTTTTTTTATTTAAAAAAATTCCTGTGTGTCTGTTTAGCTAAGCTTACATTTTTTTGTGAAGTTGGACTGAAATAACTGAGCTGTATTTCTTATGAGGTGTAATAGGCCCAAGCACTTTTACTTAATTTTTTTGTATTCTTGCAAAATGTGGCTAGCCTCACAGAGCCATTAGCTATAGGTCTAGCTAGAAGTGATTTGACCAGCCTTTATTTGGTAGCCTATGTTTTAATCATTTTTTTGGCAAATAGCAGGGTTCCTCTGTTTGGCCTGCGTTTTGTTTCTTAGCAGTTGTAGGCTATGTTTAGCTGAAATGAGTCATATTCCTGGAGGCCTAATTCTCCAAAAACACTTTTTGAGTCTTGATAAAGGATAAGATATGTCCTTGAATTAAAAGAGAATAAAAGAGATTGTGCGTCTTGTCATGTCATTAGGTGATAGGTTACATAATAGTGGGCTCTGTTGTGCTTCAATAGTCTAGCTCTGTTGTGTTTCATATGAATAGGCCTAGACTGACTATCTATCTATCTATCTATATATATATATTTTTCAATTTCTCTATCATAATTTACCAGACTTTGATCCTTTGTCTGCTTTTGTGATTCTGACAGTGATTGTTACTTATTGAATTGCGCCATGAGACTTCACATCATATTAAGTTGTTAGTAGCCTTAGGGGCCTACACAGTCATTATGCTATTCCACATTGCCCTCCACTTGATTTATAATGCGCTTCAATAAACTCAGTTTTGGCATTTTAGAATGCCAAGTCATACTTCCGTGGTTATATTTTGGTGAAAGTAACTCTAAAGTAACGCAAGAGTAAAGCATTACAATTCAGATACAGTAATATTGTAATATAACTAATTACTCTCAAATGACAGTAACTAGTAATCTATAACGTATTACATGTTGGAAGTAACTTGCCCAACACTGATCATCAAATTCTCAAAGCTGGTTCATTGTCTCGTTTTGTTGATGCCTCTTTTTGGAGACTCAAAGTAAAATAAGGAACCTTGGAGTCATTTTTGATACAAGTCTTACATTTGATTCTTTTGTAAAGAGTACTGTTAAAGCATAATTTTTTCACCTAAGAAATATAGCAAGATTGCACCCTATGCTAAATTTCTCTGTAGCTGAAAAGCTGATAAAACTAATTTGTTGTCTCTTGGATAGATTACTGTAATGCCCTTTTAGCCAGAGTTTTCAATAAGCTCCAATATGTACAAAACTCCACCGCCAAGATCCTGACTGGGACCAGTACATGCAATCATATTACTCCTGTATTGGAGACTTTGCACTGGCTCCTGGCCAGTTTCAGTGTCGATTTTAAGTTTATGATGCTGACATACAAAGCATTACATGGCTTGGCTCCTCATTATTTAACTGCATTGTTAATCCCTTACACCACAAATCGCAGACTGCCCTCCTCACAGTCAAATTTGTTGAGTGTTCCACAAACCCGCTTAAAATCTTTGGGTGATAGGGCTTTTTCGGTCCATGCTCCTACCCTTTTGAACTCTCTTCCTCTAGAACTTAGGGAAGATCAGACTTATGACATTTTTAAAGCTCAACTTAAGACATACTTTTTTTTTAAACTAATATTTGCTTGCCGAGGTCTACTTTTATTTTTATTGTACTTTATACTGCTTATTTTGTGTACAGTGCTTTGAGAAACTGCTTTTAAAAGGCACACAAATAAAATTATGTTTATAATGTTAATGCAAAATGTATGGCTTGTGAATGTGAAAATTTGTTAAATCTACATTTCTGCACGAGATGTACTGAAAAGGATTTTAGCACACCTGAGCAAGAAATTGATGACTCTCTGGATCACTCTCCATGCATTTCTCAATCACTTCATCCAGGCTCTGCAGTGTTTGGCGATGCATAAGAAACAGAACTGCATCGGTCTTACTACACATACTGAAGATACCATCTCTGAGTAAAGTCCTCATGGAGTTCAGAGTGGTCTTCATTAGATCACACTCCATGCTAATGCTAGGCAGGACAGCCACTAGCTTAAGAAGGGTTGAAACATTTGGAAGGTTTTTGGCTTCATTGTGGAGCAATGTCTCAGAAATAGAGGTGGGAGGACAAACATCTTGGTACTTCTCCCTCCATACTGTGGCCCAGATGTTAATATCTTCCTCAGCAGTTTCTGGTTCAGGGAGATCACTCAAGTAGATGGTGTGCAATTTGTCTGTGGATTCTGGGAGAATGGGTAGAGGGTTACAGGTAGGCAGCAGGGACAACACCTTTAGAGCTTTCAAGTGACTCTCTGAGAAGTTAAACTTCATTTCTTCAATTAAACCATTTAGAACTGGTATGCTAATGGTTTCCTTGTAGAACAATTCTGGAGACTCGTGGTCACTGACAGATTCTGGATATGAAAGCAATCCTGTGACCTTAGCAGCAAGTTCCACTGCCTCCTCAAACCAGGTAGAATGCACTGCACTCACATTCTCCAACATCTTGCTTAGAGAATCTATTATTGGCACAATCTTCTCAAGCTCGCAAATAATGTCAGCAGGGTTTCCACAGCGAAACACAGTGCTGCAGTTCCTCAAGGGAGCACAGGCATTCTTTAAAATCACTAGGGGGATTACAAAATCAGCCTGCCTGATAGCTGTGGACAGGGTCTGAGCATGCAATGACATGCTGCTACTCCATGACCCCAATTGATTGGTGCTCACTGAATCCAAGCAGTTCAGGGCTCCCTCCAGCATGTCCACCAGAATATCAAAGAAGTCTTCTCTCTTCTTCCATCTGGACCAACAGGTTTCTGGGATCTCTGCAAGTGCTTCACGTGGGGTATTTAGAAGACCATCCATGGTCTTGGCAAGCTCATTCTCTAGTCTGGGTGACTGGTCGAAAAATTGTAACAGATCTTCAGATATCTCTAGAACCTTTGTGATGGAGGTATACTTTAGGCTTAAAGCCAGCCAATAGGCAAGTCCACAAGACTCACTGGGTGTGTTCACAGCTAATGGATAGCCCTCCAGAAAGTCCAAGGCCATCTTCCTGAGACTTTGACTCCCTGTACCTATGCACATGATGGACTGGCCACGACAGCAGCCCATTTGAAGTCCCCATTCATCCTCAAGAGTGGCTGACAGGGCCTTTGCTTGCAAATTTACATCAGAGCTTTCATCAAAAGGCAGAAAACCTATGAGCTCCACTTTAGGAATGCAGTCATTCACATATCTAATGAAGACTGGTAGGAACTTTGTCTCGCCCACTGAGATAGCTCTATCAGTGATGATGGAAAAGAAAGGGGAGTCCTGAACTTCGGTGAGGATCGTTTCTCTTATTGCTTTCACAATGCTTTGCAGCATTTCCTCCTCTGAAAACAACTCCCCTTCTTCCTGAACCCAATGATATGAGGCAAGCTTCTGAACCACATCATCTTGTTCCTGTTTACTAAGGTCAATCAATGTGCAGTTTCTCCTTGCAAGCATGGCTGCCTGTTTGAAGACTTCTACAAAGTTATGCATGTTGTTTGCTGGTTCAACAGAATGACCATTCTTATCCACAGTCTGCTTATCTTCAACAGGATTTATGTGTTGCTCCTCAGTAACAACTTCAGCTGTGTTTTCAGACTGCTGCGGAGTCTTTGTACTCTCTACTGCCTCTTTGTGGATGTCTTCTTCTAGAAATAGTAAACATAAGTTCTGACAATGGATACAGCACTTAAAGTGAAACACAAATATTTCTAACATTTAAGTTTGAAATACAGATTGTTAAATGAAACCTGGTTTCCAGTGCAAGGTCAGTTCCAAACAATAACATACCTTTTGTTGCAATTTCAGAATTCATTACTTGTGTTCTGGATTCTTTGCCCTGCAAAAACAATTAATACTTAAGAACAATATTGACAAATACATATTAACAATTGATGTTAAGCAACTTTATACCTAAAATAATTTTAAAAAGATCAATATGCAGTGTCCTCCCCAAGGAACATTTTGATAAGATATACAACTTGATGTGTTGTACTGTTTAAACAATTATCCCAATCATTATTAACACAATTATTTAATTTTACAAACCTGCTGAGTTTCCCTGTCCTCTGCTCCATCTTTGTGGTTGTTATCTGCAATGTTGGCAAAGAAAGCATTAATGTTTTGATCTGATGATACCATATGTTAGCTGCTTCAAATTCCATTAATACTGCAATATCCATTGAAAAAGATTTTCTTAAAACATTCAGGCATTTTCTTTCTCCAAGAGATGAACTTTAAATTTCAGCTACAATAAAATGACAGAACAATTCAGATTTTACAATTAAGTTATTATACTGAAAGATTAAAAAAAAAAAATAGCAAAAAAGAATGGATGACATACCTTCTGTTTTTATTTCAGCAGTTCTCACTAAAGTTTTGGATTCTTTGTCCTGTGGAGTAAAAAGAACATTAGAAACTCTGCATGTTATTTTATCAATAAGTTTTTGAGGCCTTGATATATTAACCTTATCTGACATTTAAATTAGAAATTTAAATTAGCGAGTTGGTCTTCTGTTTAATGTTGTCTGGCGTAACAGCATTGGGAGACCAAAAGAGGGCGATATAAACTTTCCTGAAGCTGTTTGCGGGTAGGCACAGTCCAACCTAAGTTGTTGATCTAGTCAACATACACACAAACATTACAAAGGTTTTGTACTTTTTCAAGAATTAACAATGACGTTAATGAATTTGCAGTTTAGGGCATGAAGAGGTTTCATTAAAGCTGTCAAACCACAAAAAGACATACTTGTAACTGAAAATACATTGTGTAGGTTATATAAAAGATACATATAAATAATATATCATACAGTGATGGCTAGAGTAAATAATCTGTCCTTTGATAATGATTTAAATTTAATTAAATGGAAAACCTTGAGTTGAGTGCTGTGGCACTGCAGAATGATTAACAGCCTCCGGAGATGGCGAGTGGCAGCGTGTGCACCATCATAGAATTTTTTTTTCTTCTAATTTTAGAACGCGTCATGTTTGTGACCTCCTATAATTTACCATGCCATTTACACTTCAGCATAGTTGTATTAGAAATATGTTTGAAGAGACCAGAACTATTGTGCAACCAGCAGCCCTTTTTTATATCTGAAAAAATGTGAATAAACTACATATTGAAAATAATCAGGAAAATTTGCATTAAGGAGGCATCGATCCAAAGCCTATTGGAAAGCAAATAAAATATTTCAAAACTGATTTAAATATGGATCCTTACCAGGCATATGCCCTCCAGAGTCTTAGGTGTGACCTTTAAGCACTGAGCAACCATCTTGTCTAGATCTCTGTCAAAGTCAGTGCCCATCTGAAGCATGGCTAACCACGGTGATCTATCCTTAGGCGAGGTGTTGCTCAAGTAGTCTTGATACATTGCATGCCGCTTCACATTGCCGCAATATTCCAGAGCCGTGCTCGGCAACACGCTCATAATCTTCAGCAACGTATTGATGTTTACAAAGTACTGCATGAGTGGTAGGCGCAAAGTCTCGAAAATGGTCTCTGGTATGTTTACACTAATCACTTTTGTTTTCCACTTAACTTTCCAGCAACTGAGCTCAGTGAAGAAGTTGTCGGGATCCGGAAGGTCACTGACATACAATGGAGGTTTTGACTTGAGGGTTTCAAAAACATAGCTCATTGTAACAGAGCTTGGAACCAAGGACAAAAGGTTCAGTGCCTCCTTGTGATCATCAGAAAAATAGTCCTTCACCATGTTTATGAGGTGATCAACTAAAGGGACACTTGTTGCGTCTTTATAGTACGTACCTGGCTTCAAGAGGCTGTCCCTTGGAACTGTCACACTATCAGGCACTTTAACCTGCACACCCAGATTCTGAGCAAAGGCACAAGCTTCATCAAACCAGTTTTGATGGAAAACCTTGATGTTGGTCTTCACCCGGTTGAGAGTGGCCACAATGCCACTGATCTGAGAGAGCTGTGAGGCAGCACTAAAATGGTCTTTCTGTAGTGCTGCACTCAGTTCTCTAGTGAAGGACGAGGCATTTTTCAGTGCAACAATTGCCACAATGAAGTCGAAGTCCCGAATCAACTGAAGTAGTCTCTTGGCTCGGTTGGATACTGCCAAACTCCATTTTTGTTGCGTGCCGTTATAAATATTTTCAAGACACTCAGCCAAAGGCTCTAGAATCTGAGCAAAGACTTCATAAGAGTCATGCTTCTCCAGCCAAGAAGAGCAGAATTTTCCTTGAAGCTCGTGGATTTTCTCATAGCTCTCTCTCAGGCCTATGGCTAAGACCTGATCTAATTGTTTCTCAAGGGCAGCAGTGCTTCGGAAATATGACACTATCTCCTCTAATGTATCTATGGTTCTGATGATTGTGGTGACAGGAACTGACCTTGACCACCAGGTATTGAAAGAGTAACATGAGAAGTGTGTGCATATAGCAAGTGGATACTTCTCCTGTATTTTGCATGCAAAGGCTTTGAGCTTGTAGGACACTTCACCAGAGCCAAGGTAAGCTTGACCCCTACAGTAGCTCAAATCCAGATGCCACTCTTTAGTGATGACATCAAAAAGTTGTTGACACATGGCCTCTGTGTCGAAAGTAACCGTGGCAAATCCCATAAGCTCAAGGCGCATGACATCAAAACTGTCAACAAATCTGAGGAACATAGGTAAGTAGTCTGTCTCTCCAAGCCTGACAACTCGGTCAATGAAAAGGGAGAAGAATGAATTTCCAACTTCGGAAAGAATTCTTTCCCGGACTACATCCTCACACACTTTAAGGACTTCAGTCATCTCAGATTTTGTCACGTATTCCACTTCTTGATCTTGATCACCATGAGATTGTCTGCTTTGCCTGCTAAAGGCTGCAGTGACAGCAGCCTTTAATGCAGATTTCAACGCCTCTTTATCGGTTTCTGAGCACTCTGGCAGCTTTTGTCTCTCAACTTCCATACTTAAAGTCATCTCTCTTGGTTCTTCCATATCTTCTTCAGCAATGTCATTTGCACTAGTTTCTATAACTGTACAGGAGTTGGAGTAAAAAAAAAAAAAGTAAATCAACACACCTTCTTAAACTTAAATTGAACAAATGCTTTAATAATAAGGGATCGTTCACCCAAAAATTTACATTCGGTCATGTGTTTACAAAACCGAAATTACTTTCTTCTGAGGAACACAAAAGGAGATTCAGTCAACATTCTCTTTCAAAGTATGGAAAAAAGATGCAATGAAATTAAATGCTGACTGACAAAAATCCTGTCTAACATCTCTTTTTTGTGTTCCACGGTAGAAATAATGTCATACAGGTTTATAACATTATCAGGGCTAGTAAATGACAGAACTTTTATTTTTTGCTGAACTATACACTTAATCATGTAAAAATCAGAAGTGTTCAAATTGTAAGAGAAAATAGTTATAGGTAAAATAAGTTTTACCTGATGGCTGAACTTCCATTGCTTCATCCTAATGACAAACAAGAGGGTAAGAATTGTTAAAACACTACTTGAGTTTGATTTTGGCATTGCTTATCTCCACAAATTCAAAAACACACAAGGATTCTAAAAATAAATATACCTCATGCAACTGCTCCAGGATTTCTGGATATTTCTTAATATACGCCTCCACCATTTCCTCAATGCTGAAGTGTACATCTTGATTGACATAAACAAAGGCCAAATTGGACAGTCTCTTTTCCACCGGTACCTCCTTCATATAGGAGCGATACCGGTCCAGCACCATCTCATACTGCCCATACACATCTGCTTCAGCTTTGATGCATGGGATGGTACCCAGCACCCTCAACAGACTCTGTATATTTGGGTAAAAGCCTATATCTGGGATCTTTAGGGTTGCATTTACATTAGTGGGAAGAATCCTTCGCTTGCTAGCATGCCTCCATTTAACTTCCCAACAGCCCAGCTCATCATAAAAGGAGTCGGGTCGAGCCAAGTTATTCAGGTTAGCATCAGCAACTTTATCTTTGCGGATGCTAAAATTGTGGTCAGCCATGTACGATGGCACCAATGACAACCATCGTAGGATTCTTATCATTTCAGGGCCAAGGACTCTTTTAACTTCATCAACAAGGTATTGCAAGACCTTCTTACTCAGTGCTTCCCTGTAGTAATCCTCCAATGAGGTCTGGGTATTCTCTGCACATTCACCGTTTGTCACCAACTCCACAGGCATACTGACCGGCACACCCAACTTCTTAGCTCTGCCCACTGCATCAGAGAACCACTTCCTATGAAAAATTGCAATCTCCTGCATATGTTTGGTGAGAAGCTTTAAGGCGTTCGAGATGGTGTATTGTAAAGTGCTGCTGACACTGATTATACCCCTGAGACTAGGGTTCAGGATGCTTACACAACACAACGTACTCTTCAAGACCACCAGAGTAATGATGAAATTAAAATTCTTTAGCTTCTCTCTAAGTTTTAGAAGCGCTTCGACAGTGTCTGCGTCTAAATCTGAAAGGGCACTGGTGCACATCTCTCCAATGCTGTTCAAAACGGGCTCCAAGATTTCAAGCATAGTCTGGAAAGCATCAGTGCCATATTCCCAATGGTTCTGGCAAGCATCCTTGACTCTATCCACCTCACCTTTGATGTGGCCATATGAAGCAGTGATCTTCGCATCAAGCTTCTTTGCCAGAGTTTCCGACTGCCTAATAATGGCAGCGACCTCCTCAACAGTATTAACAACCTCTTGAATCGAAAGGATAGGTATGGAGCGAATCAACCACACATTGAAGGCGTATGGTTCACAGGGGGATAACACCACCTGTGGAAAATCCCGCAGCATCCTGCAGGCGAGCTCCTTCAACTTCAGACACATTCTACCGGTTGACAGGTATGTGAACCCGCGGCAGTGCTCCATTCGCAGGCCCCACTTATTGTGGATCTCAGATATAAGCATTAGAAACAGATTGTCAGAGTCAACGTCACAGGGAATGAATCCCATAAGGTGCTTTTGTGGGAAGCCAACACCAGTCATGGAGCGGACAAACACAGGGATCTGGTCCTTGCCCTCAATGTTTATCTTGTCTTCAAGGAGTATGGAGAAAAAGCGTGCAAGGCGCAAGCCATTGCGAATCTCCTCTCGCATAACATCCTCGCCTAAGGTAAGCACTTCTTTCCGGTCAATCTTCTCTGCACATATGGCATTGGCAGAGAGCGGTCCAGCTGGGTCTTTCCCCAGTGGTTTGGCAGGGGCGAGAGTTACATTGTTGCAGATGCTGAAACCAGTCAAGGCTAAAGTCTCTTTGAAGTAGTCTTTCAAAGTTTCCTTGGCTTTGGAAATAGCAGGATCCTCCTCCTCCAATTCATCATGTAAAGGAGGATTTTGTGTTTCGATGTTCTCACCAGGATCACTCTCAACTTTAACTTCTGATGTTATTTCAGAGAGTTCGGAGTTATCTGTGATACCTTTTAAAATAGAACACAAAACACACTTAAGAACAAAAGATTCTCTCTCTTTTTTTTTTTTTTACAAAGAGAATCAAAAATGCTAACATGACAATGCATTATGTACCTTTAGTTTTCTTTGTGACAACTGGTTCCTCTCCAGTCTGAAAATAAAAACTTAATTACTTTCATTTATGATCATGCGTTTGTAATACACACTCTCAGGCCTATTTCACACATCTCGCATAAGTAGCACTGTAGCTTAACTACATTCAGTACTTTACATGCACAGTTAAATTTGAGTGCTAGATATTTTTTTCATGCGTAGTCAGACAGTGTTAGTCTGTCTGTCCAAGTATACATGATTCAATGCATAATCGACTATTAAATGTTAAGATGTCAGTGTAAGAATTGTTATATACAAGTTGCTCATCATCATTGTGATCTGATAAATATGTTTACATGCAGGATGGAGCTGAGCTGCAATTGCATCATCTGAGTTTGTTAGTCAGATTTGGCAAAAATAAACTGGTATGATTTCAGACTAAAGCGTTTCCATGACATATTAAAAAGACTAATTATTGCTTTATTCTGAAATCTTATTTAGAAAAAATTTGTTAAATGTACGAATAACAGGCACATGTAGAGCATTCACAGTAACAGCATTTCTACTGCGTAACCAAACTTTAAATCTACAACATGATTTCTGAGTTACCACATTTAAGTATTTCCACTGATAATGGTCATAAGTTGTAAAATGGTGTTTTGTTGTTGCTTCATAAAAGCTTATATTCCAAAAAAAATGGCATTGATAAATAGGTCTACAGTGCATTGCTGACTTAAGTGCGCTATGCACAGCAAAAATAGGCTCAGTGCCAAAACTCTTCTTGAAGCCATGCACAACCACACTGCTTATGTTCTGCAACCTATCAATATGGGCTGCATAATTATTGAAAAATTAATAACCATAACCTCTTTTTGTTTTCTTCTTGCTGAACAAACCCAATTTTTATTCTACACACCCTTCAGCCACCTGAACAAGAACACTCCCAGTACCAGATCCTAGCCATTTTCACTGTGCCACTATTTACACAAAAATAAAAAATAAATCCATCCTAAAAACAAAACATCTACTGCAGTTTCACATTCTGGTTTTGTTTGGAAGGCAATGCATTACTGTTGTTATGCTTTCTTAACTTGCTTTGTTAAAATTAGTTGTTTTCTCGAGACCTAAGCACGAAAAATGTGGGTTTCTTTATGTTTGGAAGCTATATTGTGCAATTCCACTTGGTACCGACATGAACTTGAAATCTCTGCACGGTTACTGTACTGGGGATGCAATCCTTGCCTCAAGAATTAAATAGTGCTGCATATTTCAGCACAAGAGTTCTCACAACTTGAGTTCCAAATTGAAAATCAATGACTATGCAGACTGACTCCAGGTGATAACCATACATTTAGTTCTGATTCAAGAAACCTCTAGTATTTTCCACATATTTTTGAACCCGTCTTATGCACGGGTGTAACATCAGAACATCAGCACACACAATGCTTAGGACTGGCAAAACTAATTAAACTGATTCAAAATTAAAAACAGGTAAATATAAAACATACACTATAAAACATTATGAAGAAAAAATAAAAATAAAAATAAAATAAATATATATACACTCACCTAAAGGAACACCTGTTCAATTTCTTATTAATGCAATTATCTAATCAACCAATCACATGGCAGTTGCTTCAATGCATTTAGGGGTGTGGTCCTGGTCAAGACAATCTCCTGAACTCCAAACTGAATGTCAGAATGGGAAAGAAAGGTGATTTAAGCAATTTTGAGCGTGGCATGGTTGTTGGTGCCAGACGGGCCGGTCTGAGTATTTCACAATCTGCTCAGTTACTGGGATTTTCACGCACAACCATTTCTAGGGTTTACAAAGAATGGTGTGAAAAGGGAAAAACATCCAGTATGCGGCAGTCCTGTGGGCGAAAATGCCTTGTTGATGCTAGAGGTCAGAGGAGAATGGGCCGACTGATTCAAGCTGATAGAAGAGCAACTTTGACTGAAATAACCACTCGTTACAACCGAGGTATGCAGCAAAGCATTTGTGAAGCCACAACACGCACAACCTTGAGGCGGATGGGCTACAACAGCAGAAGACCCCACCGGGTACCACTCATCTCCACTACAAATAGGAAAAAGAGGCTACAATTTGCAAGAGCTCACCAAAATTGGACAGTTGAAGACTGGAAAAATGTTGCCTGGTCTGATGAGTCTCGATTTCTGTTGAGACATTCAGATGGTAGAGTCAGAATTTGGCGTAAACAGAATGAGAACATGGATCCATCATGCCTTGTTACCACTGTGCAGGCTGGTGGTGGTGGTGTAATGGTGTGGGGGATGTTTTCTTGGCACACTTTAGGCCCCTTAGTGCCAATTGGGCATCGTTTAAATGCCACGGCCTACCTGAGCATTGTTTCTGACCATGTCCATCCCTTTATGGCCACCATGTACCCATCCTCTGATGGCTACTTCCAGCAGGATAATGCACCATGTCACAAAGCTCGAATCATTTCAAATTGGTTTCTTGAACATGACAATGAGTTCACTGCACTAAAATGGCCCCCACAGTCACCAGATCTCAATCCAATAGAGCATCTTTGGGATGTGGTGGAAAGGGAGCTTCGTGCCCTGGATGTGCATCCCACAAATCTCCATCAACTCAAGATGCTATCCTATCAATATGGGCCAACATTTCTAAAGAATGCTTTCAGCAACTTGTTGAATCAATGCCACGTAGAATTAAGGCAGTTCTGAAGGCGAAAGGGGGTCAAACACAGTATTAGTATGGTGTTCCTAATAATCCTTTAGGTGAGTGTGTGTGTGTGTGTGTGTGTGTATATATATATATATATATATAAAAAAAAAAAAAAAAAATATATATATATTTTTTTTTTTTTTTTTATTTGAATCAAATACTCACCGTCTCTATTGTTCTTTTTCTGCTGCTATTTTGTGCCATCTCCTGGATGATTGTAAAGTCAAATATAGTAGGAACTGCATCGTCCTTCAAAGCAGACTTAAGATCGCTCTTTAAAAAAAAAAAAAAAAAAAAAAGGTTTTACACATTACTTTTTAATGGTAATAGACAAGTGGAAAACAAATATACCAGTTATATTTTTCAGCTTTAAAAGAAAGTGTCTACAACACTAAACCATATAATTATTACAATATAACAAGTAAAAAAGAGAGAAAATCTTGCACTGTTAGTGGGGTAAGTTAAATCATTGAAAATGTTAACATTTTGCCAATCAAATAAAATACGCTATAAATTTATTATTATACAAATTTAAACAACTACTAAGAATAAGGGAAATAAATGAAATATGGAATGTTGCTCTCTCCTTGCAGTTCCCCAAATTTTGTGAAGCTTAGGCAGCTTCTTCAATGCTTTTCTTTGTGAGAAAAATCCTTGATTATTTTCTCTGCATGGCATGTTTCTCTAACACTCCCTCCAAATCTTGAAATAATTTTGACAAATACAAATATTTAACATGACTAACAGAAATTCCTGCATTTGAATGAAAAGCTACCTCTATAAATTGTGACTGGCATACCCCACATAAAGTATTTGGGGAAAATGCATCATTAAATAGGCCTACCTCAAGGTTAACCAAAGAGTCTCTAATCTCAAAGAGTTTACCAGGTAAAGCTTCTCATATATATATATATATATATATATATATAAAACAGAATATGCACCCCAAATCATGCACTTACTTGTTGACATATCACTGACGTCTCAAAATGTTTGGAGCACAATTTGTAGTTGCTGTGTAAAAATGCAGGTGTTTTGCTCTCCAGATCTGGTCTGCGACAGTTTCCTACCCATTGTTTACATCTAAAAATAAAAATTAGGTTACTGCAGTAGTGCAAAACCAAAAGTGAGAGCAGTAATAATAATTTAAAAAAAATTATCGATTATTACGCGGTGAAATCACGCATATGTTTGATAATAGCCCAATAGCCTGTTTGAAACCCAAGTGCTACGATTAAAGAAAAATCCAGCAAAGCACAGTCATAAATATATCTAGTACACAATGTATTCGAAGGGATTTCAAATCCTGCCATTTTGGGAAGGGCCTGATGATGGCGAACGTGTACTGGACTCATTTGCTTACAGTAACCCCATAAAAGTTACAACACTCACTTTGGAGAAAAAAACCCGCTAAAGGTGATTTCAGACACTGCCAACTTAAAAAAGAAATCCACAGAAAAAAAACGTTGCGTAACCCAAATAATGAAACTTCACATCAAACATTAGCTTGCGAAAAGGGGTACCGTGCATTCAATGAATCATTGCAAGAGGGGGCAGAAGCTAACCAGCTAACAAATATTGCTAATTTGCTAACCCTGGGCTAGAATAAAAATCTTAGCAGGCTAGTAATACTAATAATAAAAAATTTATAAGAATGAATTTACTCCCCAAAAAATCTGCACTCACCGATCCGGATCTAGCGGGAACCTAAAGAAGGAAACGTTGGACTGGTCCGTACTTGGCTTGCAGTTTGCAGCAGCACAGCAGTCGGGCATTTTGGACTCAAATCAAAATGAATACCGCATTGCACGAATCCTGCAACGCAAAGAAGCCTCAAATCGCAAAAAAGACGTTACATAGATGGTACACTTTCGAAAGCTCGAGTGCTAGTTTGTATCATCGCATGCATTCTATTGGAACTTGCTCGAGGCCGAAATGTTGCTACTTCAAAACCGAATCAACAACCAGGAAGAACACCTATGTGGAGCGGAAATAGATACTTAGACTATATTGAGGACCGATCAACCCCAAAATATATTGTTTTAGTGTATCACCATCTCTAGTTCCCTTTATTCATACACGCCCATAATAAACGAATACAGTAAATGCTGCATTACTGTTGGTAACAAAATCCGAGAAGGAAAAAAAATGTTCCCCTTCAAAAGGCGCCAATATTTATTTATTTTTTATAACCCACGTGAACAATTGAGGTTAAACCCCTTGAATAACATTGGTATGGTATGAAAATAAGGGAGAATACATGTAACATTATTTAAACATTATGAGTAAAACTTATTTTCGGATTTGCTTATTTAAGGAAGATCTTAGAACATATAATTTTTTTTTTATTTTTTATTTCATAATGCAGCAATCACATTCACAGGCCTCAGGGTGTCTCAATACTCCAAAATGCATTTGATGTATGGAAAAATAGTGTTTAGGAAATGTAATATTCATATAAAAGTAATGTCTGTGTGCACATACAGTACACATATAATAATAATGCATGTACTTACACAGAAATAGAGTTCAAAGTTATTTATTTTACCAGACCGAAATAAAAATAGAATTGATTTAATATTGAATGACACCAGTGATATACAATTTTTTTTTGCAAAAAGGTATCAAAGATAGCTAAATATGATAAGACATAGTATTAGAAAAAGCATGCAAAATAACATTAACAAACATTTTAAGACACTGATGAAGTTTGTAATCAAAAGATTTTTTGCAAATCAATTCAAATGTAACTTTTAAGAACACTAGAGGGACAGTAAGAAAAAGCTCAAGTCAACAATTATAACTGCTCATCATACTGCTTTACACGATCAACCACAACATTAAAACCACCTGCCTAATATTGTGTAGGTCCCCCTCGTGCCACCAAAACAGCGCCAACCCACATCTCTTAATAGCATTCCTCTAACTCAGATAACCACTCTGTACAACTGTGGTAAGTGTAGCTGTTCTGTCAGCTCAAACCAGTCTGGCCATTCTCTGTTGGCCTCTCTCATCAACAGGGTGTATTCATCCACAGAATTGCTGCCCACACAATGTTTTTTTTTTAGAACCTTTCTGAGTAAATTCTAGAGATTGTTGTGCATGAAAATCCCAGGTGATCAGCAGTTACAGAAATAATCAAACCAGCCCATCTGACACCAACAATCATGCCACAGTACAAATCACTGAGATCACATTTTTTCCCCTATTCTGTTGGTTGATGTTAACATTAACTGAAGCTCAGATGTTAACATTATCTGCATAATTTTATGTACTGCACTGCTGCCAAACGATTGGCTGATTAAATAATCGCATTGATTATTTTTGGTGCCAGAAGGGCTGGTTAGAGTATTTCTGTAACTGCTGATCTCCTTGGATTTTCACACACACCAAATTCTGTAGAATTTACGCCGAATGGTGCCAAAAACAAAAAACATCCAGTAATCTGCAGTTCTGCAGATGGAAATGCCTTGTTAATGAGCAGGGTCAACAGAGAATGGCTAGACTTGTTTGAACTGACAAAGTCTACAGTAACTCAGATAACCACTCTGTACAATTGTGGTGAGAATAGCATGGCTTGGAGCTGTTTTGGTGGCACAATGGGGACTTACGCAATATTAGGCATGTGGTTTTAATGTTGTGGCTGATCAGTGTATATTAGCCTGTACTGAATCATGCAATCAGTCATGTTTCTCAGTTGGCTCACTATCTGGATACATTTTCAGGTATGTCTCCACCATGATGTCCAAATCATGCTGAATGCCGCAGTTAATATTAACCAGGGCCAGACTCTTATTTCTGTGATGCACAGGTGTATCTTCAAGGTATGCTTTCAGCCTCTGCTTTGCAGTGCTGTATTGGCTATTTGTCAAAGCAAAAATAGGCAGGTTGTACAAGACTTTCAGTAGAACACACACATTGGGAAAGAACTTCACATCGGACAGCTGAAGTGTCTCATAGATTGTAGATGGCAGTACAACATCTTTAGTGCCATGTTTCCATTTAATCTTCCAGCAGTGCAACTCTGCAGGAAAGTTGTCTGGGTTTGGCAGGTCATTCTTATAAATGTCTGCAGTGGTCTCCTCTGCTGTGTTGAACTTCAGCTGCCCCATGATGGCAGGAACCAGTGATAAGAACTTCAAGGCCTTCAGATGATTTTCAGAAAAAAGGTCAGACAGCTCCTTGATGACATGGGTGACTACGGGAATGGTGACGTGTTCTTTGAAGTAGGCATCGGGTAGGATTTCCTCACCAGAATTTGGTCGTTTTCTGAAGTACAGCCTGGGTATTTTTACTGGTATTTCAAGGGCTGCAGCCAGGTTGACAGCCTCTTCGAACCAGAACTCATGGTAGACCTCAACATTCTCAAACACTTCATTTAGTGAATGCAGAACTGCAGTTAGGCTGCTAGATGCAAAGAAGACCTCATTCGTTTGCCCTTGAAGATTCTTGCCAAAGGCTCTGGTGAAGGACAAGGTGTTTTTCAACACAACTAACGTCATAACAAATTCAAAATCAGCCAGTGCCTCTGATATGACAAAGGCATTGTGTGCCACTTTATTGCTCCATTTGTGATCTTCATTGTCATGGACACTATCCATACAGAGCAGGAGAGACTCCAGAAGGTCAACAGCCACTTCGAATGTATCATGCTGCTCTGTCCATTTGGAGTAACATGCCTCCTTGAGAAAATTTGTTTTCTCATCATTTCCTTGGTAGTAGATCAAAATGGCATTTTCCAATTGATTCTGCAATAAGGGCGATTTACTGAAAAATGCATCCAACTTTTTCAGCGTAGACATGACAAGATGCACTCCTGTGAAGTTCATACTGTTTGCCAAGCAGATGTTTAGAGAGCCATTGGAGCAGGGTGTGAGGACCGCTAGCGGGTGTAACTCAGATATTCTGGCTGCCACTGCTTTGACCTTCATAGCTGACACACCAGAGCACAAATATGCCAGTCCTCTGCAATACTGCATGTCCAGGCCACATTTCTCTGTCACTTCAGATATTAGCCTCTCCGTTATGGCCTCCGCATCACCATCAAAAAGCAAGAACCCAATAAATGCTTCCTGAAGGCAGTTGCTTTTGTCCACAAAGCGTGCAAACAATGGGAGATGGCTGTCTCTGACGATCTCAACCAGGTTGTCAAAAACCAATGAGAAGAAACAACCCTCTTTAATTTCAGTTAACAGCTCTTGATGGACGCATTTATCACTCACTTCCAGTATCTGCTCTAACTGAGTAGAAGAGCAGTACTCGTTTACAGCTGACATCTCAAACTTCTTCCTGAGAAATTCATCCCCTGCATTGATGCGGTACTCCAACAGTGCCTGGAAGTTGCTGGGAGTGAAGCTTTTGCTTTCTGGCTCTTTTTCAGAGTGCCCATGCAGAGGGATGTTCTGCGTGCCCATCATCACAACAATATCAAACAGAGACTTGAGAGACTCTTTGTGCAGCATTTCTTCATCATAAGTCTGGGGGCCACTCTCAGCCCCATCACCATTGTTACTTTCACTGATCTCTTGGGTCGTAGTCTCATAATTAACATTGGCTTCCTCAGCTTGGGACTCCGCTGAGAACAGAGTGAAAATAGGATTTTCAAAAAAGAATGTAGTGCATGCAAAGGAAAAATATTGTACTGAAAAAGGTAAGTTCTGAAGTTCTACACACACAACAACAAAATCACAAAAAACTACTCACTTTTACTCTTCTTTGCTCCAGGGGCTTCATTATTTTCTGTCTGTTAAAAACATAACAAATTCTTTAACCACTCATATTCGGTATTTAAGCAGAAATAAAAGCATAGTCAACATTAAAATTATGTTTTCAATGATGTCCGTTGTGACTCTTGAGTCGTTCCAAACCTGTATGACTTTCTATATTCTGTGGAACACAAAAGGGGATGTTAAGGCAGAATGTTATCTTCAGTGCATCTTTTTTCAATATAAAAGAAATAAAAAATGTGACTAAGGCTGTCAGTCCCTGGCACAGCCTTTTCTGCTCCACTGAAGAACAAAGTCATACAGGGTAGGGATGCCCTGATACTATTTTTTGAGACCGAGTATGCATACCAATACTTGATAGACAAAACAGAATTACAGATATTTGATATTTGTTTTATTTTTTGTAATGTTGCAGTATTCAATGCTCTTAAGATTTCAAGGCTTGCAGATGTTTTTTTTTTTATTTTTTATAGTACTGCCATATAGTCATGCTACTATGCTAATGACTAAACTTTATTTTTTTGTATAATTTGTATCAGAACATGTCTTCACAGATGAAATGGTCCCACACAGCACTCTTTGTAGCCTTTACGCTTCATATTCCCCAATCTTTCAGACTAAGAGGAAGACGGTGGTTAACTCATTAAAAAGCACCCTGGAGTGTATGTAACATGCCCTAATAAACCTATCAAATTACCTCTTTTAAGTAGTTTCCTCTAAAAACAAGAATCATTTTCAACCAATAGTGTTAGCCGAACAAATTTTTTGGTGATTTCAATGAATGTGCAGCCAGCTTCACATGTGCACTTTGAAGAGTGTAGAACATGTAGACTGTTATTTATTTCATTAAATCGCCATTGCGGTTAAATAATCACTACTAGGACATATCACGGTTTTAATTTGTGTGCTGAATTTCTACACTATGACATTTTTACGTCAGATAGTATTGTTTGTTTGTTTTTTTGTATTGGAGCATTTTTACAAGTACATGTAAATGCAGTATCGGAACATCCCTAATACTGGGTTTAGAACAACATGTGGGTGAGCACATGATGGCAGAATTTTTATTTTTGGTTGAACTATTCTTTTAAGGTGACTTTTAATTTAAAGAGACAGGCATAATAAACACACAGAATAACAACACATAGATTCAACTATACAGAGCAACACTTACTTTCTTATTCGACCGTTTACGGCAGGGATCGTCAAATATAGTTGGTATTGCATTATTCTTCAGCACCGTCCTGAAAGGGCTCTGGATCAAAATAATGTGCAATACACAAAGTCAGAGATATTTTAATTTTTAATTATAGGTCAACAGATGACATGTCAAGGCAGTGTTAAAGAGGTTATACTCAGGGTTGGGGAGTAACGGAATACATGTAACAGAATTACGTATTTAATATACAAAATAAGTAATTGTATTCCACTACAGTTACAATTTAAATAATTGGTAATTAGAATACAGTAACATTCAAAAAGTATTTTGATTACTGAAGAGATTACTTTGCATTTTATTGTCATTTGTTTCATTTAATATTTAGTCCTTTCAGATGAAAAACATTTATACATATAAATTGAGCAGTGGTGAAACACTTTCTTATGATGTGTTACATTCATACGAAGCAGACAGAGAGGTTTGAAGCAAGTTTGGAGCAGAAGAAATAGAAATTAACCTTGTGTAAATTATCAGCTTTACGCTAAGCTAAAATGCTATTTCTAGCCATGTTACCAGACACTATCATATTTTTTTTATCAAGAACATTCACGTTGGATCATAATTTCTTTTTTCTAATAAGACCTTTGATATTAGTGCAAAAATCATATTCTTGATAATATTTCCTGTACAAATATATAAATATCCTTAAAACAAGATCAATTAGTAACAACACTTCATAAGATATTTAGGTTTTTCAGAGAATGGTTTTTTAAAATGTGTATTTTGTCTTGCTGCACTGGCAGAATTTTTATAGTCAAAACAAGTGAAAAAAAATCTACCAGTGCTGAAAAGAGATGGGCAAGTAATCCAAAGTATTTAGAATACTTTAATGACCTTGAGTAATCTAACAAAATACGTTACAAATTACATTTTACAGCATGTATTCTGTAATCTGAAGTTGAATACATTTCAAAAGTAACCCTCTCAACCATGGCTATACTTCATGTTTTTAATGGATTTTCTATTCAAATTTATTTCAAATTAATGCCACTGGTATGATAATTCATACAAGATATAGTCCTTGTACAAGGCATATAAGATAGACCTAATGCAAAGACATTATACACTTTTAAGTGTCACTATAGTGTCCAAATATATTTTGAGACTTCTGTATACACAAAGTTTTACCTAAAACCATGATGTTGAAAAACACAAGTTAATGCCCATGTTATTTACAAATTTCCTATGTAATAAATAACTGAGCATGTAATGGATTACACAAAAAGAGTAATAACATAACTTACAGGTTTGAATAGAAGGTTTGGTTCAAAGTGCCTGGCACACAGTCTGTGGTATCTGTTTAGATGTTCAGGTGATTTGTCTTTAAGGTCGAACCGATTGCAGTTTTCCACCCATTTCTTACATCTAGAGAGTAAAAAACCCCAGATATTATGGCAGTTAAAGACGCTGTTATGCTGATACTGTGATAATTGTATTGTATATGTGCAATACATACATGTGATCTGTGCAAACCATGCATTTGTGTTCCTTGTGTGTACTGTGTATTATTGTATATAGTGTATACAGTGATTTTTCCTTCTGTACTTTTTGTATGTATTGTATGCTGTATAATGGAGAATCTAGATCTAACTAATCTAATCTAGATTAGTCTGTCTATCAGCTATACGACTAGACATTTTATACTCACGTAGGCTTTATAGATATAATTAAGAACTTTAACTTCCGGTATACGTTGTAATAGCGAGTTGGGCTAGCAAACAAACTTAATCTTATCTTGTTCGTACAACAATAAAGCAAAGCAAGAATATGCTGCTTGCTAAACAAATCCCAGCTCTATACTAGTACCATAAGTAGCATTTATCCAGTATTGAATATCTGCGTGTGTGTCTGTAATATATACTGAATGTTGAATATATACTAAATACAGTATATATTCAACTTTGTCAGCAACCAGAGAGCTAACTGGCGTAAGCTTGAAATTGTACCTCTCCGGGTCCCGTGGAAACCTGAAGAACGCCAGCACCGAGGTCGTGCTGTTCCTGAAGCAGTTCTGCGCCGAGCAGAGATTAGGCATCATGCGTTCACTCGTTTAATCGTGATAACGAATCGCTGGAATGATATTCCGCGCAAAAAAAGATTCAAAAATATACTTTTAGAGTCTAATAAATTGGTAAATTGATCGGCACACTAGTGCTTTGTGTGGTCTGGAGGAGAAGCGCGTAGAGTTCGTCTCCATCCCACAATGCTTCGCTCGCGCATCGTGAGTTCAACACATCAACCAATCAGCGTGCGCTTAGAAGAAACTGGCGCTAATTTGAAATGACATGTTTGAAAACATATACATTTCAGTGAGCCAGGTTGAAACATGTATAGGAAACCTAAATAAATATTTAGCCTACATTACGTTGTATAAAAAATAAAATAAAAAAACACAGTCGGGTGAAATATTGATATTGCACTAAAATACTTTTATTTATTAAGTTTTATGTCAGTGCATTGAACAGGATTATAGTTGAAGCATGTTTCAATAACGTTTTATGTTTTAATAAACAGCAAATGCTGAAACTTGCCTTTAGAAAGGCATGGTCGAAAGTTAGAGGATTCATGTAATCCTTTGATAAAATGCTGAATGACTTTATTGTATTTTCAGAAAACACATCTAATAGTGAAAAATAATAAAATACAGAAAAACAGAAACAATTTCAGCACTGACCAGACATTTTGAACATCAGAACGAACACTTTGGTTTGTTCATGCTTTTGATACACATATCTTCTAAACAAATACAGGAGTCCTATTAAAAACAGTGTTGCTCATATAATATTTTTTACCTTTCTTCAGGTTTACACAACGAATCAAAATAATTCAAAGTATTAACTTTTATACATGCACACTGCATGAGTACACAAAGATAGCTTTCAGCCTTATGTTAGCGTAATTGAGCACAAATTATTGCCCTAAAAATAATAAATCTACCATTGCAGTTAATCAAGAGTAATCCATGTAGCAGCCCAATACAAAAAACACTTATTATTTAAGTCTTTTATAGTGTCACATAGAATATTTAAAATGTAAGTGTTAAGTACGCTATAAAAGTCCAAACTTCAGGTTCACCATTTGAAACTGACAACCTTTCTTTACAATCTTTAGCTGCATTTTTTAGCCAAGTCTCCAGGCTGATCAGGGAGGTTTTCCAGCAGAGCTGGGTTTTTTCTATAGATGTATGCATTTGCGTCTGCATCTTCCAGCTGCACCAGCTCAGCTAGTGAGGAGACACAAGTGTCGTGGTCATTCAGCATATTTGGCAGACGAGAGGACTTGCGATGGATTCGTGTTGATCTTCGCACAGGTGTGAGGAACTTCAGGTCTTTGATAGTGCTTTTGCGTCGTGAGCCACTCCCTGGTGCCGTTTCACATTCCATTTTCTTCTTCACACTAACAGCACATAGAGGAAACAATATGTAAATATAACATTAAAATTGTAATACTATAATTTTAGCCAAGTTTTACTTGAGCACATCTCAGAACATACAGTTAAAGGTACAGGTCACCCAAAAAACTAATTGTTCATTATTTACTCATCCTCATGTTGCTCCAAACTAGGGATGTTCTGATACTGGTATTGGGTCTGATACTGTGCTCATGAACTAGTAAAAATGTTCGGATACAATCTGACGTATGAATATCATTCCGCAAACATTCAGCGCACAAATTGTCAGTGTGATTATTTACTCATAAAGGCTGTGATTTAATGAGATAAATATATAGTTTGCATGTGATGTGCGCTTCAAATGTTAGTGCTTGTGAATGTGTGTAGCCGTTGTTGTACAGATATAAAGTGCTCATACTTTTTTGAGATCCCACCATCATTAGCATTGCATACTTTGTAGCAGGTGCAAACAGACTACATGTTATTAAATAGCAGCCTTTTGCGGTTTAATAATCACCGAGTCACGTAGCGGCTAGCTTTTCCAGATTGAGAAGCTATCATCATAAAGAACACTTCAAAATAAGAGATCCACCAAATAAAACTAAACATACAGTACTGATGTTTATTAAGCTATTTATTGTATTTTTATTTATTCTTTATTTCCTCGGAATTTGTTGACAATGTATAATAAATAATGTCAAATATTCTTTGATAAAAATATTAAGAATGCAGCCTTCGGAGCACCTTTGCATAGTCATATCGGTGACCAATCCACATAGAAAATTAACTATATAGGTAATCGGTGAACTTTTTCCCTCTAAAATCGGTATAGTCTCAAAAATCACATTTCGGTCAGGTCAGAAACAGTATACAACGGCTCGGCTGTTTAGAACTTGTTACCTCTGAACGAATAAGAAGTTCTCAAGTATATTGGGGTGTTTAGTCATAATGACTGCCTCAATCACCATTCACTTTTATTGAATAAAAAAAAAAAAAGAAGCCATGAAAGTAAATGGAGACTGAGTGTGTATAACATCTCCATTTGTGTTCCACAGACGTTTGGAACAATTATGACAGAATTTTCATTTTTGGGCGAATCATCCCTTTAAATACCCCTACTACTTACCTTTGCAAATATGGAGTTGTTTTCACATTGTACTTCACAATGGATGCGCCTTCCATCTCAGGTGTAGAGTTTATCTCATCCTCACTGTCCTCATAATCTTCGTTCTTTATGACAGCCTCTTTAGTGTCTTCCGTAACGTCACTATCTGAGTCTTCCTTTTCCTCCAGAATTTCATACTCTTTATCAGTTTCATGTTCCTCCACTTGCACTTCCATTCTTTTCCCTGCCAAAACAACAGATCTGTCAATCTCATGTGTACATTTAGAGGGGTAAAAATATATGACCAAACACAAGATAAGTCATACAACTCAAGGAGCACAACATTCTTATTTTATTCTTAAATTTATTTCACAATAATTGCGTAACATTTTGGATAAGACTTGCCATCTTTACATGATGAGGGTGTTTCCATTTCCAATGCATCCAATTTATCGCACAAGTTGAGCACCAACTGCATATTGAAGAGAAGTGGAATTGCATTTAAATGTCAGTAAAATAAGTATGTGCAAAAGCAATAAATAAACTTCAGTATCACTCTTACCGATTCCATCCTTATCTCCGGGTCAACTGGCAGCTCCATATCACTGTTGTCAAGAAAATCTAGTGTGGTATTCATAATATTACTAGAGTGCACTGCTCTGTTATCTGGAATCTCAATATCCTCCATTTGAATGTTCATCTTCATTTCAGGGGATGATTTTATAGCGTCACCCTGGGAAACAATGGTGGCTTTTGGTCCAGTTTTAGGCTGCGGGTCTGGTTTTCTTAAATGGGTTGCCAACTTTTCTGAGATAGGAGGCCTCTTTAGGGCCTTTCCTTTAGATGCAAGCCACTCTGCAAGCTTTGCTCTGACAAGAGAATTAAAATGATACATTAGGCACTGACATAAATATATCTTAAACAATGTGACCTACTAGAAAAAACTGAAAAGTGAAAATGCTTTTATTACAAACCATTTCTGAAATGTAATAATTTAGATGTTGACCTAAACTTTTTTATGGAGCAGGTCACAAATCCTCTGCCACCAGACTGATATTCAGACTAAATTAGCTTACACTGGCTGTAATACAAACAATTTACTTTTAAACTGATTAGGTATAACATGGATGAAGCTTTCTCAAATGTGTAAACAACTTACCTTCTCTCTTCAGCGGTCTCCATTTGCACTCTGTAATGGCTGACCTTGCTTGCGATAGGCCTGCAGACTTTCCGTTCAGTGGTGGTAATAGCAGCTTTGGGTTTACCTCCCTGTACCCCTCTCTCTTTCTTCTTTAATGGGAAGGGTTTGCTGATGGCCAAGCGCCCTGTAGCTAGAGGGACTGGCCTGGGAGGAATGCACGCACTGTAGTCTCCTGCTTGGGAGATTTTTGAAGGTATCTGTTTTTGGGAAACAGAACTTTGGACTGGTATTTCAGGGACATGGAGTGGAACATCAGAGAGAGATTTTGGTCTAGACAACAAAGCAGACTTGTTTCTGGGTCTAGTGGAACCTGGCAGAGCAGTAACAGACTTGGACTGGATTTTAGGCAATACAGTTTTTGGTCTGGTCACATCTGGCTTTGAAATCACTCTCTTTTCTGTGGTCTTCACATCACCAATGGGTTTCCGGAAACAATCTATTTTAGAGTGAACCATACGGCCCTTATAGGTACCAGGTTTGGACTTCTGGAGTGCAGTAGAAGGTGGTTTTTTAACTTCTTCCACAAGCTTTCGGTGTCTTACATACTGCTGGGTACGGAAGGCCTGGCTAAGGGTGCTCCTCTTGGCAGGATCAGCATCATTAGTTTTGCTCTTTGGCCTAACATCCTTATCCTTCAAACTTTTTCCAGAATTATCCTCCTCAAGATCATTCTTGGATTGAAGGGGTACCGATTTACTTAACACTTTTTGTTTTGATACGATACTGTTGATGACTTGTTTTTTGGGGCCACCAACTGGTTTGGTATTTTCTTTGTTACTCTAAATCGAAATCATTAAAGAGCATGGTTAATTAAACAACATTCCGTGAATGCAGAAAAAGATATTTTCCTGATGTAAATGTGATATTTTTTTTTTTTTTTTTAATCTAGTGCTGACCTACTTTGTCAGCAAATTAATTTATTACCTTTCTCGCCACTTGTTCCATTTCTCTCTTCAATGATTATGATGATCTCCCTGCAGAACATAACATTATATAAGGTTATCATTTCCTTACAAAAAGATCAAGTCAACAAGCACTTTATGGACTTTTTTTCCCCCCATGGTTTCTCCAGTTATTCTTGATTTCTGAATAGCAATTTTATTTTTTATAGAGAATACACTAACAAGGAGAATATTTTAGAGCTGATCATGACTATAAACTCTATTGTATTCAGTACAGAAATCATATCTATTTTAATATCTATTACTTTTATTGTTTTTCATAAGCATAGGAACATGTAATCTTCAAATTCCAATGAAATGCATTTAGTTGTCAAAAATTATAGTAACATTAGGCTAAACCAGCACGGTTTAGGAATGTAACGTTACACTAAGCAATCACTTGTTTAACCGAGATTTAATTTCTAAATGTTTACAGACAAAGCTTGTATTTGTGTTTAATTAAAAGCAACTGCCAAATACAACTATATGTATATATCGCTTAATGTAGCTTAATGTGCAAAACAGAAGATCTCATGAGGAGCTGCTTGGACTGAAGGCATTATTGCGCTAAAAACAACAAGACGCGACGAACAGAGAAGAACGCCAGCGTTTTGAAATATTTTTTTTTTACCTGACACGGGGTCTAAAAACGCGGCGCTCGATTGTCATAGACGTCTGTCAGACATAGAAAAACAATAATAATAAAAAAAACCGCGCTAGCCTTTTACACTACACGTCCAATATGAAGGCATGGACCAAAAAAAAGAAAGCTGTTAATGACGGTTGGAAAAGTAACGTCTACGTACCTTACTATTGGTGTTCTTAAAACTTTTATGTAACCCAAAGTTAAAAACTCAGTTTATCGTTGAATCTGTAGCACGGAGAACGATTTTCCCCAAACAATCAGACAGTGTACTGCATGCTTTCCAGCTTCAAACTGATTCGACTTTGCCGCGGATTGGTGAGGACCGTTTGTGAGTCACTCCTTTCGACTAATCGTATTGTCTGGTTCTAAACACGTGATTAAAACCGGACTGGCTCCACCCCCTTTACTCAAAACTGGGCGATGCACTTTTTGAACCAAAATACAATTCCTTTCATAACTGTTTAGTGTTTGGTTTAAAAAAGCACTTCTGAATTCTGCCGTTGTACATTCCATACTGGTGACATTGAATTTGGGTTTTATATGATAGTTAGCTGTTGCTAGGTGTGAGAGAAAACACTGGATCAAAAATATTGGACAGAAATCTTGGGGTATATATAGTTTTAGTCCACTTTTAAGTTTCACTCAGTAATCTCCCCCCTTTCATTTTAAGCTTTATTCTAAAGAAATGAACAATAATTTTGAAAAATGTTATATATACATACACACACAGACACACACACACAATTATGTTCAGTCATGTGAGATGAACAGTTATATCAGTAACCATATAAAAACTCGTTTATTCTGCATGGAACAGCTTCATGGGGGCATGATTGTTTAGCAGAGATGGGTGACAGCCACTTCTATTAAAATGAATTGGAGAAATTGGAACACTCAACCTAGGAGCGCCCAGCGGTCAATGTTGAAAGGAAGTCCCGCCTTACAGTTAAAAGCGCCAATCACCGTTTATATACAAACATCTTCTGTCAATAAAAACGCTAACGCCTATGTGCATTATCAAGCCGGTAATTTATTTTATTTATTTTTTAATTTTTTAAGCGTAAAATGAGGTAAAGAATCATAATGTATGATATCAGTATCGTCATATTTTATTGCTCATATGAAATAAGTTCTTTGATCGTAATCTTGGCAAACCGTTGTTGAAAGTTTGGTCTTTCTCATTCAAATAGATGGGAGCTGTCATGACTGGAAATAGCCTCCAGAGAGCGTCCCAAACATGGCCGACAGTGGTCTTGCTAGAAAGACATTGGGGCAGCCATGTAAGCACAATGTCCGTCTGAACACTTCTATTTAAACTCAGTAACAGCCCTGTTATTGGACACTTTCATGATTTAAATGAATTCTGGTTTACAGTACATATTGAATTTCAACCATGACATTAAATGTTTATAATGTGTTTTTTTTAATGTTGTAAACATTAACATTACTTGATGATACGTGGACATTTGTTTTACAACATCAATTACACAAAGCCATACCTCAAATGAGAATTTTGAAGTCGCCATGAATTTAAAAATATTATGTAATTCAATACTGCTTTAAAATTTACATTTAAGGCATGGCTGTGTGTAATTAATGTTGTAGAACAATAAAATCCACATATCGTCAAGTAATGTTTACTACAGGCCTTATTTTACACATAAGTTAAAAACAAACAAACAAACAAACAAACAAACAAAAAACATAGGAAAATCCAGCGGAAACCCATGGAGAATTCACTTCGGGGTTTTTGGACTACAAGCTGAACAGCACTATGGCATTGGTAACTGCAAACTACTGTTTGAATAATGCAGCATCCAGGTCACTTCGCCAGTGTAAGCCAATGTTAGCCACTTCAACACTTAAAAAAAATGACTGAGTGAACCTTTAAAACTTAAATTAAACAAAATTAATAAATAAATACAAATAATGATGAAGAAGAAGTATGCTGTATGAAAACAAAGAATCAGATTCAATGATTCAAACAAACAATTCAGAAACAGAGAGAGAGAGGGAGAGAGAGAGAGAGAGAGAGAGAGAGGTGGTCCCATTATATCCTATATACTAGGTGTTCTGAACCAATGTCAGGCTAATGTAAATAATAGCCATTTGAGATGTTGTAAAAAGGCACATTTTCAGAGTAACAATGGACATTGCCAGTTGAATGCTTGATCACAACCATTTCAGCCATCTAGATGATCCCTTTTAGAACAGAAGCCTCTGACTTTGATTAATAACTACTAAATGGAATGATGTGTAATTCTGAATTATCTGCCAAAATAGCACTCAAAACAGGCCTCTTCCTGTTCTGATGGGGAAAGCGGATTACAAATCACATTGAGCCACTAGGTGGGAGCAGATTCCACAGTCAGACAATTCCATGTTCTGAAAGTGTCCTTCGAAGACTATTAGATACCAATTTCAAACCGTATGTATGCAAAATGTTTCTTAATTTCCATGTGATAATGAGTAAATGAGGAGCTTATAGCTGTCTGACTTTGACATCAAATGTGCTGATCTCAAAACTTCTTCCCTTGGGGGTTCCACTTTAATCTGATTTTAAATTCACGACACATTCTGCTGACTGCATAATTGTGTGAGGCTTGTCTCACAAATATGCAGTCATTTTATTTTATTGTTAATTATGACTTTTATTATTCTAAATGTATAAGACAACTAATTGTATTCTTGTGTACTAGTACACTGTAAATAAATTAAAGTGTGGACCAACAAGTGAAAGTTATTGGATAGCCAAAGGACAACAGAAACAATCACAATTTATGAAATCAATTTTCTGTTGTGCACGATAAGACTTAAATTAGTCATTCTAACATTTAATTCTTAAAGGAATATTTTGTGTTCAGTTCAAGGTAAAGGGATATGTATGACTTTCTTCTGCTGAACATAAACAAAGATAATATTTTAGCCCTGTAGTTCCATTCAATGCAAGTGAATGGTGACCAAAATTTTGAAGCTCAAAAATACATATAAAATCATCATAAAAGTAATCCATTAGAATCAAGTGGTTAAATCTATATCTTCAGAAGCAATATGATAAGTGTGAGTGAGAAACAGATAAATTATAAATAAGAAATAAATTATCTTCCCTTCCCAATAGGTGGCGATATGCACAAATAATGCAAATAGCCAATAACAAAAGAAGTTGAATGTGAAAGTGGAGATTTATAGTAAAAAAGGACTTAAATATTAATCTGTTTTGATATTTGAATGGATTTAACCACTGGAGTCTTATGGATTACTTACATGTGATTTTTGGAGCTACAAATTCTGATCACCATTCACTTGCACTGTAACAACCAACAGAGCTAAGATATTCTTCGTAAAATCTTTGTTTTCTGCTAAAAGAAGAAAGTCTTAAACATCTGAGGTGGCATGAGGGCGAGTAAATGATGAGAGAATTTTCATTTTGGGTGAACTATACCTTGAAATATTCTTCTAAAAATCCTTGTGTTCGGCAGAAGAAAGTTATACACATCTGGGATGGCAACCATTCCTAGTTTTAAAATTGTATATAATTCTACACAGAATAGGTTATTAAGCAATTTTATCACACTAAAATCATGTAAACATGCATAATGTGTATGTCTTGTGGCTATAATTTTGAAACAGTGTGTATTTGACCATTTATGGATTTGCCTCCATTTGTATACATAGAGACAGCTTGTTTCCCCTGAAATCCACCAGATTCTACTTGGGGGGACTTAGCAAAGCAGTATATCAGTCAAAACTCCACCATGTGTGACATTGATTTTCTTTTTTCTTTCAATTTACTAGGAGTTTCCACCACTAGCCTGTTCTTCATTCTGACAAGTTTAATGTAATCAAAGCCTAGAGGGAAACTGAATCAACTTCTTCACTCAATCAAGTGTTAAACAAGGGTACAGTTGGATGAAATACTGTTATCATCAGTAAAAGTTCATCTTCTTCAGGCAGGATCATTTATGCATTTCTTTCCTAAAACAACAGCTAACTGCAGTGTGTGTGAGAGTTTGCTGATATAGCTCTAAATGGGAACAGCAGATTGGCAATCATGTTTGATCAGCTTTTACATCTGCCCGCAGTGTGGATCCCTGCAGATAATGAGGTTTCACATTCCACAAGCAACCACTTCAGCACTGCATCACCCTGTCAGAAATTAACACTAGGAAATCCATCATTTCAAAAGAGAAACATACACTCAAGTTTAAATACAAAGCTCATGCACATAATTATGAATGATATTATTTTAGTCTCTGTAAAAGGTGTGTAGGGTTTAAATATTTGACACTGAAAAATACAAAAATAAAACAAATCAAAACAGACATTTTTAAATATAATAATTGTATTTTATTTTATATTTAATTAAAGATCCCATGAAATCACTTTCAAGCAGAGTTTTCTGCCCTGCGCTGACATTTCCTATTGAAACAGGAAGTTTGTGCTTGTTCCTTAAAAAATAGCCAATAGCCTTTAGTTACATCACAGACACAAACCATGATTTGCTACTTGCTGGAAAGTTGCAGGGGAAGGGACATTCTCATTCTAGAGAGCATTTAAATAATAAAAAATAAAAAATAAAATAAAAATATCTGCGTAGTGCAGCATGAGTCATCAATATTTTTGATCAGTTTGTCCCGGAAAATAAAGACTGTAAATTTTAAAATGGCATCCTTTTGTTTATGCTTAACAACTATGACTTTTATTGTTCAAACAACTGTACTTATTTACAATTGCAGTGAAATATAATGGACTTTAATTCATCTGTTATATAAAAGTGTCAAATTCTACAATACCAAACAAAATATTATATCGAAGACAGTATATTGTCAAACATACATTATGATTTTTGCTAATACACAATCCATTTGAGATGTATATTATTGCAGCTGAAATATTTAAGGCAATAACATGTCAGCAAGAGAATATGAATGAATGCACAATATAGAATAGGTGTTTATAATACACAAAAACACATACTGTACCAAAACACAACAACTTAAGCAACCACAATGAATACTGCACTTACACATACACAATAAAAAAGCAACAGATATATGGAGAGTAAAACAATTGGTCCATTTTGAACACACAACTCCCTTCTGAACGTCAATAGCTCACTTTAATACCATGAATACTTAACATATTCCTTTTTAATTGTACTGGCACACACATTGGATACAAAAGGTCCCAATGCAAGGTGAAAGGTTAGCCATAGGATTCTCAAGTGGTCACTGCTGTGGGAGGGTCAAAAGTTCAGTCGTATAATGCCTCCTTGTAATATCTGCTATATCTGAGTTTGGAAAGCGCACTGAATGTAGAAGGTCTCTCAAACTGAATCATGCCCACGTGTGGTGTTTATAGTTTCCTCTACTGGTAATTTTTCATCTTCTTGTTTAGTAAGGGTAATGCTTCTGTTTCTTTCCTGCAAAACATGCCATCCATGTGCACAACAACATGGCCACCACGGCCCCAACCCCGGTGCAGTAATATGCCCATCCGATCTCACAAGAACCTGAAAGAGACACAATAATGCAGTTACTAAATGTATTACCAAAAACACAAACAGACTATGCTGGTGTTATAAAGTAAAATATAAATGTGCAAGTCTCTCTGTCAGGGTTGGGCAAAATTAGGAATGTATGAATTGGCTCACTTTCAATTGATGAGTAAGCATTATTAAATATTTTATGTGTTTATGTACTACTGTAAAACAAAGTATACAGACAATAACAATGCTGCCTTTATTTGCATTTGAAGCATTTGTTACCCATTCACTGTTCATTGTATGAACAAAAGAAAGCTGAAATATTCTTCTAAAAATCTTCATTTGTGTTCTGCAGAAGAAAGAAAGTCATCCACATCTGAATATAAATGATGAGAGAATTTTGGGTGAACTATCCCTTTAAGCATTTTTAAAATTCAGAACCAGTGACCACATTTACATGCACTTAAGAAAGTGGTTATTTCCAGGGTTTTTGCAGAAAGCGGTGTTCTGAAACATCATGTAAATAAGAATGCCAATTTCCTTATGCTGTTTAAGGGATAAAGAGAAAGTGGTTTATCACACGTAGGTTTCTCCCAGAGAAAGCTGCTTATGTGGCCACTTAAACGAGAGGGTCCTCGCTGCTGACTGTAAATACACTGTTTAAATAATGCTTAAACACAACACAGACAGGACAGTGCAGCATGCATAGACTTTGAATTGAACAGCTTGATTTATTTATTAATTTAATGAAATTGTCGTAGCCATTTGCGATTTAATTATCGCACCATGTCATATCGCAATTTTAATTAATTGTACAGCCCTAATATAAATGTGTGTGTTATATTAATATATACTTTATTAATTACTGTTAAGTCCACTCTACAGTAATAAAACAAAACATTAAAATGTGAATTTTTTTTATTAAAATGTGAATACGCATGCACATTAAAACATCCACCGCTTCTCTAAAATCCAATACACATGGGATTAGATCCACTACATCATCGCACTATAGTCTGCAGCGAGGAGTACTTGATGTAAACACATACGCGGCATTCTAACAGGTTTTTGAGGAGTGCACATGTGCGTGAAACAGACCGAATAACAAACATCATAGGATGGAGCCCAACAAGTCAACAAAACATTTCCGGGAGTACAGTGGGAAACATAGACTATAAACTATACCCATTTATAAACACAACCGTAAAATATCGACAGTCCCTCATGTCTGCCTACAGTATATGTGCTCATACATTGAGGGACTCCTGGAGTTTTATGTAAAGGGAAACCCCACTATTGCAGCTCAATTCTGCTCAGGTCGTGATAGAGTGTTAAGGAAACAAACACAGCAACAACTCTGGAATATCTGGAAATAAAGCAAAGCAACAGAGAATAAAATAGTGAAGTCTTCCTTGGATACTATGCATGGCTCCAGACTGCGACTAAATGGATATTTTGCGACCGTTTTTCCCGTTGCAACCACCGCATCTTTTTCATGGTGCCTAAAAAAACTCTTTTGCCCCCTTGTGGTCCAAGGTTTATAATCGCCAGAGAAACACAAGACCCCACGTCATGCATGTACAACGGTACCATGTGTTGGCGAAGCACTCAAGTCTGCGTTTGCGTACTTGCATGAAGTATGTTTGGGCCCTTAATCATTACAGCGCCACAAGCACCAGTGAGAAGCACAACGCAAGTACAGAAAATGTGCGTTGACTCGTGGATCCGGTCTAGAGCTCTCAAATGCACAGTGCAACGAGAAGCAGTGAGTAGTCATGAAACCCATGTGAATTCAGCACAGAATTCTATGGTGCAAACCTCTATGAACACCTTTGGTGAGTAAACTAGTTTAAACCCACATTAAACAGCCCGGCATTCTGAACAGCATTGACGAGATGAACAGGAGCACAGATATAATTAATACTATAATTAATATATTATATAATTAATTTATATTACAGCTCCCTTTACAGAATTACCATGTATTTATTATAGTAACACTAAATTCATTAACTATAGTATTTTATGCAGAAATATATTCATAATAAATATGATCAGTTTACTGCTATTAAATATAAAATTGGCTACATTAGGGAATTGAGGGGCTATCATTCATTTCATTCATGTTACAACTATGGCCATTTCTAAATGTTCATGTATTTAAGTTTTACAATTTGTATTAGAAATAATTTTACATCTAACTATGGTAGTGACAATCCATGCTTGGTTTTTTACCTGTGGGTACCATGGTCTGGTTAACCACTGTTTAAAAAAAAAAAAAAGGTACATTTTCTTAAGGGCAAATGCAAAATAGATTTAAAGGCTTTAAGGTCTAGACCTTAGTGAATTATGGACAATGCTAATATTCCTTCTGTGTAAAATCTCTTCCAATGCTCTCTGATTGAAGAAAAATATAACCGTTTTGTTTGCCTTCAAATTTCTAAGAGATGACTGAAATTGAATCAACCATAACCTGATAAAAGGAGTTCCAATTTAGTTGCACTGTCAGAGTAGTTTAGCCCTATAAAAATGAGGCTTTAACTTTGTACTTTTTATAGATGGTATAGATAATCTTCCTGTCGTTAATACCAGTAAATGTACATATGCGTACCAACAAAAAATCATCACCTTACTGTCAAATGAGCATTTCAGTACAAAATATACAATATGACTGGTAATTGGACACATTTTTGTAATATAATAATAATATTACTTTTATTATTGTTTCTGTCTTAAAATGGTTTATATGTCACAGAACCCAACCCCCCCACAGGGTGCTATCAAATGAGGTGCTGGTGCCACCAACTGTAGAACTTACTCTCAAATGTTAGTCTGGAGCCCTGCCATGTTTGTTATTTACACAAGTGTCGCGTTGTTCTAGAGGAAGCTGCTTACAGCCCGAGCTGCATGGATGCAGGAGTAAAGAGTATGCTGCTTATACAGTGCATGTAAACAAGAACACTGCTTTCTCACAATAACCTGCTTTCTGGTGTCCATTTAAACATACTGACTTAAAGCATCTTTAATTTAATAATTCTTCCTGTTTGCTACCTTAATTCAAATCAAGTTCAGCAATTAATTAATGAATCAGTATTCTCAAATCACTTCTAAATTCCATTTGAATTGTATTTCTTTGTATTAAAATTTGGCATCTTATTTGCAAACCTCATCGCAAAAAGGCAGTTTTATGTCCATGACATACCAAGATCAAACTGGTCAGAACTGTTGCCACAGGTTTGTCTGACCTCTTCACTGTCCCACCCTAATGGGTACAGGGCACATCCAGATCCAATCAGCAAACCTGCAAAGAGAGACACATTATAAGATATGAGAGCTCAGGCAGTTTCCTGCTGTGTGAGGAGGAGAGTGCTATCTCCTAAAAAATAGATAGAAAATAAATAGAAAAGGCCATAAAAAAAAGCACTTCACATAATTTCACATTTTATCATACATTCTCATATGTTTAATAATCTGTTATTTGTTTTACTGAGAATGCAGATCATTAGCTAATTTTTCCCCTGACAGCTAACACAGATACTCCATCACAAACAAATGCAAACACACCTCTACACAGACGATAAAACACAAATCTTGTTTTTATCTGAACTGAAGGCCCAAACAGCCATGAAAATATGATAATGAATGTAGCAAGTGCTTATGGTTATGAGCAAGTTTCTTGGGAATTCTTTCATATTTTCTATTTTATGTTCTTACAAATTCAGCAGAAATAAACAGGCATGTAATTACCACCAGAAAAATTATGGTTTAATTATGGCATCTCTTCACTACAGGGCACTAAATCCCTAATAGAATGTTCTAAGCAAGAACAACAACTAAAAAGGATGGTAAAGGTCCCAGACGTGTTCAATGGGATTGAGATATGGGCTCTTCACTGGCCATGGCAGAACACTGACTTTCCTGTCTTGCAGGAAATTATGCATAGAACGAGCAGTATGGCTGGTGGCATAGTCATGTTGGAGGGTCATGTCAGGATGAGCCTGCAGGAAGGGTACCACATGAGGGAGGAGGGTGTCTTCCCTGTAATGCACCGCATTGAGATTGCCTGCAATGACAACAAGCTCAGTCCTATGATGCTGTGACACACCACCCCAGACCATGATGGACCCTCCACCTCCAAATCGATCCCGCTCCAGAGTACAGGCCTCGGTGTAATGCTCATTCTTCGATGATAAACGCGAGTCCATCATCACTGGTGGAGGCAAAACCACGACTTGTCAGTGAAGAACATTTTTGCCAGTCCTGTCTGGTCCAGCGAAGGTGGGTTTGTGCCCATAGGTGACATTGTTGCGGACAGTCTGAGCACTGATGAAGGGATTGCGCATTCCTGGTGTAACTCGGGCAGTTGTTGTTGCCATCTTGTACCTGTCCCACAGGTGTGATATTCAGATGTGCCAATCCTGTTCAGGTGTTGTTACACGTGGTCTGCCACTGCAAGGACGATCAGCTGTCCTTCCTGTCTCCGTGTAACACTGTCTTACACATCTCGAAGTACAGACATTGCAATTTATTGCCCTGGCCACATCTTCATGCCTCCATACAGCATGCCTAAGGCAAATTCACACAGATGAGCAGGGACCCTGGACATCTTTTTTTTTGTGTGTTTTTCAGAGTCAGTAGAAAGGTCTCTTTAGTGTCCTAAATTTTTATAACTGTGACCATAATTTCCTAACGTCTGAAAGCTGTTACACAGGTGCATGTTCAATAATTGATTGTGGTTCATTGAAAAAGCATGGAAAACATTGTTTAAACCTTTTACAATAAAGATCTTTAAAGTTATTAGAATTTTTACAAAATTATCTTCCACTGCTTTTACAGTGTCCTGAAAAGGGACATTTCTTTTTTGTTAAGTTAATATATTTTTTTTTAATAAATATTATACATTTTTGAGTCAAGAATATCAAGGAGTTTTCTCAGGGTTCCTCCACATGATATTTCATAAAAATTTCAAAATGAACATCAGAAGTTTTACAACTTCACACTCAGTCTTGAGGGTCTAAAGGTGTCCGCTCTGTTTGTTTTTTTTATGTTCAACAATGGCTAACATCATGTTGGTTTCACCCAATTTGATTTGGTGGACAAAAGCATTTTTAAATATGAATTATATTTTAGAACACAATTGATTCAATTCTCTCTCTCTCTCTCTATATATATATATATACACACACACAAAATAATCAAATACTTTTCTGCACCAGTCATACCAACATTTCTTTTTTCAGGAATTTCAGCTTTTAATGAGACATTTACTTTTTTTTGTACTGTCTCTGGACACCACATGAAGTGTATTCAAGTAAATGGTTTGTGTGAATTGCATTTTGTTATGTATTTTTTAATAGATCTGGACAAAAAAATTAGCATCACTTCATTGACCCTTAGGATGCATGTCCATAATATGCACGTTACCCTTTGTTATTGTATTTTATAATGAACTTTGTGAAAAGAATCCACGTTATGATCATGAAAAAGCTTGCCCAAGGTGGTCTTTGACCTACTTCAGGCATGCAGCAAAGTTTTTGTTGGAAAGCAGCGGCTTTCTTCATTCTCACATATTGTGATACTGTCAGATGTGCGCATTCCTAAACAGCTCTCCTATGAAGAACCCAGGGAAAGCACTCCCATGGAGGACAAATGTAGCGGTTTAAGGACATGCTGAAGGCCTCTCAAAAGTCCCTTGAGATCAACACAGCCACATGGGAAACCCTAGCATGCCACATCCACACCAGCAGTAATACCTTGGAGGCAAGGCATACCGCTGAGGCTAAAAGAAAACATGAGCTGTGCATGTCCAGTGCTGACCTCACATCATCAACAGTGCCTTTACATGTCTGCCTGACATGTGACAGGACGTTCCAAGCCCGAATTGGACTAATCGGTCATTTCCGGATGCACAGAGCCCGGTCATCGAACGAATGAGATATTGAGGTCTTCACCAACAATGATGGATGAACATCAAAGTAGATTCATGAACAGATGTAAGCCATTTCCCAATGATTCCTTCATGTCTTTAGCTGTCACTCTAGGGTTCTTTTTTACCTCATTGAGCATTTTGCAGTGTGCCCTTTGAGTCATCTTGGCAGGACGACCACTTCTAGGGAAAGTAGCCACAGTACTAAATTGTGTCCATTTATAGATAGTTTGTCTAACTGTAGACAGATGAATATCTAAGCTCTTCAAGGTTACTTTGTAACCCTTTCCAGCTATATTCAAAGCAACTCTTGATCCTGGATCACTTTTTTTTTTTTGGTGGGGCATAGTCCAAATCAGCAGATGCTTGAGTGCTTTTTATAAGACAAAGTAGCTCTAACACACACCTCAATCTCCCTCTCTTTCTCACTCGCACACAGAGACCGAAAGAGAGTGGAGCAGCATAGGCAAATATACCACTTATGGTTTAGGTGGAGATTCTCGCTTGTTTTTTATCTGTCAAAATTACGGACTGCGTTTTAATTGTATGACAATGTTTTTAAATTCAGCAAATGACAGATGTCTGCATGAGATGCTTTAAAAAAGTAGCGATACCAGGCGCAGCATTAAAATATGGTCGTCTAGCGCATGTTTACGTAGAAGAACAATTACAAAACAGCATATACAAATGCAAAAAACAGTCATCTTAAATAAAGAATGTGAGGTATTTTATTTGTGTGATATGTGCATCATAGGAATTGTATTGTTAACATTTTATATAAGCTTTAATGAATAATGGAAACAAGCATTGTTGCATTATATACTGCTTAAAATATTTACTTAAAACTACAGTACATTCAAAAAGCTGTATTTTCATATATATTTGAAAGTGTATGAACTAGAAATATGTTAAGAAGTATATATTCATAGAAGAAGTTCATAAATGTGATCAGTCAGGACTGATCCAGGACTTGGAAAAATGTTTATCACAGATGTCTAATCTTCTTTGTTTTGGAATTCTTTAGAAATTCTTAATGCCTGCTTGTGCATGTGTATTTTATGTTGTGAATCTGTAACCCTAAAAATCCTAAACACAAATGGTAGCGTATAGCCCTATATGTATATGAGGTAATGTTCAGTTTGCCCTGTGTTTAGTTAGAATAAATGAGTCAGGTTCTCTGGGTATGCAATCATCAAATTGCCTGGGCTGAGACGTTTTTGGTAATGACAGGACAGAACATCTAACACAAGGGACACACCCACAATATCATACAAGCTCTGGCTGATTGAGGATTGTTTTATTTTTGGAAAAAAGCTCTTTCAGGTGCACATATATTTTATATTTTATACTATAGTAAAAAGTAGGTATAAAAATAATAGTATTATTAAAGATGTTTTTGACATATTACTATTGAATTAACATTTTCTGAAGGCATCACCAATGTCAAAACTGAAATTCTTTGACATTAAATGCCTTGATACCAGGGCATAGACCTAAGGTCCAGCACAAGTAATTCTGTACGTTTTTGTCTTTAAAATTCATCAGATGCCTCCTTTTTTCCCCTCTACTTCCTGAAAAATCCATTACATTGTGTCAGGCACATTAGATTCTACTTCAGACTTCAAAAAGCTTTTTGCAGTAAAAATGGAGAGGAAATGCTGTTAAGTGTTTATGTTCTTTCACTCTTCTGTTTCTCAGAAGCAATCAAAAAAGTTTGATTAGTTATACCAAATGAGTATCGGTGAGTTGATTGAGGCAGTTATTATGTATGTATGAGTATATGTGTGCGTGTACCGTTTTCTGCAGAGTTATGGGTTGGAATGTGATCAAAAATGCATGCAGGTGATGGACTAGTGAAGTTTTTAACAAGGTCCTAGAGTTCTTAGTACAGCAGTTATTCTTAATATTTGAGACAATAGAATAGATTGCTGCAATAATGTGAAAGAAAGATATTTACATCACAGAAAAAGTGAGAAAAATATAGATGATGATCAATTTAACAGGAGAAACAGAGGGCTATTCAGACAATAATAAAAATCTTATATTTAAGATTCAATCAACAAGCATCCCCTAAAAAAAAAAATAGTACAATATGTAGTGTGCACTTTGCTGGTGGAAGTCATGTCTGTGAAAATTTGTGTAAAAAAATCTTTTTACTTTTTTACCTTACAGTTTTGTTAGTTAGTACAAAACGGTGTATATACTTGCTATGGAGCATTCCAGTTTAAATGCATACTTGCAATACCTACTAGTCATGCAGTAATATGCACTACAATTTGAAGCATATATTACAAAACACAATGCACTCTAGGTAGGGAGCACTACTAAACTAGTTTCACTAGATCATGTGCACTTCAAAAACAAACTACAAAATTAGTATGCACTAAGTAGTGTATATTCGGTAATAAAACTACTAAACAAGCATGCAAATTTAGTATTTACTAGATAGTGTACACTTCGTAGTGTAATAGTATTGATATTATTCACTAGACAGTATGTACATTAAGCTCAAGTATGCACTTTAAAACTACTATGCACAAGTTAGTGGAGACAAGGCAAACTAGCATCCACTAAAACTAGTGTGCTAACACATACTAAAACTAGTATGCACTAGGTAGTGTGCACTAAACTACTTAAAGTTGTGTGTGTACGCTAATGTGTTACAAAATCTTGGCAGAGGTGACAGAATGTACTAATCACCAATGATGTGGTCATGAGGAGAAACAGATTCAGCAGCAGCATTGTCCAGAGTGTGAGGAATCTTACAGGAATTTTGTTTTGAATTGAAGAAAATGGGTCTACGGAACAAAGCAAAGCACACAGAGCAGGAAATCTGGCTCATTAGATAATGATCTCATGGAATGGCATGTCTGTGTTTAGTTCATATGTATTTGAGTAAGGAAGGGACACACAAATATGAACTGTGCTACTCTTATTAGAAGCTGATACTCATTTTGAGCAGATTAAGTTTAAGGATGCAGCAAGACAGAGAAGTAAGAAGAAATGAGAGTGTGGGAGAGTGTGAGAGGAGATAATTCAGCAAGATGGTACTACATCTGAGTATTTCTTCTCTAAGGATTCACAAGGTGATCACATATAGAGATCAGGCCCCAACCAAAACCCATAATCCTGTTTGAAAACCTCATCTAAACACAATTCTCTCATTGCATGGAGAGGGGTATGGTTTAGAATTTTTAATCAAGCTCCAAAGTCAGTCATCGACTTCAATCATCTTGCTCTCATGTGAAATGACGTTGCCAGACTCCTAGAATGAAATGGGCAGGTTTGCAGCATTACTTGATGTATATATTGGTTGAAATACAGTTATAATTTTATTTCACTACAGATCAGATTTTTTTCAGTCTCTTTATCAGAGACAGAACATTCTATGAGAAAAAACTTTAGGGCAGGGATCTGATTTTATTCAACAGGAACTGATTGGATCTTGAAAAGTGAAATTACACCTCAATGACCATGTGTATATGCACTTCAGAAAGCTGTTTATTCCAGGGTGTAACGCAGTTCAATGGAAAGGAGGAGGCGAGACAATGTAAATAATAGTTTAATGAGAAACTTAAAAGACACAAACACACACATGACAGACATATCCGTAAAGGATCTCTCTCTCCTGCACCCCCGTCAGCAATCTGCCTTTATCCCTCTCCAAGGCTCAATTAGCCCGATAAGGGACCGGGTGTGTATAATCATGACCCGGCACCGCCCTCCACCCTGTCACACAGGGTTTCTGAAGAAAGCAGAGTTCTGAAATGTCATGTTGGGCATCATGTAAACATGAACGGCAATTTCCTTATGCCGTTTAAGGGATAAAGAGAAAGTGGTTTAACACTTCTAAGTTTCTCCCAGAGAAAGCTGCTTATGTGGCCATGTAAATACATAAGTGCCATTCTAACAGATTTTTAAGGAGCGCGCATGTGAGTGGAACAGACCGAGTAACAAACGTCATTGGAAGGAGCCCAACAGCAAATCAACAGAACATTTCTGGGAGTACAGTGGGAAAAGCACATACACTATAAACTATACCCATTTATAAACACCACTGTAAAATAGCGTCGGTCCCTCGTGTTTGGGTAAATGTGCTGGTACATTGAGGGACTCCTGGAGTTTTATGTAAAGGGAATCCCCACTATTGCAGCACAATTCTGCTGCAGGTCGTGATAGAGTGTTAAGGAAACAAACACAGCAACAACTCTGGAATATCTGGAGATAAAGCAAAGCAACAGAGAATAAAATAGTTTAGTCTTCCTCAGATACATGTTTGTTATTAACACAAACGTCTCTGTGATATTACGTTGCTGTGTACTGACCGTGCCGCATGTGTACGGGAGTAAAGAGTACGCAGCTTATACAGTGCACATTCTCGCAATACCCTGCTTTCTCGCAATAACCCACTTTCTGGTGTCCATGTAAACATAGTCAGTATAGCCCGTATGCATACACACCAATATGCTCTATTCTCTCTATTAGCCTTGACAAGGCAAGAAATCCGCGTTTACATGGCATTTGAAATTATCGCGTTATTCTCTACTTTTGACGTCAAACCGTGAAGAGACATGCGCTCAACATGAGCGCACATTGGATGAGCCAGTAAGAACACCAGGTAAGGTGTTTACATGGCATGCAAAATTAGCATAATGGGGAAAAATCTACTAGTGTCGACTGGGTTATTCATAAGCCATTTATGGCCTTTGCAACAACAAAGGAATGTGGTTTATTGCATTTACATGACCGCACACGTTGATGGCTTGTTAAGCATAATCATTGTAAGAACGTGCAAGTAAATGCACTCAATGTGCAAGCGGTATATATTTTTCAAAGCTTTCATATTTTGCTAGTATTACCGTAAACTATATTACATTAACCGACATCAAATTACTGTGTTAACATTTGGCGAGATAAGCTTAAGGGGCCTTCATATCGAATTCGTTTTTGTGTCTGTTAATGCTGTTTTTCAATGTTTTTTTATGTTAACATGTGTTTTCAGACGTCTTTAAGCATCTTGCGCAGGAGTGGCACATTTTTTAGACGGCGTGTTAAGAAATTCAACTTTTGAAATTCAAAAACATTGCGCTTCATCAAGCTGTTTTTTAGCGCAATGATGCATTCAGTGTAAATGGCCCTTAAAACAATCCCTAGATAGCTATTTGGCTTTTGGTTAACATTATTTTCTGATGATGTCTGCCTAAAAGAAGTCAATTTAGAGGTGGAGCAAAAGATTACGTTTTTTTTTCTTTGCAATAACGTTCACTGATAATTTGCGAACAATAAGACCAGGAATGTGTATTAAGAAAGTAAATTGGGTCAATTTTGATATCATGTTGACTAAATATTCCACTGTACAGCCAAATCCACTTCTCATTGTAGGTTTTTAAACTGCGGCATCCCTTCATAGTTTTTTTTCCCCTCCACGGCACCCCAACCACTGAAAAAATTAATTAAATAAACCAATATGAAATTGAAAACACTCCTTTATTTAAAAGTTTAATATTGATAAAAATATTAACAAATTAAAATTCAAATAATGTAGCCTTCAAGTGTTTCTCCTAAACATTGCTTCACATTTTTAAAGTAATTATTCAAGAGCTAGAAATAAAATAGAGAACAGATAAAAGGTGCTTTAAGTGTATTTAGGAACAGCAATTAATCATTTAAAAATTGTGATATGAAAACATTAAAAAAGTAATTAAATGAAAAATAAATCAACTTAAATTTTGGGCTTTATTGGGCTTAAAGCTTCTAAAATTATACAACCAAGAACAGCAAGTGCTTTTCTCTTTTTCTTGTTATTATTGTTGTTTGATTAATAGGCCTATTAAAGCACATCTATAAGGCTGCATTTACACATCGCATAGATTGGATATTTAGATATATAATATTTTTGTCCTGTCTGCATCACTTAATACATTAATGGCTTAGATTAATATCGTGTCAAGACTGTGCAAATTTTTGTCCTGTAATTCACACTCTTGTGATTTATTAATGCCTGTTTACATTCATATCAGCACATTTAAATGTTCACGCACATAGCTGACAAAAGAACGCTCTATACAGAGCACAAACACATTTGCATGTGAGCATTTAAAAAGCTGCCGGCTGTAGACAAACAGCCTGTGGACACGGAATTGAATAAGTACTCGGTACTGCCGATATTTTTAACTGGTGGTTATTAAAATACTAAACTGAGCAGAAATTTCGCGGCACCCCTAGCCAGTTCTAGCGGCACCCAGTTTGGGAACCATGGGCTTAGACAAATGTAGTACCATTTACAGCTATTTGGTGCTCATGCAGCCTGACAACACTTCAGGAAATGAGTGTGTCAAATTGGTCCCTTTGATGTAGATAGGACAGCTGAGACAACGGTTTTATCACTAAGAGTAACACCTCTGATAGCTACTAATGCAAGCTCTCTTCAGCGAGCACACATAAGCCCCTTTCACACAGAGATCCCTGTATTAATCCCAGGAAAAATCAGACCGGCAAGAGACAGCAAAATTTGTTCATTCACACTGCAAGAGCTTTCCCATAATCTGTGCTCACATTCACACACATCCCAAGACTAAAAAGGCCAACGTGACATCAAGGTGTGACGTTTAATGTAAAGCGTCTTGAGTTTACCGATAACCATGTCTTTTCTCTCGAGAAGCCCACTCTTTCATCATCTTGTAAAGAAATAAACTGCGTACAGTACAAATAAACTGACAGTTAATTTAATCGTCTGTGTGGATGGCGAGTATCTCCCTGGTCCCTGTATGAGATTTTCATACCAATTTTATAGATTTTATTCCGGCAGTGAGGCGTACTTTTATAAATAGCTTATAAGACTATATTTGTTTTGTTTGATGTTAATTGTTTTTGTGTTATTGGCTGCTGTTTACCAACTGAAATGCCTCCCAAGGACAATAAAGATTGAAAGTGAAATTAACCGTCAAAAACAAAAACAAACAAAATTCATGGTATTAAGGTGCATTCCAATATTATTAATATTAAATAATAGAAAATAATTATAATCGTATTTGTGATTGAGTTTGATTCTAAATGGGCCTACCTTCATACACCGACAAGGTAAAACTATACTTTTTTTCTTCAGACATTGTCATTTACTACAATCAAAGATTATTATTAATTTGCCGTTAACTTTTTTGGTGTTTTTCTTTTTTTTACTAGCACTGCCACTTTTTCCTGTATGCCTTAAGTACTTTTTAAACTTTACATATTAGTAACACACACACATTGTATGGTAACTGTTGCACTGCGATTAAGCAATGAGAAGCATCGATTCAAAAGTCATCTTTTCGATCAGCATTTCTATAAGCTGTAAAATTGAAAATAAAAGCTATTCATGGAGCTAATGTGTTGGAAAATAGCAATATAATTATTTTCTGTATCGTTATGCTCTTGCCCTTTATAGTTTTAAGAAAAAAATAAATACATTTATGAACAAACAGTTGGCTTGTCATAAGGATGCAAGCGCTGTGGCAAGCTAGTCACCTAAAAAGCTATTTTGAAGTAATTTCAAAACTGGTAAAAGTGTATCTGGTTGTGTTTCTTATGTAAGGGGGTCTTTAGCCTACCTTTAGGCCCACTTGGCCTACATTCATCTTTGCAAATTCTGTGGAATGATATTCACGGAGGTTGTTGGGGAGAGCGGGGCTCAAACTAACACCTTTTGGTTTTCTTAAGTTTGTGTAAATACACTTGGGGTTCAAAGTATTTTTCCTTTTTCACATTAATTTTACACATGTCTGGTACAAATATGTGGTCTTGTTTTATGAATACAGTGTATACTTTTATTGCCATCTACTTGGAAAAAAGGAAAATGAAATGAAGAATTAAATACCAAAAGGGCATGTTGTAACAGGTGCAGATTACATTGTAACATGACCATATTACAGCTAAAACCCCCCTCTGGCAACTGTACATGATCTAATTAAATAAATAGAAGATTAACTAAAATATTATGTAAATAAAAGTCACTTTGTCATGTATAATATACAGCAGCTTTAATATTGACACTTGTCAACGAATACACAACAAAGCCACAGCTCTCCCCTACTTTAGGTTTCGAGAGTTCCCTGCACGAACGGGACTTTTTTCATCACAATTTACAAACTGGGTAACAATAATTATTATTTTTAAATAAGTATTCCTACATTGCGAACTTCCACTGCACCATTTATGAGAGGGAAATACATTTCTGACATTCAGTGTGCTGCGTGCGCTCTAAACTTTCATTTAACTAATATTTACAATGGAAACATTAATTTCTTTACTTGTATATTTTCTATTTAAAAGATCAGTCCCTTGAATGAAAAAAAAAGGCAATGGTTTATGACAGCAGTATGTTTTTTTTAAACCATGGTACACTGTGAAACAAACTGTCTCCTTTGCATGATAAATACGTGATCACTATGACACATCCTTCACGGTATCAGCTCTGCTTTTATTCACACAGACACGTCCCAGGATTGACCATGGCAATGTTACTAGGGTCAAATCCCAGGATAAAATATCAGGCATTCCGGCACCGGTTTGCGTTCACACAGTAGGCTTCCCTAAATTAATCCTCCAATATCCCAGGATATAGATAGGGGGCTCACGCTGCTTCTCAGAGTCTGTTTCCTCAGGAATAATGCATGCTGTAAAATGAAGGAAGGGACACTAGTGCAGTAGCAACCAGCAATGCAGAGCATGCCTTCAAACCGCTTTAAAGTGATCTTGAAATCAAAATTGATTATTTACTTTCCTAATGCATGGTCCTGGTATTATTAGGAATGTTTTTGCAAATAATCCTGTTGCACTTGGAAACATGTCACATTGCATGTAAAATAGTTTGCGAATAGGTCACTTGTAGGAGTTCTTTATCTTCCAAAACAAAAGACAAATGATTTGAACTTCATATCTAACTTCAAATCCAAATACAAAAGAACTGCTGTTGGAAACGTGTGGGCATCAGAGGAACACTCATGGATTAAACACTCTAGCACACAATGATAAGACAGATCTCTTATACTGACGGCCTACAGCAGTCTCAAATCATTCCACTTTCGTCTCCACTGCAATCAGTCAGCTCATCCTCTCTGTCTAGTCAAACTCTTATGTGAAAAGAGTGTGAGAAATCACATCAAAGAAATATGGAAATGGAGGTCTGCAGATTCTAATTTTTCCCAGTTGTGTGGCAATTTCCTGCCACCACATTTGATTCCCATAACTCTTCCTCTGGGATTGGGCAGCAGAAGGAATAAGAGATTGACACATACTCTATTTAAAGGGTTAGTCTTTAAATCATTCTCATCATTCACTCAACCTCATGTCGTTCTAACTCCATATTTTTTCCTATCTTCTGTGAAACAAAAGGAGATTTTAGGCTGTTTTTTATAATGCAAGTGATTCATACTGCCAAGCTCCAAAAAGGACTGCAAAAGTATCATTAAAGTTGTCCATATGACCTGTCTACTAAATTCAAAGTCTTCCGAAGCTAGCGCAGAAGTCATATGTACTAGATATATGATACTTTTTAGTCTTCTTTGGAGCTTGGCAGTATGAATCACCAACTATATCCTTTATATGTTTAAGAGCTGCTCGGATCAAATTCTATGCATACAGAACTTGGGGTCCTTTGAAAATATTCTTCAAGTCTAAGGCTTGTGCAGAATTTCTCCAGAAGCACTCCAAGTTCAAAGTTTTGATTTCACCGTGATCATCGATCATGTTCTGCTCTTCAGTACCATTTGGCACCTGGCTGACGAGAAATGTCAGATATCTAGCACTTTGCTTTGATGTCAACATAAATCTGGTTCAGGTTGCAATCAGTTCTGATTGAGAACTAAATCCAGCAGGTTCTCATTTCAACATAGAAAGCCATCATTCCACATAAGTGGAGTCCTGACATAACCATACTTTTCTTAGAAGGGAGAAAATTATACAGTGCTGGCGGTTCCTATAGGAATGTGCAATAGTTTATCATAGAACACTTTCATGATCTAGATGTCAGTCTCCCTGCCTGCTCTCTTGCTCACTCTCGCCCACCCACTCACACTCTCTCTATGTTTATCTGAAAAATATGCAAGCCAAGGTTGGGAAGGATGAAGGATTGTACTGCACTGGCTCAAAGATGATACATATTTTTGATAAAAAAAAATTCTGCCGACTTGATGATTAAAGAAATGAATTTGAAGCCCCCAATATGGTATTAGCATGGTAAAATATACCTTGTAAAAAACATTTTAATAACATGTTATTTCGGACACTATCATGATGGCAATTCCATTGGTGGTTTGGCATGTATTGTGGTACTATGGTACTAAACCATAGCATTACCATCATGGTTTTTACATTAAAAGGCAGTGTCATTATCAAAGTACAATATAATTTAACATATCTGCTTGTTACATGTACTTTAAATTAAATGGCACAATGATTATCAAAGTACTTATTAAGTATGTTACTACCATGGGATACCATTAGTAAAACATGGCATTACCACAGTACATTCGGGATATTATTTACAGTACATTTTGTATTCTGTGTAAAAACTTGGCAAGGGACCACTGTATTAAAATGGAAACAAATGGTTTAATTACTTGATCAAACATACTGGACAATATTTACTTTAAAGTGCAGCAGATCAACAATGCATTAAATGAGCATGGGGTTAGAATCTATTGCTGGCTGATGAAATAAACAACCCTGAAGCGGAGACAGTTCTTGGGTTTAGCCTCACCCATCTAGATGAGACACTTATGGAAATGGAACCCTGAGGGCTTCATATGACAAACTCGCTCTCCATATTCATGTGTCTTCCCTGTCATTAAAATCAGTATGTGACATCCTGGCAAGAAGATGTATTCACAGATGGCTCCATTAAAGAAGCATATGGTCAAAGATCATATCCACTTCGATCATCAAAGCAAAACCAAACCTGAAATTAAGGGTCTTTTTAAGAATAATACAAACTTTCTATTTTATGCCAGTTTCCTGTTAAACACTATAGGACCAACAAATACAAAAATGTACTGAACTGAAGAAACAGTATGCCAACATTTACCATGTTTTGTTGCAACAATAAAATTAGGCAGTTTATTTTTAATTACACAGATTCTATTCTCTATACTTTATGTAGTTTCATGTTACCATAGATAACCCTGTGAGAGAGAGAGAGAGAGAGAGACAATGAGAGAGATGGCATATCCTCCTTCTATATGGTTTTAAACTTAATGAAGTAGACCAAATCTCTTATGTAGCACACACCATGGCAGATAACTTTTCCAGACCACCCACAAACTCTTGAAAGGGATTTGGGACTGAGGATTAAATAAATCATACTAAGTCATTGTTGTCCTAAGCCGCACATAGATGGGGCATTTTGAAAAAGAAGCCGAAAGCTTTGGTGCTTTAGAAACTTGTTATGATTTTAAGTGCTTCTAGAGTCCTACTTTCAATACCCAAATGACTTTACAAGTTTCAACTAAACATTTGGGTGCAGATGTACTTTTTCTTTTTAACCCCAGAAAGAATAGGAGATTTATTCGATTTTGTTGAAGTCAACATTGGAAACATCTGGATGCAGTTATGACAGTGTACATTCCCACACAGAGGAGAGAACGTCATTCGAGAATCAGCAGGAGAGAGCTGAGAAAGTGAACTGATGGGAGGAATCTTCCCAAAAGCCCTACAACTTTGATTAATAACAGATGTTAAATGACAGTTGAAATGTTATAGGGAAAAACAGAGTTCCATTGTTCTTTGAGAAGTGCTAGAACTGTGTCATAAAACAATTAACATTTTCGAGCCATGCTTAAATTCAGAGCTATAAATCAACTAGAGTCATTACATATGAAGCTACAATGATATCGATGATATGTATAAGTTGTGAAGCTCTCAATTAAATTCAGTTTAACACCTAATGATCCACCAGCAAATTTGTATATGGGTGGATGAATTTCTCCCAAAAACATGTCATGGTCATATTTCACGTTTTGCATTGTGACATTATTTTCATGACATTTGAGCACATTTTCAATTCAGTTCATTTTTAAATTCAATTTTCATTAACCATAATGCAAAATATATATACACACATATTATATATATATAAACCATTACTTTAATGCAGATCATTTAATTCAGTCATTACACTTATGTGGTTCTAAAATGTTCCTAAAAATAAGCTGCAACATTTTATTAAATTTTTTTTAATCTTTTTTTTATTATTTTGGGGTTAACATTTAACCTGGACATTTTTTCATGAGATTCACCAAGGTAGTTGACAAATAGCATGGACATTAACTTTGTTAAGTTTGAACATTTTAGAAAAAACATTTATATGAATATAAAATGGAAAGTGTATATTTTAGATTTGTCATTGCTTTAAATTTCATATGAACTACTCAATACTGTACTTTATTAACATACAGTGGAGTGGGCAGGAAGCTGTTGTCATTTGTAAAACAAGAACATTTCTGATGAATACAAAGCAAAGTTTCAAAAGCCTGTACCCTTCTAGTATTTTCCCTCTTTCAACACATGATTTAAAAAGAAAAAGTCTTTGATCACTGAAGAGCACTGGAGCAGAAATGTGAAGGGAAACAAGATGGAAATAAGTGACATCAAAGAAGGTTATGGAAAAGGTGGAGTGGGGTGTGTGAAAAATCACTCCCAATTTCATTCCATTAAAAAAATGCCACTAGCTAGGTTTCCATCCATGTATTTTTATGTGCATTTTGGGATATCGCATAAAAACTGCTGGACGGAAACAACAAGATGCAAATAAAATCTCCAAAATGTGCATTTAAAAAAAACGTACATGTTCGCTTGAGGTGGATAAATCTTTTATTCAATAAGAAGAAATCTGCATAAACTATGATGGAAACACATTTACCAAATAAATTCCTATTGAATTTATTAGGAATACAAGACTCATATAAAAAAAGTTATGTGACTTGAATAATTAATTTATAACTGGACTAACCAGAGGACCAAATCAACACATCTGAAATAGCTGGTTATCCTGAAATAATGCTGACTAGAAGATCCAATGCCTGCATACAGTTTGCAGAGCAAATAAGTTGAAAACAAACTTGAACTGAGGCGGAGAGCAGGTTTATTGACACTTCTGAAAAAAATATTATAGATTTGCACATTGTTTCTGCGATGTTAGGATTTATCATTCGCAACTTGGATAGAAAAATAGCTACTGTGAAAATAAGTTTTACAACAGAGAATTGTTACCTACTAAGGAGGAGAAAAAAAGAAAGAATTTAAGGTCACTGCCTGGGAGAGATGCATCACGAGTCATCATTGCTTCGCACAGAGGAAAGAAAATCCCTGTTAAGCTTACTGGAAATGGGTTGCAGTGGGATTGACATCAAGATAACCAAATACAATTTCTCTTTCACTTTCTCCTTCCCCTGTGCAATGTTCATATGAAATTTGTTTTAAACTTGTATCATAAGATAAAAACTCTCTTGTATATAGCAATAAAGGCTTAAGAATGTCCCTTTCGGTCCTCTGCTTATAATAAAGCAAAAGGCCATGTGTTTTAGTCATTTTATCTGAGGCAGAACATGGTCAAATCAAATACAATACTCATGGTAAAATTACAGTGAAGCACAGACTCGAGTCGCTTATTGTTTTTATAAAACTGCGGCAATAGAAATGTGATAAATGACACCGATTTTAAAGAAAAACTGTTTATTATTGTTATTATTATTTATTTTTATTTTCTCCCAAATTTTGGAATGCCCAATTCCCAATGGCTCTAAGTCCTCGTGGTCACGTAGTGACTCAATCTGGGTGGTGGATGACGACCAATCTGCGCATCCTAGCACGTGGCTTGTTGAACACATTACTGTGGAGACATAGTGTGTGTGGATGCTTCACGCTATTCTCCACAGCGTCCACGCACAACTCACCACGCGCCCCACCGAAATCAAACCACATTATAGTGACCACAGGCAACAAAGCTTTTCAATACAACAGGGGAAGAAAAACATTTGTGAATGGAAATGGCACTTCAGTGACATGCCAAAGGGTGGAGAGACAAATAGAGAGCGAGAGAGTGAAGGAAAATGTAGATTTATGGGCAGAAGTGATAGATGTCAAGAGGCAATTAATTAATGATCCTTCTTGGGGGTATTAATATTACAATGAGATGTAAGGGGGAAGGGCGTTCAATGCAGAATGTCACATGCTATTCTGAAGGACAGTAGTTTGCTTCTGAAGGACAGGTGGTTGCTTAATGGTACAGGTTAAAAGAGTCAAACGTTTGTATGATATTGAAATGGCTAAAGGGCCCTCCATTGACAAATCCTGGACAGACTGCATACTAGGAAATGTAATTAGTTTTAAGTTTATGCATTTAGAATTTGCATGTAGGTGAAAAATTGTTCATTTCAGGTCTTGCTATGGTGACATTTTAGATATAGCAAGTCACATCATACTGTGATAGCTGCAGCTCAGGAATTCAACGTATATAGAGAATGCTGACTTGTTTTACCTCCTGAGACTATGCTGCCTTTCTCTCTCTAGAAACCACTAAATAAATCAAACAATGTTCTTAACTCCATCTCTATACATTTTTCATCAGCGCAAAGAAGCATCCATGCTCTTTTACAGGTCACAGTAGCACTGGGGTCAAGAGTGATTATCTTCTCATTGATCTGTTTGCCATCATGATCAATACGGTGTCCTTTCTTTCAGCCATACAAGGTGACCGTGACTCTTCCTTCTTTTGCTTGTGAGCCATGACAAGACAAAAAACAGAAGAAATGAAAAGTTAAACTTGCAGTTATGTAGGCTCTCGAACAATTGGCGCAGACAGAAAATCTTACAACACTCTGGCATCTGAATATGAGAGAGGTTGAGTGTTTGTATTATGCTGTCTGACTGTGGAGGATTGTATAATTGGGTGTTTGTCCCTTCACATCATGCTGGTCGATCTTTCATGAGTGTAGGAGGCTGTTAACACAGAACACATTCTTGCATTCAAAAACAGCTAGCTGCAGTGCAACGTAATGGAACAGAAAACAGGTGTTGAAAGTAACAGTGTCTTTAAAAAAAGGCGCTAATGGCACGAGACAATGGAACAAAAATATGCATCGTCATTTAAATTCATCTTCTCAGCCTTTTGAGAGCCAGCCTAAACAACACTTGACAAAAACATCAGCAAGTACTTTCAAGCTCTACTTTTGATAATCTAATCAATGTCCGATTTGGAAGATATGCAGCCACAAGCTTAAAAAAAAAAAAACATGAACAAACACTGATAAAGTCATCATCACTGTCTAGTTACTATAAAAGCATGTCTAAATGTGTTGAGCCAAAGATAAACACGGTTTCAGTGGGTTGAGCTATAAATGTGTCTTTAAACAGACTGAATGAATCAACTTACACTGTGGGTTTGAGTGTAAACTTGCTTGTCCACACAGCTACACACACACACACTCACAATCATAAACTACAAAAAAAAGAAAGAAAATAAATTCTAAACATGTCACATGTTAAACCACTGGCCCTTTTGTTCCCCTCTGAAGAACATTGTTTTTCTGATCAGTTCTCTCTCTCCCGTCTGACTCCCATTTCTCTCCTAAAGAAATCAATAAGCATTGCATTACCAATGCAGCCTGTCATTTGCAGTTATTTCAAATTCAATATCACTTCCTGAGGTTGAAGGAAAACTAAAGTTAGATGTTCTTTGAATAGCATTTTGCTTTGTAACAATATAATTACAGCGCACTTACGAAATGGTTAATCAATACTTTTCAAATCATGTTTAGGAAGTATATGAAACCTGATTTAACAACAAGCCTTCTACGATAAAGCTCGCAAGACAAAGTGAAATACAGGTGACTGCTGCATTGAGTTATCAGAATTTTAAAAGGTGAGAACGGATTGGAAAAAAATCAGAAAACAAAACTTATCTACTTCAAATTATTCGGTGTGCACCGTTTCTGCTATGTACATGCATGATACCTCACATTATGCAGCTTTTGGAGAAGAAGTATGTTATTGGTTTTTCAAGTTATCAGATGTAACATTTTCACCTTCTAAGAAATAAAACAGGCCAAAAAATATTCCATAGGCTTACACTAGCTTCTTTTCTACTATTGGGCCAGTGCGAGCCAGGGCTATCAACTGGCCAGCCGGGTCCAATATTCTCGGACCTCGAGCCATGAGACAAAAATCGATCTGCATTCCCATCTGCATTGGGTCAATAGCCACACAGCGATGCCCTAAAACCTGCCCTTAATACACCACCCTGGTGCCAACATCACACACCCATTTCACAAGACCGAAGCTCAAGCAGAGGCATTATGTTATCTATTTATCTAGAATATCAAGTTTATATCATATGTAAATATAAACTACCTAGCAAGGTAAGTTAGGGTTGACAATTCACTGACTGAAACTACCATGGTGTCACGAGTGGTCTCTCCAGTAACAGCGGGACGATGTCCCAGCACACCATCCATGATCTTGAGCCATGATCTGTGGGCACTGCTTTGTCCATTGTGCATTTTAACAGATTTGTACTGTACCCACAATTTTGTAATTTTTCCCAAACCTGTACCATTGTGAACTGATACAAAACCTCAAGTTCGGCAATCTTGGTGCTGAAACCTCTGACCTGCCTCAACCCCAGTTGGCCTTGCTTTGCCCAAGGGTAATTGGCGGGCCAAAGGCCATTGGCCTTCAGGAAGCCCAGAGTTGGCACGATGAAGCCCCGGAAGTGACAGTGGGAACGCAAATGGCTCTGGCACGCACAAGCACGCCCTCATTTGGCCCGATAGTGAAAACGCAGCTACTTAAGGATGGGACCAGAATATAGACTAGGGATGTCACGATGTGAATTTTTGATTATACGATTATTGTCTGATAAAAAAAAATAATGATTTCATGATCTGTACGATTATCTGCAAATTTAACAATAAAACCATATCACAACTTATGTTTAATTGCAGCATTCATTAGGACATGCAGTTAACATATATATTCCTACTTCTAAGTTGAAAAAGTTTGGTAAAGTACTTGTATTTAAGTAGGTGCAATTTTCTCCACCAAAACGTACTGTACCTTTTCAACAAAATTATGTATATCCTTTCAATAAAAAAAATTAAATAAGTCCCTGCCTTAACTAAACAATCACCTTGTGAACTTAGTTACCATATTAACAGCCTCACAGAGTTAGACCCACACTGAAAGACTCATTTTCTGTAAAACATTTTTAAATAGACAACATTGTTGTTTTTCCGGTTTTTAACCGTATCTTTCAAATTCTTACAGTGTAATAATCGTGACCATTTTAATTATGAAACTAGGTAATCGTGACATCCCTAATATAGACACTTGGGGGCAGGCTTCTTTTTTGGGCCAGTAAGTAGCCACCTACCTATCATTCTGAAACTCATTAGCAACCCCATAACAATGCCCTGGCATCAGGCAAGGACTACCATTATCTTTCGAAATTAAAAAAATATAGTTGGAATATTTCTGCAATGCTTATTTAAAACTCAGTGGTAACAAATCACCAGATTGTCACCAGTAAAGAAAATAAGTACTTTAGCAGTTTACCATTAAATGCTTGCAAACCACAAGGGAGGAAACACATAAAGTAACTTTCCTTCTCCTCATCTGACTTTCTACATGAGACACTTGGAGAGTTATATACAACCGAGCTAGTCAAATTAAATCTCAATTACAAGAGCGCTATCTGTGAAGTGGCCTGCCAGGGCTGAAGGGTTACAGCTGGCATGCTTGTTATTTCATTGTTGACGTCTGGGTTGCCAAGTCAACTGGCCATAACGTAGAGAGATCATTCCAGAACTCTGCTTAGCATTTACTTCTACCTCTAAAATTTTTGCCATCCTGTTGTGTCTACATGTGGGTGGGCAGGTGGATGTTAGTGTGCCAATGAAGTGGTCCAATCAAGAGTCTTTGCCAGGAAGAGTTGTCCTGATTTATCAAAACCAACACTGTGAAATCACTGGACAGACCTGCATCGACTCAGACCTGCTGTTACACATGGAATTTTCCACAGCGGATTGGCTGCTTTTGGCAGCTTAAGTGATGAATAAGCTGCTGTTTGTTAAAATTTGCTGCATGAGAAGGTGCCAGCAAAGCGTGGACACAAAATGGACACAGTAAACAACCTGGTACATAAAAAAGAATAGTCAATATGAGGAGAAAACCAAGGTCCTAATATCAAGGGATCACAGAGTTCATAAAGTGACAGTTAGATGGAGACTTTTTTTTAGCTTTATGGCCCAGCCCTAATCTTACACCTCTTCTAAACAAATCTTATAATAAAAAACCTGACTAGATTTCATTTGAACCAGGGCTGTCAATTTAATCAAATAATGCATTTATAAAAAATTTAAACAATTTAAATATGCCCCCTGACCCGTACGTAAATTCAGTAACAAAAGTACATATTTTCTTAACATTGGAACAATTCCAGCTTAAAGTACAAGTAACTTTGTGTTTTTATGGGCCTCGTCAGCAGAGGACAGTCACTGCGCCTCAAAAAACCTCACAGGCAGCGCAGCCACACGAAACTGGATGCAACAAAACGCAGGAATGCAGGAATCTCAAGATTTTCAATGTTTAAACTACTTTAAACTTGACAGCGTTCTAAAAATGTGTTGTTTATGATGCTGAAAACCAGTGAGTCCTCCAAAGAGGCCACATGTGTAGACCAACAATTACAAATAGCGCATATGGAATGCAAGAACATGTCCTGTGAGAGCAGGAAAGATTAATGATCGTAATTGCAAAATGGAATGCTGTGGAATGTATGGGAATATTACAAACAATATACTGATTTCTAAAGCCTCTTTTTGTATGCTTTACTGATCTGCCAAAATAATACATTGAAATATATAGTCTATCACACATATTTCAATCTGAATATCTAAATTATTATATTATATAAATTCTATTTATAATTATTTGAATTAATATGTATTATATATATTGCATTATCTTTATTTCTGGGTCCTTTCTTAGCAAATATTGATATATGCGATTAATTCAATTAAAGGGGTCATGACATACTCTTTCCACTTAGAATGTTAGTAAAGTTTTTAGGTGCCAAACAGTCATAATTAGTTAATATAAAATAATTTTCCACCCTGTCTCTGGCCCTGTCTGAAACGCTCAGTTTTAAGCTGCCTGGCACTTTAGGACTTCAATCTAAACGCCCACATTTGTGATTGGCTAACATCATGCAGCCCTTCCAATGTAGGCATATTTGAAAAGTAACTATGAGAAAATAAACCAGCTCCACACTACATTAAAACTACATTTCAGGGTTAACACATAACGTACACCCAACACATTTCATCTGAAAGTATTAATCTATTCACTCAAGCACAGCATAAACTATCGAACAGTCATGACATATGGAATATTTATGAATGAAATTGGTTATTTACAGTTTTTCCAATTTCAACTGCCCCATCTTTCAATAACAATTCCTTTGCAAAGCTTGAATCATATTGTGAAAATTTCACCAGCCATTCACACTGAAATCTTCTGAATACATGAACATAATTCAATCCACAGTGATGTTGGGTGCTTCAACCGGCTTCAACAGGCCAAAGGAGAAATGCTGGTCTTCACATCTCACAATTTCCTGGTTTGTTTACTCCAGGACTGCATGTGTTTCTCCCAATCAGTGGCAGCAGCAGAATGAGACACGTTTTTGGCTGCTTTTAAAATGGAGTGCACATCCCCAGAAATGCATCAAAACAATCAAAGACTTCCATCAAGTGAATGTTTACAAAAGACCAACCATTAAATATAGCACAGATGGGTGCAAAAACGGTCCAGGATGCCTTCCAAACAGCACAACACCAAGCCAGCACGGCTGAATGAAACACAATGGGGGATCCTTTTCAGAGTTATAAGTTGACATTGCAGCACAAGATGTTGATGAAGCTGTTCATCTAGTGCATGTTTATGTCTAAATTTTTTTTAATCCAGATAGGCACATGAAGGTGTCCTATGTAAGTCCACTTTGGATGATCTCCCATGACAGGCCCATCTCTCTCCCCGTCACCTGTGCAGTGGGCGGCGCCAAGGGGGCAATAACGGAAAAATAGGTATTTGAAAAGCATATGCAGATATACTTGATCCTTGTGATGTCACAAGTTCCACGAATTGCAAATGAGCTGTTTTTGCAGCTTGGTTTAAATAAATGCTCTTTTTCTATTGAGGAAGTTTTCAATTCTGAAACTTACAGTAAGTTTTTATAGTACAATGACCTCTTATATGTCAAAAGATCAAGGAAAATTTGATTTCTCATGTCATGACCCCTTTAAATTATCTGCATATCATGTAATTAATTCGATAACAAATTTTAATCGATTGACAAACCTAATTTGAACACAGAGGTGTGTGTCCCTCTTAAAACACTTAACTTCCCAGGAGAATTGCATGACTTCCTTGTCTGAAAATCCTTTTATCAATGAGCAACAGAGCAGGACTAAGATTCCGTGACAGAAGTCTGTGAAAGGGCAATAAAGGGTCAACAGTCTTCAGACAACCCTGCTGACCCCCGACAGTGATCGACTTCAGGTTGAACCCAAGGACTATACAATGAAGGAACAAGCACGTATACCAGACAAGGCAATCACGAACACTACAAAACCATTATTTGTCCAACTGGTTTGAGCTTCAAAGAGTAAATGTATGGTCTTGATCTTACAAGGGCATATAAATCACAAATAGATAAACATTACATGTTGCTACTGGTAAGAGTTTTATTAGGGGATAAAGGTGGGATTATGGGATTCATTAAGGGATTTTGTTAGATAGTTTCTTTTATTAGGGTTTCTGTCTGCATACATTTAGGTGTGTTTCTTTGTCTGAACTCTACCTGTGCTAAACTAGAAAATTCTACCAAGTCCACATAATAGTTCACCCAAAAACTTGGTGAAATTCCTTGGTGAAAAAGGAACACAGAAATAATTTCACAATTAAAAGTGAGGCAAAGAAACTGTGGCAAAAAAGCACAAAAAAGATCTATAATAGTAGACCTTGTGACTCATGAGCTATATTCCAAGTCTTCAAGTCATATGATAGCTTTGTGTGAGAAGAATTACATTTTAGACCTTCCTCACTAAAGCTCTACATTAACATTCATTGTATGAAAAAAACAGCACTCTGGACATACTGCAAAAAAAATCTCAAAATAGACCTAAAGTGTTCGCACTGCGCTATTCCATCGTAAAACTTGACATTGAATCCCTAAACTTGATTGACGGCCCAGTGCCTGGCTCAAGCGGGTGGCCTGCCACTTCTATCAGCCACATGCACATGATGTAGAGCTGTGCTGTCATCACAAACATTACAGACCACCACAGACTTCCACAGACCATAACTCTAATTTCAATCAGCCAGAGATTGAGAGACAAATTAAATAGTTAGAGATAAGGAGAGAGAAGAAACTGGTTCTTCACAAACCAAGCTCATTAATTCACTTAACGCCTTAACAGTCAACATTGTTTTCAAGAACATAATACAAAATTATTCTAAAAAAACAGTTCTTGCTGAAATTACACTGCGAAGAACAGCATGAAGTCACTGGGCGAGGCAGGAATGAGGGAATTAATTAAATCATAGTTTAGAGAATGAGTCGATTCAGGTGGCTGGATTGCACTGGTGGAGTGATGCTGCACAGTTCAGTATATCAGATTCCTAATTTTGTGGGTGTTTTTGCGCCATTATCTGATTTGCATAATTCCTTTGGTGAATTTGTCACTAAAACAATGTAAATAGCACAAATAAACTGCACTATTAGTGGCCAAAATGAATTCTTAGTGAGTTTGCCCCAATCTGTTTGCTCTTTAATAATATATCAGCCGAGTTTCTTTATGAGGAACACATATGCAGCTTCGTCGTGGCAGAAAGGAGCTTTTATAGGTATAAAAGTGCTTTTGAAAGAACAAACAAATAACAAACAAACTCAAGAAACCAGAAAACAGACTGAAAACACCCCTTAAGGATCTAACGGTACAGAGAAACCAAGCTGAAGTCACAAGAGACTTTCAGAGATGAAAGCGCTTCTCTACTGAGATTTCTTCAAAAATGCATATGCCATCTGTTTGTATCAAACCTCTTCTACTTTATCCCAAAACAATCTCACTATGCCACACTGCTGGAGCTGTCTCTGAGCTAAGAAAGAAAACCATAATTTTTTTCTCTACTTTAGCCAAAGAATGTCTCTGCTGCCACAGTTGTGGACCTGAGAGGACCATCTGGAAGTCTGGAACATTCCACAATGATTGCCTGAGGAGAATGCAGACCTGCATTCCAATCTGAGGGAGGGAGTCAGGCCGGAGAGGGACTTGCAGCGTTGGAAGTGGACTGAGCCAAGATCGCCATGAAACTTCTCAAAGATTCTGAACACAGAGGCGCCATTGTTCACTTATCCATGGAAAGTTGGCTTTGTTAAAGTGTGCATGTGCGCATTTGTGAAAGTTAATAACTTGTAGCTCTTGCCCATCAGGATAAAAAAAAATGTTGTAATATGAAATTAAAGTCAAGCATATGCATCTGTTTAAACCAATGGGTTCAGGTCCTATTGGTGCTGGGATGTAGGGCATTTAGGTCTTTCTCCATTCTGGCACAAATGCCCATTTTTCAGAATTTAATCAATTCTCGATGCATAAAATAAAGGCTATCAAATTTAAATTAGAAATTGGAATATTCATCAAACTTAAAGCTGATGTATGTAACTTTGTCTGTGATAAAATACTTTCTTCTATCCCAGTTTAACAACAACAACAATATAATTAAGCCATTCAGAGGTTAATTTTCATGAAAACTGTAAACACTGTCTCTGTGGCACTATGAAAATTCTGTTTTGAGCGACCCGTTTAGACCCGCCCCAACAAAGTTACTCAACCAAAGTTGAGGATGGGACTATCTCTATGTTTGACCAACGGCAGGTGGGGGGCATATTCAAAAAGCTGTTTTGATGACAATGCTTATTTTTGCAATTCCATTTGGTGGCGCTAGTTTCACAGAAATTACAGACTTCAGCTGTAAGATAAAAAAACACACATTTATATGCTAAAAATGTGCATTCAAATTTTGGATGTGTGCCAAGCGCTGACGATGACTTCAGACACTTGGTCCAGAGTCTGAGCCGCTTCACCACCAATTTCTGCCTAAAACCACTACTATCTAGCAATATTAATGTGCCAACATTATTAAGAAGCTTGAGTGCATACTCTACACTTGTCTTAGCGCCTAGCCTAAAGCCCAAAGTATACTTCAGTCAGACAGGACACATGACGTATATTTTATGGTCAGCAGAGTGCTCGAGCACGGAACACACATAGCCTGATTCTGCACGTCTTTGAATGCGCAGAATGTGCCTGGAATTATTTGCACTAATTAGTGGGTCCACAAGGTGGCAACACACACATTTGAGCTGTTACAGTCACAAAGATGCCCCAGAAAATGTAATCGCCAGGAGATGAATGTGGTTACAGCAACAGTGGGTGTGCACGTCAAGAGCTGTAAGGAGGTCAGAAGGTACTTGGATTTCTATAACTCAAGTCCAAAGAATATAGACATCTTTATGTCTACACTCCTGAGGAGAAAAAGTCAGTATCTCACAGCAGTCATAGTGCGCAACTTAAAGACACTGAGGAACATGGAAGATTTCATGCGTGCACTGCACACACTCACATGTGCTATTCTGAGCATCTGAAGATTTTAACATCCCCACTCTCGTGAATCACTGGCTTTCTCAATTATGTGTGCTATTTTCAAGATTAATGCCTCAAAGCTAAAATATCATACTGGCTTTGCAGGTTAAATTTTACACAGTTATGTTACAATGAATAATTCATGAATGAAAGCTCTCCATTCCAGCACATGCCCACCCAACTCCAGCTTATCTGGCGCCACACACACACACACACACACACACACACACACACACACACACACACACATCACAAAAGCACAAACATCTATACATTCGACACACACATTCCATATTCATTCCATGTCTGCTTATCCCAACCAAACACTCCAGCATATTCTCATATGCCACGCTATTTGTATTTTTTGAAATAGTTCACATCATATCCATGCACACTTCACACAAAAAAAATACTCCTTGTAGGAGTTGTGTTGGCTTGAACACTCCCAACCCAAATTTCCATACATTTTTATCCATCTACAAACAGTGAATAAAAAACTACCGTTCCAACTCACCGCAAAGCAAAGATTCTACCGAGCTTAAAATTAAGTCAAGCAGTACGCCGCTTCTCTTTCAAAAATGTAAAAATATGCGAACACCAGTGGAGGCCGTGACCTACATATCTTTACAGCAGTGTTGTGTAAATTCTCGTCAAAGGTGCCGAAGTTGCAGCCAACTGGAACCTCGGTTTCTGACTCATTTTTAGAAGGAGTGACTGAGGAATAATTTCTTGTAAACTGTGAGGTTTCTTTTTTAAACATGATATTAGCTAACTGATGGTGCCTAGCTGTTCACACATTGTTTAGACTGGAATCAGAAATATCCAGATCTTTGCAAACAATCTGACAAAATTATCCTATCGGCACCAAAAATGCCCTAAATCGTGTGTGTCTGCATAAGACAAGAGTCGAATAACAGGACTGAACAGAGAATGGCACGTCTCAACCATAACTAATTGCTCATGAAGAAAGAATACTTAATGAACAGCTCTAATACTGCCTCTTATGACTCATTTTTATTTTAGGATAGAGATGTCAAAAGTAACGGTACTTCGGTACCAAGTAAATATTAAAATAAAAAAGATGTCATGATGCAAATTTTTATGCAGTATTGGCAGTACCGAGCACCGACTCAATTTGATACATTGCCGTGCATGTCAAATGTGCACACACAAATTGTATATATCTGGGAAAAAATTAATGCACAGTTCATCTTATTCAAATCATGATAGGTCCTACTGTGGCTATTAAACAACAAAACAAACTGTCTGCATGTGTTGTCACTATACACTTTACAATTAATGCATGAAGCCGCTCATTTGCTATAGTCCCTACATTAAGAACATCATGCACGCTGTACTTGTTTGTGCTTGAGCACTATTTCACTGTGAAACGCGTAGTGCCAGCAGACTTTACATAATTAAAAAGAAGCATTTTGCGCTGTTATAATCACACTGGGCCATTTAACCCTTTAAGCTCGGATGGGTCTGCAAGATAAAAAGAATTGACAAAATATTAATAACTACAGTCTTGACCAACACAAAATAGGTATCTTTTGAAGCTTAGAAGCTCTACTTTACAATGCATGTAGGTATTATGACCAAAACTGAACATGTGCTTTGAAATTTGCAGACAAATCAGAATTGTTCTGTTTTGATAATTATGAATCATTTTGCACTGCATTTTATTATAATCAGTAAAAACATCAAACAATCTCATCAAATAGCCATGAGTCAAATGTCATTGGAAAGCTCTCGAACAGTAGAATACAACCAGCAATGCCTGTTTTACTCACAGACAAAAATACAGTGAGTAATATCTAAGTATACAGTATGTCTTTGACATTTATGTTCCATGTGAACAGGGTGTTGCTCATATGCCACGTTTCTGCTTATTACTTCACGAAAAATAAACAGAACATGAAATATCACATACCATTTAGAGTAGGCAAATATCTTTCAAACGAGCCCAAACTCAATGTTATCGGATGCATAGATCATCAGATACCGTTATTGAAAAGAAGCACAATGCGCGTAGTGCACATAACATCTGGCTATCTGGTATATTGCGATTAGGCTCAAAACTCGATAGCTTTCCTGTATCAGATGACGTCATTGGAAATTATGTAGCATCATGGAATGCTAAACCAGTTGGATTGGGTTCAGATCGGTGCAAAAAGTCATCCATATTTGGGCAACGACACATGTGATTAGTGACTGTTACATGGCCACCAGGAGATGGCGGCAAAAACTTGTGCCGGAAATATGTTAATACTGCATAGTAAAAAGTTATATTCACTAAAATGTAAATTAATAATATAATAATAATAATAACAATTATAATTATAATAATAATAATAATGTTTAAGCAAGAGTGCTGTTGTACTGAATAAAAGTTTTTCATTTATACCGTGATGTTCTGCTGTGCTTGTGCAGCACTTTTTTTTTTTTTTTTTTACAAAAAATAATAACAATGTTGTGTTTTAGATAATGCTTTACAGAAGCACTTTATTTGATCAAAAAGACACCATTTTGATGCTGAAGTTGAAAAAATTCAGAAAAAATTTAAATGGAAAATACAAGATTTGGGGAAAAATAAAACATTTTATAGGGCCATACTTTAAAAACTTGAAGCAATGTTTACTTAATTCAAAAACACTTGTAGGAAACTTTTAATTTAGTTGTTTTAATTTATTATTTACATCTATATTGAACTTTTATTTAGGCTAAAAAAAATTGTTCAATAAATATTATGGTGGAATGAAACAACTTTAGCGATAAATAACAAATCAATAAAAATACTATTTTATCTATTCAACATAAAAATTAGGCTTCTCACTTTGTAGTTGAACTGTTGTGCTTTGATTCTGAAGCAAACTCCTCCATCACGTATTTGTGAATTTAGCCTTATAAATGCACAGTTGATAAAGATTCTAATTTAATAATCTCCAAGGTAATCTAATGATGCGATTGGCATTCTCTTAATCTAAAAAGTTAAAAGAATTTTTTTGCATTGTAACATTAGTTTTTTTAGAAAAAAAAAAAACAACAGTTTTTTGAGAACCACCATTAAAAAAATGGAATCGTAAAAGAGGCATGACCAAACACATCACAGTTATGAGAATTAACAGTTCTATAAGTAATGTCACGATGCAAAAAAATGTTAAATGACATTTTCTCAACACTTTGTGAGATTACTAACTTTGCAAACACATTTAGAAAGCAAAGTATACACATTTTTGTGAAGGGCAGGTTTTAAGAAAGAGGTTTTCTTAAACTTATGTTCACTATCTGTCACTCTCTTGGCATCTTTGTATCCTATTTTCTAGCAGCATTCCAAAACATTCCAAAGGGACAACGGAACCTTCTGACAGATAGACAGACCTACAGAATGCTGTATACAGAATAGACACTGACAGTGTGAAATAGTGAGAGTTAGTGATACTTTAAAATCCTCTCCTCATACTGGAGTCAGTTAGTCTCTGCCTGCTGCAGTAGTTGTCTTTCTTATTCACAGCACTCTACCTCCTCTCTATCCATCTCTTTCCGAGTGCCCAGGGGTCAGCAACGGTCAGCTAAATCCATAACACACCCTCAGTCAGAGCTGTTCCCACACAATCACAAATACACATGGCACATTGCTCAAACACACACACACTTCCATACGCCCACACAAATGTACACAACAACACATGCACATACTAAAATCACAGCGGTTTTCAACACTCCGCTGTACCTGCAATTTGAAACATTCCTGCATGACTAATTCAATATTGTCAATCTAGATTTAAGCAGGAGAGCTTTACACTGCACACAAACATGATATCTTTGACATCAGGGCTAAAAGATGGAAAGCAATCCTTATTTTGTATCTCTTTGTGGTCCATCGTTCACAGACTCAAAGTCAAGGACAACTTTGGAAAACCTCTTAAGGGTTAATGATTATTGGCATTCTTTGCCTGTCTGATGGCTCTAAAGATAAGAGTAAAAAAGGTGTGTTGTTGCACAGGGGTTAGTGTTCAATGGCCCCACTACTTTGGTATTCGTTTGCAGTTTACAGTTTGTGAAAGCTTACAGCAAGACAACTGCTACAGGCTGGAACACTGAACCATACCTTTTCAAAGCTCACTAATTTGTTGTCAACTGATTTGATTTTGCTGTCTTCAGGGTAAGGTTGTATAAGAGTATAGCACTGAAAGCATGACGTGAACGATGGAGTCAAGGGGACACAATAAACACACAGAGAAATTGTGATTTTCTGAGCACTGCATTACAGATGGTTGTGAATTGGATCATAAATCCTTGAAACATGAACTGTAAAAAAAAATCCTCTTAAGTTTATGTTAAAAAACTGGCAGCTGTGGTAGCCATAAATTCACCATAAAAATACAGTAAACATGTTTCAGGCTTTAAGGGATGTAATTGTGATGCCTGTATATTTTACGGTACATAACCATAGCTTATATTATGTATTAAATGATAAACTTGATATATTAACCTTCTGAAACTGTAAAAATCTGCTTTTCACTTTATAATGTATTGTTAATCACCATAGTAATTACAGAAGGGCACATGATGACATGAAGTTATCAATAGTGGCCATTCCAGGATCAATAACCAATAAACATTTAGAGACATTGCTCAGTGTCACTCACACAAACTCTTAACACCATCAAGGTAACAAATGTGAATTTTTACAATTTTTTAATACAATATTTTACCATAAAACTACATGTATTGTCTTTTTTATTATTTTATTTATTTTTAATCCCCTTTTCTCCCCAATTTTGGAATGCCCAATTCCCACTACTTACTAGGTCCTCGTGGTGGCGCGGTTACTAAATCCAGGTGGCAGAGAACAAGTCTCAATTGCCTCCACTTCTGAGACAGTCAATCTGCGCATCTTATCATGTGGCTCATTGTGCATAGCACTGCAGTGACTCACAGCATGTGGAGAATCATGCTACTCTCCACAATCCACGCACAACTTACCACATGCCCCATTGAGACCGAGAACCACTTAACTGCGACCACGAGGAGGTTACCCCATGCGACTCTATCCTCCATAGGAACCGGGCTAATTTGTTTGCTTAGGAGACCTGGCTGGAGTCACTCAGCACACCCTGGATTCGAACTTGTGACTCCAGGGGTGGTAGTCGGAGTCAATACTCGCTGAGCTACCCAGGCCCCCATGTATTGTCTTTTTAAATATATTAAAACTTTTTAACTGTATATTTTAAGGTTACTACCCATAAAGCAATCAAAGTTTTTTAATGTAGCATTTTTACAGTCTTTTACCGTTAAAACTACAGACATTTTTTACGGTGTGGATTCCAGTCATGAGAGTTGGGAATTGAATGCATGGGATTTCCAGTTGCATATAAGCTTTGCATTCCTTTGCCATAAGTTGTGCATTCCTTCACAACACCTTTATCAATCCCTTACAAAATTCAATGATGGTTTTACTGCAACAAATATACACTCACTGTGCACTTTATTAACAATTGTACTCCTAATAATTCATGCGATTATCTAATCAGCCAATCATGTGGCAGCAGTGCAATGCATAAATTCATGCAAATGTTGGTCAGGAGCTTCAGTTACTGTTCACATCAACCATCAGAATGGGTAAAAAATGTTATCTAGGTGAATTAGATTGTGACTGTTGGTTGTGAACTGCTGATCTCCTGAGATTTTCATGCACAACAGTCTCTAAAGATTACTCAGAATGTAAGAGAATGGCCAGACAGGTTTGAGCTGACAGAATGGCTACGGTAACTACGGTAATATGTTTTTAGTGAGCAGAATAGCATCTCAGAATGCACAACATGACAATCCTTGAGCAGCTGAACTACAACAGCAGAAAACCACATCAGGCACTTTATTAGGACCATAGTGTTCCTAATAAAGTGCTCAGTGAGTGTAGATCATCTGGTATTTTTAGTAAAACCATAACCACAACACTTACCATGGTTTTACTACATTAACCATATTATTTACCACAATGCTTATTCTGCTGTTAGCAAAATCATATTGATAATAAAGGAAAAACAAAACTATTGTAAAAAAGAAAAAAACGTGGTTACTAGTTTTACTATAGTAACACCATGGTTAATTTGAGGTACAATATTTTTTTTAAAACCATGATTTCCACCCCAAAAAACATGCCTTACTAAAATTAGCCATGGTTTCACTATTGTAAATCTGCAGTGGTAAGAATCATGATTTTTAAAACACATACTACATATGAACCATGGTGTTACTACAGTAAAACTAACCATGTTGATGTGTAAATGTCACGTGGGTCAATATGACTCAATGAATACATAATTTTTTTCTCTCCACTTAGTGTACAGGGACTGAAAGAAACAGCTGATGCAACAGCATAAAGGAAATAGATAGATAAGGAGAGTATCAGAGAACGTGTTAAGAACAGGTCAATCTTTGAAAGCTGAATAAGGGGGCTGCACGAGGAAGAAAAAGCATGTGAGAATTCTAAACAGTTCAATTTTGCATTCTGAAATTGTAAAAAACTCATTAGGCAATGTCATTATAACAAAGTGAGAAGCATCTCCCAGAAGCTGAGGTTGTTCTGAAAGGATATTTCTTCAGTATTGTAATAATGTGATAAGAAAACAATTGAGAAAATACACTTCACACTTGATTCCACCGAGTCATATCAGCAGGTCTTTCATGCGAATACGACTAATTTCAAGGTCTTGCATTCTCATTGGCTGAGATCCTGATAGTGGCCAGACAGACCTCATTAATCCCACAGTAAATTCAGAATATGAAACACATGACTAAACCGACTCTCTTTCAGGAGGGCATGTATGATGTACACAAAATTCTTTGAATGAAGATGAAGGGTGTGAGAGAAAATCTTATCTAGCCTAAGAAAGATGCAGTATCCATAGCATTCATTCATCCAAGATTAGAATAAAAACTGATATGGAAACCTGAATGGAATACAATTGAGTGCTTCACTTCATATGCCTTACCCTGACCTATCAACGATTTATGTTTCCACATAAACAGGGCAACTTGAAAACATGATACATCAATATGGCATCTGGCACTTGTCCCAGAATTTAGTCAGTGCATAAGAGAGAGTCTCTATTGTTTTTACTGTATCAAGTGATAAAAAAGCGGTTGCTTTCTAGGACAAGGAAAAAGTGCGTGCAGGAAATATTTTGTTGCTCTTGAATAATACATCACAAAACACAAAGCAAATCAGGTGTATCAAAGCGTGTGTGTGAGCAGAAAGAGAAAGGTGAATAAAAGGGACATGAAAGAGATTAGGAGCCTAGGGTCCTTCATAGGGATGTCACATATAATGAACCCCTGTTATTGCCGATCTCACTGAAATGGAGCAAAGTCAATGCACAGAGGCAGGACAAAGGGAGAGAGGATGATTCAAGTCATAAGGGCCCATAAGGGCTGCTTCCCTTTACATACATCTCATTAGAAATGGCCAATAGCTTCATAAAAATCTCTGATACTGCCTCACAAACATAAAGACCATATGAAATCTTTTGATGAGATGCAGCTTTCTGTCTTGTGAGATATATTTCCAATTAAAGGCATATGGGAGAGGCACATCTCACTTTTAGTCACATCACATCCATTAACCATGATTTGAAACTTGCTAGTCAGTTGCAGGTGGTATGAGGTGGAAAGGCATAGAGAGCATTTGAATGTACAAAAATCTGTGTAGTGCAACATGAGTCATCAACATTTTTTGGTCCATTTGTTCAGAACCTCCCCCAGTAAATTTAAAATGCATACAACATATCTGCTAAAAGTTCATTTATATCTACTTTCAAATGGGTCATGTCATGAGGAATAAAATGTTCTTTAATATTTTGACATATTCTCGTATACTCAGTCATTTTACTGTAAAAACATACTGGAAATTTTAGCGCTGAAAACTTAATGCCCAATGCAATAAAACCATTTATTGAAGCAAAGCTGCAAAAATGCCTCTTTCTCTACTTCCATGACTTCCCTATGTCACTAGGTCATAAATTCATGACAGCCTTTACAGCAACAGCAACAACATCAACACCTACTTTTACATCATCGCATCCTTGGCCCTGCCCACTGGTGCTTCAATTCGTAAACAGAGAGATAGCAGGACAAACAGGTCTAGTGTGGCCTGCTAACTATTCCTGAACACCAAAGGGGACTCATCTGGACTACTTTGAATTATTTTTGTATATAAACATATATATATAAAAATAAAAGATTATGTGATGACCCCTTTAAGAATCCACTTGCATATACAGTACATGGTTTAAAGCTAATAGACATGTACCACAAGGTACGCAACTTCAATTTTGTTTTTAATGGGGTCTTTAATGGTCTTGTAGAAAGACAGTAACGAGGGGCAATTGGTCATACATTTTATTCTGTACCTCCTATTCTCCTCTGCGTGCTGTGTGTGTGTTGATGCATTTGACATGTGCCATGCACATGTCTTCTCTCTTGGCATTTGAAGACATGAAAGGAAACATTTGTTTGCCTTTCACTGTTTGTTCTGCTACCAAACAAACTCAAGCTGATTTTCGCCAGGATGTAAGTTTTGTGTCTTGGCCCAAATAAATAAGAGGTCATGGTCTTTGCTCCTCACAGAATGACATGAATCCTACGTAGCAACAGAATGTCAAAACAAGCACATAGCCATTCAATTAAAGCATGTCGTCATTATATGTTCCCACTAGGGTTGCCACGGTGTACGGTATTACCGGTTTTACTCGTTATAAGGTACAACACCGGTGTGAAATTTTATTCTGGGTAAAAGTGGGAAACATTATGAATGAATAGAATAGTTACCTAGTGAAGAGTTTGTGACCCATGAAAAATGGGTCTTAAATTTTAACTTAAATTACGCATTGAAAGCCTGATGTACCTTACCATTATATGCAATTATACAGGCAGCAATGTATGCACACTGACAGAAAACGTTTAATTGCAGGTAGCGAATATAATGTGCATGGTGGGTAACTGTAAGACATCACAGATTCGGAATGACACAAGAAATGCTGTTAGACACAGACACATGCTTGAAGAAACACACTTTATTATATTTTTTAAGAACTGATGACAGAAAAGTCATCTATGCGCATGTCTGACACGCTGTTTGTTCGGAGGTGTGCAGAATCATGGAACACGCATATGTAAAAGATTCTCACGCTTTCTTCGTCTTCTTTTTTTTTGCTTTTTCGCTTCGTTTGAAGTGCAATTTGAATTTTGAAATGTCTTTGGTTTAAGTTTTTTAAATAAATACATTGAATTTTCAATGCAAAATCACTAAAGCAATAATATTCACCAATCCCACAGCTGTGTAATTGGATATTGTGATTTGTATTTTTTTGACAAAAATATCGTGAACATATTTCTTGCATATCGCCCAGCCCTAGGAGGGAACAAAACAAATTTATTCACACACACTCAAAGTCATTACCCATCCAAAGCAGCTAAACTGGGTCCTGAAAGGTAATTAAACACCTACATTAAACCCACAAGAACCCACATTAAGTGATGTAATTTCCCAGACAACAAAATACCCAACCGGTAGTCAGGATGAAGTAGGCTCGTTGTCAAAGAGATGTTGCCCTTCACAACTGTTGAAAAGCCATTTTAAAAAAATTGGACAACATACATTTTAATTGCACAAATTTTTTTTCAGTTTCATTTGAATTTTTTGTTGAAATAACTAACAAAAATAAAGTTCAAAGTTTGAAATCAAGCTGCCTTGCGTTATTATGTAGGCTATTGCTTAATTAAAATTACAGCTGTACTATCTATCACTATCTATCAGCGTCAAACCAGCGGTATTGAAGGTGATAGTAGGTTTGAAAATGATGATACTATGGCAAGTCGAGTTCCCACTCTGGAGGTTGATGGCACTTGCGTCTGGGGAAGCCAGAAGTGTGTGTTTGTGAAGTTTACTGCACCTGGCTACCCATTTACCAATCTATGCATCCAATACACAATCATTAATTACACTTACACCAGTGGTCAAACAACATGGATTTTTCAATTGCCAAGCCCAATAATATAAATCTAGAGAGCAGACTGGCCAATGGTTAATATTTAGCCAATAAAGGACAATACAATATAATGATGGCAATTAAAATGTATTGATTGCATAAAAACTGACTGATATTGTTTTTTTATAACACCATGTATATGAGTCAATAAAAATATTTGGAAACAATAACTGTACATTTTCCATTGACTAGGTTGTTTGTGTATTTTGGAACTGACACAAGGGATATTTAATGAATATTGGGTTCAATACAAGTCAAGCTCAATTGACAGCATTTGTGGCATAATGTTGATTACCACAAACAAATTATTTCCACTAGTCCCTCCTTTTCATTAAAAAGGCAAAAATCTAGGTTACAGTGAGGCACTTGCAATGGAAATGAACAGAGCCAATTTTTGAGAAGGATATAGCTGCAGGCAGAGCTCCAAAAAGGGGCGGGAGCTCCAAGCCTCCATTAAAGATATAGGGAGCCCCTTACCTAAACCTTTCCCTAACCTTAACCATGAATGGAAGTGACATCCCCCTTTTGGAGTAACCACACCCACTTCCAGAGAAACTCTGCCTTCTTTGGAGATACCCTCCCCCTTTTGGAGATCGCACCTATACATACTTACAATTTCTGGAGGGTTTAAAGAAAGAAATATCAACGGTATTACATCTTCAGAGCAATGAAGTTGTAAAATTGGATATAACTTTACACAAGTGATTTTATAACACTTAAATCAAGTTAACATTAATCAAGTAACATTTATGGATTTGCCCCATTCACTTTCAACCAATATCACTACTTAAAACCATTGACAGTTGCCTATTCATGCATGCATTCATTCATTCATTCATTCATTCATTCATCCATAGAATTTCTCTGAATTTTGAAATTGAACTCACCCCCCACAAACTGTATTCCTCCGGCCACCCGTCCGATGGTGCGAGAGATGAGATTCGTAACACAGCAGCCAATGAGTGCTGTGAGAGCCACAAAGAGCAGGAGCCCGCAGCCTGTCCCTGTCACCACCGTGCAGATCCTCCATTCCAGACTCGGGATGCCCTGGAAGGAGGCATAGCGCCCACACTGCTCCAACATCACCGTCCCACCACGTGCTTCATCCCTTACTGGGTACGAACAACGGCGGAATGTTCCAAATGATACTGGCTTACCCATCTGTGACCCAAGCAGCCAGTATGGCATGAAAAAGCCAACGCAAGATGCGGCTGCACAAAGGAAGGATAGCAGCGCCCACACCACACCAGGACAGGTAAGACTGGATGCCATGTTTAGCTTGCCCTTCTGCACAACAGCTCAAGCTTGTATATAGATGAAACAGACACTGATTTCAGGTTATGAGTTCTGCATAGAGAACTCCTAAGCCCACCAACCAAGATTCTCCCAGTGTCTTCCTGACAGGTTACACCTAAGGAAATAATAAAAAATGTGGAAACATCATCTGTCTCCAGACACAAATATGAGGTGACAAGCTCCTCGGGTTGCATTTAAATTACAACTAAAATAAATGTCAGAGTTCACTTTCTCATGTAAAGGAGAGGAACAAACTTTAAGAAAATCAAAATAGGTGTAAATAAAAATTTTGGGATAATTCACCCAAAAATGAAACCCTTCCTCATATTGTTCCAAACCAGCATGACTTTCTTTCATGTAACACAGAAGGAGATGTGCATCAGAATGTAAGCGTCAGTCTGCATTCACTTTCATTGTATGCTAAAAAAAGGTGCAATGAAAGTAAATGGGAGACTGACGTTAACAATTTGCCGCACATCTCCTTTTGTGTTGTACATCATAAGCAAAGTCATACAGGTTTAGAACAACATGAGGGTGAGTAAATCATTTCAGAATATATTATTTTTATTATTATTATTATTATTATTTTGGGTTTAAAAAAAAAGAGAGAGAGAGAATAAAATTGACACATGACACATTCGATATCACAAGATATTTCTTCAATGAAGTTATATTGTGATAATTGTGCAAACCAACCTTTGTTTCCCTTAAGATTCTGGTGCAAATTTCAAACATTCACAGCGGTTGTCACCAGTTTGTCACTTATCTTAAGAGTTTGTTTTGGGATTTAAATAGAGTTAAGAGTAGGTTGTGGAATTTTAACACCACATACAAACATAACATAAGAAAAACAAACTGTCATTAAACCAGAGTCCGAAAGTACGACAGAAAACTGTCACGAAAAGCACGCCAGATATATCTTACATGTTTGTCGCTAACGGTCTCCAATTCCACTTGATTTCGGTCCAAAAAAAAAAAAAAAAAGAGCGAATGAAAAAGACGGCGAAGTGTAGCGTATTTATCCGTTTGCTTCTATATGCTCATGAGTCGAGTTTCTCTGAAGTAACTCGGTGCGCTCTTCTCCGCTGCGTCTATTTGCCTTCCCCAGGCATATCCACGCTTATCCGTCTCTCTGCCCGAGACCAAACCGAGAGCGTGTGTATGGGAGAAAGCCCAACCAATATGGAGTTACATATATGCCACAATTCTATGCGCGCAAGATGATATTTGGAGCGTGCAATTTGATATTTAGAGCGCAAAAAAGTAATTTTGCACGAGCAAGATGATATTTTGAGGGCACAAAAATGTTTTGCGTGCACAAGATGATATTTTGAGCGCACAAAAAATATTTTGTACACACTTGAACTTAGTTTTGTAAAGCAGTGTATCTTCTTGTCTTCTTGCAAAGATTAATAATTTTTTTGTTTGCATGTGCATGATCTCACTTCTTCTGTCTCCACATATGCCCTCTGCGTGCTTAACATAAGACTGCTCATTTGCTTTTCCAACAGTATTCCAACAAGTCCCACCTCCTACGTCAGGATTGGCTATTAGAAGCTGCTAACAAGTGCTCTGCGATTGGACAGTTGAGGTAGCTACAGCAAACATTAACATCTCTGTGTAAATGTTGTATGCAGTTATCATTACAAAATATGTTTACCCCATGGCGTAGTGGGCTAAAGCACATAACTGTTAATCAGAAAGTCGCTGGTTCAATCCCCACAGCCACCACGTGTCCTTGAGCAAGGCACTTAACTCCAGGTTGCTCTGGGGGGATTGTCCCTGTAATAAATGCATAAAAGCATCTGCCAAATGCGTAAATGTAACTTACTTTATACCACGGGTCCAAGAAAATGCACGGCTATGAAGTAGGCTAGTTCCAGGTCTTGACCACATAACGGTTCCATATTACTTCGCAAAATTATTTCAGTTATTTCAAAGAGCCATACGTGCTACCACAGCAAAATAACCAGAGAAACAAAGACATTGGTAAATCATTTAAGAATGTCAAACAATGTCTATAATATCCTACATTTATGTCAATTTAGGTTGAAAAGCTCCCTCATCTCCCCGCACTTACACACACTCAGACTATACATATGCACATGCATGCATGCAAGTGCGCACGCGCACGCGCACGCTCACACACACACACACACACACACACACACACACACACACACACACACACACACACACACACACACACACACGGACAAACACACACCTTACAAACAAATAGAGCCACATCCCCCACGACTTGATCAATACAACAGTTTCTATTATCCGAAATAACTTTTAATATGTGAAACTTTTTTATGATTCAATGTTTGTGCTCTCAAAAAATCATATTGCGCGACAGTTGTGGCACACATATAACTCCATACCAACCAGAGCCATCTATCTTGGGATCCTCCGCCCAGGGGCTGGGCTGTTTTTTGCTTGCAAGTCTTCTGCGTTTCCCAAGACGGCGCAAGACTCCTCCTGTGTGCTAGCACTTTCTCAAGACAGGACCTTAAAGCGAAGTTTAAAGTCAAAATAGATTATTGTCATTGGCATTCTAAATCTCACCAACAGCTCTTCACAATTGTTCAGTTTTAGAGGATTTTTGAGAATATGTGAAAAGAATATGTGATTTTTTTTTTTTTTACATTTTTAAAATTTTTAATTTTTTTATATTTTTTAAATTAACATTTTTAAGAATATGTGATAATATAATGGTCAGACAATATTTTATTTTATTTTTAAATAAAATTATCTATTTCTAAAAGTGAGGGGGACATACATAGGCAATAAATACACACAATTTCACTAATTAAAAATAAATATTGACCATAAATTCAGAAATGTGTTTTATGTAGATACTGTGGTAGATATGGTAGAACTCAGTAAAAACATGCCGGAAAAATCAACAAAAGAAATTTCAAACGGAATATTAAAGTGATTTTACATCATTTAGTTCAATCATTTAGTTAATTCATCGTTTAAGTTGTATTTACAATAGTTTCCAAACAGGTTTTTCAAAACACTCAGTCTGTCTGCCAATGTTCAAAAACAAAACGTACGGCATTGGCCTAGAGCCACCTTCAAGCTTTCTGATTAACTAACACGCATGGGCCGTCATCAGATTTATTTTCCGTTTTCTGACCCTAGGACTGAGCCTATCACAAGTGTGATTTTTCTAGACACGTATTTCTGGTATATTTGTCAGGTAGGTAGAAACCACCATTGGAAGCTTTAATGCCATGAATAATCAAAGCGAAATATTACAGCCACTGTGAATTACCTCTTCAAGTAGTATTTTTGTATTTTTATTTTTTAAGTAGTAGGTCTGACAGTTTAAGGCCCCGATGTACTTAATATGAAAATGAAGAACGAATGGGTGTGACATAATTTAGAACTAAATCTGGCCAAAAAGGTGTTTTTGCATTCGTTTCGGTGGTTTGAAACAGCTCGCCCAGGCAAACTTTTAGAAAAACAGCTGCTAAACACCTTCTTACTGCCATTGGCCCTCGTCATCAGTAGCCTAACCCTAACCCTGGAGCTCCATCTCCCTTGGGTATGAGCTAAATCTGTTTACATTGTTCAGTCAGTCAAGATCAGTCAAAATTATCACAACTGTGCAGCTAATAACGAGCTAATGAAACTTTACCTACATCTGTACGATCGCTTGCGTAGAGACATTTTCCAAGAGCATATCATTTTATTTTGAATTAATCTAGAAAATGAATCAAATCTACTCAAATACTCTTATGTGCCCATTCACTCTTATGTTTTATATGCTGCTTCACAAATGTACCAACTTCAGTGAAAGCCATTCACACAGCTTCATTCCTTTGTCTGTATTTTGGCCATTAACACTCTTATAATCTTTGAAGTAGTATCGGTGTCAACATAAATTACAATATCAGAGTGTAATCGGTGCATATTATGGCATCGTATAGCATGTTAGCGCATTAGCGTCATGAACTCAGAATGTAAACAAGACACATTTCACTCTTTCTACTGCAAATAAACTACTTTAAATCACTATTGAGTGGTTAAAAAAACATATTTTACTGATCTAGTGTGAATTCTACTAATAGAATGAAGGATAAAGTCACTGATGAAACATTATAAAGTCACATCAGTTTAGGAATTACATGTAGCGCTCTCAAATTTAAATACACTTCTAAATGCCTCCCAGCAGGTGTCTGAATGTTTGCACACAATATACAGTTGCTCAGCTATTTCAAACTTATTTTTACCCCTGACGAAGAACTTCTCTGAAAGTATATTGGGGGCTTTATTGCGAAATACGGCACTGCCTTCAGTTGTGAGTCAATTTGAAAACCCGGAAGTCTAATTCGCCATAGAATCATACCTCAAATGTGAATTCTGAAGCCGCGGTGTGTTTTTAAACACACTATTTGCTATTCAATATGGCTTTAAAATTCACGTTTGAGGCATAAAAGTGTGCAATTTATGTTTTAGAACAAAATGTCCATGTATAGTCAAGTTATGTTTCCCACAGACCTTATTGAACACATAAGCTGAAAAAAAAAAAACAATAATAAAAACCCATAAGAAATTCCAGAGGGAACCCATAAAGCAGCAATGGATTGTTCACATAAAGGAACACTCAAAAAAGTTATTTTAAGATCTACGCATATCAATTTATTATCAAAATTCCATCAAATTTAATTGAGAAATCTTTAACAAAATAAAATAAATACAATACCAATGCAAAGTTTTATTATTTTAATTTAGTTAAAAACTGCACAATTCTATTTGATGGAATTTTGTTATGAAACTGGAATGCATAATCTTAAAAATAGGCTATACTATTATATATTTGAGTAAAGTTCATGTCACATAAAGTTTAATCTTTCCCCTCCCCCAGATTTAATGTACGTGTTACACAAACAAAGTATGTGCACATTTGTGTAATTTGTTTTAAATGTTTAATAATTGTGATATCCTTTACAGTATGTGAATAAATTTTTCTAGACTAATCTGATAAAACAGCAAGATGCGCAAAAACTTTTTTTCTGTGTTGAGGGATTTCGGGAGATCGTGGGTAAAGCAGGATCATTGATTTCCTCGCAGTGATAGGATGGTGTAGGGCAATGGTTTTCAACCATTTTTGATGAACACCCCCCTACTTCATTCCCTTACCCCAAAAAAATCACCTTCGAGCCGTATCCATCTACAGAGCAATACAGGTGCATTAGTCTGGGTTGTGCCTCTGCCTGTGTATTTGACGCTGCTAAACCAGATACTTCAGATGTGTCGGTAGACTTCAAAGTCAGATGAACCGCAGTACAAATGCGTTCCAACTCATATAATTGAGAACCAACTGACATACTCCAAGTCTAGATAAACTTTTTAATGCAAAGAGGAGCTTGACAATAGATTTGATTATTATGACTGATAAACGCCCCCCATTTGTAACCTAATGCTCCCCTTGCTACTAATTTCCTCTCAGTACTACCTGGTATCCTTTAAACACCCCCCCTGGGTACCACCCCCGTTGAGAACACATGAAGGTGTCTACTGGACTCTAAATAAACACACTACAGTGATGTCCTGTTAGTATTTAACTAGGGGTGCAAATAGCATTTGTCTAACACTATTTGCACTTAGTGCAAAAAAGTTGCTATTTACACTTTAATAGCCTTTGAATTAATATTATTATTATTATTATTATTAACAATCCTGTTGTCTTCTTGAAATCTCATTTAGCATCCCATGTTTCTTGGATACAGTAATATTTTTACGTTCATGTTAAGGCAAATATTACTTTAAATATTAAATTCTGTTATTGTGATTCAATTGACATTAATAGTAATTCATGAATTCATGAATAAAAGTGTTTAAAGACGTTTATTTCTTTTAGAACTGGAAAATGTAAAACAAATCTTGTGGAGATTTTGTTTGTGTTCCGCAGCTCGCACTCCTTTCCAGTCGAATCGCAAAGAAAAATCCAAACAAATGTGTCCCCACTCCCCACTCAAGATATGTCCACTGAAGTGCAGATGCAATCTTTGTTTATTAAAATATGAAGTTGCATCTGAGTGGATTAAAACCCAGGACTTCTCATACAGGGGGATAATGTGTTACCACTTGACCACCCAGTTACACTCTCACTAATTGAGCTGATTGATGTACTCTTCTTCAGTATCTCATGACCGAAAGTAGCAGACATAGAGCTAAAGTTATCAAATTTATTATGTGAATTATTTATTTTAGAGCTTGAATGGATTATCAAAACTGACCATTTAAAATAATCCTTTATGAGCGCTCCTTGTTGCTGTGCGACTTCAAATTAACACCGTGTACGAATCTCGCAAGGTTGACAAGAGAGGGATCCACTGACATATAATATATACCCTTTTCTAGTCAATCGATCAATTAATATTTACGGGTCTGCAACATATGGCATTAAAGGATTAGTTCACCCAAAAATGAACATTCTCTCATGATTTACTCACCTTTAAGCCATCCCAGATGTGTATGTCTTTCCTTCTTCAACAGAACTAAAATGAAGATATATTTATTATCACATTTCAGTTGTTTGTCCATACAATGTAAGTGAATGGGTGTCAAGTCAAGTCAAGTCAATTTTATTTGTATAGCGCCTTTCACAACACACATCGTTTCAAAGCAGCTTTACAGAAGATCAGGCATTAACAGACGATAAAACTGTAATGTCTATAATGTCGATGAATCATCATTGTGTAATTAGATAAAATATGATTGTTAATCGTGATTAAAAATAAGTAATTAAATAATAATTGTATTAATAACCCCAGTGAGCAAGCCGAATGCGACTGTGGCAAGGAACACAAAACTCAATAAGATGATGATTAATGGAGAAAAATAACCTTGGGAGAAACCAGACTCACTGTGGGGGCCAGTTCCCCTCTGGCTATTCATCTTGAATATAATGTAAATATTACTTATGTATAGTTAAAGTCATGGTTTCAAATTATAAAGATAAATAAGTGTTTAGGGCCAGTGTTTAAACATCGATTTTGTTTGAACTGTAAGATTAATGACTAATGTCTTTGAAGTCCATCCTGGATTAACTGCAGAAGTTCAAATAGATGCATTGTCCTTGTAAATTGGCTGATGAAGGCTTTTGTTGGCTGTTGATAATCTATGCATTCCATTTCCATGATGCCATGATGCTGCTGGCCAGGGGTGGACTGGGAAGAGAAATTGGCCCAGGATTTTACATAGAAACTGGCCCAAAAATTGGTGGGGGGTTCGCTGTCCTTTTGTACATATCGCTGCCCGTTCTGCATAACGCGACGGCTCATTTCAGTTTACCGCTGCCCATTCGGCCTGTTTCGCGGTCAGCCCACCAGCCTGCCCGGTTCTCCCAATGGACAGCCCGCCCCTGATCGGCCCCAAAGTGCGTCGGCACACCGGGAAAATGCCTGGTATGCCAGATTACCAATCCAACCCTGCTGCTAGCTGTTTGAAGGTTTGAAAGGCATATTTAAGCAGCATAAAAGTAATCCACACGACTCCAGTTGATCAGTGAATGTCTTCTGAAGCAAATCGATAGCTTTGTGTATGAAACAATTAGATAATTAAAATGTTTTTAACTTTAAATCGTTGCTTCTCCCACTGCTGTTTTGCTGTTAGAAATGTCCTAATTCTCACGTGATGTTCGTTCCTCTGTTGTATACAAAGCATGCTCTTCTGACTTCTCGCGTGAACACACCATTGCACTTATGTCATGCATCTACAGGTAGCAGGAAGTGTTATTTAAAGGTTCATAATTATTATGAATTATCGATTTACACAAACTTATCGATTTGCTTCAGAAAACATTCATTGATCGACTAGAGTCATGTGAATTACTTTTATGCTGTCTAAATATGCGTTTAGAACCATCAAACAGCCAGCAGCATCATGGCACACATTTGCTTTCATTGTATGCACAAACAGAGCTGAAATGTGCTTAAAATCTTAATTTCGGTTCTGCTAAAGAAGGAAAGATATACACATCTGTGATGGCTTAAAGGTGAGAAATCATGAGAGAATTATCAATTTTGGTGAACTAATCCTTCAAAACATGTGTAACTCCATCATTATTGCTAGCAGTAAGCTTTCAAAGTCACTTTATCAGACCTTTTAACGTTCTATGCATTGCAAAAGAGAACTGTTTAATCTTTTATGCAAACCACTGAGGTTTAAAGCTTGCAAGTACATCAATCACATGTATGCCATCACATTGCCTAAATGGCACATAAAAACTGATGTTGCATATCAAAATGGCTTTGAGGGCAGCAACGACCTTCAGAATGGGACAGAGGAGATGGTTTCCTGGCAGCATCCCCTGTGTGTCAGTCTCCTTGAAGATCCATTATTATAGTATCCATCCTGCAACATTATTTCCATTCAGCAGTGTCTCTCTGGTGGCACTTGTAGCTAATTCAGCTGTAATGATATCTCAGATGTTTCAATCTCATCACTGATGTTTCATGAATTTTATTATAAACCCTAAACCAACATCAGAGATTCACTACATGATAAAGCCGTTCTGACCCTGATGAGAAATGCAAATTGGGAGAGCCCATCTCTCCTTCCTTCCCTTGTGTATAGTGATGCAGCCGTAAGCAGTTATGCAGAATTCATGGACAGGGCTTCTTGCACATGAAATATCCACTGAAAGCCTTATTATTTTATATGGGTTCTGTGGTACAGCGATTCTGTTAAATGAGTAAACACTTGCTCAGCTACTAATATATTTTGTTGTATGATAACCCAAATTCACTCATAAGGAGAAATGTGGGTATTTCTCTTATCAAAGACCACAATGTTGGCCCAGAACTTTCTGAGTGTGGGCTGAAATCTCTCAATCATGCCTTAGAGAGAACACAATCTAGTCTAGACAGCCATGCATTATTATCACACATTATTAGTTCAGGCAAGATCTTTTTGAAACAGAGTTTTAAGCCTTTTAGATAGAAAGGACCATTTAGCTTCTCAATGGACCATGGTCCATAAACATAAAGCTTTGCACAACACGGCTGAATCGGTCTCTGTCTTCTTTTTATTGAAGTACTGCTTGTTAAGCCTAAATGCTTATGTATCAGTGTGATATTTCTTTTTCCATGCCACTATCAGGCAGGCCAGGTTTAGATGTCAGGTTGAATAAAAACTTTGATGTGGTTGCATTTAAAATCTGTATCTCATGGACCTGTATTGACTGCCTCCAGCCATTTTCACATCTTTGTAAGATAGTTGATTTCAGAATTAGTTGCTAGACCACTATGGTATAATTTATAAGTCAAAGTGTGAAAGTGATCTTTTAGCAACATGACTCTGCGTGAACTGCTATGAACATCTACAGTGCTAATCAAATGTGACATTTATAAAGAAGAAACACTGTTGCAATCTACGTATGTATATCTATGTGTGTATATAAACAAACACATATTAACATAACTTCTTTTCAATTATGTAAATATTAATTTAGAGAAAAATGTATAATATATGTGACAGGGCGGAGGGCGGGGCCAGGTCGTGATTATACACACCTGGTCCCTTATCGGGCTAATTGAGGACGGTGGTGTGGGAGAGAGAGATAGTTTACGGACATGTCCGTCATGTGTGTGTCTTGTCTTTTGTTGAAGTTTCTCATTAAACTATTATTTATATTGTTAAGCCAGTTTTCAACTCCTCCTTGCCCATCTAAATTCCTTTACACTGGTGCTGAAATCCGGGAAGGATGAGGGATACGCCGTAGTAGAGTTCTCGCCACTACCGTCCACCCCAATGGAGCAGCCGCCTGCCGGGGGACGAGGACCCCGGCCGCCTGGAAGCGGAGGAACTGCCACAGTGTCCTCTTTCAGCAGGATAATGCGCCCTGCCACACTGCACGCATTGTCTGGGAATGGTTTGAGGAACATGATGACGAGTGCAAGGTCTTGCCCTGACCTCCAAATATATATACAGTATATACCTTAACATTGAGTAATATGCTAAATTGCTAATTTGGTTCAAGAAAATCAGTTGCCATTAATCAAAAACTGCCAAAAGATATTTGGCTAGTCAAATGAAGCTTAACATTGTCTCTGTGTCTGTTTTTGAGTTGCCACAGTGTGCAATAGACTGGCAAATCTTAAGGTCAATATTAGGTCAAAAATAGCAAAATAGAAACAGCTTTCTTTAGAAACTCTTCAGTCAGTCATTGTTTTGAGGAATGGAGGTCATTCAATGCTTGAAATTGCCAAAAAACTGAAGATTTCATACAAAGGTGTACACTACAGTCTTCAAAGACAAAGGTCAACTGGCTCTAACAAGAACAGAAAGAGATGTGAAAGGCCAGATCTACAAGAGAATAAGTACATCAGGGTCACTAATTTGAGAAATAGATGCATCACATGTCCTCAGCTGACAGCTTCATTGAAGTGAGCTTCATCCTCACTACATTCTATAGAGGGACTATTGAGAGCATCCTGAGCAGCTGCATCACTGCCTAGTTTGGGACTTTAACCATTTCAGACCGCAAAGCCCTGCAGAGGATAGTGAGGACAGTTGATAAGATCATCGGGGTCTCTCTTCCCTCCATCAAAGACATTTACAAACAACACTGCATCCACAAAGCCACCAGCATTGTGGACGGCCCCACACACCCCTCACACAAACTCTTCACCCTCCTGCCGTCTGGCAAGAGGTACCGAAGCATTCGGGCCCTCATGGCCAGACTGTGTAACAGCTTCTTCCCCCAAGCCATCAGACTCCTCAATACTCAGAGACTGGACTGACACACACACGTGTCCTGAGTTGCACTTTAATAATTGTCCCTTTATAACTGTCTGCTACCTCAATAACTGCTATGTCCATAGAACACTATCTCATAGTATGTTATGTTTACATTTGTCATTTTTAGCACTACTGTTACTGGTTGGGACTGTACTGTCTCTTACTGTGTCTATTGTCCTGTTCATTGTTAGTAATTTATTGTACTGTCCTGTACTTTTTGCACACGTTTGCACGTGCACTTTATATAGGTATTTTATTTAGTCTGTGGTTCTGGGTATGTCCTATGTTGTTTTATGTAGCACCATGTTCCTGGAGGACCGTTGTCTCATTTCGCTGTGTATTGTACTAACTGTATATGGTTGAAACGACAATAAAAAACACTTGACTTGACTTGACTTGAATTCTACCCGCACAAAACCAGTTTCATGTACAACAGTAAAGAGGAGACTCAGAAGCGTAGGGTGAAGTGAAATGTCACCTGAGTATCTGGACAAACTGACAGTTAGAATGCCAAGGATCTGCAAAGCTGTCATTGCTGCACGTGGAGATTTTTTTTATGAAATCTCTTTGAAGTGCCTGTCTGGCACCAACAATCATCCATGCAATTATCTTATCAGCCAATCGTGTGGCAGCAGTGCATATAATCATGCAGATACAGGTCAGGAGATTCAGTTAATGTTCACATCATGAAAAATGTGATCTCAGGGATTTGGACCGTGGCATGATTGTTGGTGCCAGATGGGCTGGTTTGAGTATTTCTGTAACTGCTGATCACCTGTTATTTTCACACATAACAGTCTCTAAAATTGACCCCAAATGGTGCCAAAAATAAAAAAAACATCCAGTGAGCAGCAGTTCTTCGGATGGAAATGACTTGTTGATGAGAGAGGTCAACAGGAAATGGTCAGACTGGTTCGAACTGACAAGTCTATGGTAACTCAGATAACCACACTCTACAGTTGAGGTGAAAAGAATGCTATTAAGAGATGCGGGTTGGTGCTGTTTTGGCGGCACGAGGGGGACCTACACAATATTAGGGAGGTGGTTTTAATGTTGGGGCTGATCGGCATGTATATAAGGATATTTAGCTAATATCTAAATTAGAATTCTTGTGTTTTAAAGAATATCCAGCCCCATCTTTCTCTAACCTGCCTCAAATCACCACTGTGCTTATGCCCATGCTACTGCTGTTGCCATGGAAATTTATAAAATAAGATCCTGGCATGAACAATATGCATAAATAAAAAAAATCTGTTGATGATATTTGAATCTTGATGGAAGTATGGTTCCATTAGCTCTTATGAGTAATTGAGCACCAAATCATTTAGCAGGAGCCATATTCCTTTCTCGCTAGAGTGAACGGATTGATCTAATTTTAGCTCAATATTCAGTGAACCCTGTAAACCCAGAGGGGGGGGAGGAACGATGACAAATTAACCATGCTCATAAATGACGGCATGTGAATGTTGTAGGCGTGAACTGAAATCTCATGTTTAGTAATACCTGTCTCATCACCACAACACCTGGCTTTGACGGTAGTATGCAACCAGAGGGAATAAATACGTCAAAACGCTTCTGTTCCAATCATAATCTCTGTCTCTCTCCCAAAACACACACAAGATGGTTATCTATCACAACTTATCAAAACTTCATAAAAATCATCTTAAATAGTCTCTCTTCGATATGTTTAGCTGCATCAAGTTGCTTAAACAGACAAGTTTGGTCCCTTGGGACACCAGGCCTGTTACCTGCTAATGACGAAGAATCTCATAAGAGAAGTTAATGAGACTCAGTCACACATAGCTTTAGCTCATTACCGTGAATACTTGAAGAGAATAAAGATCTTTCCCTGTGAGAAATCCATCAATGAGACTAACAACCAAAGTCATTATACATCCAGTCATTATCATTTTCTTCCTTTACTAATTTCAGCCAGAACTCAGAAGGCAACTAATGATAAGAAAGGATGACACCTTATTGAACATGTTGTGGGAGAGCAAGATACAGATAAATTGAGTAAGTGTGAGACAGTGAAATATAGAGACAGCTGGCTCTCTGTTATTCACCCTCCAGTAATCACAGTCCTGACCATGAACCTCAGAACACAAGGCTCAAATCATAAAATGCTAACACAGCACTCTGTAGAGGAGAAAGGGCGGAAAAAGCACTTCACACAGCATGCTTAGATTTATATTTACCCTTTCCTCTGTCAAAAAATAACTCCCTTGTTCTCCCTGTTGTCTCTTTGTAGTTCAGACAATTTATGATTGCTTCCTAATTAAACAACAGTGGTAAGTGTAATGAATATAAAGTACAGTTGTCACATCACTATATGTCAATAGTCACGCCTCATTCACGTAAGGTAAAGTGTCAGAACTGCAAGCTGATTATAAACACTTTATAACTTTGAAGATACTGGATACTTCTCCTTTGAGTGTTGTTGCTTTTCTCAAGCTGTTAATCATTGTGTTAACATTCTGACCAAAATGCTTCAGTAACACACTGATATAGTGGCCCTATCAGCAGTGCCAGCCACAAGCCTGTGGACCCTTTTGACAGAGTTCAATGACATATTTCCACTTTAATTTAGCAGGGTATATTTATAGCAATTCCTTTTCTCTTATATGAAATATTGTCATAAATGAACATACGTATATATAAAGTTATTATTATTATTATTATTTTTTATTATTATTATTATAATACAATTTTCTCCCTATTTGGAATGCCCAATTTCCACTACTTAGTAGGTCCTCATGGTGGCGTGGTTACTCACCTCAGTCCCAGTTGCCTCCACTTCTGAGACCGTCAATATGCCAGCACACTTTTTGGCCGATCAGGGGCGGAATGGCCATTGGGAGAACAAGCGACCAGTGGTTCGGCTGCAAAACGTGCCGAATGGGCCATGATAAGCAACAATGAGCAGACCACTGGTAAATTTTTTACTTGTTTTGACTATAAAAACTCTGCCAGTGCAGCAAGACAAAATACACATGTTAAAAATACATACTCTGAAAAACCTAAATATCTTATGCAGTGCTGTTTCTATAGCAAGATAAATCAAATTGATCTTGTTTTAAGGATTTGTAGATATTTTTACAGGAAAAGAATACAAAAATTATCATCAAGATTGTGATTTTTGCCCTAATTTCAAAGGTCTTTCAAGAAAAAAGAAATTATTATCCAACGTGAAGTTTCTTGATAAAAAAATATGATTGTGCCTGGTAACATGAGCATGTAAATTGCTAGAAATAGCATTTAGCTTAGCGTAAAGCTGATAATTTAGGTACACAAGGTTTATTTAAATTTCTTCTGCTCCAAACTTACTTCAAACTTATTTCTCTGTCTGCTCGTATGAATTTCACACATCATAAGAAAGCGTTTCACCGCTGTTCAAATGCACTTTGGATCGCATCATTTATATGTATAAATGTTTTCCATCTGAAAGGACTAAATATTAAATAAATCACATTTTAATAAAATGCAAAGTAATCTCTTTAGTAATAAAAATACTTTTTGAATGTAACTGTATTCTAATGACCAATTATTTAAATTGTAACTGTAGTGGAATACAATTACTTATATTTTGTATTTTAAATACATAATCCCATTACATTTGTTTTGTTACTCTCCAACCCTGCCTATATTATATGTTTAACATGTATTGCCAAATATCACATTGAAGAAAAAAAGAAAGATTTTGTGAATTAAATAAATTATATAATTATATAGTCATAGTATATAGTTATTATATAGTCATTATATAGTGATAATTATATTCTCCACAATACAACTACTGTAAATATACTTTTTAAAAATTTTTTTTTTATTGTATGTGTATTCTATATTGAGTGTATTGTTTACTGTATATTATTATTGCGTTGTATAAGTATGTGTACATTTGATATGTAAATTGTGTTGTGTAAATATGTTGTTTATTGTAAAGTGGTTTATGTCTTGTCACTGTCATGACTGCTATGTTGCTCGGAACTGCACACAAGACTTTCACCTACTGTTGCACTCGTGTACATGGTAGTGTGACAATAAAGTGATTTGAATTGATTTGATTGAAAGCAGAAAAATGTAAATACTTTTCTACATTGGATAAGTTAGTTTAAGCTTGAAGTTAAAAATATTAAGTAAATACTACATTTGTTTCTAGTTCGAACATGTAAAAATGAACACCATAGCTTATACGTTTACATTATGTATGGTTATTTGTTATTTTTATAATGTGTCATCATATGTCAATTGTAAAGTAGAAAACCATGTCATGTTATTCGCTTATTTGAGTAAATTTCAGTGGTACATAAAATAGGTACATTTTACTTAATTTTTCGAAGTTTTAGTTCACAGCTGCACCGGGTTTGCACCGGGTTTGAATATTTAATGAGGTTTCATGGAATGTTTAAAATAAAAACATAAAAATGTTTTAAGGTAAATTTACTCTCTCACTTCAATTAATTGTATGCCATGAAATTAAGCAGATTTGATTAAATTTTATAGCATTAAATTTGACAAAAATGTGTGCAAAAGCGGCAAAATATGAATTAAATAAATCTTACTTGTCATTTTTTTTTCAGTTCTGTATGGGGACATCGTTATGTGTTATATTGCCGTGACATAATTGGGGAAAATATCCGTCATAAAAAATAAATGTTCTTTATGACTCTAAATAGTGGAGTTTAGGTCATTAAATGTATTTATTATGCACTTTGTGTTATATTTCCATGACATAAATGGGGAAAACATCCACCATAAAGAATTATTTCACCATATAACCCTAAATAGTGCAGTTTAGGTCATGTAATAATAATTAAAAAAAAAAAAAATCTAGAACTGATTCAACTTTAGTTTTAGAATTGCTTACATTTTAGAGTCCATGTTTAGTACATTTATCTGCCTGTCTGTAGAACAAAGCACACAATTACAAAGAGGATGTGCTGTTTCTAAGAGCAAAAAAAACTTCAAGGTACTTATTTAGCTTGGCTGCTGGGGACCTACACAATTAGAAGATACCTTGTCATTTTGCCATCCTGTTCATTAAAGTCTTAAATTATGCTCTTGTTTTGAGGTCTGTGTCTTTGACTATTTTAGCAGCAAATACAGCAATGTCAAAACTTGCTTGAATATGATCTTTTCAGCAGGAAAAGTAAACAATCCAGCCATATTATTAATCTAATAATATTCTCAGTAATAAGCAGATCTGAGGTATCTCTCTAAATAATGGGTGACATCTAGTGGTCTAAAGTATTAATATTTTAAATATTATTCATTGTGCAATACTCGTGTAGTTCGGCCTACTGAAATCTCATGTAAACAACACTTAACGTAGTATAAAACAAATCACAGTTTGACCTTAAAATCGTACTAAAGTCCATCCCTTTTTATTTTATTATGTATAGAGAAGTCATGGCACCATTATAGAGCCTCATTCTTACTTTTACCACAGGTTTAAAATGAAAACTTTAATTTTAGAAATGTAATTTAAAACACTGAGCCTTCTAGAAAGCTAAACACGAGGGCAAGTGGGTAGTTTTATAGCTTCAAGTATGTCTGCTCAATTTCAGTGAATGTCCCTGTCTTTGAATTCATGTGTTTTGATCCCCATCCAGGCCCATCTTTCTTTAACTTGCCTCAAATCACCCCTGTGCTTATGCCCATGCTACTGCCGTTACCATGGAAATATATAAAACACATATCCTGGCATGAACAAGATTATTTCCGCTAAAGAATGACACCACTAAAGGGACAGCAAAGTCATAAAAATGTGTTTGCTTTCAGCAAATAAGCACGAGATGATTCATTCTGTCCGTCCATGATTTTGTGATAAACTTAGTTTAAGCCATCTAGCCATTATGTCCTTGCTGCTGGCGGTTAAGAAGTCGACGGCCACAGGCAGCTATAAAAACCTTTCTTGGATGCATCAAATACAGCTCATTAAACACATAGCTCTCCAACTGGGCCCTGTGTTACAGCTGTTATATTAGTTTAACCTAGTGTTTACCTAAAATGTATTTATGTCACCCTGTGGGGAGAGGTAATGTTATTTACGCTAGCTATTCTCAGAAAAAAATGTGATGGTCTCAATTGTGTTCTGTTACTCGTGCAAAGATTACAGGTTATTTTCCATGAAGGTGTGACAAAGAAGAACAATACGAAATTGAGTCGTTGAAATGACAATCATTGACTGTCACCATTGTGTGTCGGACATTGTGCAAGGCATTCAAAACCCAGCTATCTCTAAAGGGACTGTCAAACAGTATTGCTTTGTCACAATAACTATCATGAGGCTGCTGTTACCCCTGACTCAGTCCGCTAGAGGGAGCTCTTTAGCAATAATATAAAATGGATGGAGTTGAGTTTCCTTCTTCGAAATACCCAGCAGGTGTCACTGTGGGATTGACCTCATGCCATCCCAGATGTGTAAGACTTTCTTTCTTCTGCTGAACACAAACGACGATTTTTAGAAAAATATCTCAGCTCTGTTGGTCCATTCAATGTAAGTGAATGGTGGCCAGAACTTTAAAGCTCCAAAAAGCACACAAAGGGAGCATAAATGTAATCTATGCGACTCCAGTGGTTTAATATGTCATCAGAAGTGATATTATAGCTGTGGGTGAGAAACAGATAAATATTTAAGTCCTTTTCTACTAAACTTTCACCAGCCCTCCTATGCGTTTTCACAAAAGGTTTTGTTTTGTTTTTTTGCTGATTCACATTCTTTGTGCATATCGTCACCTTCTGGGCTGTTGTACAAATATGATTTATTTATTCTTTTCCTTTCCTTTCTCTCTCCCATATTTTTCTTTGCCCTCCCTGCCCAGTAGGTGGCGATATGCACAAAGAATGGGAATCGCCAAAAAACATAAGAAGAACTCAGTCCTCTCGTGAATGCGCATATGAGGGCTGATGAAAATGTTAAATATTAAATAATGTTGATCTTTTTCTCATCCACATCTATCATATCTCTTCTGAAGACATGGATTAAACCACTGGAGTTGTGTGGATTACTTTTATGCTGCCTTTGTGTTTTTTGGAGCTTCAAAGTTCTGGCTACCATTCACTTGCATTGTATGTAGCAACAGAGCTGAGATATTCTTCTAAAAATCTTTGTGTTCAGCAGAAGACGGAAAGTCATACACATCTGGGATGGCTTGAGAGTGTGTAAATGGTGAGAGAATTATTTTTTTTTGGGTGAACTAAAATGCTAAAAATCTGCTTCTTAACTTATTAAAAACTACTTTAAGAAATTTCCTCTGCAAAATTGTACATAAAATTGGTCTAACAAAGCAAACTTTAATGTAGAGTGACATCAATGTAGCGAGATGGTCAAGTGGTTTAAATCTTACCTAGAGAAAAGGAAACAGTGTGTAAGAGTGTGCAACATAACATCTTAATATTTAGATTATTATGTTGGAGTTCCATTATTTTATGTCCATTGCTGTTCAGTTTGTTAGTTAATGATCTTCCAAATGTTTGTCCTTGGGATACTACCTGTCAAATGATGCTGTTATTTATGTACATACAGAAAATAAGCAACAGGCTGCCCAAAAATTGTCTTCTGCAATGGTTCAGGTATCAAAATGGCTTACCAAATCATGTTTGCATCTCAGTGTCAAGAAAACAGTATGTATGATTTTACAAAAAGAGCAAATTATGACATTGAAGTATATGTCCAGGGGCAGAAGCTTGATATAGTCAAATAAGTGAAATATTTTGGAATAATAATTGATTCTCAGCTTTTTTTTAAAAAAACATTGAAAGTTGTGACTACAGTGAAAATCAATACAGCCAATTTTAGATGAATTAGAAACGGTTTAACTACAGATGCATTAGAGTTAATAATGAATGCTATGGTTCTTCCACATATTACATATTGCATGACTACTTGGACACAAACATATAAGTCCATTCTAAAGCCTGTTGAAACGTCTATATTGCAATCTCTTAAGGTATTATTAAAAAGTCAAATAGGTTCCATCACTGTGATATTTTAACTAAGTATTCTTTTTTGAGCTGGGAACATCTGATGAAATTTGGTTATTTAATGTTGGTTTTAAAGATACTGAATGGTTTTGCACCATCCATATTCAAGGAGTACATTTATAAAATAACAGGAAGGAACACAAGACTTCCAATAGAATTAAAAGAACAAACAAATCATGGTGGTTTTTGCACACAACTAAATTAATTGAAATGTTTTTATGTGATCTGTGATTTTGTTCTCTCTCTCTCTCTCTCTCTCTCTCTCTCTCTCTCTCTCTCTCTCTCTCTCTCTCTCTCTCTCTCAATTTTTCAATTTTAAAGTACTTTATTGGCATTATTGTGTTTACATACAATATTCCCAAAGCATTAATACACAAAACAGATAATGTCAAGACATATAATAATAAAATGGTAACAAATAACAATAAAGATAGAATTAAAATAAGGTGCCAGGTAATGAATCAAATAAAAACTATAATAAAAATATACTCTATACAATATAAGATAAAATAAGCATTTAACAGGACATTATGAACATAAGAGAATAAAAGTACTGTGACTGAAGTATATTAAGGCAGTGATTGGTTTCTGAGGGTTTTGCTGCAACTGATGCATGATGGTCCTCCCCCAGTAACACCAGCATCTGATCTCTCTCTCTCTCTCCTTTTTTAACATCAACCTGCCCAGGGACTACAGATGAAAATTTCCCATTTTGGCTAAATCTGGTAAATTTGACATTGATATTATGTTTCTTAATGTGTATTGTCCCTGATTAAATAAATACAAATACAAATCATTTCAATTGCATGCCGTTTGCATACCTACTATTTTCAAAAAATTGCCAATATACAGTTTATACTGTGCATTCAGTAAGCGAGTATTCTATTCCTTTATAAATAATCATGGTCCACTGTGGACTAGACAGATGTTGCTGAATTGGTCTCTTGCAACACAAATTGTCAGTAACACCTCTGAACTCATCTTGTACAATTTATTACATCATACATACATACATACATACATACATACATACATACATACATCAATGACTGATGGTGTTGGTTGAGGAGATTCAACTAATACTATGTAAAGCATTTTGAGTGCCTAGAAAAGCACAATATAAATGTAAGGAATTATAATAATTATTATCATCTGAGTCATCCCTATTCCACCGCATTTCAACAGCAAGCTTTGTCAACTTTTGGCAAACTAACTTACCAATAACTACACTTAACACTGATTATTTGAGAGCACATTTCAGATATAAACTTTCAGTTGGTAAACTTTCACCAGAACTCATATGCACGTTCATGAAAGGTCTTCTTTTGTTTAATGCTTTTCCTTTCCTTATCCTTCCCTTTTTACTTTCTCATTCTTGCCCAGTAGGTAGCAATTTGCATGAAGAATGGGATTGCCAAAAACACAAGGAGAACTCATAGCCTATGATGGCTGATTAATGCATATTTATATTAAAAACATTATTTACTGTAAATATTTATATGTCAGTTAGGATCACTACTTAATTTTAAGAATGTGAAGTGTCAGAATAATAGTAGAGAGAATTATTTATTTCAGCTTTTATTTCTTTAATCACATTCCCAGTGGGTCAGAGGTTTACCTACAATTTGTTAGTATTTGGTAGCATTGCAATGAATTTTGGCCCATTCCTCCAGACAGAACTGGTGTAACGGAGTCAGGTTTGTAGGACTTCTTGCTCGCACACGCTTTTTCAGTTCTGCCCACAACTTTTCTGTCAGATTGAGGTCAGGGCTTTGTGATGGTCACTCCAATACCTTGACTTTGTTGTTCTTAAGCCATTTTGCCACATCTTTGGAGGTATGCTTGGGGTCATTGTCCATTTTGAAGACCTATTTGCAACCGAGCTTTAACTTCATGGCTGATGTCTTGAGATATTGCTTTAATATATTCACATCATTTTCCTTCCTCACAATGCCATCTATTTTGTGAAGTGCAACAGTCCCTCTTGCCCCCCCCCCCCCCCCCCCCCCACCACAATATTTGTTTCATCAGACCAGAGGACATTTTTAAAAAAAGTAAGATCTTTGTCCACATGTGCACTTGCCAACTGTAGTCTGGCCTTTTTATGGCAGTTTTGAGCATTGGCTTCTTCTTTGGCTTGAGCAGCCTTTCAGGTTATTTGGATATAGGACTCGTTTTTACCGTGGATATAGATACTTGTCTACCTGTTTACTCCAGCATCTTCACAAGGTCCTTTGCTGTTGTTCTGGGATTGATTTGCACTTTTCGCACCAAACTACATTCATCTCTAGGAGACAGAATGCGACTCATTCCTGAGTGGTGTGGTGGCTGCGTGGTCCCATGGTGTTTATACTGGCATACTATTGTTTGTACAGATGAACGTGGTACCTTCAGGCATTTGAAAATTGCTCCCAAGGATGAACCAGACTTGTGGAGGTCCACAATTTTTTTCTGAGGTGCACGTCCAATAGATACCTAGATAGGCTTGACATATGTTTATGGACTTTTCCAAACTACTTAAAGGCACATTTACCTTAATGTATGTAAACTTCTGACCCACTGGAATAATGATATAGTAAATTAGAAGTGAAACAATCTGTCTGTAAACAATTGTTATAAAAATTACCTGTACCATGTCCTAAACAACTTGCCAAAACTATAGTTTGGTAATATGAAAGCTGTGGAGTGGTTAAAAAAATAGTTTTAATAACTTCAACCTAAGTGTATGTAAACATGTGACTTCAACTATATATACACACACACACACACACACACACACACACACACACACACACACCACACACACACACACGCTGTATAAAAAAGATTGCTTGAGCTTTACAGTTAGGAAATATATTATACTACAGTGAAGGAATATAATAGATAGTTAAGAACATTACATTTTTCACTTGTGATTGTTGGCAAATATACTGTACCCCTATAGATTCACCCTTGCACCTTGACCTTCTCTAAAATGTATTTTTTTAAACATGTTTTGCCATATTTGGAAATAGATAGTGTTGTAAAAGACTGAAAGTAGATGCTTTGATCTTTGTTGGCTCAATCTACAGTCACGCTACTCTTTAATTGTCTGAAAAAACCTACCAAACCCCAGTTGTTGGCTGTTTAATTCAAGAGCTACAGAAAAAAGGACAGAAAAGTTTTGTTTCTTTCTGCATTAGCTTGAAAACTAATGCTTCATTTGTAATCACAGTTTTTGGTTATAGATTTGGCGTTATAATAGACCTCACAGTGGTGGACTGGATACTAATGATTCTGTGCACTCAAATAGAAAGGAAAGCATATAGAACTGCCATGCTTTTTTTTTTATTAAAGTCTATTTTTACAATGTGGTAGCAAATTTCTTAATTTAGTACATTTTGTAAACTTGTTTTGTTCAATTAGCAATAAAACTTACCTCATTGGCAATATTCTTGGCAATATTCTTCACTCATCAAAGCTAAATCTATAAGATCAGACAAAACCACTACGAAACTCTGCTCTTCAGACTGCTAATCTGTCACCCAAACTGCAGATTCATAAAGGGGAATTCACACACCCAAATGGAACCTCCCTTTGTTCCATCTCTTCTGAAACATGCTGACAAGTTAAAAATTATATGTCAGACATATGCCTGTTCGCCACATTGGAGTTTTTAACAGCTATGTAAATCACACAATCCGTGCTGTTATGCAGAGCGTTCAAGCCACTTCACAGTCACAAACCCAGACAGTCCAACAAACATAACCAAAGCTTTTTTCTTCTTTTTTGATGTAACATTCTAACAATAAAGTGTCTGAGAATATTATAAACAGGCTGTGTTTTCTATGGAAAAATAAACAAAACAAAAAAACAGGGCACATATTTTTGAATTTTCTAACTAACTGTATCTTGATTAAGTGATGAAGCAGCAACAAAAAATAATTACTAACTTGACACAAAGCCTGTAACATGTTTAGATCTTATGTTAGTATTTAAGTGGTTCATTTGCCATATAATCTATTAAAACTAAATTTTTCATATCATTAAACAGGTTTGTTTGAAGATGGAAGCAAAGCTTTGATCTAAGCATTTCCAAAGAAAACAGTTGCTTTCAGTCATTAGTCAATTTAGTTTTGGGTTTTATGTAAAGAAAAATGTTACTATGTCAAGATGGTCCTGTACTGTCAACAGCTATTTTTTTTAAACATTTTCCCCAGTTTTATTTAGTTTTTACCCTTAACATTTTATTTCACTGAAAGACTCGAGTTAGGCATCTCCCCTACAAAATTACAGATTTAGAGAGAATGGATCTTTGGTTTGTCCAGTTCCACTTGCCCATCTTCTCATATTTGTGTTAAGCAGTTGGTGATCACAATGAGTCTCAAGTATTCTCTTACACACACCCAGGCATAAACCCACACCAAGACAAATAGACAGAAATGCCAAAGAAAGCTGGTTCCCAATCAATTCAGTCACGAATGCTGCATCATAGCTGACGGTATGGGGTTATCCCCGTAGACATAGCCAATCTTTGAAACTCTTTAATATCTCACCAATTTTAATTGGCAGATAATTCTTTGTGCTCAGTTTCACTCACGTGTGTAGCTGGTGTATATGGAGGCAGTGCATAGCGCTATCTCTCTCTTGTACTCTGCACAGAAAATGTTATTTTCTTCTACTAAGGATCACCGTCAAGCTTTGCACCTCTCACAGCAGGTGGATCAGAGTTTTCCTATACCCCCTGTGATGCTCCGGCGATAGCGGATACTAACCTTCACCGGACAGCGGTATACTGTGTGCAATCTAAAAGAGCGGTTTATTTTATAACGTCTTTTTAAAGATGCCATTTCGTAAATGTTTTCCACCCTGTGAATGGTATGTCCCCTTATCCAATGGGCACGAGCACTGTGTCCTCTGCCTGGGTCAGGCTCATTTAGAGGCGGCGCTCGGTGGGTCAGATTGCACTCACTACGAGCGCATGAGACTCAAAACTCTATGCTCTCGGCACTCCCTATTTCTGAGGGATGAGTCCAGTCCCTTCCCCTTCCACCATGCTCGTTCTGTGGCTCCCAAGGGACCCCACCAGGGAGACGTGTGAGGGCGGGATGAGCTAGATGAGTTTGAGTAGGACATTTTATCAGCGCAAGCCTTGCGTGTCTCCTCGCCTCATCTGCAAGCATTTTTGCCTGTGGAGTATGCCTGTGATGACCTGCATCCTGTTATCGGGGTGAAGGGCTCCATTATGTTTGGCACTCAATTTGAGGATAAGGACAAAATGGTGTCAGAAGGTGAGCCCTAGACACAGTCGTTGGATTAGCTTGCCAGGACTTTTCTCAGAGGAAAGGATGGCCGTGCTAGAGTTTCTCAAACTGAACTGTTTCAGGTGCTCCCTCGGGTGGCCGAGAACGTCAAATTAGATTGGCCCACTCATAGTGTGTCTAAGCGTTCTTGGCTATATGATCGGTTCTATCTGAGCTGGCGCAACTCTGTGTACTGCCGCCCGGTGCTGTTCTTCCCTGAGCTGCACAAAGAGCTCACAAAGACATGCTGTTTGCCATACTCATTGTGAATGCTTGTCTCAGGAGCTGCAGTCTTCATGATGCTGGACTGCACTGATATACATTGATTCCCCCAGTTGTAAATGTGGTAGCGAAACACCTGTGCCCCTCTTCGACCGCTGCGTGGAAATCCAGGCCCACTCACCCATCCAGGCCTTGTAGGATGACATCCACTCTACTGGACAAGGCCTACAAGTCAGGCTGGATCGGCTTTGCACACCATGGCGATGCTGCAAGCCTACCAGGCTGATCTGCTGAGAGAAATGGACAGGAGCGGGCCAGACCAGAGTCCTTCATGGAGTTGCATCGTGCCACAGACATGGCTCTCCGGGCTACTAAGATCACCGCCCAAGCCATCGGAAGATCCAGGGGTGGCCTGGTGTCTGCTGAGCACCATCTCTGGCTTAATTGTTAGAGATGCCGATAGTGCTGATAGATGCCCCGATGTCTCAACAGGGCCTGTTCAGTGACGCCATTAGGGCTTTCACTGAAAGGTTTCAGGTGGCACAGAAGCAGTCGCAGGCCTAATTAGCACCTCCTGCTTATACCACTGCGGGGTGCTCCGTAGCACTTGCTCGTTCTCCTCCTCTGGTCATTTTTTACTCAGAAACAAATTCTGTCTCATGTTTGTCCTATGGACTGGTTTGCATTAATCAACCTGAAAGTGCTTATTTTCACATACACATATTCCCTCATCACAGGCCATTCTTGAGATTCGCATTCGAGGGGACTGCTTACCAGTTTACATTTCAGCTTATCCCTGGCTCCTTGCACATTCACGAAATGTGTTGATGTGACTATCACTCAATTGAGGCTGAGCGGCATTCCCGTTGTAAATTGCCTCAATGAATGTTTGCTCTTAGCACAGTCAGAGGAACAAGCTTACAAACACACAGACCTGTTACCTGTTACTACACATTTGGAGTCTTTGGGACGGAAAGTCATAGGGTTGAAGAGCATGTTAATGCACAGCTGTCAGATTTCATTTCTGGGATCTATCTATGATTGGAAGAGCATGTTCATTCCATTCACCGGTGTTTGAACATTTTCAAGCAGCAAAAAACATTTCCATTGAAACTTTTTCAATGAGCCATGGGCTTCATTGTATGTCTAGCTGTGTTAACCATTTGGAAAATGGCCACATTGAATCAAACAGGTGTGTCATTTGGTCAAGTGTACATGTGTCGAGCATGTGCTGGGGAGCCCTGTGCGATGGATGATTAGCCTTTGGCACCTGGACAGGTGCTCAAGTGAACAGGCACATAAATTACTAATTTTGTAATTATTCAAATTAAATACTAACTGTATTTCTAGTATTAATGACTTTCCGACCAGCCATCCAGGGGTTTCATGTTCAGTCAGAACCAACAACACGGTGGTCGTGGCTTACATAAATCACCAAGGGGAAGTTCAATCACGACCATTGATGAACCTGGCGTGCCAGCTTCTCCTCTGGTGTGAGAAACATCTCCCATTGATACGTGCAATGCATGTTCCAGGTCACCTGAACCGCGGCACAGATTTGCTCTCACAACTGGGAATTATAAATGTATAATGGAGACTTTGTCCACAGACAGTTCTGATGATATGGAGTTGATTCGGAAAAGCCGAAATAGATGTATTTGCATCACCGGAGAGAACACACTGTCGCCTGTGGTACACCCTGACTCATGCCCTGCTGGGCCCAGATGCTCTAGCCCACAATTAGCCAGCGGGACACAAGTATACACTACTTGGATGCGGTACTGTTGGTTGCACTGAAATGGCCCAACTGCCCATGGTTCCCAGAATTAATAGAGCTCTTGAATGCTGCACCATGAAGGATTCCACTGAGCTGGGACCTGCTCACGCAGGCGGGGGGCACGATTTGGCATCTACATCCAGAATTGTGGAAACTTCATGTGTGGCCACTGAAGAGTGCCCGACTGATTCTTGCATGGCACAAGGTGGTTGAGACCATCTTGCCCCACCACTGTGCCAGTTTGATACATGATGCTTGTGTTAAAAGCACTCTCAGGCCCACAGTTCGAGCCATTGGATTCAGTAAGTTTATGCGTACTCTCAATAAAGACTGTGCTGCTTCTCGCTTTGGCTTCAGTAAAACATGTCAGGAAGTGCTGTCTGTCAACAACCCCTGCTTAGTATTTGGACCAGGCTTATCAAAAGCTGTTCTTAAACCCAGGAAAGTCTACGTGCTGAAAGTTTTGACTACTCCCTTCAGGGCACAGGTTATTACCCTTTAGGCTTTCTCCTCCCATCTGTTCACTTCGGACGAAGCGGAGAGGCTACACACACTGTGTCCTGCAATAGCACTGTGTGCATTTATTGATCGCACAAGGCAAATGCGGCTTTCGGATGGGTGTAAATCTGTCCATTCATCATTCTACTTCTCCTTTCTTATTGTGATGCAAAAAGAAGACTCTGTTAGTGCTACTAACATTGCTACCCCGATGGTTAGTTGGCTTTGTTACATGTGTGAATCAGTAGCACGGCATAATGGAATAAATTCTCTATAGCATCAGCTAATCATGACTGAATTGATAGTGAATGATAAGGTTATGAATGTAACCATGGTTCCCTGAAATGAGGGAATGGCTGGCTGTGCAACTGAATCTTTGCTACAAAGGTTGAGTATCCCTTGCACCCTTCAGTCGAACATTCTGAAGAGATCTATATACACCCAATAAGTGCGCGAAGGTGGAGCACAAAGTGCTTTCTGCCATTTAAAATTCTGCCTTTTTCTCCCCAATTTGGAATGCCCAATTCCCAATGCACTCTAAATCCATGTGGTGGCGTAAAGACTCACCTCAATACGGGTGGTGGAGGATGAATCTCAGTTGCCTCTGTGTCTGAGATCGTCAATCCGTGCATTTTATCATGTGGCTTGTTGAGTGTGTTACCACAGAGACTTAGCGAGTGTGGAGGCTTCACGCTATTCTCTGCGGCATCCATGCACAACTCACCACACACCCCACCGAAAGCAAGAACAACATTATAGTGTCCACAAGGAGGTTAACCCAACGTGACTCTACCCACCCTAGCAACCGGGCCAATCGGTTGCTTAGGAAACCTGACTGGAGTCACTCAGCAAGCCCTGGATTCGAACTCACGACTCCAGGGGTGGTAGTCAGTGTCTTTACTCGCTGAGCTAAAATTTCCTCCCACATCTCGCTCCCTTAATATTTTAAAGAGTTTCAGAGATTGGCTACACCTGCGGTGATAACCCCATTGCATCAACTATGACGCAGCATTTAGTCCCTCATTTCAGGGAAGCATGGTTTCAGTCGTAACCTTATTGATTTTTACTCTTTGAATAATATATTCCTTTAGGCTGTTTCAACAGGTCTGTTTAGTTGAACACAAACGTTGATATTCTTCATAAGAAAATAGCTCATTTTAAAATCATTGGACACTGTGCAAAATAGGATTTGGTTGTTTTAACCCCTGCATTCTGTTAATTACAGGTGAAATCTGATTACGGCTCTGTTTATTTTCACCAGCTGAAAGAGACACTCTTCAGTGACGAGACCTCCATCTGGAATCACATTTTCATCGGCAATAATTGCATTTAAGGTGCAGAGTTTTGGCTAAAAGTGTCGCCTTAATGGTTAACATACAGTAAGTACATGAGAGAGCTTTCTGTTTCACGCTGCAATGTTTTTCATTAACAATTGAACAAGCATATGCATGCTATCTCAGTTAAATAAATAGTAAATAGACTCACTCTATTGTTAAAGACAATTATTAGGCTGATGGACATCATACAGCAAAAAGGTGAATGTAAATTTGGAAATAATTTTTTCCAAATAAGAGCCAAAACCTTTTCTGCAATGCACTTCTTTCCATTTAACACTCCAAAAAAATGATTTTTTTTATTTGATTATTTAATTGCGTTTTATCAATTTACATTTGCAAAATAGAGATTTACTTAATCCATTTGAGTTGGGACAAAATTAATACTTTTTGTGGTGTTAATGTAACATTGATAAATCTGGGCAAGGGATTTCCAGTTCCCTACATGGCTAGGGAGAACAAATGTCAAAATTAAAGGAATATCCCAGGTTTAATAAAAGTTAATCTCAATCGACAGCATTTGTGGAATAATATTAATGAGAAAAAAAAAAAACATTTCAACTTCACACTTGTGTCCCGCTGGCTAATTGTGGTCTAGAGCATCTGGGCCCAGTTCATCCTTTTATTAAAAAATAATAATAAATCACTTTTACAGTGAGGCACTTACAATAGAATTGATGCATTTCTATGCCCAGCCTTATTTATTTTTTATTTTTTTGTAAGTTTTTGGACTGATGTCAAATCATAGTGTATGTAGTTACCCGCAAAATACCGAAAACAGAAAACAAGCAATCAATAGAATGTACCATCACTCGGTAGGACAAAGCTTCTGATTATCATAGAAAATATATCTTTTATTGCGTGTCGTTTGCTGTCAGGCTTAGACTCAGTGATTGTGGCTGCCTGTAGCCTCCTCTGTTTCTGTTTAATTTTCGAGTACTCCATTCAAAACAATAAGCCAGCGCAAAGAATTTAATAAATTATTAGACTACAAAGTCTTCAGACATGCTCTGTAAGTTCTGTTCTCTTGTATGTGTTTAGCTGAGTTCTGTTCTGTGTCGCTATCGCTGTGGAGGACATGTTTTTAGATGTTTACATGTTTACAAAATGCTTGAATGCCCCAATGTCACGAGGGGGCTGCGTGATCTGTTGCTCTTGTGCCCCATCAACGGTCAGTAAACATTTTCACTAAATAATACATTAGATTTTGGTTTGTTTCTCACCAAACTTTATTGTGTGCTTTCATAACAATCATGAGTCTTATGGAATAATTATTAGACTTCTGAATTATAGTTTGCATTCTTTTGAAGCTTGAAGAGGTGGTCACCATAAACTGTCATTGAATGACATCACTGAGAACAAAATGTTTCACAGTTTCTCCCTTTTTGTTAAGATATGAAAGAAAGTCAAATAGGGTTATAACAACACAGGGGTGAATAACCAATGAACAAATTAGTTTTTGGGCGAACTATCCCTTTAAGTGTTATTCTATGAATTTTTGAGCAAGATCAGTTTTTGGGTGAACTATCCCTTTAAGAGTTATTCTATGAATTTTTGAGCAAGATCAGAATAGGAGAAGAGTTGTTAATGTTTACTGATCTATTATATTGGTATTGAAGAAGTGTGTCTGTTATGCTTGAGTTTTGAGGTTTACCATTGTGGTGAAGAATGGCATTTGTGCTTAGGTTGAGGATGATGTTAAAGTATCAAATGATACTTTAATAGTTTCTACTAAATTGACAGTGTAGCAGTTTTACTGTCTTTATATTTATTCATTTTGAATATACTAATGATTAATAACATAAATTAAAAGTGAAATGTAAAAATGAAAATGTATTAAATAAACCATGGTAAATTGAGTTTGCAAACCTAATTAAGTTAAAACTACAACAGTACATTCATTTGATCTAATCCAACTAAATTATGTTGGCTCAATGAAATTGACTTAATCTGAATGATAGACATTAAAATTCTTCAATTAAGGGTAATTACTTTTTTGTGTGTATGAAAGTGAAGGATGATTGAGGCTAACATTCTGCCCAACATCTTCTTTTGTGTTCCACAGAAGAAAGTCATATGAGTTTGAAACAACATGAGGGTGAGTAAATTATGAATTTGTCAGTGCATTCATCCTTTAAAATTAAAAATTCTGTATTGAGCATGATGATAATGGTATTTCTGCTTGTTTCTTCTGCTGTGAGGAGAAAAAGGTGTTTAATTGGAGTCAGAGTCCAACAGTTAAACAGGTTTACTTAAAAAAAGTCTTTAGTTCAGGGGTTCTCAATGGGGCAGGGGGCGTTTATCAGTCATGTAAATCAAATCTATTGTCAAGTTCCTGTTTGGATTAAAATGTTTATCTAGACTCCATTATACGGGTTGTACCGTATCTGGTTTAGCAGTGTCAAATAGACAGGTGAAGACAAAACCTCTGCTAATGCACCTGTAGGTGGATATGGCTCAATGGACAGAGCAGTGCGAGCGCAAAGCAGGTGCGTTTTTACTCACAGACCAGTCTCGAGCTCTTAAACGCGCACCTCAGATCATTGCAGCACTGCGAGAACCAGTGAGAAGCACAGCGCAAGACGTGGAATCCATTTGAATTCGGCACAGATTTCTAGATGACCACCCTTGAATTTACTAGAGAAACACTAACTGTACTTTAGGCAGAAAAATATTCATAATACATATTAACTTTTCACAACTTCAGCTCTATTAAATTTGCCATAGGCTACATTAGGGGAGTGAGGGAATATAATACATTTTTGTTACAACTTTTAAATGTTATATTTTGTAATTATTTGTACATGTGTTTATACTAGGCCTACTGTTTATAATTACAAAAATGTCATAATTGGTTTAATAGAAATCCTGTTACATCTAACCATGAAAGTGAAGAAGATCCATGCTTCTATGTGCTTACTATAGTCTTTTTACAAATACCACTGTTAAAACTATACAAATAAATAAATAAATACATTTCAATATTCATATGGGCAAATGCAAAATACACAAATAATTTTTTTTAGATTAAATAGGAATTCATAAATCCTAAAAAAAAAAAAATAGACAAAAAATATTTTTTGTTTAAGTTTAAGAAAATATTACTGATTTTGTTGAGATGACTCATTTGAATCAATAAGAACCTGATGAAAGGAGTTCCAACTCAGTCTCACAGTTAGAATAATTTAGTCACATAAATTAGATGTTAACTTTTTACTTTTTAGAGATGTTATAGATAACCTTTCTGTTGTGAATTCCAGAAAATGTACATCTGCATCCAACTCAAAATCAATGCCATTGAATTGGGATGAAGTAGGGGGGCATTCATCAAAGAAATCTTGAGAACCAATGCTTTAGTTCATTGCAACCAAGTTGATATCATAATTAAGAACATAGCGTTGAAAACTTCTACTATACTTCACATGAACCATTATGATGCACACCTGTTAAATTTACTATTACCTGAATGATAATCTTATACAGTATATTATAAATAAGTAATCATTTCATCCCTAAGGCTTAATGAATCTGGTTTGGCCCTTTAAACTCTTTTCTAGGGGATCTTGAAGGCACGTTGCCCTTGGTTTCAAAGCCCCGAAGCAGTATTGAGGAATGGAGAAGCATCTTTGATAGCCAAGATTAAATTGAGAAAAGCATTAAAGCCTAAATTTCATTAGATGAGCCATAATTTAATCAAAATGACCTTGTGAGAGTTTGCTTTGCGTCACAGATTCAACACAATTTCCTGGAGAGTGAAGGGATAGACAGCAGTCAACGGAATATGATCAGACCAAAAAAACACCACAACAGTCAAACTGTAGAGACACACAGAGAACACTGGATCCTTAAATGCCAACTTTCTTCCCTGAGAAAACAGGGCCAAAAATTTAAAGGAATAATTAACCCAAAAATGTATATTCTGTCATCATTTACTCATTCATCATTCCAAATTAAATCCTGTATAACGTGCTCTCTCATGAGGAAAACAAAAGGAGAATTTTTAATAAATATTCATGCTGCTCTTTGTCAATGTAAAGCTCTCAAAAGGAAAAAAGCACTATTGAAGTATTGTATTCTACTAAATAAGCCATATACTAGCTTTATGATCAAACTGAAACTTAAATAGTTATTCACTGAAAATCATACTTGACAGCTGTGGTCAGTAATCATTCACTTTATTTATATGTAAAATAGCAGCTTGAACATTCTGCTATATTAAGGGGGTATTCACACTGAACACTATTTAATTGCGGTGCTCCTGAGCGAGGTGCTGAAAAAACATGGCGCAATGTGACATGGCACAATGGTCAAAGATGATCTAGCTCATGTTTACATATGAAAACAATTGAAAAAGCATCATGGACGAAAGCAAAACTGTGTATGGTGTGAACGGTCCTAACTTCTTTTGTGTTCCAAAATGTTAGCCTAAATCAGCCACAATTCACTTTTATTGCATCTATTTCATCCAACTGTCTTCGCAATTATGTGATCACGTGCATTTTTTATGCTTGTTACTGTCACCGTGTTTTCTAACAGTCTCTTTTTTTTTAAATGGTTAGTTCCTGCAATGAACTCCGTTTTCCCCACTATTTCTTTTGATATAAACTTTTGTAATGTATTTCGGGAAAGTAATGCAAATTTTAAAATCAAAGGGAATAAATTTTTACTGTCGCCAATGGCAACCTTGACAAATTACACTCGCAAATAAATTTATTTGGTCATAAATGCGACCATTTTTAGTCGCAGTTTGGAGCCCTGCACAAGGATGATGATTTATCGACTTTATAGACATTACATTTTTATCGTCTGTTAATGCTGAACTTCTGTAAAGCTGCTTTGAAACGATGTGTGTTGTGAAAGGCGCTATACAAATAAAATTGACTTGACTTCACTTGACATACAATTAAAATGAATGGTGACTTAAAGGCTAACGTTCTTCTATCTCTTGTTGTGTTCCATGGAAGAAAGAAAGTCATACAGTTTAAAAAAAACATGAGGGTGAGTAAATGATGACAGAATTTTTACTTTTGGGTGAACTATTCTTTTAAAGAGGACCTATTATGCTTTTGGGGATTTTAACTTTCCTTTAGAGTGTAATATAGCTGTTTGTGCACGTAAAAGGTCTGCAAAGTTACAAAGTCCACGCCAAAGGGAGTAACTCTCTTCCACAGAAAACCCTGCTCCTGAACTGCCTGAAATGCTTGGTTTGCTGTCCAACCATTACTTCCTAACATAGCTATGTTACTATGTAATACATTTGCATAATGCCTGCCTCAGGAATGCACTGCTCAGGAAGCTTTGGGAGCTGAAACTCAGTTATGGTAAGGGGCGTTACATTTACGACATGCTCTAAGAGGTTGACCAATCACAACAGACTGGGCCAGCTGACCAATCAGAGCAGACTGGGCTTTTCAGAAAGGGGGGGGGCTTTAAAGAGGCAGGAGCTACAACAAAGCGTTTCAGACAGAAGGTAAAAAGAGGTGCTGCAGCAATGGACGGTATGAGAAAAATAATGTGGTTTCTTTTTTTTACATTAAAGCATGTTAACCTATTCTAGTAGTCCCCCAAAATAAAATTATTAACCTGTAATTGAGAATAATATGGGCTCTTTAATGTTTCAAGTTCTAGTTCTGTGTTCAACTTTACGAATTATAACTTTCATGAAATCATTTGAGAGCGAGAGAGAAAGACATCTGAAAATAACATTTAGGATGTCCATCCTCCTAAGCGTCACCCTGTGATGTACTGGCCATCTGTCCAGGGTGTTTCACTGCCTTTGGCCCGAGACAGCTGGAATAGGCTCCAGCACTACCCGCAACCCTACATAGGACAAGCGGCTGTAGAAAATGGATGGATGGATGGATCTTCCTAAGAGCCCAAGCATCACATCAAAGACATTTTGGTAATTTCTCTGAGTAATATTAACCATTAGGACACCACATGATATTATCTGTGCCATCCACACAGGAATATTAACCATTGTGTAACAGCTTTATTACATTGGCTGCATGGCTTTTTCATATGGCCTTTGATTCAAATAATATCTCTTACTTTTCATAAAGACCAAATTACAATCTGAAGAGAGGGACCGGGCCTTCGGTCGGCATGAGCTAAAACTAGCCCACTAATGAAGATTGACCTTCAACTAGCGCACCATTTTAGAGCAGTGAAATAAACCCTTGTAATTAGTCCCTTTATTCCTGTTCACACTTTCAATGGCACACTCTTATCCCCATGTTTCCCACTTTGTATCTTTTAACAGACAGAGCAATTATTGGCCTTTCCATTAGGCATTGGAGAGCAGGCTTGGCTTAATTCACTCTCCGTCCAGCAGTGCTTTTATATAGACACGTTTTTGTTCTCGGGAAAGAAGTGTAGTGCCGGAGACAGACAGGCATGAGAAATCATCATCTCACAGCATCTGAAGTGCTACATCCACCCACCTATTTTCCAAGTGAAAGCAACAAGTACTCATACAAAAGCACCTTTTAGCAATGAATGTTCTTCTACTGCCAGATTCGGCAGGCATATAATATAAGTTCTATAGTTTGATGGTTGAAGCGATGGCTGTTGGGCTGTAAATGACTGTAAATGACTGAGAGGTAACTCCAACAAAAAAATGTCCAGTGACTGATTGCATCTAAAATTTCTAGTGTGATTAATAAAAGTTCTATAAAATAATGAATTTGGGTTGTGATCTCAAACAGAAACTCATATTTGTAACATATCTGTATCTTCTAACAGCAGTGTAATATATATATATATATATATATAGCAAGCAGAATTATCCTAAAATCCCCCAATTACTATTTCAATTCAATTCAAGTCACCTGCAACTCAATTTTGATTAGTAAAATTGAAACTCTTACTAGTAAATTCTTACTTGAGTTTTTACTAGTCAAAATTAAATTATGACGGGTAACACTAAAAGCTTGCAATACATGAACACATTTGGCATACATTTCTATCTAAAGCCACTTACATCCAATGTATACATTTGATCAGTTTGTGTTCCTGGTGAACATGCCAAGGATGTCAAGAATATGAGTGCTTAAATTTCAGTCTGTTCCTCTCGCAAAGTTATCATATGGCTTCAAATGATATAGAATATAATGCATAAGTCACATGGATCTGATATCTGATCATTTATGTTCCCTTTTGTCATTTTGGAGACCTCATTCACTTTCTTTTTATAGAAATGTGCCAGGAAATGTGTTTGTGTTCCACGGCAGACAGAAAACAGATATAGAATTAAATAGAATTTTCAATTTTTAGTTAACTATCCCTTTAAAAGGGAGAGAGAGAGAGAGAGAGAGAGTGAGTGAGAGAGACTTTAACTTTAACAGGTATTTTAATAGCGTCTTCCATTTCCATTTTAACAGTGTGTGAAAACATGTAATGCCACACACACACACATTTAAACCTATAAAACTAACCTTTTGAAAAAGATCCACTGCACATCTGCAAGGACCAATACCACCATCTCAAAAGTTCTTGTCAACACCAGTCACCTCACAACTCTCAAGAGATGGATGTATGACTCTTGTTACTTTGTCCCAGGTTTGCATCAGGCCTGTCCAGGCATGCCTAAAAGGAGGAGAGATCTCTTACCACTAGTGGGACCTTCTCATCTGGGTGTAATCCACAGCTCAAGTAAGGTAATTAGGTGATGTCTAACAGCTGGTGCCTAATCCCTCTGAAGATCAGGAGAAACAATGCAAATGATACATTGAAAATGAGCATGTGAGTTGCATCTTATAAAGCATTGCAGCAAGCTGGCCCACACCCCTTATTATAACTTGTTGTTCTTATTAAATAATTCTCACATCCCTGCAGGTACTTAATTCACTGTATGCTCAGAGCATTTGAAATGGTTTCTGTGTGACAGTAATTCCCTGGTTGAATGGGAAACTATGCATGATTCAAAAGGTGTTGCATATAACATGACTGTGAGTTCATAATGAGTTATTTCTAAATCTAAATACATTTTAACATAAAAAATTAGAATAATAAAAAGATTGAACACTGCTGCAATTTGTCTCTTATAATAAGGTTTGAAATGCATTGTTGACAAACAGAGTATTACAATGATTTGAGTAGAGATGCACCGATCTGTAATTTCTGGGCCGATACCGCTAATTCACAGCTTATTGTGGCTGATACTGGCAACCAATGTTTTTAAAAAGTTTATATTTTTAATCCTTTAACCTGGAACTGCTAGCTAATTCATTAAAAGCTTCTCATTTGAAAAATGCATCATGTAAAAGCTTGGAATTTTGGATTGGTGCTAATTAAGGTTTGGCTGATGTAATATGAACCAGAAATATGCCTTTAAAACAAATGTATGCTGATTTGAATGAGAAATAAATGACAATACACTTGTGTAATGGTGGCCAGCTGATAGATGGCTGTGCATTATGCATAAATCTCACTCTCCTGACCTCAAGAGGTGCACTAACAACTGACGCTAGAGGCTGTAGCCTTTAGCCTCCTTGTTGGTAAATGGTCTGCGCTTATATAGCGCCTTTTTTAACCTTAGAGATTACTAAAGTGCTTTACGCTGTGTCTCATTCACCCATTCACACACACACATTAATAGACACATGGCGACAGAGCTGTCATGCAAGGCGCTAGCCAGCCATTGGGAGCAACTTGGTGTTCAGTGTCTTGCCCAAGGACACTTCGGCATGTGGAATCATGTGGGCCGGGAATCGAACCGTCAATCCAGCGATTAGAGGCCGACCCGCTCTACAACCTGAGCCACAGCCGTGTGTGTTAGCGCACCCACTTCCCATTCCGGAGATGCTGGTTTGAGTCCTGTACGGAGCTGGTAGAACAAGAGCATCACAATGGTGCCGTGATCCGGATGGGAATGAGGTTTAGGCGGGTAAGTGTAATGGCGGCCAGCTGAAAGATAGCTGTGCAGAGTGTATTAACCTCACACTCCTGGCCTCAAGAGGTGCACTAGCAACTGACACTAGAGGCTGTAGCCTTTAGCCTCCTTGTTAACACACCCGCCTCCCATGCGGGAAACGCCGGTTCGAGTCCCTTACAGAGAGGTAGAACAGGAGCGTAAAACTTGCATTCATTTTAAGATTCTCATTTATATGAGTGTTTACGGTAATCCTGATGACTCGCTAACAGAGAGAAAAGCTGTTATAATGATTTACACCCAAATTAGGTGATAAACAGCATGTAATGAACATTAAAAAACAAAACACAATACAAACCATATTAAAAAAATAGCATGTTGTTACTCACAGCAGATGATCCCAAATTAAAACCAGACCTAAAATAAGTAACAAGGTGCAGAGATGTTGAAATAATCTACACAGAGCGACATGAATTTGTCTTTCATGCAAACAGACCATTAAGTTATAAAATACACGAAGAGAGTCCATTAGCATCCCCATTCATCTCTATGACTGTGCTCAGCTAGCGCAGGGTTCCCAGAAAGCTAGCAAAATGGAGGCTTCCATCTTTGCTCATGGGCCCTCTGTTCCAGATCAGATGCCATGTGACTGATCACTCATCAATGGGAATAGATAAGGAAAAATATAAGTACATTTCACGCTTTTATGAGCCCTTCAAAAACAATCCGTCACCGGATGACAATGTGCTATAATGTAATGAAATAATTGTAATAAAAATGTTTCTTGTAATTTGTTTTTTATTTTGTCATAAAACACGGGTACATTTGAAAGGCTGTCTGTGGAGAAACATGCTTTTTGCCATCAGGTAGTGTAGTTCCAGCATCTACCATGCTAACAGAGAACTGCTAACCAGACAAATCCTTTCTCCTGTGGGTTCTCCTGAAGTCCGCTATCATCTCCACTGTTTTGAGCATGTTCAGCTCAAGGATGTTGTGACCACACCAGACAGCCAGCTGATCAACCTCCCGTCTGTATGCAGACTCGTCACCATCGCGGATGAGGCCGATGTCCGTGGTGTTGTCTACAAACTTCAGGAGCTCGACATTAGGGTCTTTTGCAGTGCAGTCATTCATGTACTGGGAGAAGAGCAGTTGAGAGAATGCATCCCTGAGGAGCACCAGTGCTTATAGTGAGGGTCCTGGATGTGAGTTCCCCAGTCTCACTAGCTGCTGCCTGTCTGTCAGAAAGCTTGTGATCCATCGACAGATTGGGCTGGGTCAGTTTGGTTGAGAGAATATCAGGCATGATGGGATTGAAGGCTGAACTGAAGTCCACAAATATGATCCTTGCATAAGTCCCAGGTCTGTCGAGGGGCTGCAGGATATAGCGCAGTCCCATATTGACAGCATCATCCAAAGACCTGCTTGCTCGGTAAGCAAACTGAAGGGGGTCCAGCAGGGGTCCAGTGATGTCCTTCAGGTAGGCCAAAACCAGTCTCTCAATGACTTCATGACCACAGATGTAAGAGCGACAGGTCTGTAGTCATTTAGTCCTGTGATTTTGGTTTTTTTGGGGACTGGAATGATGGTGAAGCGTTTGAAGCTTCAGGAACTTCACACTGCTCCAGTGATCTATTAAAGATCTGTGTGAAGATGGGGGCCAGTTGGTCAGAGCAGACTTTCAGACAGGCAGGTGAAACACCATCTGGGCCTGAAGCTTTCCTAGTCTTTTGTTTCCAAAAGACCCAGCACACATCCTTCTCATGGATCATCATTGCAGATTTAGCAGCAGGAGGGGGGAGGAGGGGGGGGGGTTCCAGGATGTGTTGCTGTGAACTGAACTGAATGTGAACTGAAGATCAGAGTGGGGGAGGGGTGTGAGACTGGGCTTTTCAAACTTGCAGTAAAACACAATCAGTTCATCAGCCATTGCTCTAAAGAGCGAGTGGGAGGTGTCATATGCACCTAGCTTTTCATCTTTTTTAGGCACTCTGATATCCTTAGTCAATGTGATCTTGGCCTGCTTGTACAATATTTTATACCCACTTCTGTAAGCATCCTCTTTGACATGATGAAGCTGTCTGAGTTTTCCTGTAAACCATGGTTTGATTAATTATAAAAATGTCCTAGTAGGAATGCACATATCCTCACAGAAACTAATATATAATGTCACAGTATTGCTGTGGCTGCAGCTTTAAAAACACTCCAATCAGTGCAGTCAAAGCAGGCTTGTAGTTCCAGTTCTGCTTCATTGGTCCATCTCTTTACAGTCCTTAGTACAGGTTAAGCTGATTTTAGTTTCTGCTTGTAGGTTGGGAGATGAACCAGACAGTCATCAGAGAGTCCTAAAGCTGCACAATATATTTCTGTCTCTGGTGAGGCATGTAATGTGTTGTCTGTATTTTAGCAGTTCATGGGTGAGGTTAGCTTTATTAAAATCTCTCAGAATAATAATAAGTGTGTTTGATGTGATCATACAAACACTACGAGGAAAACTCTTGCAGCGAATTGAAAGGCTTACAGTTTATGAAGAGTGCTTCTAAATTAGGACAGCACATCTTCTTCAACCATTCCACTGCCTCTCGTTTTTCCTGATAACTGAAGTCCGGCAGATGAAATGCGCTGTCCGGGATGGCTTCACTCAGCCAGGTTTCTGTGGAGCACAGAGCAGTGGAGTTCGAAAAGTCCTTATTTGTTTGAGTGAGCAGAAACAGTTAGTCTGTTTTGTTGGCAAGGAAGCGGACATTCACCAGATGAATATTCAGCAGCGGAGTCCTAAAGCCACGTCAACGAAGCTTCACAAGCGTGTCGATCTCTTCCCTCATGTACGTTTTTGGATCACTTGTAGAGCACCGCAGTGCCTCCAATTAAGATGTCTAATAAAACGTTTGAATAATCAAACACCGGCAAGAAATGATCAGATATGCTCTCCTGAATATTCAGCAGTTCATCCCTGGTGAAACTGATTGGGCAAGAGTGACAAAAAACATGACAAACAAACAAAAGTTATAAAAATGCTAGAGAGATCCACACCGAAGCAGCCATCTGCGGCGCCATCTTTTTTTATACAGATACCGTCTGAATGATATAGTATAACTATTTTTAGAATGTTATACCTAAAAAATTAAATATTGGAATAAATTCTATATACATATTATTGATATTATATACTGTATATTACTGTATATATATATATATATATATATATATATATATATATATATATATATATATATAAAAAGAGCCCACTCTCAAGTCTTTGACACAGTGTTCCAGTCCCTCCATATGACTTGCGTCCATTTTTCGATACAGGTCTATGGGAAGTTTTTCACCTTTTTATTTGTCCTAAGAGTAAGTCTGATTGCTTAGAGAAGTGATAGTATACTATTAGGGGTATTAGGGGTTTGGTCAAATCTCTAACACTAAGTATGAGCAACAGCGATAGTGATTCTTGTCTTAGAAAGCACCGTTGATTATTAGAATTATTATATCACACCAGAAGATTTTCTTCCCTAATCCTGTATCAGAACAAGCAAAAATAACATTTAAGCATGCATACAGTTGCTGAACTAAAATTCAATATGGATTGTATTTAGTTCAGTCAGGCTAATAATATTTCACTTATATGCCTGAGAAATTGTGGATTTTTAGTATAGAATCTATAGTTTTTCACAATTCCACCTTCTAGGTTGTCATGTTCCTTAACCCTAGTTTAAACTGCAGAGTGTGGGAGTGCTTGTGTGTTATGTCGTTAGCATAATAACATATGATGATTAAAACATATACACTGATAGCTCCTATGGGACAGACAGCAGAACCCCATCAGCCCATTAAGAGATTGAAGCAATCAGAAAAGGCTGCGCCGTATTTGTTCAAACTGTCGGCATAGTTTACACTAGACAGTGTGGGAAACTGCACTCTTTCACCTTTATCTGTGAAACTTTCACTCCCGGAGGTAAAACTGAAGGCAAGTGGAAATGGATGTTATATTAATCCTTAAGTGGATAAATCATATGAAACTGGATTAATAGATTAAATTTGCTGATAATGGTGCTTATAAATAGAAAAATGTGGATCTGAACATATTGTTTGACATGTAAATGTGCATAAATGTTCAAAAATTCTATTAACATTTTCACCCTCATGTTGTTTCAAACCCATATGACTTTCTTTGAAACACAAAAGGAGTGTAGTGTTCACCTTATACTTTCATTGCATGGAAAAAAGATGCAATAATAGTGAATGGTCATTCATGTTTGGCTTACATTCTGCATACTATCTTCTTTTGTGTTCCATGAAAGAAAAAATGCACAACAAAATAGAAGAAAGAGTTTAAAACCACATGAGGGTATTTTATTTATTTATTTGTGTGTGTGTGTGTGTGAACTACACCTTAAAGAACAAACAAGCTAACTTGGCAGCTTGGCTTAGTGAGAAGTCTGCCAAAATAGTCCAGGCACAAGAGCCAAGCTCATAATAATGTAACAAAACATACTGTAGACCAGTGTGAGGTTAAAATGCAGAAATCTGTGCAATTTTAAATTTAAGAAAGTAGCCTACAGAGACACTCAAAATATCTAGTTGTAATGGATCACGGAGGAGCCAGAAAATCATTTAGATTCAAAGATTGCTAAGTGACAGAATGAATAAGAAAAAGAGACTGAACGTGAGCATAGAGAAAGAGAGAGAGAGAGAGAGAGAAGAGAGAGAGAAGAAAATGAAAAACCTCTTAACAGAGCCATAATTACGTCTGTGAAAGGGGGAAGAGGGACAAGGTAGTAAGTATAATGGACAGCACACATTAAAGGTAATGCATGCCTGTATTACAATTACGAGTCTGCCTTTGCATTTGCTGCAAATTAATACACATCTTCAAATACACATTAACATTTTAGACACCAAATAAAGACAGATGATTCTGATCTGTGACATGGCATTAGCTCACCGTGACAAGCACGATGCCATGCAGTCTATGATATTCCATGCATTGACTATTTTAGTTGTTTATATTAATATTTTATTTAATATTTTGTTATATTCAATATTTGTATATATTTGATCAGTATTGGCTATATAAGGTGAAAAAAGAATACCATAACACATATTTTCTGAATAACATGCCACAATCACATATTGACAAATGCAAATTAAATTGGCAAAAATATCTCCTCTCAAATCATATTAACTCTTGCCTTTCTATCATTTAAAAAACAAAGTTGAAGGCATTCATTTCCTGCACAACATTCCTGTCAGATAATCTTGCCACATTTCCCTATCAAGCTCATCCTAAATCATCTTCCTTTTGTCTTTGCTGGGCCAGAGTAACAACAGCACAGACCTTCCGATGGAGCGGCACTCTGCCCTTAGTGTGATCACTGCTAAAACATTCCTCTGGCACAGCTCTGGAATGAGGATCTCTGGACTCGTTCACTAGTGTACTTTGGCTAAACTGCAGTGTGAGGTTGCTCGCACGCACGCACGCGCACACACACACACACACAAATATCTTCCAAGTCACATTTCAAACATAACTATATAAATAATGTATATCAATGTATATTACACAATATAAATAGTTAATAAACTATTTAGATTATACACTATATGAAGAATGTATTTTCTATTTAGATAATCGACTATCTATCTATCTATCTATCTATCTATCTATCTATCTATCTATCTATCTATCTATCTATCTATCTATCTATCTATCTATCTATCTGTCTGTCTGTCTGTCTGTCTGTCTCTCTGTCTGTCTGTCACCTCAATGATTCTAAAATGTGTCCTCCATAATTAGACAAAGCCACTGTCTTCTCCTTTAAAAAAATTAATTTGTTTCTTTAGACAGCAGACTCAATGTCTGAAAGTGTAAGTTCATGTCTGTACACACTGCTTACCCCATTAGAGAGGGACCAACAGGAAAACCTGATTAATTCCCATAAGCTGTGCCACAGCCAGGCGGCAACAATTCTCCTGGGTCTCTGTCTCACCGCTGCCCAGTTAGCCCAACATGACCATGGGGAGAGACAGCAGGAGGCCGCGAGACACAGGGTGGAGGCCTGGCTTTTACCTGGGGTGATTGACATCAACACTGTGCCATGTGGGACACACATGCATACACACCCACACACATACAGAAATGCACACAAACATGCTGCATGATACCAGTCCAGGAGGCGTCATCAGCCCTTATCATGTGATTAAAGTGCAGGAAGCGATGAGAGGGTGGTGACAGCAAGCTGGAGTGATGCACAGGAGGTGGCCAACATTAGTAATGCTCCCAGTCTGCTCTCTCTTACCATCTACAATGTAGATAACACCAGATCATCAAGCAAAAGAATACTCTCTCTTATCCCAGGTGCAGTCCATGTTTATGACGTTCTATAATTGCTAAAACGTAAAGGATTTACTCACCTTCATGGAATTCCAAAACCTGTATGACTTTTCTGTTTTCTGTTGAACACAAAAGATGAATTTTTGAAGAATATCCTTGCCACTTTTTTCCATATAATGAAAGTGAATAAGGACTGGGGCTGTCAAGCTCCAAGATTACTACAAAAATGGACCAAAAATTAAGTCGTAATTCACTGAAAATCTTAACATCTGTCCTAGATCATGCCATTTTGAACTGGACAGCCCCAGTCCTCATTCACTTACATAATATAGAAACTATCCCTCTAACAATATCTCATCTAATTAGTAAGAATTATCAGAAGAGTGAGATTCTTCCCTAACCACCTACTATGAACAAGGCACATTTTATGTATATTCAGCCAATAAGGGACTTCATTTTCCTCAGTGCTCCAATAACAATCACAGCTAATGAACCGAATATTGCTAAGCATTTGTCTTTGGATTTATATCATGGAATAGTACATTAGGGACATTTGTTTCTGTGCTTATGCTATTTGCACCCTTATAGCGCAGTACGGGGGTCCTGTAATTCTTGGCCTGTTCCATGTTTTTTCAGCTGGGAGATGCTCTGTCTGCACCAAACACCAATGTTTGATGGAAAGACACAGATTGCTGCATCACATCTGCTTTAAAAGGGCCATGGATCAAATCAAAGTTCATTTAAGCATTTTTCTGCTTATGCATATGAATTCCCTGCTGGAAAAACAGCTTAAACCAGCCTTTGGTGGTTAGCTGATCTCCCAGCTTGGCAAAACTGGTTAGGCTGGGCATTTTTGTTTGTTTTATAGGTGTTTGAGGCACTGGTAGGCTAAACTTTTACAAGCTGTGTATAAAAAACTACTGAACTGCGCACATCACCACTCTGAATTTCTATCTACGTGGGCCTCTCCATATCTTTACAACCTCACAAAGTGTTCACAATCATCAAAGCCAAGCTGTGGTTTAGAGTCAAATGTTGATGACAGTCAGAGCATCAAGTAACAAAGCACAAATGTATACATCCCCTGCTGTCCTCTTTACGTGTGGCTAACATGCATAGCGTGAGACAGTTCGTGCTGCACCTCTCAGGATCCTTGCAATGCAATGCATCATTTAAATGTATAGCATTGATGTACGAATAGTATTTATTCAAGTGCACTGACTCCAGCTTTTGACAAGTACCCTCCCCTCAAACACACACACACAAAACACATAGAACAGATATTCAACCAAGTAGGCCACCAAGCAATATACTGCAAATACCCCTCTGTGTGCTGCAACATTTGGGAATGAATTAAGTGGATTTATTATGAAATACTCACTGTCTGCTTTGTTAAATGAGTTCATGTGGGCTTCTAGTCAAAACATTAAATATTTCTTAATATACGAGGGGACAATGCTGGTAAATAAAGTATGGCAAACTCAACAAGTTATGCAGGTAATGCTGACTTGAGAAATCACTAGGTGAGCGCAGTTTTGCTTTACTGTGTTGACGTTTTTCCAGTTGCCACAGGAAGTTTGGGCGGGACATATGAAAGGGCTTTTTTTTAAATAGTCAATAGGGACAGAAATTAACCATGGTTTGCCTTTTGCTGGTGGTATTAGTGGGAGGGAAACTTTCATTCTAAAGAGCATTTTGATTGGACAAAAATCTGTGTGGTGCAAAATGAGTCTTCCATTTTCACTGAAGAGAAAGAACATTTTAAATGTGCATGTCATCTACAAGTGTATTTTATGTTTAGGAATACACTAGCATATAGATGAGCTCAAGGCAAACATAAACTGTCTAAGACCACATTTATCCAAAAACATTTGAAAATGGTGATTTCATTTTTAAATTCTCTGTTTTCACTGATTTTCCAAAAAGTTCTCATTCACACTGAAACGTATGAAAACTTAAATCCCCTTGCTGCACATGCGAAAAATTGCAGTACCATTTACGCCCTAAAATGCAATTGTCCTTATGTTCCTTTGCCGGTCAGCAATTCCGTGTAAACTTCCAGTCACCTTTTAAGGAATGCAATGTGAAGGGTGTTTAAAGTAACATTTATCCTAAACAATGCTCTCAAAGTTAATATCAGGCACAACAACGCAGCTACAACATGGGCCGCCATCTTGATTGTTTTGGGTTGAATGTATCACATGACAACAAATATATCATAACGTTTTCAGATATCTCGGTTTCCCCTGTCCACACTACACTGCGAAGACGGCATTTTCAAATTAATATACTTGGGAGAGTGTTTTCAAAAAGCTCAGTTTTCGCTTTCAAAACATCCTCTCAGCGTAGATGGAAGGCCAAAACATAGAGAAAAATATGCATTTTCAAACAAAAACGTATTTGTGTGGACATGGCCTAAATGCCACAAAACTGTATTTTCCGTTAACTTTTGTACAATAAACAAATTACAATACTGCTTGAGTTGCAACTTGACGTCCAATGTAAAATCTGGATCCTGAAGCAAAACCAGTCTAGAATAGGGTGACCACTTGGTGATTGAACTGTTGCAGGCAACAGATGTGATTTGAGGGACAAAGCGAGACACACGGGAAAGAGAAAAGTTACTATTATTAAACTATTAGTTTAATAATTAGTCATAATTCACATGCAGCAATATATTTGTTGGAAAGCAGCGGCTTCATTTGTAGTGTCCATGCTTGTTTAATGTTTTCCATATAGTAGATTCATGAACAGAGATGTTAACCAGTTCCAATGATTCCTTCAAGTCTTTAGATGTCACTCTGTGGTTCTTTTTTAGCTCACTGATCATTCTGCTGTGTGCCATTGAATCAACTTGGCTGGACGGCCACTTCTAGGGAGAGTAGCCACAGTATTAAATCGTCACTAAAGTAGTAAATTTGACAAACTGTTGACAGATCATATCTTAGCTCTACAAAGCAACAATTCTTTATCGCACGCCTACTGAGATCGTCTCGGTTACGTATGTAACCTCCGTTCCCAGATGGAGGAAACGAGACGTCGTGTCGAAGAAGCGACACTAGGGGTCTCTCTTGAGCGCCGAAAGATACCTCTGATATATGAAAAAAGGCCAATGAGAGTTGGCGAACAGTATTTGCATACCCCGCCTCCGGATACGGATATAAAGGCGAGGGAAATACGCTCGTTCATTCAGGATTTTTCTGAGGAGCCGGGAGTGTTCCGGGCATCTCAGCGGCTCGGCTTAGCGATGTGGCCGGGAAGACATGACGTCTCGTTCCCTCCATCAGGGAACGGAGGTTACATACGTAACCGAGACGTTCCCCGTCTGTCGCTCACTTCGACGTTGTGTCGAAGAAGCGACTATAGGGGTCCACTTCAAAACGCGCCATGCGCTGAGCCGTGTACGTGTACTGCTGACACAGAAGAGGGCAGGTATTTGTACGTGCACAAGCGACCAACTGTGTTCAGGCTGCACGTACTCTTCCCCAATGCCCCGAAAAAGCGTCAGCATCCTTTTGGTTACCCAGGGGGGAACAAGGTGACGCTCCCAACTAGGGAACGGGCCAAGCCTGGCTGGGCCTCTTTTCTCTCTATGTTTTCTCGGCATAGAGCAAGAGCAGCCAGGGCCCTTACCGCATCGAGGGAAGGGGGTCTTATTCCTATTCTTTCAGGGGGAAAAGACCCTGCGGAGGCCACACCCACCCAGCAGGGGAGGTAAAGGTGGCAAAATACATCACATGGCCACTTTGGGCATGTGGGAGGAAATGGCGCGGTGGTAGATCCAACCTCGAGGAGGGGGGAGTTGCTACAACACGGCGACCGGAGGGCAGCGAAGGACTGCCTAAGGGAGACGCGGGTCAGCTCGTAAGGTGACCGTACCGCGGAAATACACACAGGAGGAGTCCCGTAGGAGGCCTGATCTGTGGAGCACCTATTCCAGTAGGGGTAGCTGGAGGTACCCGTAGTGGACTGGACCAGCACGTTCCTCCGCTGAACTGCTGCGGGCCTGAAGGGCTAGGGAGGAATCAACCAGGGACCTAGGTCCTCTGGGACAAAAGCGCACTGTTTTGCCTTGGCAGAGGGAAACGGCGCTGGAACAAGCGGTTCACCCGGTCAAATCGTCAACGTGTACCAAGTTCTACGGGCTCGGACCTGAGAGAACACGGGACAAGACTGACTCAACCCTGAGATTGTAGAATCTCGTAAAGGTGTTAGGTGCTGCCCAGCCCGCAGCTCTGCAAATGTCTGCTAGGGAGGTGCCCCTCGCCAGTGCCCATGAGGATGCCACGCTCCTAGTGGAGTGGGCCCGAACCCGTAAGGGGGGTGGCACGGCCTGGGTGTGGAAGGCCAATTGAATGGCCTCCACCACCCAGTGAGACAACCTCTGTTTGGAGACAGCGTTCCCTTTCTGCTGTCCTCCAAAGCAGATAAAGAGCTGCTCAGAGCGCCTGAAGCTCTGGGTGCGTTCCAGGTAGGCACGCAAGGCACGTACCAGACACAATAGTGAGAGGGCTGGGTCTGCCTCCTCCCGGGGCAGCGCTTGTAGGTTCACTACCTGATCTCTAAAGGGCGTGGTAGGAACCTTGGGCACAAAGCCCGGTCGAGGTCTTAGGATCACATGAGTGTCTGCCGGACCGAACTCCAGGCAAGTGTCGTTAGTAGAGAACGCTTGCAGGTCCCCGACCCTCTTGATGGAGGTGAGCGCGATCAGCAGGGCCGTCTTTAGAGAGAGGGCCCTGAGTCCAGCTGATTCTAGCGGCTCGAAAGGGGATCTCTGAAGACCGGCGAGGACCACCAAGAGATCCCAGGAGGGGAACAGGTTTGGCCGGGAGGGGTTTAACCTGACGATTAAGTCGTGCTTGCCCAGAGACTTGCCATCTACTGGGTCGTGGTGAGCTGCGATAGGGGCAACATACACCTTCAAGGTGGACGGGGACAGCCTCCCCTCCAACCTCTCCTGTAGGAACAGGAGCACCGACCTAACTGCGCACCTCTGTGGGTCTTCTGCCCGGGAAGAACACCAATTGACGAACAGACGCCACTTCAGGGCGTAGAGTTGCCTGGTAGAAGGGGCTCTGGCTTGGTTGATCGTGGCTACGACCGTGGGTGGTAGACCAGCTAGATCTTCCGCGTCCCGTCCAGGGGCCAGACGTGGAGGTTCCAGAGGTCTGGGTGCGGATGCCAGAGCGTGCCCCGTCCCTGAGAAAGAAGGTCCTTCCTCAGGGGAATTCGCCAGGGAGGGGCTGTCGCGAGGAGTACGAGGTCTGAGAACCAGGCCCGGGTGGGCCAGTAAGGAGCCACGATAGTGACTTGCTCCTCGTCCTCCCTGACCTTGCACAGAACCTGTGCAAGAAGGCTCACTGGGGGGAATGCATACTTGTGCAGCCCCACCGGCCAGCTGTGTGCCAGTGCATCTGCCCCGAGGGGGGCCTCTGAACGAGCATACCAGAGCGGGCAGTGGGAGGTGTCTCGGGAGGCAAACAGGTCTACCTGGGCCTTGCCGAACCGTTCCCAAATCAGCTGAACCGAGTGGGGGTGAAGCCTCCACTCTCCGCCAGGCAAGCGTTGTCGTGACAGCGCGTCCGCTACCACATTGAGGTTGCCGGGAATGTGAGTGGCGCGCAGCGACTTGAGTCGGTGCTGGCTCCAAAGGAGGAGATGACGGGCGAGTTGTGACATAAGGCGGGAGCGTACGCCGCCTTGGCGATTTATGTACGCGACCGCAGTGGTGCTGTCCGACCTGACTAGGACATGTTCGTCCCGAATTAACGGGAGAAACTTCTGCAGGGCCAAAAGGACAGTCAACAACTCGAGGCAGTTGATGTGCCAACGCAGCTGGGCCCCTTTCCAATGGCCTGAGGCTGCATGCCCGTTGCAAACGGCGCCCCAACCCAATCTGGAGGCGTCGGTCGTGACCAAGACGCGTCTGGACACCTGCTGTAGGGGTACTCCAGCCCGTAAGAAACAGAGGTCTGTCCAGGGGTTGAGTGTTTGTCGGCAGGCGGGGGTGATTGTTACCCGGTGCGTGCCGCAGCGCCATGCTCGTCTCGGGACTTGGGTCCAGAGCCAGTGTTGGAGCGGTCTCATATGCATCAACCCAAGCGGCGTGACCGCCGCGGAGGATGCCATATGCCCCAGGAGCCTCTGGAAAAGTTTTAAGGGGACCGCTGTGCCTGGCCTGAAGGCGGTGAGGCAGTTCAACACTGACTGGGCACGCTCCTTGGTGAGACGTGCGGACATTGAGACCGAGTCTAACTCCATCCCGAGACAAGAGATGCTCTGAACTGGAGTGAGCTTGCTCTTTTCCCAGTTGACCTGAAGCCCCAGACGGCTGAGGTGCCTGAGCACCTGGTCTCTGTGGGCGCATAGTAACTCTCGCGAGTGGGCCAGGATGAGCCAGTCGTCGAGGTAGTTGATTATGCGGATGCCGGCTTCTCAGAGCGGGGCAAGAGCTGCCTCTGCAACTTTCGTGAAGACGCAAGGGGACAGAGACAGGCCGAAGGGGAGGACTTTGTACTGATACGCCTGGCCCTCGAACGCAAACCGCAGGTAGGGCCAGTGTCGGGGCAGGATGAAGACGTGGAAGTACGCGTCCTTCAGGTCTATCGCTGCGAACCAATCTAGATGCCGGACGCAGGTTAAGATGTGCTTCTGCGTGAGCATTTTGAACGGGAGTTTGTGCAACGCTCGGTTGAGATCTCGCAGGTCCAAGATTGATCGTAAGCCGCCACTTTTCTTGGGTACGATGAAGTAAGGGCTGTAGAAACCCTTCTTCATCTCGGTTGGAGGGACAGGCTCTATCGTGTCTTTGGCCAGAAGAGTCGCGATTTCCGCGCGCAGGGAGTGGGCGTGTTCGCCGTGTACTGCGGAAAAGCAGACGCCCATGAAGGGGGGCGGGGGCCTGGCAAACTGAATTGCGTAACCGAGTCGGATGGTCCGGGCCAGCCAGCGAGACGGGTTGGGAAGTGAAAGCCACGCGTCCAACCTCTGCGCTAGGGGCACCAAAGGGACGGTCAATTTGGACGTACCCGGTGGGGCTTCGCAGTGAGGCGGAGCAGGTAGGGCAGCGTTGGGCGGCAACGAGGCGACCCGCGGCTGAGGTGCTGAGAAAAGACTCAAAGCACTTACCTTGCTCCGCACACCCAGCAGGGGGCGGGTTAGCGACAGAGGAGGAGGTCCTGGGTAGGCGTCCTCTAGACTCGCCGGAACCGGCCGGCCGGGGGACAGTCGTGGGGCTGAAGACGGGTGGTCCGTGTCCAGGAAGCCAGGACTGTTGAGATCTAAGGGCAAAGTGCCGTGAAAACGGCATTTGCGGGCCAGGTAACCCAGAGACATTGGAAATAGCTCTTTTATTGAGAATGTGGGTACCGCAACCCCATCTAAGGGGGGGCGGCAAATTAAATTGTTTGAAAACAAAAGATTCTCCTCCCGGCCCTCCACCGGGGGATGGAGTGGTCTTACCACCTCCGGAGCTAACGTCTGTGTCGCTGGGTCGTCCGTCTCAGGACCGCCTGGGAGCCTTCCGGGTCCTCGAGGGAGTCCGGGAGACAGGGGGCGTCTGCTTCCTGCGGTGTGCTCGACGCAGGGGCTGAGAGCTGGGCCCGGGTTGAGGCGGAGCAGATTTCTTAGCCGCAGGGGGACGCCCTCGGCGAGCAGACGGGGCAGTGGCCTTGGCGGCAGGTTTGCGGCGAGGCAGGATGTGAGAAATAGCCTCCGTCTGTCTTCTCACCGGGGAGAACTGCTGGGCAAAGTCCTCGACGGTGTCGCCGAAGAGGCCAAGCTGGGAGACAGGGGCGTCGAGGAAGCGAACTTTGTCGGCCTCACGCATCTCGACCAGGTTGAGCCAAAGATGACGTTCCTGGACCACAAGGGTGGCCATCGCCTGCCCGAGTGCCTGCGCGGTGACCTTCGTGGCTCTGAGGGCGAGGTCGGTCGCTGAGCGCAGTTCCTGCAACACATCGGGATCAGGGCTACCCTCGTGCAGATCTCTGAGCGCCTTGGCCTGGTGGACTTGCAGGATGGCCATGGCTTGCAAGGCGGAGGCGGCCTGTCCCGCGGCGCAGTAGGCTTTGTTGTTCAAGGAGGATGAAGTCCTACAGGCCTTGGAAGGGGGTACAGGGCGTCCGCGCCAGGTGGTAGGGTCATCGGGACAAAGATGGAGCGCAACTGCCCTATCCACCTGGGGAATCGCCGTGTACCCGTGGGCCTCTCCGCCATCGAGGGTAGCGAGAGTGGACGAGCAGGGCTTTTGACGAATGGAGAGCGGCGCTCTCCATGAAGACGTAAGCTCGTCATGCACCTCCGGGAAAAACGGGACCGGGGGGGGCGTGGCTGTGAGCGGCGCCCAGACCCCAGGAACCAGTCATCCAACCGTGACAGGTGTGGGGAGGGTGGAGGTTTCCAGTCCAACCCCACCCCGACGGCCCGGGCAAGCATGTCGGACATCTCCGCATCCGCCTCAACCTGGGCCTGCTGGCCCGAAGGCGGCAGTCCAGGGGAGGAGTCAGCGTCAGATGCCGCGCTCTCCGACGGAGCGGCGAGCTCATCGGCTTCAAGCTCCAGAGGATAGGCAGACCGGCCCGGAAGCGAGTCGCCGTTGCCTCGAGGCTGGACGGAGGTAAACGAGCGTGTCGGGGGGCGGGTGGTCCGAGGGGACGTGCCTGGCGGAAGCGCACCCGCTGCCCTCCCCAAATCGCCTCCAGCGCCAACCGCATCATCCTCAATCCCGTGGGAAGAAGGAGCGATATGGGGGGCGGCTGGAGTGGCGTGCTTTCTATTGAAAGCTAGCCGTGACCGCAACGTTACCATGGTCATGTTCTCGCAGTGAGAACATGAACCATCCACAAACGCTGCCTCGGTGTGATCGGCGCCCAGACACACGAGACAGCGCCTGTGGCCGTCAGAAGCGGAGAGCACTCTACCGCATCCAGGAACTACACAGGGGTTGAATGGCATCTTTATAAAGACGTGCCCTGAAAAGGGTGTTCAACACCACTGTGTATTGCTCTTTTAGAGAAATAAACTCTTTATAAGAAATATAACTCTTTTTGAAAGGGAACTCTTTCAACTCTGTGCTGTCGAAGCGCCCAGGGGCAAACTGCACGCCGGCAGAGAAGAGAAAACAGCCGCTGTAGTGCGCCGTAAATCCAACAGCAGCAGAGCGTCAGAGGATCAGAAGCAGGATCAGTAGTGTTACACGCAGCTGTCAGCATAAACACGACCATCGGCTCCGAAGAAAATTACTGAATGAACGAGCGTATTTCCCTCGCCTTTATATCCGTATCCGGAGGCGGGGTATGCAAATACTGTTCGCCAACTCTCATTGGCCTTTTTTCATAGATCAGAGGTATCTTTCGGCGCTTAAGAGAGACCCCTAGTGTCGCTTCTTCGACACGACGTCAAAGTGAGCGACAGACGGGGAACTATTTTTTACGAGGCATGGTCCACGTCACCATATACTTCAAGTGAATTGCAAAATGCTTTTTATAAGTCAAAATAGCTCTAACCCACACCCCCAATCTTGTTTCATTAATTGGATGACAGGTTTGCATCGATTGCATTGATTAGCTTTAGTTTAGGTCATTAGCCTTGGGGTTCACATACTTTTTCCAACCAACACTGTAAATGTTTGAATGATGCATTCAATATGTACAAGAAAAATAAAATAATTCATTTTTTAATAGTTAAAACAGATTGTGTTTGTTCTTTATTGTACAAAGAAGACGAAGATCATCTTAGATGAAGATCAAATCTGGTTTGAAGACAAATTTATACATAAATGCAGGTAATTCAAAAGGATTCGCATACTTTTTCTTGCCACTGTATATATAAGCTGCTGCTTACACAAATGTATGGATTGTCTAGTAGCCTCACTTAACGAAGTAACCAAAAATCTAAATATTAATAACATATCTAATGCACAGCCAAGCCACCATAATGAACTCACAGCAGAGATGGATCTTAGATACAGAGTAATAATCCTATTTGAGCCTCTCAAAAATAAACTGCTCTCAACTCTCTTTCAATTATCCATTAATCAACGCTGTCATGACTTGGTGAGAGACGTTACAAGCCCTGCGTGTTTTCCTCTACTTTCACAACTTAACTGACTTTCATACAGAGCAAGACAAAATGAGTGGATAGTTGCTTTGAGGAAAACCAGACTGAAAAAAGTGATTGGATCTCTAATCAGAGTGAAAGTGATATACACTGGGAAAGAAGGAGTGAGAAGAAACTTGTAAGAGAAAAATGAAAGGCAAAGAGAGAGGCAGCTTTTGTGCACTAATGAAATCCAGAGTTTTCTGTATTTAATGTTTCTGAATCACATTTCAACATTTTGTTTGCACTTCAGCTCTCAACAACAAAGAATCACCAGACATGAAGAAGTTTATGTGACACATGGTTGCAATATTAAGACCTGAATGGTGAGATATATAAAAGCATGGTAACATAGATGTTTACAAATAAGCAAGAATTGTAGAAATAGTAACAGAAATAGCTGACCTAGCCTTCTGCTTCGCAAAATCAGATAAGCCATAAAAAACTTCTATGTTAAATAAAAAACTTAAATGAGACAAAACACATTTTTTTAAAGGAAAAGTACACTTAAAAAAAGGAAAGAAGAATCATCATTGCCATTCCAAACTCATATGACCTTCTTCAACCTAGTCTCAAAGAATCATGTTACTATACCTGGCTTGTTGTATGCATTGCTGCAGCAACACTGACTGTTATACACTTTCACACAAATCACAAGTAAAATGGCAGATTATCAGTTCATAAATACTTTTTCGCCCTGTTCCTCACATTATGAGAGCAAATCACTTTTACTATGTAATGTTACATTTTAACATTACATTTTATGTTACCCTTGTCCTGAATGAGTATGAGTACAGAAGAGCATGCAAGTCGACATGTGTGCTAAAAAGTGTCATTGAAGCACCGCAAATGACATGGTCACTTCAGCAATTTCTTTTTTTATATCACATTTTACTCAATTTTATTATACCATCAGATAGGTTTAGGGTTTACAGTAGGGAGGTAGGTTTTGTTGTTTTAAATCTCAATAGAGCATTAACCTTAAAAAAACCTTCAGGAGTAGAAAGAGTACTGAAAGATCATACTCAGGTAGAAGTACTTCCCAGAAAATGTAGTGTGTGTAGAGTAAAAGTAGCTGTCCTAAAAACTACTCAAGTAAGAGTAAAAGAGTAGCTCATTTAAAAGTACTTATGAGTAGTGAGTTACAAGTACTGAGTTGCAAAACCTATGCCCCAATATAATGAACACTGAATGCCAACTTTTAAAATACATCTATATATCTATGATATCTATGATAAACACTACATGTATCTGATTCCAAAAAATAAAAGGGAGACATGATAACAGAAATTAAAAGATTAAAACATTATTTTCAGTACATTGATCACCATTTTAAATCATAATGTATGAAACAACTACATTAAAATCAGTTTATGTGTAGGGTCTAAATTTCCCTCAACGCCGACAGAACATTATTGTTGTGCATAAAACATGTTCAACAATGCAAGGAATGCAAAAGTTGTTTGGTACAGGGGCTACATCAGGCTTAAACCGGATGAATATATTAGTTTCAATGAATATATCTGAAGGGTCAAGGAAGAGGTTTTGCTAGAATTTACAGTGTAGTATTTGGTGTTACTCAGAGGAAAGGATATAATTTTAAGTCTTTTGAACTAAAAATTATTAATATGACATCATCAGATATAAATAAAAAATCTCTGTCATCTTTTGCGCTTGCTACAGTATAGAGATCACCCTGACAATCCTCTGGTTTCCTTGGTGAATTTGCTAATTTTCTATTTGATCTAGTATTTAATGTAGATTTAAATGTTGGTGACTTCAACATTCACATTGATAATGAAAATGACACTCTGGGATTAGCATTTATTCGATATTCTCATTTCTCTTGGAGTCAGACAAAATGTGACAGGACCAACTCATTGCCGATGTAATTCTGTCATATGTAGTTGATGTTGATACTATAGAAATTCTACCACAGAGCGATGCCAGCTCAGATCATTACCTCATCCCTAGTTTGTTGCGATCAGCTAATGTTACTTAATCTACACCACGCTATCGTTCAGGTAGAACTATTCATTTGAACACTAACAATAGCTTCACTAATAATCTTCCAGAATTGTCTCACATAATCAGTAAGCCTGACAACTTGATGAAATAGCAGAAAATATAAATACAGTCTAGCATTTCGATTAAAGAAAATTAAAGGAACAAGCCTCGCACCGTGGTACAATGATCACACTCATGCTCTCAAGAGAGCAGCTCAGAAAATGGAGTGCAAGTGGAACAATACAAAATTAGAGGTATTTCTGCAAATAATAAAAAAGCAGACTGTATCAATGAAATCAAAGATTGGATGCCTAGAAATTTCCTTCTACTCAATTCCGGCAAAACAGGTACTAATGATTGGACCAAAAACCTAGCCGCTAAAATAAAATTGGACTCTCGATGGATGTACTGTTATGTCATCTTCTTCAGCAAAGAACTTGGGTGTTGCATTTGATACCAATCAAATTTCCAATGTTTGTAGAACGGCATTCTTCTACCTGAGAAATATTGCTAAATTATAACACATGCTCTCTGTTGCTGATGCGGAAAAATTAATTCATGCACCTCAAGACTAGATTATTGTAATGCATTACTGGGGAGGATGTCCAGCAAGTTCAATAAATAAACTTCAATTGGTTCAAAATGCAGCAGCCAGATTTCTGACCAGAACCAAGAAATATGATCATATTAGCCCAATTTAATCATTGTTACATTGGCTACCTGTTAAATTACATATTTAATTTTAAAATTCTGTTAACTACATGCAAAGCTTTGAATGGTCTAGCTCTGCAGTAATTAAGTGACCTTCCACCAAATTATATTCCATCACGTTCATTACGATCGCAAAATTCTGGCTTGTTAATAATTCCATGAATATCAAAATCCACAAAAGGAGGTAGATCCTTTTCATATTTGTCTCCTAAACTAAGGAATAGTCTCCCTAACCCTGTTCGGGATGCAGACACACTCACTCAGTTTGTCTAGACTAATATCTATTTAGCCAGGCATACACCTAATTTATACTTCTACTCACAATTAGGCTGCTTTACTTTGGCCTACCAGAACCAGAAACATCTATCATGATCTGCATAAAAAATTCTGCATAAAATAGAATGGCATCTACTCTAATATCATTCTATTTGTTTCCATGTCGGGATTCATATCCTGAGGTTACCAGAGCCTGCCAGATCCAGCTCCATTCTAGCTTAGTGTCAGAATCAACTGCTATGTGCCACTGAGAGATGACGACAAACTGCAGCTGGTACTTGCCAGACGTCACTTCAGTCTATTGACTTCAGAGGATGAACTGATGCCAACTCCAACTGTAAGACATCGGATACTACATACGCCACTGCCTGAACCTTGGATTTAGGATGGACCCCACTGAACTTCACTGAAATGACCTGCAGGTTCAACTGTGATGCACCTCATTAATCTCTGCCTGCATCACTTTTGTCTATTGATGGACTACACTTTTGAAATGGAATACATAGACTATCATTTAATTGCCAACAAATGTAATTAACATGCCTAACAAAGGACAATGCATCTATGTGAACTTCTGCAGTTAATCCAGGATGGACTTCAAAGACATTAGTTATTAATCTTAAAGTTTCTAAAAAAAAGAAATGCTTTTTATTTTTAAAACACTGGACCTTAACGATTAATTAATTAACAAATTTAAAACCATGACTTGCACATAAATAACTAATATTGCCATTATATTCATGTTTTTTAGCCAGAGTGGAACTGGCTCCCACAGTGAGCCTGGTTTCACCCAAGGTTATGTTTCTCCATTAATCAACATCTTATGGAGTTTTGTGTTCATTGCCACAGACGCCTTTATTATTTTCTATAGACAAATTACAATCATATTTAATCAAACTACACAATGATCACTGTAAGACATTATAGCTATTATAGTTCATTTTTTGTGTTTGTTAATGCATGATTTCCTATAAAGCTGCTTTGAAACGATGTGTGTTGTGAAAAGCACTATACAAATAAAAATGACTTGACTTAACCTGAAACTTTAACTTAAACCTAACCAATAGTGTCCTAAATGATAAATGAGAGGTGAACAAAACAGACATTCTTACACTTAACCAACACCTAAACCTAACCAATAGTGAACAAAAACAAAATGAGAAAAGAAAAAGCACATTTCCACATCATCCTGTGTCTGTTCTATGTCGCTCTTGTCTCTAGTGTGAACTTGCATGTTTGATTGGTCTCAAACTGCGGTCTTCTGAGTCCAAAGTCCAACAGTCAATCAGGTGAGCTACCATAAAAGCTAATTGGAATGGAATACGCATGTAAATGTATGTAGGCGTGTCTGTTGTACAAGAGTTAAAATGTATAGATTTTCAAATTATGTGTATTAGATAAAGTGTTTAGATATCATAACATAGCAGTGTGTGAGTAATAGTGTGAATTTTTTTTTTTTTTTTATATAAAGGCAATCTACATTGTAGTCGTGATTTGTGTAAAAGGGAATAAAACGCACAGTTGTTGTAGTGCCACTAGTGTTAATTTCACCAGGAAACTGACGAATGTAGTTATAGTAACGTATATTCTATGAGAATAGGCCAACCAAGATGCATGCTGTGAACTACGTAATATAATTTTGCAAAAATGTTGCTACAAATTTAACGATACCCAAGTGAAAATGAGGTTCATGTCTCAATCAGCACCTGGTCATTACAGTATACTTCCACTGAAAGCAACATGGAGTTTCATCAAAACATCTAATTTTGTATTCCATGAAAGAAAGAAATATGTCTGGAACAACATAAAAATGAATAAATGATTAGAGAATTGGTATTGTTTTGGTGAACTATCCCTTTAATTCATGGATATTAGTTTTTCATTCATTTATTAGAATGACAACTTGATAAATCTTTCCAAACTACAGGCCTATCTGCACCAGCATGAGTGTGTACTTCATGCTGGCACACTTAAACTGAACTTGATGAACTTAAGATGAAGCCTCAGTGGGGTTCTATTTTGGCAGCTGAGAGTTTGCCTGACGGTTTCTGGCTGAGGAGAGACTCTCACTTCCTCCCTGAACAAACCGTGGCCTGAGCCTCACCTGGACACTTCAAAATGGGGAGGGGAGAATAAATGTTTACACAAACCAAGTATCTGTCTCAAGAAAATTGGCCATATGCATATATGATTGTATGTTTGGATGTTTTTTTGAATGTGACACTTGTGCAAATGAAATTTCCCATGAGGATATATAATGAAACTGAACTGAAATGACTTGAAGCAGGTGTGTATGTGGGTAGATGCCTACAGTATAAACTGAATAGAGCCTGTGCTACGAATAGATGCTTAAACTTGTGACAAAAAAGTGATGAACCAAATCATATTTTTAAATGCACACTAACATATTACGCATGCTTATTTGACAACAGTATACCATGGATACAAAGCAGAACACTTTGTATCTTCTTATGATTTGTTTCCCCAGAATATTAAATGTCATTGAATTAACAATTTCCAGTGGAATTCTCGTAAAATCTCCACATGACAGTTTAAATATGTCCTACAACATGAACTCATGACCTTGAGTGCTGTGTCCTAACGTGGCTTCTCTTCTTTTTCTTGATAATCCCTGTCTGTGGACCCATCAGGAGAGACAAATGGGAAGCATGTGTTTCAAGCTGCATTCTTCAGCAGACCCATCCCACCATAGAGACCCACCAACCTGACCCAGCTACGGGGGACAGTGTGTTGTCCTTTCACTTAACCAGAGCTGTCAGCCAATGACTCAACTCAGCACCTGTGATATGTCTTTTGTCTTTTTCTTATACCCTTTTCACCTTGAAATAATTTAGAAATTGTATTTGAGTGCATAAGAGCTCTCTTATTATCTTATGCAGTATTGGGTGTAATTACAAAGTCATTAGTTACTGTAATCAAATTACTTTTTAGTGAAAAATGTAGTGGAAAACATTACATTTTAAATGATTGTAATAAGATTATGGTTACTGACTTTTAATTAGAGTGGTTACTTTTAAAGGCGCTATATGTAAGATTGACAAAAAGCGTTTGAAATGTGTGCTGCTGTCCAAATTTTAAATATTGGAGAGTTGTCTGCCTCGTCCCAGACTCGAAGCTCATGTGGGTTGCCAGAATGTTGACATGCAAATTAGCCAACTCAGCATCCTTTTTAAAAGATTTATGGGATTTTAGCTGTCTCCATCTTCCAAAGGCATCTCCAATATTTATTCTTGTTTCACTACGCCTCTGGTCATGGTGGTTTTTAGACGAATGGCGAGGCTTTTATGTTGGGTGGAATCTGTTATCGCTGATCCAGTTCATTTGCTGGCTTCCATGGCTGCAGCACGCAGTGTTGTTTGCCTGCAAACTTGTTCAAATCTGGCAACCCGACAGTGTCTAAATACTATTGGTGAGTGGGCAGTGGGCGGGATCACACAGGCCAAAACATAAACAGAAATTCTGGCCCAGAATGGAAACTTCAAAGTTGAATATACTGGCTGTAGCATTGTTATCGGTTTCAACTTAGCATGTTTCCTAATTCTCTGAAATATTATGGTAATTTTATGATTTAGTACAGTAAAAATATTACATATACGTAGCACATTTAAAGGTGCAGTATGTAGCAATTTTCATGTAATATTCACCTTTTCGTGCCAATGTGTGAACGGCTTGTAACACAACTTAAAAAAATGAGCCCTTTCTGGACTTCCTAGGTTGCCTATTAAAGCGTGTAGTCTGATTTTAATGCGAAGGGTGCGGGTCGCTTTTGCCAGGAAAATACAAAGTATGTGACATTTATGCATGCTCCCCAGAGCCTTGCCTCTGTGCTTCTTTTCTGCTATTCAGCAGCGACAACAAACAGCAACACTAGGTAATGTTCTCGTAAAGATGGAATCCAGCAAACATCCGGCTCCTACACAAACTCGGAGTAAGCCCAAAAAAAAATAAAAACATGTATATACTGAATCCCGTCTGGCTAAACGGGAACATGATCGTGGTCGAGCAAAAACTAGAGTGAACATCGGCAGGGCATTTGATTCCTGGAGGGAACTTCATTCGGTTTTGGGAATCAAAACCGACCCTGAATTCGCGTTCTTATTATTGGACAGGTAAGCTTGGATAACTGCAAAGCATGTGAAATATAGTGCAATAAGGATTGATATGTGTAATTTTAGATAACTTGATCTTTCGAATTGCATACTACCTTTGTAACTTTCAAATTATTTCAACGATCTTCTCTTTATACTAAAATCAGGTATACAGGATAAATTTAAGCAAATACGCTGGTTTCTTGATCGTAGTACAACATTTGACATTCAAAACATATAATAGTGCAACATAACAGTGCAGTGCAACAGTAAACTGTCTGGTATAGTTTGGTAGTATGCAGCTGTATGTGTCAATATGCTATGTTAGCTGATTAGTAGTTTAGTCTCAAAGTTTGATGCTGGTGATTCAAATTCAGTCTCTTTGTACGTCACGTTTTGGTCGATGCACTCTCACGCCCCTATGAAAGCACGAGCAACAGGTAGTTGGCAGCAGTTCACTTAACGGCCACAGGTGTCATTAATAACAAGCGTTTCTGAATCTTACATACTCCACCTTTAAGTACACTACTTTCACAAAAGGAATATGTATAATACATTTAAAATATGAATTCATATTTGCGTCTGTTAACAAAAAGGTAAAATTAAATTAAAAGTAAATTAAGTAATATGATTGCTTTTTTAGATAAAGTAATAAGTAATCTGATTAATGTTTTTGAGAAGTAATTAGTAATTTGTTGTAGATTACTTATTTAGAGTAACTTACCCAACACATGAGTCTTCCTTCCAAGAAAGCAGAGAACACTAGTAAAAAAGCATCTTTTTTCATTTTCTAACTACTTTTTTCCTTTGCAAATTACATCATCTGTACTGCAGTTTGGGCGAAATGTTCAACTGAAAGATTTACATTTCAGAATGTCTTTGTATTTAATGTCCCCCTTTTGCTTTAATGAGAACATGCACTCGAACTGATATGGACTTCTCAAGTTTGTGCAAAACCTGATGATTCATGTTGTACAGCATGCTTTGACAATATTGTATTTAAGAGCATCTTGTGTTTCAATGGAAGCAAGGAATCTTACCTTTTCCAGGCCAATGCCACAAATTTGTTTATTAGATAAGAGATTCCAGAAAGAGTAGCCTATAATATTTAATTTTACTTTATTCCTTTCTTTTAGATTTAACTTTCTTTTAATTTACATTAAAATCCTTCAACTTTCTGTTTATTTCCAGGTTTAAAGTGAATTTGGAGTCCCATATTTTCAATGTGTATTCAGACTTTAAATCTCAGTATCTGCTTTTCTTGACTCATTACAGCCTCAGTTGTGTGTGCCCATTTGTTAGCAGTTTTTATAGTCAATGTTCTATGATGGCACTGAGTACATGCACACAAATATGCTGTTAACTACTTCTAGCTTATTTAAAGATGCAAGAAAGATAAAGATGACAATGCAAGAAAACAGTATTTAACTGAAAACTCTTGAAACCTAGTGATGTCCAGTTCGTGAACAAATCATTCTTTTGAACCAGTTCACCAAATCGGACTGAATCGTGAACGATTCATCTCTAGTCACGTCAACACTAATCCACTCGTACCTCGGACATGTCCAACACTGATTCGCAATGAGCCGAGAAATGGAAGTCATATTATCCATGAACTATGATGATGTTTGCTTTTGCTAATGCTTTGTAATAAACCATTCTGACCAGTTCAGACTGAACGATCCGGTCACAACAGTTCAAATGTCTTTATTTCTTATTCATTTATTTAACCTTGTGCAACCTGGTGGCCTCATGCAAGGACTCGCTATTTTGGATTCGCTATACGCAAAGCATAAATTAAATTAATTTAAACACATTGCATACCATTCAGAACACTCTAAGGAGTCATTTAAGGATTAAACTTCTGACGCACAGAGTCACGTGTCCAAACACCATGAATTTGATTTCCGTTAACTGCTTCTGTGGGCACAGCTCCAATAAAAAGGATAAAAAATATATTCATTCAAAAGCTGAAAAATTTTGCTTTCAGAGGCTTTATATAGAGTTAGGATGAAAATAAGGTGCATTTAAAACTATTCTGAGACCAAAACAGACAGACAGCACACTGGAGGTTAAGTCATTCTCTAAATAGGGAGTAAGGGAGCAAGGGTGCATCCTATAGCTCTCTATGCAGCTATGTGCAATCGGTCCTAAACTCTGACCAAAAGTTCAGTTTCAGGCTGCAGATGATGTTTGGACCACTCATGTTTGGCAGACACGGGACAATGATAATCAGATTAATGATTCAGAATTTTATTTTGACATTATTGGCAGTGATTTGATGATGCTGGCCATTACTTTTATTCAGAATTATGTATTCATCTTTCCAGAAAATCAGCTGTAATGTCGATCACATCTCAAAAACATGAGTAACCAACAACCACTCCCGGACACATAATAAAAAAATCTGACTTTCTATAGCTTGGTATTTCTTAAAATTTCACAATTTAGACCTGCTGTTCACATACGAGAATAAAATGTTTAGGAAAACTATTTGCTCTAGAATTTTTTGATCAAGTACAGGTTTGCAAAAATGACTTTGACTTCCCATTGCTAATCTGGTTATTCTCTGCTTTTGACGTCAAAACGTACACAGGCATGCAAACAACACTTGTGCACATAGGATAAGCCGGTATGAACGCCTGTAAAGGCGTTTAAATGCAGAGCGAAATCGTGGTAGTGTCCAAAAATCTGTTGATTGGTTTACTCTGAAACGGTTTATGACTTTACTCTGGTAAAGGAAAGCCATTTAAGGAGTTAACATGAGTTTACATGTTGTCAGCTTAAGCATAATCAGTGTTAGCTTGTACATGCAAATGTGTTCAATGTTAAGCATAATAACATCAAAGGAAAACAATATCTCAGCTCCATATGGTTTTTGCGTAACACTTTAGAAGCAGTGTTGGGTGTAATCCAATTACAAATTAATTACATTAATAAAATAAATTTTTAGTAAAAAAAAAAAAAGTAGTGTAATGCACTGAAATTCTTGTAATCAGATTAGTCACTGACTTTCAATTAATTTAATTTCTTTTAAGTACATTATAGGGTTATGCTTATTTCAAATATATTATTCATGCAAAATCCATGGATTATGGCCTGTAGTGAGTGATTATGAAGGAGAAATGCGAGGTGCTGAGTGTATGACTTGTGTGTAAAAATGAACAAAAATATAGACATTAATTAGAATTTTTTGAGCAGAATGTGTTTTAGAAAGTAACATAAAAGTAATTATTAAAGTAATTAGATTACAATTTTAGAGAAATAATTATTAATTTGTAGTGAATTACAATTTTTAAGTAGCTTAACCAACACTATTTATAAGATTCCATTCGTTAACTTTAGTTAATGCATTAGGTATCATGAAAAACAATAAAATATATATTGTTTACAGCATTTATTAATATAAAAAAAATATAATTGTTCATTGTTTGTTCATAGTTCATAACTAATGTTAACAAACATTAAAAAAAATTTATTAACAAGATAAATAAATGCTGTAAAAGTATTGTTAGTTCATGTTAACTAATGTTGTGCATCTCAAGTAATAACCCGAATGGACACAAATATACTTACACATTGTCACCAACACAAACACACACATTTACATACACTTGTACACAATACCCAAACAGATTTCTCCCAACATTCCAACATATTTACATACAGCTACAATAATGACAGACTTTTAATTGTTATTCATACCTTTATATACAATTATGGCTTCATGTAACAGCTGCATTGTCTTTTGTTAACTTATAATCAACAATTTGTCATAACGGTTTAATTACATTATAGTATTATCAGGCACTTCCTCCATATAGAGCTAGTCTATAAAAGCATTGTGGTTCTGACAAGGACTGTGCGACCAGTACGTGTTTCTAATTTACAATTGGCTACAGTGCCATAGGAACACATCTCCCCATGTCAATCAGGTCAAGATAGACAACAACATTAGAATCAGCAAATACACAAACCATCACTAATACATTTAAAGACTAATTCATCAATTAAAAAATAATTAGTCAAATCTAGCCAATGACATTTGTGGTTGTTAAATAAGTCAAAATCAACACTATTTACATGCCAAAAAGATAGAAAAAAATACAAAAAACAAAGACCAAATGTAAAAATAAAATCATTCAGCACAAAGTCAGTTATATGTAAAATTAACAAACAAACAAAACAAACACAAAAATGCATACTTTTAATATTTATAGAGAGATTAAAATGACTATAAACGACAGTTCTTGGATAGTTGTTTTAAAGCAGTTAAAAATATATGTATATGTTTCAAATATTCTTAATAATTTACAAAGCCTTCATGGTTCTCCTCACTGTTTGGATACAAACATCTCCCACATATTGAAAATCTCAAAGCATTAAATATTTTGCAGTTACAATGCATGTATAATGTATACAGCACATATCTTTGTGCTACAGTGGAAACTTAAAATTAAGACAAGAACACAGACAGAACAATTGTTAATTACACTAAATCATTCTATAATCTCTGTCAAAAAAACAAAAATGGAGAAAGCATTTTGAGGAGATTTTTAGCCCGCCCCCCCCTCAGAAAGACTCCGATTAAGCTCTAAGTAAATTTTAAGTCATTTTTTTTCTAGTGACCTTCACTGGGAGTATTCTACTGTGCATTTATTCAATCTTTCTATTAGTCTTTGTATTCATGTAGGTTTCTGGAAAAAAAAAAATGTTGGAACATTTTTATATTTATTGACTCAGTGGGGTAATCATCAATTAAAATTTAATAACATGTTTTGTTTACACCTTAAATGTATATAATATAAAATATTTGCAAACATATTTTTCAAGGCAAAAAGTATTTTTTTTAACAAATATCTTGGCTGACATTTGACTACCTGAACTAACCTTAAAAAAAATATATTGTGATTTCAGGACGATTATACCAATTTGACTTTTATTTTGAAAATTGCAAGTCAATATGTGTGAATTGCATTTATGTTTTTTTTTTTTTTTTTTATATATAAAATAATAGAGCCGGACTCCAGTTCGGACACATGTGCATTAATCATGTCATTGACCCGAACACAAGTTTGTAAGAGGGGAAGGCACAAATTACAAGTTATTCAACACATAAATTACAGGGAATATCTCTGATGGAATTTTTTCCAGCAGTTTGAGAAAATATCCTATTATATAAAAAAGCAAAAAGGCCACAATAACCAGATTTTTAGACTTTAAAAGGCTGGTAGCGGTTCTTGGAAACGAGAACATAAAATGACCAGTAAGACGACGCAATTTACAAATACACTTTAGTATAAACATTTGATTTACCATCTAATTGGTACAACAAAGATAACATCTCTGTACAAAAGGCATTCAATTCAACAACCTGAAATGCAAAAATGAACTATAATGTAAAATGCACTATACATTAAAAACACCATTCCAGTTTATTTAATGTGACGCACAGTTCTGCCCTGAAGTTTAGTGACCTACAGTGACAATATGAGAGACAAATATGTACAAAACGTCCATGATCTCTGACTAGCTATCTTATTTACATTTGGAGTAACCAAAAGCATATCCAGATTAAAATGAATTCTGACAATCATGGAGTCTACTGGAACAATGTACTGCAAATCAGTACATAGTGAACATTCACTGGCCTCTGCTGATTGGCTGGGGTTCTATCTGTGTTGAGGTAAACAGCTGATGAGGTGTATGCACACACTTCAGAAAACAAAAGAAAAAATTATTTGAACAGTGAAAGTGAACTAAAATGAAATATGTCATGTCAGTAATTTTTCTGGGGTAGACACAAACTGTCTAGCTGCCCATAAGAGCTGAATGCTACTATGGTTTGAACATTACACACAAGCTTGCTTGATAACAGGCACTATGGATGATTCCAGACCAGTTATACTGCATTCTGTTCAGGACAAGAACATACATTGGGAAAAAGTGGTTAAAAGATTTTAAGACTGAAAGCTTTGCTAAGTTATTGAATCCTGACAGGCGAGGGTAAGTCAGTCCTGCTGGAAAAAAAAAAACAGCTTAAACCAGCCTTGAAGCTTGTTTACTGGATTTAGCTGACTTAAGCTGGTCAGGCTGGCCTACCAGCCTGATCAAGTTGGTGTTCAGCTGCTTGTTTCAGCTAGTTTCCCAGTCTGACAAGCTTAAAAGTGTCACAAAACAGCCAACAGGTTGGAAGACCAGCAAACCAATTTGTTTAAGATATAATTTCAGCACGGTTAGCAGAGATAAATGAAGGGTTTAAAGGATGTATATGCGGCCTTTTGATAAAACCTTCAGTTTTCAATGGTCAACTGTCTATTGACCAGCTATGAGATATTTATTTATTTATTTATTTATATGTGCTATACAATGGTGTGTCCCACTGTTTTGATGACATACCTTCATAATCAATCACAATATTACATCAGAAACAGTCTACTTATGTGTAGGAGTTTGAGCAGATATCACCATGTTTATCCAGATACCCAATTATGCGTGTTGGTCTTAACCCCGTGATGGAAAACTTGCTGACTGCTCATGGGGTCAAAATTGAAGTCTAGTGCATCGCCATCCATGAGCGTATCATGAAGGACAGTCTCAACGTCACATTCTAGCTGCTCAATGGACATATCATCCAAGTCACTGGGCAACCGCTCTGGATGTCCATGGTGGTGAGGTACCTGTCCATGCCTGTGGAAGCCATTGCCATTGGTGCTGCAGTAATTTGGCAACCCTGCATCACTGCAACCTCTTCCCAGCTGTGCGTGATGATTGTGAGGCAGGAGTAATTGGGGCTTTATGTTACCTAGGTGACGAGGATGCCCATGGGGCAACATGGTACACCCATTCATACCCATAGCCGGAGAGGGCAACAGATGAAGCAATCTTGGGCGCATGTGCAGGTGTGGATGTGGGTGCTGGTGTGCATGAGGGCCCATCATTTTGCCCCCTTGTCCCAATTGATCCTGACTAACATAGGTTGGTAGCACACGTGCGACTTCCCCAGACTGAGACTCCAACGACTGCATCAGCTCGACTCTTGGATTGGCATCTGCGGTCAACAGCTCTTTAAGCAACCCAGCAGCGCAATTATATGGACCCAAGAAAGGTCCGTAACCTCCGGGTTTACTGTCCGATAAAGTTGGTATGGCAATGGGACTCAGTCCCCCAACTCCTCCCTGACCATACATGCACTTCCGATAGTCTTGTTGGACTTGGGGTTGAGGGTGCGGGCCCATAATGGGGGAGTTGTAAGATGGGTATCCAGTACTACTCTGCATCATAGGCTGGGCGTCTTGGCTGCCCTGACCGTTATTTTTGGGTGAGATGAGGTTGAGGTTGTCTAGCAGATTATCCATCATCACATTCTCAGACCCATGGTGAACTAAGGAACCTGCCACTTCAGATAGGCTGGGGAGGGGGCCACCCATCTTTGTGCCTATGGTACCCGGGTACCCAATGTGGACCTCAACGGCCTCATTCAGGTCCTCTTCGGGTAGAAAGGGTGAACGGCGTCCACTAATTGTGCTGGCATCAGAGCTGGCGCGTGTACGAAAGGTGGTCCAGGGTTCAAAATCGTCATTGCTATGAGAGTTGGGGCTGCCGAGCCATTTTGGGTACTGAGAACCAGGACTGTTGGAACCAGCTTCCAGTCCAGGTTGTAAGGACATCTTGAGCATAAAAGAGGGAATCAGAACAGTAAACAGTGAAAACCAGGTTTAACCCAACACTGTATTATATGTAATAATTCTTACCATGCAAGAAAGTACTGTGGCAGTACCACGATACAATTATGGTATGTCAATGTCAATTTTTTTATATAGCACAGTTAAAACAATGACAGTTGACAAAAGAGCTGTACAATCATTGCGATCTAAAAGTGAATTGAAATATAAAATCAATTCGTAATTCATCCGTACACAACGAAGTACACAATGTATAAAACATACTGTTCAGAAATAAAGTGAATTACATATCAAATTACACATGCTAGTGAAGATAAATTCGTTTTAACACTGTTGAGGTAGTTCTAATAAAAACAGGCAAAACTAGATTTGACTACAGTATTTATTTGTTTATCAAGCTCAGGGGCACTATCAAATAAAACACCCAAGTTTTTCACCAATGGTTTAACATAAGGAGATAGTTCGCCAAAATGAGGATTAGGAATACCAGAGGCCTCAGAAGGGCCAAACCAATAATCTCATTCTTAGTCTCGTTCAGGTTTAAGAAATGTATAATCATCCAAGATTTTAGATCAGATAAACAGGCCAGTAAGGGTTCCAAGCCACACTTATTATCTTTTTCAAGGGCAAATAGATTTGGGTGTCATACACGTAACAATGAAAGGATATCATTGTATTAAATGATACTGCAATACCATGGTACTTTAATATATACAATGGCACTGAATTAGAATATTCAAATGTGGTATTTCAAATTATCACACGGCTCTCTGGAATAGTTGATTCATATTAATCGTGCTTTCCAGCGGTCTGATATTTCCGAATCGTGACCACACATCTGGGGATAAAGTGATATTTCACTAGTCATTTTACCTACTTCTCATATCACTCTGCAATCTCTAGAAGTAAGCTAATAAAAAATAAAATAAACTCAAACCGATATTTCAAGTCCTATTTGTTTGGCAAGTAGTCTTGTAATTAGCAGGATAATGAAAAGTCAGACAGACATTTTTGCAATATTAACATTTTACAAATCTCAGACGGAAACAAGAAGTGGTATTCAGTTGTTTCTAGAGACTCCACTGTCTTTTCTCACACAATAACGTAATTTCAACTCAAATCAAAATGGATCTCCATTATAATAAATATACATTTATTTATATACTTGTAAGTAGCTTTGCAATAAACTGGGTAATCTACAATCAGCTGGTCATTATCATCCTGATCCCCTTGTCTGTGTTCATTGACCACGAGTATGTCAATATATACTGTACCATGGTACGGAATGATTACCATATTAATGTGCCATGGTATTTACATGTTACCATGATACTTTGAATTATAATATTCATGTGTTATAGTATTTACGTGGTAATTAAAAGACAAAATACAATGGTATTGTAAATGTACAAAAAACAAAAAAACAACAAAAAAAACACTACTACCATGGAACTTTTTGGTTTGTGTTGCAACCTAGAATCAAACACCATAATTGCAATTAGTTTATCTTTAAACCAAATAATGGTCTGTTGCAAGTCTTTCGGGAATGGTATGAAATATACGTTTTCAAATAATTAATTTCATGGGCTAAACTTATCATTATAGAGGTGTCAAACTGAGGAAAGCATGCAAATACTCAAACCACCATATTTACACTCCTACACATAGCAATCTGCTTCAACACAACTTTATAGAGAGAAATTGCTCCCAGTAGGTGGCCAGAAATCGTTTTCCCTTCAACTGACCTTTTTCTTTGCTGCTCGTCCACGGCTCTTTGTGAACTTGCTGTTGTTGTCCATGGAAGTGGCTCTCCTGCGTGGAGACTTGCCACTTTTTCCTCCTTCAGGGTTCAGCATCCACCACGAGCTCTTCCCTGTTCCTTCATTCTGCACCCGAACGAAACGACTGTGCAGGGACAGATTGTGTCTGATTGAGTTCTGCAAGGGAGACAGAAAGAATGGGATGAGAACATGAAAACCCAAATGTATTTACGTATGTTTTACTGCAGAAAAAAAACAAATACAGAGAACGGAAATGCCCTGTAATCATTCAATAAATGTAATTATTATACAGGTCTCTGGAATAACTGATTCTGATTGCCCAATGGTGCCATCTAGTGGTCTGATAACTTCTAAGTAACAACCGCACATCCAAAGATAAAGACATATCAGTCCGGTCATCCAAGTATCGCGAGCCATCTTTACTATTTCTCGGATCACTGTGCAATCTGTTTACGTGAGCTAATAAAATAATTTAAACTCAAATCAATGTTTCATGTCAATGTATTTATTTGGTTAGTAGCCATGTAATAAGCAGGATAATGTACAGTCAGCCAGCAAAGAACCCTTTGCTTCGTGTCGGGCTCCTGATCACCCTGTTTGGGTTTATTCTGCAATAACAACTGGATGACTGAACTTTATCCTTTATTAATATCAAGCTTCAGTGTTATAAGTGAACAAAAAGCAAATATGATCAATAAATTACCTTTTGACTAACTATTGACTTTTTGATGGACAAACATTGGAGTGAGGCTGTTTGCATAGAATGGAAAAGTATTAAAATATATACACTTGGATAACAAAAGTATTTATCAAATGGAATCCGCAAACAAATGATTCTGGAGTTTGACAATCAGAAAGAGTACAAATACCTTTTTTTCATAATTTATTTAATTTTCTAATAATGCAATGAAATTCATACTTTCTTAAAGTGTGGCCACTTTAATATGTACATATATACATACATATACATACACACACACACACACACACACACACACACACACACACACACATACACATACACATACACATACACATATACATATACATACACATATACATACATACATACATACATCTCAAGTGTGCCTATGTGTGTTTGGAAGTTTCTCAAAAGGTCAGAAGTGTTTACCTTTTACCTCTAAGATTGACAGCTATCACTTAGTTATCTTATGTTATTGAATCACATACATGCAATCTTAGATAATTGCACACATACAGTCTTTTTAATCTCCTTCTCTAGACAATGTGAACTTGATGAATAGGCAGACAAAACCGCATTAGTAATGTCCTTTTTGAAGGTGCACATATGCATGCTCAGACCTCAGTGTATACACACACATCCTGCGCTAATGATATTTTGTCTGCTTTAGATTTTTCCATACACAACCTGACCAGACCTACACTGAGAGAAAGACAGGGACAGAGAACCATAATACCATTTAAAATCTCAAAATATTTGCTAAATTAACTCATGTATTTGTTGATTCATTGTGATGGAAAAGAGGAAGAGATGTCATTCAGACCTGATCTGTGAGCTGATTACCTGTTTATTGATCTATAAGAATGACCATCAATTCCCTGACAAACATCAAAAATACCATAGTAATACCTTGTTTTTCGACATACACCATGGCAATAGTATGGTATTCCCGGAAGTACCTTGGAGCGCTATGTAAAAATCATGGTACAAGAATATGGTCATCATGTGTTTACGTTGACATCAACACATTCAGAACATTCATCCAAACACATGAATACATGGACGAGAGGAGATAGCAAAAAATGGATTTTATATATATATATATACATACTGCATGTACTGCTTAGTACAGTACAAGTGACAAACTTGTTAAATCAGCATAAGGGAGAACAGTCAATGGATAAAATCATCAAATCATAGTCTCCCAGGGGATCTGATGCTGATTTTAGATCAGCTTTAGATTTTTTGGCAAATAGTGGCTGGTACACAAGAGAAACCTGAGCCTACCATAATCCTTATTCACAAAGTGCACTGTATTTTGAATATGATGCCTGGCTTTGTGAAATTCATGTAATGGGCACAGAGATCAAATAAATGAACCCAACACAACAGATTACAGGAGAAAAAAACAAAAAAAGGAAAATAAGAGCACTAACCAGGGAATTTCCCTACACAAGTATGCTCCCTCCATCATAAATGCAGACCATGTGGTTCTACATACACATAAGTCTTTAGGCCTAAGGGCTGAGTTGCTGGCAGTATTATGACTTTATGATTGAGTATTTATCGCCAAAACACAAAACTCAAATATAAAAAAGAAAAAGTCTTGATTAATACTGGCCACAGTGAAATTGTTATCTGAATTAGTTTAAGTGAACTAAACCATTTTTTAAATTCCTGATGTATTAGTACATAAAGATTAGTGCATAAAGTAAGAAAGTCCTGAGGGAAATGAGCACAGTCAAATCCACACTAATCCGTTTATGTTTTCAGTTTCCTAACGTCGTCGTCATTTTCCAAAGTATGCGGTAATGGACAGCGTTTTCGAAAAGATCAGTGTTTGGTGTTTGAAAACTGTGTTCTAGTTTGGATGGGAGGCGTAAATATAGCAAAATGAATGTGTTTTCATATGAAAGTGAGAGTGTGGACGTGGTCCAAATCGAACCAATATACCTGAGAATTGCACGGTTTATTTCCTTTGTCGCAAGAAGCAGATTGGTAGGAAAAGGAAAACAGAGGCACCGAGGTAAGGACCAAGCCACAGAGGAAGGTCAACTGGAGGCCACCTCCAACCTTTGATCCTGACGGTCATGACCTTTAAGGTCAAGTCAAGGGAAATGGAGCTTCCACATCACAGAATCACTGTAAAGGGGGTTGACCACATGGGAGAGATATGAATTCCAAAAGGCTGAGTGAAAAAAGTAACCCCTCTGAAAAGAGAAAATATACAAGTGGGAAAGATGGACGTATTGTTAAGTACTATTGAAATACATGCCGTGGATGATAAATCACATCAGCTGAAAATGCCTTCTGTGAGGCATGTAAAAGAGCTGGGTCATGAACATTTGAGGAATAAGAAGTCAACAGAACACAGTTCAAATGTACACACGGTTTAAAAACAAACAAAAAAAAAAAAAACAGTTTAGACCAGCATGAATTTCCATGTTGGTCAAGGCTGCTAGTTTAGACTAATGGACCAGAATATACATGTTTTTCACCTGCAAAAAAAGCCTGGTTAAATCAATTTACCAGGTTTAATACAAGTTAAGTTAAAATCAACAGCATGATGCTGGCTACCCTCTTTTCCTTAAAATGGAAGTGAATGGGCCAAAGTTTGGAGGGTTTAAAGGCAGAAATATGAAGCTTATAATTTTATTAAAGCACTTACATAAATTATTCTATTAAATCTCATGAATTATTTGAGCTATAAAATGTTTAAATCATAATTTTACAGTACTTTTAGGGTTTGTTGACATTACCTTGTCACGTAAACAAAGTTGTCAAATTTGCTATAACTTTACACAGAAAAGGAAAGTAAGCGATTTTATCACACTAAAATCATGTTAACATGTATATTGTTTATGTACTGTGGCTATACTTTGTAACGGTGTGTATTTTAGCATTTACAGAATGGCCCCATTCACTTCCATTGTAAGTGCCTCTATTGTAAGTTACTTTTATTTAAAGAAAAAGAGGGGTAAGTCAAAATAATTTTTGTGGTTAACAATAGTATGCCACAAATGCTGTCGATTGAGCTTAACTTGTATTGAACCTGGAATATTCCTTTAAGCTAGTTAAAAAGATTGGTAGGTGAAACCAGCACACCAGCAACCAACGCATGGAGCCAGCATTTAAAACAACAACACATGATGGTGACCAGCAATGCTGGTCTTTACAAAAGGGTAAATATGAAGGAGGTGTTAGGGGAAAAAGGAGGAGGAAAGGATTCTGAGTGAGAGGAAAAAGGAAGAACTGGAGGAATGGTGATAAAATGAGAAAGAGTGGTAAAACTATTGAAAGTAAAAATATTGAGAGAAAGTGAGAGAGGAAGAGAGGTAGTGTGTAGTGGGAAGGTGTGTAGAGGCAGAAGGGGGGTGGAAATGTTTCCCTAATGAGAGGGATGGGGTCGATGGGTTCGTTGTGTGTCTGTGCGTGTGTGGAGTGTAGGGCAGCGCCTCCAGTAGTGCTGACAGACCCTTGCAAACAGAGAAGGAGAGAGAGAGAGAGAGAGAGAGAGATAGAGAGAGAGTGTGAGTGAGTGTGAGAGAGAGAGAGAGTGAGAGAGAGAGAGAGAGAGAGAGAGTGAGAGAGAGAGAGTGAGTGAGTAATAACGTATGGAACTGTCTGCCGTCTGTCTCCACTGTAATAGAACCCCCACAGCACAACCTCACTCCACCCTGAGACCGACTCCACACTGTGAAGAGAATGAAATAGAAAGAAAAAGGAAAGAGCGAGAGAAAGATAGATAGGAAAAAGCCTATAATGCAAATGCTGTAATTTGGTCAAATTAGCAGATCGCACACAGTCACATTCAGAGCACATGTGCATACGCTTTGTAGTGTGATAAACCAGGGCATGTGCAACAGAATGTGAGTCAGTACAGGAATGCATATCATTATGATGGGGAAGGAGTCAGAGTTTTCTAATCAAACCAGAGATCATTCATTTAAAAGGAACAAAGGTACAGCAGAAACCGGTCTCCACTAAAAGTGAAAAGAGTGACTTGCACATTCAAATTAGTTATGAGTGAAACTCAATGCAAGCAACTGAGTTAAAATGTGAGTGTATCTGGTCAGTACCCTCAAAATAGCTTTACGTTAGTTTTAGCGGTTAGTTTTTGACCACTGCGTTGAGCTTTATAAATGGAGGACAGCTTTATAATGTTTAATTACAGGATGTAAGTAATGACCAGGCCTGCAAGGAATCTTTGCCCTCAGAATTCTGTGAAAAAGTAATTCCGCAAAGCCATTCACAAAGATCTATGCATCCTCCATTCCTATTATAGCTTTGATGAACAGACTGAAATGTAAAGCAGTCCATCCAGCCCAACACAGCAACATTGTCTCAATGATATGAGTATGTGCAATGTGCAGCCTTACTACTAAAGACAAGCCCATGGGATATTGGTACATGGTATGGGGCTTTTACCTCTCTCTCCGACCCCTCTCTTATCACAGGCGTGAGGTATTTCAAAGCTACATTGTGACCTTTTGTCTCAGATCAGGGACATCCCCAACTGATCTGCGACAGTAAAAAAATGTAACATTAAAATCCCCTTTCTTTTAAGATGCGAGTCATTTGAAGTCTAAGGTCAAAAGACTGTGGACTCATGCACCAGTTTATCTACAAATGGGTGGGAAGTGTGCTCAGGATTGCACAAATTGAAACTGCCATTTCAGGTTTGTCAGGGAGGCAGATTCAGGTCTGAATGGTTATGAAGATAAATGGGCGATAAATGAAATCAATACATTCAAAGCACTGCTGATGAAGATATCAAGAGGAATTGTTTTGCATTTTATTCTGATTCAATAGTTTTATTCCATTAAAAATTATATTATCAGCAAAACAATTTCTGCAAAACGTTTAATGAAAAAATGAACATGAATTTCAAAATTTCTTCATATTTTCTGTCCCCATATTGCTATAATGAAAGCATACACTTGAGCTGGCATGGACTCCACAAGCAAAACCTGATGATGAATTCCAGTATGATTTGAGAATGTTCCAAAGAGCATCTTGTTTGATTCAATGCAAGCAAGGACATCTGACCTTTTATATAAAAGAGTTCACATTTTAATTATATTTGATTAGTTACCATGAAATAGCGTTGAATCTTAAATATTTGATTTGACGATAGTTTTTCTTTGCTTAAACATTTTAAAGCTTATTACCTAGAAGTAAAAAAAAGAGTGAATTCATCACAGGCCAATATACAATGAACTGGTAAACAGAAGTGCATTTGCTTATTGTAACAGGTGCAGTGGCATATACTGTATGTGTGTGTGTGTGTGAAGCTATAATTGCATGTGTGTATGAGTGTGTGTGTGTGGGTCAGGTTTTGCCTACACAGTGGGGACCAATCAATGGTTCCCACAGGAAAATGGCTTAATATACAAACAAAATAATGTCTTTATAAGAATGTAAAATGCAAAAATGTTTCTCTAAAGGTTAGTTTTAGGGGTAGGGTTAGGTGAAAATATTATTAGCTCAGTATAAAAACAATAGAAGTCAATGGAAAGTCCCCACCATGCAGTGGTAGGTGCCAATAGGGTATGCTTAACGGGTCAGGTGTGTGTGTGTGTATATGTGTCAGATCTCCTGAGGGATTTATAAACAAGTCCGAGAAACCCCATCTGCATCCTGTCTGACACCCCAGACAGCAGACACACAGACTGCCATTCAAAAACAAACATTATTAATCAGCCATCACCTTCAACACTTACAACTCATCAACATACTTTTTCCAAACCATCTCACACACATAAATTATGTGACCGAGGACGAAAAAATGAGTCAGACTGTAGTAATCTGAATGCCGTAATCAGAAATCATATTGCATATCATATTTTTTTCATGTTTTTATGGATATAGAATTAGACTTGAGGGACTGACTGTAAGGGGCTCTTCACACCGAACGTATTCTTGTGTAAAAATAAATAAATAGACGCAGCGAAACTAATGGAACCAACTCAACTAAGTGCAATTGTCTCAAGACAAGTTTTTTTATTTAAACTTCAGTGTCTTAAAATGCTTTGTTCATGCCATGAGATCACAGCGATCAAAAAGTTAGCGCATGTTTACATAGAAAAACAATTCCAAAACAGATGAATGCATAAACGCATCTTGTGTGAATGGACCCTAACACTACACTGCAAGTTAGCAGCGCAAAAGTGGTGTTGACATTTTTGTTGATTGCAGCGTAGGCATGGTGTAATGCTTGATTAAGGGCATCAAATGTTCAAACATTGGTACCTGTGGATTGGATAACTCCTGTACAGCTGTTTGACTGCAGCCAGTCAAGCGTGGCACTTTGACAACGAACACTGGTTGGAGTAAACAACCAGCGCTTCCAAAGACCAGGTGCAATCTGACAGGCAGAGTGCCTGATGTCAACACACACACACACACACACACACACACACACACAATGATTTTTATACTATACAAACTATAGATTCTATCCACTAAACCTAACACAACCCCTAAACCTAACCCTCACAAAAACTTTCTACATTTTTATATTTTCAACAAAACATCATTTAGTTTTTCTTAAGTGATTTGAATTATGGGGACACTAGAAATGTCCTCATAAACCACATTTATAGCATAATACCCTTGTAAATACCAGTTTGTAACCTAAAAAAAAAGTAATCGTAAACCACCCAAACCACTCCCTCCCAAATATCATGCACACAAGGTGCCAAATAAGCAGCAAACCAGCATTTTTTTTTATCTCCAATTTTTGGTCTGTTTAGCAACTTTTATTGAACAGAGTCATTGCTTACATTCACAAGGCCCATGACAAAATGTTTATTGGAGGGTCCATATTCCATTGGCCCAATGAGTTTTCCACCTTCGCTCCAAATGGTTCTCATTCTTGTTCGATATCGAATACACTATTAATGGGGGAGGAAATGCATTCCACATGTCTGTTAGACCTCAAGAATGACTGTAAACATATCTTGTTTGTTTACAATAAACTCCAGAGGGTAAGCTACCTTTAAGAATACTAAGTTTAGGATTTAATCCTACATAAGGTGCGAGACCTCTTTTTGATTAAATTTCAACAATTTAATCTTCACCAGTGGACGTTTGACTCCACTGAAAAGACTTTCGCGTGACGTTTCACACTCCAGCTCAGTATGTGGCGGTAATGTACAATAAACTGGATTGCCAGCAATGAATAAACATCACAACTTTTAACTTAATAGATACATAAATATCCATCAATACATAAATAAACAGCAATGGTGTTGATATCAAAATTGTTGTTGTGTTTAGTGATAGATTTATTGCATTGTCAGAGCGGTCTTGTTCGGTACACAAGATATCACATTAGCTGGATAGCTAGCTAGCGGCTTCCAAGCTTCATTACCAGTTTCAATGACAGCAGGGCTGTGTAGCTTTCATTTTTAGTAACACGTACCTGATCCGATTGCCTAGATGTATAAGGTTTATCATCGATATTGAAAAAGTTTTTTCCCCCGATATATATCGATATCGCTTTATCAACCAGCCCTTTTTTCGAATAATTTTGTAGTAGAGTATTCCAACCAACAAAAAATTAGCATTCGATTCCTCGTAAATTAAAACGTAACAAAACGTAAGTATGACACATATGTGAAATGTATATTGTTTTACTTACAAACGTTACAAAGAAAGGTTTAAAAATAAGATAGCTTCAATAAACTATGCTTTTCTATTGGAGGGAATGAAATGAAAAATATGCTTTAATAAAAATGGATGAAAAAAAAAAAACAGTTAAAAAAAGTTCACTCACGGAGCTTATACAGAAACCAGTACTGACTGCATTAGAGTAACACATTTAATCATTTCACGTGTTACTATTCAGAAAATCAAGTGCTGAAAATTAAATTGTAAAATGCACTCTGTCTGTGTTCAGACACTTAACACACTTATACACATTCTGGGCTGCGTTTTCCAAAAGTTTTATAAGTCGAAGTAGATTGTAGAGACCATTGGCACAAATGGTCTCTACGATCAACTTAACCTTGTGATGCTTTTGGGAAATGCAGTTCTGGTCTGAACTTCCAAATGTTCTCCTAAGTTTCTACCGTAAAAGCAGATCCTCATCTGCTTTTAACACCATCATATTTTCTTCTCCTTAATGACACGCACATCTACAGTGCCCCCAGTGGAATCAATTGTAACTGCGAGATGTGGTGTGAGATTCAGAGGGAAAATACTGTGTAATTCAGTGCTGCTCGCGGAGGGCAAATGCGTGAAAATGAAAGTCAATTCATGATTTTAATATTCGACTAGCTGGTTCACAACGAATACTCGAATGTGCCGATTATTCGTGCACATCCCTAGTTGACACACGGTTAATTTTTTTTTTCCTTATTGGGATGCAGCAAAAATCAGGATTAGAATGGACTGACTGGGCAAGTGGCACCAAAGTAGAACATGACAAAAGCTGACAGACACCGAGAGCAGCACAGTAGTTACCTGTATAAACACCAGAAGACAAATGTGAATACATTCATGTCTGTTACACTACTTCCACATAAACTAACCTAACGTAGTGTACTGCACAGAGCAACAATTTTGATTCTACAAGTAAGATTCAGTCATCTGTTGGACACCGTCTTGAGTAAACACAAAAGCTGATGTGCTGCATCTCATTTTATGCCTCATAGGACTTAAAAATGGAGAATGCCAGTGGATGAGATTTCAGTGCAAAGGGATAAACACTAGTGGAATGCAAAAGTTCAACAGAGAATGGCGAGAGGTTTTGTGTGATAAGCCCCTGACAAGAGACTTCAATGGGCTAACCACTTCCTCCTGCGCACATCCGCTTTATCTCTTTCCTTCATTGTAAATATTTAGCACTGAAGTGAAAAAGCAGAAAATAAATATAAGTATTTTATGTGTCAGTGAAAGAATTCTCAGTGAACATGTTATGAATGAAAAATTAAGGGAAGGACAGTTTTTCATAGTTAAAGTCATTCACTCCTATATACACATTCCAACTGACCCAGAATACCCTAGAAACTGCATAGCAGTGCACTAAAAACACTCAGAACACCTTAGCAACCACATACGTAGCAGTGCCCTGGCAACCACTCATGTAGTCTACACATTCTTTAATGTGTTTACTTTGAAATAAGTATCCAACAAATTCATTTTAAAACATACAGAGTCGGTGATGTTATTTTGAATTGAATAGTGTTCAAATTGTTATGAATTTGAAACAATTGCGTTTGAATCAAATCGAAAACCAGTATATCGTGAATCCCCATCCAAAGATTCAGATCTCTGCATAGCAGCATTGCATCATGTAGCATGGGCAAACACTACTCCATTCACATATTTATATATAAATGTTTAAATTATACAAGGATAAATCTAGAATCATTTTTTTTGTATACATTCAATGTCATTCAAATATTAAATCCTAACTTTTCAATGTCAGTTTAGCCAAAGCTTTAGGTATAGTGAGGATTTATTATATATATATATATATATATATATATATATATATATATATATATATATATATATTATTTTTTATTAAAGTCAGGTATATTCAGGTTTCACCCATAGATTTCACACCTTTCGGTGAGTGATATTTAAGTATCTGCAATAAAATTAAGCATTTTCTGAACAATGCAGAAAAATATTTGCACTCTAGAGTTGATTAATTGTACCACAAGCATCTGCGCTTCAGAAGAGTTCTTCAGTAATGCTGCACACACAAGCTGCACTTTATGTGCATTTCATGTGGCTGCATAGGAGAGACAGGAAAGCAGAGATGACGAGCTCTATTAGAAACTAGTGTGCGAGCAAACTCACACACACGCGAAAGTACATGCACACGCACACACAAGATCTGTAAAGAAAATAATATAATCCTGCTCATACTTGAAGTTAAGGTTAAACAGGACTTAACACATCAAATGTAAAGAGCCCTAATCTCGATTATTTATTTTCTGCCTTGTGTCGTGCTGATCAGAATGCGCATAAGCTTTAAAGGGGTCATGAAATGCCCCTTTTTTTTATTTTATTTTTTTTATATAGATTTATTATCTTCCCTGAGATCCACTGATAATGTTAGTGTTTTTTTTTGCATTAAAACCGTTATAATAGATTAAATGATAATATTCCACACTCTCTTTGGCCCTCTGTCTGAGATGCTCGGTTTTGGCATAAGCACCTCCTTAAAACTTCAACGTAAAGCCCACTGTTATGATTGGCCAACATCGTGCAGCCCCTCGAATAGAGCCATTTTTGAAACTCAATCAGAAGAGAATGAACCAGTTCAACAACATTATAAATCTAAATGTCAGGGTTTACACATAACGCACATCCAACACATTGCATCTGAATATTATATACATTATACACACACACACACACACACACACACACACACACACACACACACACACACACACATTAAACGAATTAAACGTTTTACTCACGACTTTTTTGATCACTCCCAAATTTTTTAACTGCCCCATACTTCAGTAACAGTTCCTTTGCAAAAATGTAATCCTATTGTATGAGCCGAATATATAATCCACTCTAAAATACATTGAAGACACATCAAGTTGCCAGTATCATTCCTTAATTTTTTTCATACACCAACAACTAAAAATAGCGCAGAAGTGCGAAAGGAGAGCTTCTCCTCCTCAGAGTTGTAACTTGACACTGTCTTTTAAAAATGGCCCAAGATTTGTATCAAGTGGTCAAAGATGTCTGTCTGTGCATGTTTATGTAGAAAAACATTTAAATTCAGACAGGCAGGTGTCCGGTGTAAGTCCATTTCGGATGGATCTCCCATGACAGGCCCATCTCACTCCACATCAACTGTGTGACTGGCTGGAGAACCAGTGGGCGGGGCCAAAGGTGCAATAATGGAAAAATAGGCATTGCGTATGCAGATATATTTGGTCCTTGTGATGTCACAAGCTCCACAAATTCCAAACGAGCTGTTTTTGCAGCTTGGTTTAAATAAATCCTCTTATTCTATTAAGGAGGACGTTTTCAGTTCTGAAATTTACAGTATGTTTTTATAGTGCAATGACCTCTTATGTCAAAAGGTCAAGGAAAATGTCATTCCTTATGTCATGACCCCGTTAAATATGCATTTGGTACGGAGTTATTTTGAGTGAGTGAAACAGAGAAGGAGAAAAGAGAATGGAAAATGGAGAGAAAGGGCACAAAGAGAAAAACTTGACGTTCCACATGTGTAGTAAGGGAGCAGACTGGTCACACTTATTGGCCCATCCGCTCAGGAAAGAGCTGCGTGAAGCTGATAGGAGCCCAGTCTGCCCTCTTGCACTACCAGACCACAGGGCTCCGGATGGGCACAGATTAGAGGGACACTGCAGTAACCTCTGGAGAGTAAAATACGCCAATACATAATAAAAAGACTTTTATGATGCAGTGATGAGAGTTAGCGGCAGGCAGCGGCTTATGTGTTATCTAAAAACCTGATTGCTCTGTATTATTTATCAGTCATTCATCATAATGAGTAAAGGATATTTCACAGCTCAAAGCAACAATACAAAGTGTTTGAAAAATGACCGATTAACCGTGATTTCAAGTAAAAGTTTGTACTTTAACCCCTTTAAACTTCCCAGAATAATTTTATTTTTTTGCTCAGAGGTTGCTCTTTTGTAAATCAAAAGAATACATCAACTTCAATCACACATCTTTACCCAAAACTCCCTCAGTGACACAAATGAGATATATAGAAAAAGTATAGAGCTATAAAATGAATGCAGAGAGCACAGCTCAGATCACTTGGCTTTGGAAGCATTTGATTAGCAATGTATCAGTTCACAATGCAATCCCTGACTTTTGGCATTTTAGCAAATCTAAGCACATTGTTGAGATCTCTTCTGAAACTCTAGAAGAAACACATGTGAGATTGCTGTGGTCTATTTCTCAGGAGAAAAATCTGAGAAGCAAGAGACTTAGTTCATCTTAGAAGGAAAATGATGTCATTATTTACCCACCCTCGTGTTGTTCCAAACCCATATTATTACTTTTTCTTGCTTCTGTGAAACACAAAAGGAGATGCAAGGCAGAACATTAGCCTCAGTCACCATTCACTTTCATTGCATTTTATTTCCATACAATAAAAGTGAATGGTGACTTAGGTGGTCAGTCTCTAACATTCTGCCTAACATCTCCTTTTGTGAAGAACAGCATGAAGGTGAGTAAATGATGACAGAATTAGATTTTTTTTGGGTGAACTCTCTTAAAGCAAAAGTAATAACGTGCTCTCTATTGAAACTCATAGCTGTCTAGGAGAAACAATTAAGATCTTTAGATGTTTTTTTCCTATGGACTATGTGTTTTGTCCATCTACATACTGTACATACATTTACACAAACATGTCCACACAGATACACATGCAGAAAATAGTAATAAAGAGGGCAAAGGAATCTACCCACTGAGGTTTATCATGCTTTTCTAACAGCTTTTCACACCCCACCCAACCAATCCAGACCCACCTTTACTGTCTAAATCACACACACACAAGCCAACCTGGCTTGAACTCAGATCTGTCGTTTTATCATTTCATGTGGTCACTTCAGGGAGGAGCAGGAAAGGCAGAGACAACTAAAAGCATGTAAAAGCACAGCATGAAAGCAATACTCGTGCACACACACGCACACACACACACGCGCACACACACACACACACGCGCACACGCACACACACACACACGCGCACACGCACGCACACACACGCACGCACACACACACACACACACACACACACACACACACACACATACACACACACACACACACACACACACACACACACACACACACACACACACACACACGTTGGTGCAGCTATCTTTATGAGGACTTTCCGTAGAAATAATGATTTCTATACTGTGCAAACTATAGATTATATCTCCTAACCCTACCCCTGCACCTAACCATCACAAAAAAATAGTCTGCATTTTTACATTTTCAATAAAACTTTTAGCATGTTTAAGTGATTTGAATTATGGGGACACAAGAAATGTCCTCATAAACCACATTTATAGCATAATACCCTTGTAATTAACAGTTTGTAACCTAAAAAATTGTCCTGTTTGGCTAAATAAATGCCAATCAGCATTATATAGTCACTTATTACTGCCAATCAGGTTTTCTGAAGCGTGACATTTCTTTGAACACATTAAAAAGTTTTTTTTTTTTTTATAAAAAAAATTGACTTTAAAGTCAACAGATTTTTACATTGTTTTCCACAAGAGAGTGCAACAAACACCCATAAACCACAGTGTTATATTATTGCAAAGAACATTCGTGGCTGTTACAAAAAGTGCCTTTCATTTCAAACTAAAGTGCATAAAATAATAATATTAATAATAATAATAATAATAATAATAATAATAAAAAAGCTTTAGCCAGTTCATATTCTAATGAAGTAAAAAGTAAAATGAGGGGAAAAAAAGCTTTATTAGACAGTTCTATGTAAACATGGTGTTGCTCTGAGTGCCACAGTACTATCCCAGGCTCAAGCTTAATGATAACAGTGATACCACAGTGTTTAGCATTCTTTACATTTGTATGTAATATTCCTAGATAGTAGTGGTATTCAGTTGAACTTGGTGGTAAAGCGGCTAAAATCATGAGCCCTGGCAGAAGCTTGTTCAAACAGATGAAGTACAACAGAATGCAACAGAACGAGAGGATCTCTAGACGCACATTTCCAAATTGAACTCCTTGACAAAGCGTTTTTAAAACCTATTGCTATGGAACGTTTTTGCTTTATATGTAAATATGCACTAGACGGACATCTTTGACTGTTATGTAGTTTATTCAGCATCTCCTGCAGCAGCGCTGTGTTTTTTAAATGCAGCGTCAAATTAAAAAGAACTTCACCCTGACACAAATACAAAAAACTAATTTTTAGATTTCAAATGTGCATATTATCTTAAGTTCGATAAATATTTGAATTTTAATGCCTTGAAACCAGCGCAACATGCTGCTGTTGCCTCTTTTTTTCCCTCCACTCTAATCACTGGGTGACCTGAAATGAACTCTGTCACTCACTAAATGAGTTTGACAGTTCATTTCACTTTTAAAGTCTTTTACATTTCTTTCACTTTCTCCCACCACTGGCTCAATGTCAAATGGAAAGAATGAGTCTACAAAGAGGTTTGGCAAAAGAAGAGAGCTAGTTTTGTCCTAGAAGCACTGAAGGTCTGAATACACTTTACCTATATAAGGGATAGTTCATCCAAAAATAATAATCTTGTCACTCTTTTTTCACCCTCTTGTCATTCCAAACTCATACGACTTTCTTCCATGGAACACTAAAGGTGGTATTTTGAAGAATGTCCATGCAGCTCTTTTTCATACAATGAAAGCATTCAGTGACTACAGGTCTTCAAGGACAAAAAGTACCATAAAAGTACCATTGTCCATTTAAACCAAAATGTTATTTATATCTCAAATTTTATTGAATGTAAACAAACACCGAGATTTAAGAGCTTTGGCAGATGGCAAGATTATGTTTAAATTTCAGTCTGTTTCACAAAATTATCGTATGGCTTCAGAAGACTTGGAATATTGAACACCAGTCATCAGGATGATTCTTGTGGTACTTTTTACGGAAGTATAAATCACTGTCCACTTTCATAATATGGAAAAGAATGGATCTGAAGGATGGAAATGACAAGAGTAAAATTTTGAAAGAATTTTAATTTTTGGGCAAACTATCCCTTAAATTGGGATCTGATTTACAAGCTCAAATATAGGTTCTAGTCTAGCATTCTCTCTCTCTCACTCGCTCGCCCTCTCTCATTCGCCCTCTCTCACTCGCCCTCGCCCTCTCTCACTCTCACACACACAATTTTAAGTTCTCTTTCTACATTCTTTCTCTGCTTGCGAAAGCAGCATTTATAACCTTTTTTTGTCTGTGTAGTACAAACATAATACACTGAAAATTGTTCTTGCACACTTGCTCTCATACTCAGTCTGTGTGTGTGTGTGTGTGTGTGTATATAGGCAACAGCTCAATAAAAAAATATCTAAACCAAAGATATTTACAGGAAGTGACATCACATCTTTGTAGAGGAAGAGGACATACAAAGCCAGGGCAAGGTCATGTGAGCATACCTTATCTATGTTTGATTCATCTATGGCTTTTTCCCGCGAACAGAAAAAAGCATGCACACAAACACTCACACACAGGCGCACACACAGACAATCATCTCTTTATCATGGCTTTTCAACAATGTCCACTAACTTCCTTAAACCCTAAGTAGGAAAGAAAGATGGAAGTTTGATTAAATTTGATCTATCTAAAGAAATTAAAACCGCTTTTAGCAGACAGTGGGGTCCAAAAAAGACGACTATTGTAAGTGCTTCTAACTGACATTTTCATTATTTCCCAGCCAAACTCGCAAGCTAACACGTGAGATGAAAGTGTCATAGAAGCGACACAAAATTATGTAGTTACATCAGAAAATTTGCTTTTTGTGTCGGATTTGCTTTTTTCACTATCAATTAGGTTTAGGCGTTGGTTAAGGATAGGATACTTTTTTGTGTACCTCTCATTTGCATTTAGAACACTTTTGGTAAGGTTTAGGTTAAAGTTCTAGGTTTTTACTCATTAATACCTTCATCTAATATTCACCTTAAAAACTTTGTCTGATTATGACAACATTTCACTCGCTTTTGGCAACCCCTGCTGGACATTTCACTAGGAAATTGCAGTGAAACCTGTAATGAAGCACGTAATTTTGTTTCACAGAAATGTTGCCACAGTCACATAATGTTCTTGAGATCAGGCTGGAATAATCTCAAAGTAGGCCTTTTAAGAGAATTAAGTACAGGTTTCAAGAATACAGTCGTAACATTCTGAAAATAAAGTTTCAATTAATTTTTTTTTAATAATTGCATTGTTGGCCTTTTAAGACTAAATTAAAGTCGTAAAGATTAAAGTAAAGATTTAAGTAATGATATTTTGTGAATAAAATAAAAATTACAAGAATAACGTCATAGCATTGTGAAATTTGCACTAAAATGCCATAGGACGTTTCAAAATATATTATTAACACAACAATTTGAAGAACATTTTCTTACAGTACATGCACTCGAGCTGGCATGGACCCCACAAGTTTGTGCAAATCCTGATGATCCATGTTAGCCAGGATAATTTGAGAATGTTCCAAAGGGCATCTTGTGTGCTTCAATGTAAGTAAGGAAATCTGACCTTTAGTACTTAAAGATCAAAGTGTCAATTTAGTACAGACCCTGAGATATCATAATTTCTGTTTACATTTTTTTTTTTGAAATCCTTAAAAACTTAGTTTATTTTCAGGTTTAAATGATAAAAGAAAAGAAACAAATCCCAAAGTTTCAATGTGATCTCGTACAGTGGGGGCTCAAAATGGCCCCCACTGTACGCTACGTTATTCTGCTGCCAGTTTACATACTGCACGTGTGGTAACGGTTCAGTTCACAAGTCGCTGAGAAAAACACAGACTTCCAGTAAGGCGGCAAGTATCCCAACTTTCGGCCCACCACTATCCAGAGCAAGGCAGCCTCCTCTGAGAGAGAGAAAGACAGAGCAGAGGGACCCCCTTCTGAGGGAACACCCTGCGAAGACAAGCACCTGCCGTTTTGTGTATATCTGCAAACGTGCCTGTGTGGTTGTGCGTGTTTGCATGTGTATATGTGTGTGTGTGTTACAGGATGCAGAGCCCCCCCAAACTGTCCCCCAGAGTCCTGCAAGGGCGTGTGTGTTATTGTAAGGTGGTGTAAAAAAATAACACTCCTCTTGTCCCCTCCCCTGTTATTTCTTGCACTGTCTCATTCTCCTCCCCTGTTATTCCGTACTGGTCATTATGTGAGTGACAGTTATATACCAGCAAGCTTCAATCCATATCCCCATCAAACTCAGTCTGAGTTTAACTTCATTTAAAGACAGCATGAAATGTACTTTCTTAATAAATGTACCTGGTGTTACTGTGCATGACTCATCTTGGCAGGTTATTCTAAAGATGAATGTGTTTTAGTGTTAATAACTTACACATAAATTAAAAGATCAATCTTGGGATACCGTTCAAATGAAGATTGCAATGTATCGGAAAAGCGATATTTTTACCCACCCCTACTATGCACAACGCAAGTCATTTAATGAGTGATACTTGGGTTTTATGATGTCTGCCATGATGGTAAAACTGCATGATTTTGTACAGAAGACAAAAGTTTTTATTCTGAAATTTACCAGACAGACTGACGACCAGTTTTGTTGTCAAACTTTGCTGCCCCCCCAGCCAGGGTGAGAGAGTTTGTGTGTGTCTTTTTCAGGGAGGGAATGTCGCTATTTTCCAGCTACTCAGCAGGAAACGCATCATCACTTATTGTGGGAGACGTGTGCGCTGTTTTTACAGGAAAGTGCAAAAATAACCTCAAGCCAAAGGTTCCAACAGAGCCGCTGGACTCAATATGACAAAACTCCAGTAGCGGTTCTTGTTTTAAATGAAAGGAAAAGGATATCTTAGCTCCCAGCAGAGAGGGGCAGAAAAGTGTCATGGATGATTTATTGGTGGCTTTAATGAGACCCCTTTGGCGGTAACTGATATGAAAATTATACTAAGTGTATAAATATCATTGTTAAGTATTGCAATGAAAGATTATGATTATAAACATATTTGTACTCGTGCTACACTGATTATAAAAATAGAATCAATAGGAAAAGAAGAACAGTGTGTGTACGCATTCTCTGAACACACACAGAGAGGGAGAGAGAGAGGACATGAACTCAGAAGTCTAATCAATGCAGCAAATGATTAGTGGTTGAAAAAGTCAGGGAAGTCGCTCAACAGTGTTTTCTCACAAGAGAGAGTTGCTATCAAAGTGTAACACAAAAAGACATGGATAGAGCGGCATTGGACAAGGGAAACATTCTTTGGTCAGTGACCCTTATTAGTAGGAGCAGGGTTTAAGCAGAATGTCAGAGGGATAGGAGAGTTTAGGGCCCAGTTAAAAGCTGAAACGTGCTTAATTTAACTATAAGTAAGCAAGCTTTGCAAGTTGATTCTCCTAAAAAGTGTAAACACTGTGGCCCTTTGGCACTATTAAAACATTACTCCATTTGTTAGATCATTAGATCACTCAATGGTGTGAGTTTGGGACAGGACTATGCAGAAGGGAATCCCTTAAATGGTCATTCAAAGTGTGCAACATTTAACAATGTTTTAACAATGATTTGTAATGGTTAAGCTTAAAAAACATCTGTACTCAGAATAAAGCTGACTGCAAATAACCACAAGCTTTGGGCACTGGATATCATTACCAAAAAACTAAATGTTCTTACACACACACACACACACACACACACACACACACACACACACACACACACACACACACACACACACACACACACACACACACACACACACACACACACACACACACACACACACCACAGTTATAGCTTCATCTTCACAAGTAGTAGCGTCATTTTTTCTGGTTCATCCCCTCTTTGATCTCAATTAGTCACCACTAAACTAAAGTGACGCAACTGGAGCTTTGGTGGCGGCGGTCAACAAGAGGACAGAAGAAAATCTACAAACTCTTAAAGGAATATTACAGGTTCAGTTACATGGGTGGGAGTCTTTGCACTACTGTGTACAAAATGAAATGGTGCCCAGCGCAATTTGCTATTTTCCTAAGAAATTGGTCATTGCGCTATGATGTTTCAATACCACGTCTTAACTCAAAGTCCAAATTCAGTTCCTGCATTTGCAGTTTGGAGATTTCACCAGCAGGTGGTAATAAAGTTCATGTCCAAATTCTGAAAGTACAGAACATGAAATGATGTCCCTTCAATCGCTGTTGACGCAGACTTAATTTTGACTAGTAATTTTCTACCAGTCGTTGTAGAGAGATTTTTAAGTCAATGCAAAAGGGGCCAGTGGAACAAGTTGGAAAGAGTAAAATGTTTGGATATAAATGGTTTTTGGTCCACTTTTTATTTTTATTAGATTTGCATTTAATTTGAAGTGTTATTTGAATTTAAAAATATTTTTGGTTTCAATAAATTCATCTAAATCGACCAGAAGTAAGGTGCATGCCATTGCAATCACTGTTTATACTAGCCATAATGTGTCAGTAGATTAAAAAGGATTAATAATAATGACTTTATTTAACACACATGCATCCAAAATCTGACATGGATCACATTTTCCAGGTGTATAAAAGCAGCGTGTTGCTGTCATAAAAATATGCTTGATATTCATCAAGTACGCGGTTAATGGAAAGAATTCTTCTAATTCATTGCATACAATACATTTAACATACAAACTTAGTATCAATGTGCTGTCTTTGTTTAACTCATTGGCGCTTGAGGGAATGGACTATAGGACGCAGACGTTCCAGAGCCGATTTTACCAAACCCATTTGCGCCGAGACTTCATGCATGCTTGTACACAAATACCAAAACTTCATGGCCATGCCCATTGACTTTGCGCTTATGACTTAAGGCATTGCCTTACGCATAATGCTTGCGCTCTTAAAGTAGGGCCCTAGCTTAGTAACTAGCTTAAGCCAGCATGAATTTCCATGCAGGTCCAAACTTCTGTAGTTTCAGGGTTTAAACCAATTTGGGAAATGTTTCAACAACAAAAAAAAAATAAAAATACTGACTAATCGAACATTACTGTGGCTAATGTTAGAGAAGACAAAATTGAGAGAAATGTATTATACTTTTATGCTTTAGAAATTTTCAAGACTTTTACATTACTTTTTTAGGAATGGAAAACACCATTTGAAAATTCCCTGATATTTGCAGATTTTCCTGGAGTTTATGTGATTAGTGTGAGTCTAGAGGATGAACCAACATGTTTTTTCTGATGAAGCTGCTTGACCAAGAGAGGCTTGCCTGGCTAAGCACATTAAGACCAGGCAAGGACATCGGCATACCATTTACATTCATGTGGTTGGCAGATGCTTTTATCCAAAGCGACTTAGTGCACTTATTACAGGGACAATCCCCATGGAGCAACCTGGTGTTAAGTGCCTTGCTCAAGGACACAATGGTGGTAGCTGAGGGGATTGAACCAGCAACCTTCTTCTCACCTGTTCTGTGCTTTAGCCCACTACGCCGCCACCACCACCACCACCCCACAAGCAACCAATGCAGGAGCTTGCTATCCAAAACACAACATACTGTAAACACTAGCACTTTTGGCCTTTTCAACAGTGCAATGTCAGCGATCAACATTGATTTAATGGTGCAAGCCATGCCAAGGTCAGGGGTTTCATTTCCCATGGAACACACATACTGATAAATGTATACCTTGAAAGAATTGCAAGTTGCTTCGGATAAAAGTGTGTACCAAATGTAATGAATTCAAGACAACTTCACCATGATGTCCCTCTACAAACACAAGACACTGGCATTTCTGATGGGCTGCAGAGGAACATGCTCAGATGGAAATGAGCGCAGTGCTCAGGAAGGGAGGATGTTTGATGTTTTTCCCCAAGTAACCCCCATTCCCTTCCATTCCTCCTCCCCCATCTCCTCTCCCTCTCTCCACAATGTTGGAGGGGTTATTGTCACCTCCTGTGATTGTGCAGTAAGTCCTGAGTATTTCACTTGAATACAGTGGGGCCTAAAAAATGCCCCCTGCTGCCCCTTAGTGACCTCAGTGAACCCAGATGCCTCTGAACTCTCCGGGATTCAGTGTGAGGAATCTCATGACTGAGAATTTTTAGACATACATGGGAAGACAGTGAATATATATGCTCTGGAGGGTGTAGGCTGGCTTTTCATTGACAACAATGCAGACCTCCCATTATGGTACCTTCACCGCCATAGAAGTGGCGTCAACGAGGTGCATTCTATATGACGAATGGGAGTTGACAAATAGATGCGAAGGCCTACCACGGCTGCATGATTCTTGCCCCTTTGAAGGTGCACGCTTGTTTACATACAGTAACAGTCCCAAACTACCTAGACTTTGTGCACTCAATTAATCTTTGCACCTTGCTGCATTTTATACATTTGTTGGTAAAGGCCAGTTCACATTAAAGGCCTGTTATTATTTGTGACTTTCTGATTTTTTTTCTTTTCTTCTGAAAACAAATGTATTGATTTATGGTGACCTCCTTTTTCCACAGAAAATACGTTTTCTTCTGTATTTCTGTGGCTTTGAAATCTCACTGTTTATTTTGCCTTTACTCGTCGCTTTTCAGGGGCTGAATAAGGCACCAGGCACCTGCTTATGTGATTGTGATTCTCTCTGCCAGAATCTACCGCTGAGAGCAACAAACAGACCAGAGATTCCCATCCATCGTGCTGCCATTCCAATACATTTGTGACTGCGCAACACTGGGACACTTTGTGTGTGTGTGTGTGCGCATGCATGCATACATACATACACACACACACACACACATACACATACACATACACACACACACACATATATATATATATATATATGTGTATGTATGTAATATATATATATATATATATATATTTTTTTTTTTCACATTTTAGAATAATAGTAAAGTCATCAAAACTATGGAATAACATAAATGGAACTATGGGAATTATGATTTGGTTAGATTTAAGATCATGAGAAACATTTCAGTCAAGTGTTTCAAAACTTTTTACTGGTAGTGTATGTGTTAATATTTTGTTGTTTCACAATCTCACTCTGATATTTGAGAAAAGGCAAATGAAAATTGGCGAGTGGAATTTGCATGTCACTCCCCTGGACATACGGGTGTAAAAGGAGACGTATAGTTACTGTAGTTTACTGTTCCAATACTGTTACGAATTTTGCCAAAGAGAGTTTTGGCGGTAAAATTTGATGGTACCGCGCCGCATCGGGTCACATGGTGTTGGGAACGAGCCAGCTTTGGGCTTCAACATGATGCCTGTGCAGACCTCCTACAGGGCAAACATTAGACTAAGAAACATGTTCTGTCTTTTTGTGGTAAGTAAAGTCACAGTCAGAGGTAGAAATAACACAACTGCCTTATTGTCTTCCTTTTTGAAACAATTAGTTAAGGCTGGCAAAACTTGACTCCAGGGACTCCTTACAGCTAAAATAAATCGGTATTTTTGAGCAAACAAGTTGTTTAAGGAATGTCTATGGCAAGCTAAAGGGAAAATTCCTGTCAATCCTATATCCATTTCATTCTCTTCATTACAAAGAACTCTCTAGGCTTCCATTGTTCATTCTTACCTACAAAAGGAATGCTATACCATAGTGCAATTCAATGGTAACAATTTGAATTCCAATTCATTCAGTGCACAGCAGTGCACAAATACAGGTGTGATCTGTTTCCAAGTGTAATAATTCAGCTCCCTTAATCCATCTGAATTCAATCCAGCTAAAATACACTCCTTAATTCAAACCATTCGTAGGTTGATTTGTAGTATAAAAAACTGTGGCACTTTCAAATATTGATCCGTTTGTTTAAGCAGTCTGACACAACAACATTGGCGCAGCCAATGCTATGAGTTTGGGGCGGGACTATATGCTTGTTCCACCAATGGCAGGCGTAGAGTGCATTTGGAAATCTGTTTGTTTATATTTGCAATTCCGTTTGATGATGCTAGTTTCGCATAAATTAGGCTACATCAGCTTTAAAGTGATGGTGGCGTAGTGGGCTAACGCACATAACTGGTAATCAGAAGGTTGCTGGTTCAATCCCCACAGCCACCACCCCTTGTGTCCTTGAGCAAGGCACTTAACTCCAGGTTGTTCCGGGGGGATTGTCCATGTAATGTGCACTGTAAGTCGCTTTGGGTAAAAGTGTATGCCAAATGCATAAATGTAAATGTAAAGTAGTCATGACATGAAGAATCAAATTTTCCTTTATCTTTTGACATAAGAGGGCATTGTATGATAAAACATACGGCAAGTTTCAGAACTCAAAACGCCCTTACTGCAAGAACATTAAGCTGCCAAAATGACTCGCTCTCTACTTTCTCTACATTGTGATATCACAACAGTGCTGCAACTAATGATTACCTTGATAATCGATTAATCTAATGATTATTAGAGCGATTATTGCAGCAATTAATCATCAGTTCTTAACCGATTACTCAGCCTGTGCCCCAACTCAAAAGGTTGTATTAAACGTGCTAACTAACAAGAAAGAGGATTATTATTATATTAATATTTTTAGATATTTTAAAATATTTGTATTTTTGTATATTTTACTCAACATTCTCAGATAAAAAAAATTATTCTGTAGTATAGCTGCTTAAGAAAATGCACATTGTTTTAAAGGAGTTTTAGATATTTCTATTGGAAAACAAGCAAAAACAAATATAGATATTTTGTTGCAGTGTATAATGGGGAGAAGACTACCTCTCTCACCGTTTCAGTCTCTCCCCCTTAGATCGGGACATTCGCGCAACTCATAGGTGATGTGTTGACCGCACAGAGAAATGCCAGTTTCGGAGTTTGTCGTTATTTACACGACCTGCTATTAACTGCATTTAAGATGTAATGCCGGGGTGTTTCCTTTAAAGAGCTCCATTCCACAATGAGAGTGCTTCTGTTTTTACTTATTTTGTATTTCTGAATTATAATTCCCTCATACTTTGCGATAAACATCACCTGAAGCTGTTTGAAAAGTTTAGAGTGCATCTGGACTCGGAGCGGTGTAATTCTTCCTCTCCTCAGTCAGGCGTGAGCTGCAGTGATGCTCTCGTGCATCATTAGAGTTTAATGTGATCTCATGTTATGTTAAATTACATTAAACGACTATTTGACACTAAAATATTTGTCAAAAATTTTGTATTGTCAATGTTGTCGATAATATCGAATAATCGTTTCAGCCCTATGTCACACTGTGGTAGACATTTGCATCTAACCATTTCCACAACAATACATCAATGTCTTCTTTACCTTAAATGACTTCCAGCCTGCCCCGTAGCGTTGAGCAGTGAGATGGCAAGAAAACAGAGTAGCTCAGACAAGAGCAGAGATCCAATGATAAGAGTGGGCATTAACAATAAGCCTTAAAGAGAAGCAGCACCAAAATCGAGTGTTTCTGACAAAGGGTCAGAATGAGGGTGGAAAATTATCATGTTTTACACATATATGTTATAAATTATTATAAAAAAGGTATGTCATGACCAATTTAAGTAACTTTTTTGGTGACAAGATACAATCTTTAGGTACAAGATAATGAAACTACTAACTGATTGTTGTATGACCGTTCTTTTTTTTTTTTGCATAAAAACTTTGTCGCTGGTATCCGGTTACTGTCATTTGACATTTGAGTTTGGGGATTTTTTCTGGTATCTGATGAATTCAGAGTTTTCAGGTTTTTGTCACACTACTGTCCCAATGCATGCACACTGATATAGCTATAGATTAAAAACCACAGGTACCCACAGAGCAAGAGTGTGCACCAACCCTCAGAGCCTACAGTGACAAAGTCTTTCATGTGTTTGTGGTATGGTGGAGCAATGCTGCATATGCTTTCATTTTATATTCAACTCTTTCCTTTCTCTCTTTCATTCGGAGTGTGTGAGCGTGTGTGTAAGAAAGAGCTAAATGTCCCCTCAATTTTGCTGCTCTTTGCACAATGCTAATTACGCATTACCCATGTTATGTGGAGCAGGTATCATCTACAAACCACAAACTTCAACCTCTGCACATTTCACCTGCATACGCTGACATTTATTAATCAGATACATTCTAAGAATTTATACAGAACTGGATGAGAGTGCACATACTTTAGAATTTAAACCTAAAATTCTAGATTTTCTTCGAGATGCACAAGAATTCTAGAATTTGGGATGCACACTTAAACCACATCAACACTAAACTGTTTTCAGTGTTAAAAAAAGAATTGATTTTGCGACATTTACGTCTCTAATCCACACTGGAACGTCATTTTCCTCCACTAAAAACAGAAAGTTTCAAAAGGTCTCTGTATTCCTTCACAGAAAAAAAGAATACTTTGGAAAACTATAAAGTTAGGAAAACAAAGTTTTCAAACTACTGTAAAACGGATGTGTGGATGTGGCCTTTGGTTTAAAAAAACTAAAAAAACATTGATTTTGCAATGTTTATGATAGGGATGCTAATGAATAATCAATGATCGATTATTCATTGTTAATAATTTGATCAATTAAGCTTATCAATTTTCGAGTAATCAATTTCAGCACAAATGCATTCAGTAATCTTGCCAGTCGATAGAGAAAAGACTATCTATACTGTTATCCACCACAAGAGAATGCACTGCTGCTTGCTCACTGCATACCATGTCCTGTTTTCTTCTACAGATAGGATTTTTTCTCAGATGTTGGTTACATCCAAATCCAAAGGTAACTATCTTAATGCCTTGCTGCCCCATCAGTCAATAACTCAACAGACATCCTTTGCCTACGATGGTACCTCCAGAAACTACAATGGTCAAATAGTCTAGAACAAAGTCAAGAGAGTTTTTGCAATAACCTTATTTAATAACTACAATACTACTTTCTCACTATAAATGGTAAAGTGAATAAAAACGTGCATTAATACACAAATTGGCGATCAACTGCCTCTTCGGCTGCCATTGTTTTTCTTCAGCTTATCCTTTATGGATCCCCATGCACAAGATTGTGGAATTTCATAGGCAGCGAAGGATACATCTATGCTGCCTTCAAAAGTCAATCAGATGAAGGTATCCAGTGGACAGGATGTGATGAGAACCATGGTCATTATAGTTGAGTTTTTAATTTAGTTTAAATTTTTAATTTGTTTTCAACTTCAAATATTTATTTTGTTCAGTTTCAGTTATTTTACAAACTGTGTTTGTTTTTGTTTTTCAAATTAATTTTATTTTAGTCTATCAATATATTTTATTTTTTATTTTTATTTCTATTTCAGTAAACATACAGTTGAAGTCAGAAGTTTACATACACTTAGGTTGAAGTCATTAAAAAAATGTTCATATTAGCAAACTATAGTTTTGGCAAGTCATTTAGGACGTCTACTTAGTGAATGACAAGAGTAATTTTTCCAACAATTGTTTACAGACAGACTGTTTCACTTTTAATTGACTAGATCACAGAGTCAGAAGTAAACTGTGACTTTAAGAAGCTTGGAAAATTCCAGAAAATTATGTAAAACCTTTAAACAATTAGCTTCTGAAAGCCTAATTGGAGTCAATTAGATGTGTACCTGTGGATATATGTTTAGGCCTACCTTCAAACGTCACAAAAAATTGTGGACCTTAACAATTCTGGTTCATCCTTGGGAGCAATTTCCAAATGCCTGAAGATACCACGTTCATCTGTGCAAACAATAGTACACAAGTATAAACATCATGTGTCCATGCAGCCATCATACCGCTCAGTAAGGAGATGCAGTTTTTCTTCTAGAGATGAATGTAGTTTGGTGTGAAAAGTGTAAATCAATCCCAGAATAACAGCAAATGACCGTGTGAAGATGCTGGAGGAAATAGCAAGACAAGCATCTATATCCACAGTAAAACAAGTCATATATCAACATAACCTGAAAGGCTGCTCAGCAAGGAAGGAACCACTGCTCCAAAACCACCATAAAAAGCCAGACTACAGTTTGCAAGTGCACATGGGGACAAAGATCTTACTTTTTGTAGAAATGTTCTCTGGTCTGATGAATTAAAAATGTAACTGTCTGGCCATAATGACCATCATTATGTTTGGAGGAAAAAAGGTGAGGCTTGCAAGTTGAAGAACACGGTCCCAACCATGAAGCATGGAGGTGGCAGCATCATTTTGTGTGAGTGCATTACTGCAGGAGGAGAAAATTATGTGGAGATATTGAAGCAACATCCCATGACATCAGCCAGAATGTTAAAGCTCTGTCGCAAATGGGTCTTCCAAATGAACAATGACCCCAAAAATACCTCCAAAGATGTGGCAAAATGGCTTTAGGACAACAAAGTCAAGGTATTGGAGTGGCCATCACAAAGCCCTGACCTCAATCTGATAGAAAATTTGTGGGCAGAACTGAAAAAGTGTGTGCGAGCAAGGAGGCCAACAAACCTGACTCAGTTATACTAGTTCTGTCCAGAGGATTAAACTACCCCTATCCTGTCCAGATTACACAGATCTACAGTGTATAGCTAGGCTATACACTGACATACAACATGGTAAAAACCACCAATAAGTATTTACAAATGTGTAGATACACTCACCGACCACTTTATTAGGTACACTATACTACTAATACAGTGCCAGACATGGTCTTCTGCTGTTTTAGTACATCAGCCTCAAGGTTAAACAAGTTGTGCATTCTGAGATGATATTCTGCTAACTACAATTGTACATAGTGGTTATCTGAGTTACCGTAGCCTTTCTGTCAGCTCGATTATTCTGGGCTGCGTTTCCCAAAAGCATTGCAAGCTTAAGTTGATCGTAGAGACTATTGGCGCCAATGGTTTCTACGATCTACTTAGGCTTACGATGCTTTTGGGAAATGCAGCCCTGGCAATTTTCTGTTGAACTTTCTCATCAACAATGCATTTCCGTCTGCAGAACTGCCGCTCACGTTATTATTTTTGGCTCCTTTCTGAGTAAACTCTAGAGACTGTTGTGCATGAAAATGCCAGGAGATCAGCAGTTACGGACACACTCAACCAGCCCATCTGGCACCAACAATCATGCCACGGTCAAAATCACATTTTTCCCCATTCTGATGGTTGATGTCAATATTAGTTGAAGCTCCTGACCTATATCTGCATAATTTTCTGCATTTCACTGCTGCCACATGATTGGCTGATTAGATAATTGCATAAATAAGTAAGTGTACAGTTGTACCTAATAAAGTGGTCGATGAGTGCATATATCCCCTTATTTTTTGAACATTAATGGATGATGTGGTTAAAAAAACGAATTCATTAATCTTGAAACATTGAGCACATAACCGAATGTGGGCACGCACGCACGCGCGCACACACACGCGCACACACACACGCGCACACGCGCACGCGCACACGAGCACGCGCACACACACACGCGCACACACACACACGCGCACACACACACGCGCACGCGCACACACACGCGCACACACACGCGCACACACACAGCCAGTAGATGGCATGTTTGCGATGACAGATGGAGATTTGTATGTTACTAAATCATTTTTGTTTCTTTTAACAAGACAAAGTTTTAAAAACAAAAACTGAAAATATTTTATGATAACTTCTATTACTTTTAGTTAGATTTGAAGCAATGAATGATAGTTTCAGTTTAGTTTTTGGAAAAATTTATTTTTGTTTTAATTTCTTTTTAGTTAACTATAGTAACCTTGGCGAGAGCATTGGATTTGGACATGCCTTGGTCCCTTCCTACCTCCATATACAGCCTCCGGAGGCAACATTGTCCTGGTTTCGGACGCAGCCGTTGACGTTTTCAAGTTTTCACATACAAAAATCTAATTTTGCATAAATAAAGCTTTGATTGATTGAAGAAAACTATGCTTCTTGTATTTTTGAGCTTCAAGCTGTTCACCACTTACATTATTTCACATTATTGTGAAAACTGATACTTTCGAAAATGCTCTCTAGTGCCACATACTTTAAAAACGATGATGTTACGTAATGAAAAACCAAACCAAAAAATTGTGGAGGAGGCCTTATCTACAATCAGTCAAGGTCAACAGTGACTAGTTAGTGGAGAATTAGTGGACAGTTCACCTACAGCTGAAACTCTCATTGACCAACAAACTAAGAGACAATTTAGTATCTGCTGTAAGATAAGCTTAAACAAATATTATGTGTGTGCCTTTCAAATGCTCTGAAAATTCTATAGTACAAATATACAGCTTGCATGTTTGTTTGTGTATTACTGGGAGAGGTTAAAACCTATGGTGAACTTCAAAGCGTTTAGAGGCAACAGGGTTCATCTGCTGTAAGTTGGGCTCAGTTAAACATTTTTTAAGAGGGGGGTAGAGAGAGAGAGAGAGAGAGAGAGAGAGAGAGAGAGAGAGAGAGAGAGAGAAGTGAGAAAGCATTTTTTTTTATAAAGTAACATAATAAAAACCATATGATTGCGTTTATTATTTCAGGCAAGTAATCTTCATGTCATTATGAATGAACATGAAATAAACCTGTATAATATAATATACCAAAATGAATGGAAAGGTATGTGCTCAATTAGACAAGGAAAGAAAGCACTGATTCTTTGTGTCAGGAATACACACAAGATACTATCACTCTACCACAAACACATAAATACAGTTCTAGCTATGGGCACAGACTGCCAGAGTTAAGAAATATATATTTTTTTCCCCTTCAAAAAATAGCCATGGTGGTTATGAGGGCACTTGGCAGTGCTGTTGCAAAACTGACCTGTATGGAATTCTGCCTGCACTGTATGCATGTGTTTGACAATTAAAAGGTACATAAAACAATGGAGTACATAGTTAAAGACACAGGAAAGTTATGAAACAACATACTAGCTGCCAAAACACATAAAATGAGTTTAAACACCCTTCTCATTATTTTACTTTGACTGTTAGGAGATGAACATGGACACCCATGACATGCTTCACAAACTTGGTGGCATTACCTTTTAATTTTTACCCCTGACCCCCGGAAAACTCCAGGGTAGCATTTTCATCTCTCAATCTCCTTGGTTATGTTTGTAATAGAATTCTAGCTTGCTGCCTACTGCAAACTGTACAGTATAATGTATACTGATTCTGAATACTGTTAACTATTTTCTTTTAAATAAAGTACTTATTGTGCAAAATCAGCCAAGAGAAAAATAGTGAGAAAAATAACATTTTCGTAACACTTTTAGAGGAGGAAAACAGCATTCTAGTTCAGATGGGAGGCATACATGTAACGAAAATAATGCGTTTTCAAACTAAAATATTCTAAGTGTGAACATTGCTTTAGGAACGTGGTTTAAAAAAAAACAAACAAAAAAAAAACACTGATTTTACTACGTACACATCTTTCTTTCACATTGGATCAGCATCTTCCTCCACTGAACAATTTGACTTGTACAGAATGGAATACTTGCATGCTGCTTACTGCATACTGTGCAGAATACACTAAATACTGTTTGTTCTTTTTTTCCTTATGTTTACTATGTTCAGAATGGAACACTAGCACGTTGCTTATGGCATACTGTGCAGTATACACTAACTATGGTTTACTATTTTTTTTTTTTTTTTTTTTTTTTTAAATACAGTATACATAATACAATAAATGTTTCAAACATCAATATGCTATGTTGATGGCACATGACCTCATTATGTGCATGTTTAGTTTATCTCAGAAATATAAGGAAAAAGTCTTAACTTTTGCCAGTCAAATAAAATAATCAATGAGTCAATGAGTTCATCACACTGTAAATGTAAAATGCAAATTCTCAAATGCACGGGTTAAAAAAAATTATCTGTTAATACTCATATATTATATAGACAGTGACTGAACAGCACTATGGCAAACACTTTATTTTGGTGCTCAAGTTTCATTATGTTAGGCTGGAATCTACTGGACAATAAGCAGAATACCATTTTAGTCTTCAGGTAGGTAGACAGAATGATGATTAAGAACAGTCCAACCCCTAGAACCTGACAGAAACATCCTACGAGTGATTGGAATGCTGACACTATGATGTCACAGATGTATGAAACCAGACAATGTTTTGTCGTGGCGTGTAGAGCCAATGGTAGTGAGAGGGTGGACCACACCTTTCAGATAGATGAGTCTCCATGTAATGACAGGTAATCCTGCAGGTATTTTTAGCTTAGTGATGGGAGGAGGCCCTGACATATGTGACAGTAAGGATTTGTATTTCCATTTACGCACCGTACATAGCAAAGAAACAAAAATGGTTTGTATGGAGAAGTGAATCAGAGTGAAAAACCACTGCTATAGAAATAAATGACAGGTTAACAAAAACCCTTTCAACAATGAAACCATTCTTTTTTTGCTTCACCTTACTCCTGAGAAATGAAGCCGACCCCTGGATATGTGAAAGACGGTTTTAGTCATTAGACCCCACAAAGCACCACAGGAGATTTAGAAATGTATAGTTAAATCACAAGACTTACAAATCATTGCATGTGTGTTCAGTGTGCTAGTATAATACTGTAGGTCAGATGACTGAAACCAATGAACATGACCACAGTTCACTCACATTCCTTGGTGAACATACAGTTTGAGTCCTAAAGTCTATCAACCAAGTCACAGGCAGAGTACCACTGCATGCTTACCCTCTTCTTTACCTTTTCTCTTTCTCAGACAAAAACATTTACCTTTTATCTATCTTGAAATGAATTAAAAGGGGAAGAGGCCTTCAAGCTCCAAACACAACACAAAAAGCACAGTTAAAGCGGTACCTCAATACTCACAATGAGTCTTCTGAACCCGAGACGCTGAAAATCTTCCACTCTGTTCTATCTATTACATTTAATTCATATTTACATACATTCTAATATGGCAAGTCAAGACATCATGACTGGTTTGATGTCAAATTGGACTGGGAGTCAATCCCAAAAATAATTGATTCTTCAATTCCCAGAGTCGACTTCAAAGCTCGGAGGTTAACAACCCAATATCATAAATAGTGTAAAGAATGCTTTATATTACACCATTTATTATGAGATTTTAATTTGCCTCTCGTTTTTGCTCAAGAATGGAGAAAATTTGTCTTGAATCAACTCTTGGAATTCATTCTGAAAGTAATTGAGGTTAATTCTAAAACTTCTAGTCTCTAACAGCCCAAATGTCAGTAAAATATAGAGCACAAGTCATATAGACCACTTTTGTGGTTCATTTCCATTATTTTTAGAACTTGACAGCCCCAGTTCCCATTTAGTTTCACTGCATGGAAAACAGCAGCCAGGACATTTAGCAAAATAGCTCCTTTTGTGTTCCATGGAGGAAAGGGGTTAAAACAAATCATATTGGGTTAAAACAACATGGGGTTGGGTAAATAATGACAGAATTTTCATATTGGGTTAACTATTCCTTTAATGTTACAGTTCTTTTAATATGTTTAAATGAGAGGATGGCAGATTTTTTTAATGGCCTCATTAAAACCTCCCTCTACTTTCAGTTTGGCACCTGAAGGTAAAAAAAAAAAGCAAACCACAAAACAAGCTCTTCAGTCAAGTATATTAAACAATGACTAAACTGACCTGCCATCACCATCTAAGCAGCTGATACTGGGTTGAAACACATTCTTTTAAATCTGAACACGCACTGAGCTCCCTCCTCTTTCGCGCCTTAAATTCCATAACAAACCGCGCGTCACCCAATTTCACAGAGAGGGAATCTGTTACTATTTTAGTTATTTACTTACTTTTGCTATGGAGGACCAGTTGTTACTGTCATATATTGTTTTGTTTTTTTTCAGGTGCCTATTGAAAATTATAATAATAAAAAAATCTATGTATTTTTAATCAGAATCTTATATATATATATATATATATATATATATATATATATATAAATCCGTCCAGCAAATGTTCAGAAGACTTTTCACAAACTCATGCTTCAATGTTTTTAATTGCTCTCCTTTGTAAACATGCGGTAGATGGACATCTTTTAAAAAAAGTTAAAGGAATCTTGAACAGATTTTTTTTTATTATTATTTTATTTTTTAACGCAAGGACGTGTTCGGTGTGAACGGCCCTTTAATGAGTTCCCCACTTTTCAAATCTTTTAAAATGAGAATAATTAATGTTTTCATCTTATGTTAAGGTAAAAATCATGAAACTACATTCAAGGACACATACTGTAAATGTGCGTAAGCTTTTTTTTTAATGGTTTGTGTGGGGTTTTAAATCTATTAAGCTTTATAAACTTATGCACGAACTGTACTATGGGATCACAAATGGGACTACACTGGCCTAAATGACACTTCTGGTTGGCGTTGGAGAGCAATTACCTTCCAGCCGGCTGAGCTGTTGCTGTCGCCCTTATCTTTGAAGTAAGGAACGCTCTTCACCATCCACTCGTAGATCTGAGACAGGGTGAGCCGCTTCTCAGGGGAACTCTCAATCGCCTTGGTGATGAGATCAGCGTATGACATATTCCCCCATGCGTTCCTACGAGACGAGCTGCTCTTCCTCTGGGCGGCTGCAGGGCTGGAGCTGCTGGCAGGGGCGGGGAGCGGCGGCACCTGATGCGGGTGTGTCAGCTGGGGATTCGGCTGCTGTGGATGCAACGGCTGGGGATGAACGCAGTTGTCCTGGCAGTGGAAGTCGCTACACAGAAGCCCGGGCTTCTCCTCCGGATAGTCCTCGGTCTCCTCGAGTAAACTTAAACTGTTGATAAAGTCCACGATGCCTTGCTCCGGCTTGACGGAGGGTGCCGGGGAGGATGTGTTTGAGCTCCCCGGCTCGGCGCATTCAGGTCGGTGCAGCGGCCAGGTGCATGAGCGCGGCCGGGAGAGAGGTTCAAAATCCGGGTCGATGTCTACCAACTGTTGCTGCGGTTCTGCCATCACAAAATCACAGCTGTCGCGCTGACTTTTCCCTCAAACCGATGATAAATGTTGTGAAGAGTTTGACATCCGCTTGTAAAATATCTTCACTAGTCTGTCTAACACATGATTAGATAATCTGACAAACAATGATGTCCCGACCTCTACTTAATAGAAGTTATGTATTATGCTGTAAGACTCGGCGATATCGGAATCGTACCGCGACTTTAAGTCAAATTAGTTTTATGGACCGCTCTGTGTTGTAGCGTGTGTGGTGAGTGAGGTGGCCACGCCCACCGCTAAAGTGACAGCCAATCACAAGAGCGTATATATATATATATATATATATATATATATTCTATTATATATATGAAATATTTATTTTATATTAAGTTTATAGTACCATATTTTCACTATTAATGTTTTATAGAAGCCTTAACAGAAATATTTTTAATTAAATTCAAATGCATTTTTATAGCGCTTTCACAACAAATATGATTAATCTTTTATACTGTAATAATGATGATATTATGATATTTATGATGATATTTCCTGAGATTATGGACTAACAAACACCCAGGGAGCAAGCTAAATGTGACTGCTAAAGTTTCAATAAATATTTTTGAGCAAAAATCTATATGCAGATTTTGTTATTATTATTATTATTATTATTATTATTTCTAAAAGTTAGTTAGGGCTGTCGATAGAATAAAAAAAAAAAATCATAATTAATCTCATGATTTCCAAAAGCATTTAGAAAGCAGAACGAAACAGAAACAATGGCAAAATCTCTAATGTCAAACTTTATTTCTTTTTTTCGCAGAATCACTTAGCACTCCCTTGCGGCCCATTGGGGTTAACAGCACCACAGTTTGAAAACACCTGACCTAGACCGCGGTGCATGAGAAAGTCTTACTTTTTTAAATGTTGAAAATGTTGTTTTAATTTTTCTAAAATAGTTAGCACAGTTATGTATGAGTATAAAATAAATACATGGGTAAAATGTGTGAATATCTATTAATTGGTGACCACTTTTCAATGGCAATTTTACAAGTACAAGCAATGATAACATTATGGGTGTTATTTTTAAATGATTCTAAATTATTACTGTTTTTTTTTTTTAGAAAGAAAAATAAATTCCTAATGGTTCCGTCACCAATACAATGGTAATGGTGACGAATTATACACGAGATCAAGGTTATAAAAAAAAATAGAAAAATATTTTTTGAATTACTTGGGGAAATACAACAGTTTGGAATTTTCACCAGCTACTCCTAAATGTAATTACAGCCTACGGTTTTTTTTTTTTAAAACAATGAAATATGATTCCTTAAATTTGATTTCCATCGACTTTTATTTTGAAAATATTGGACGTGGGCTATCCCGGTAGTTGAATCATTTCAGAAGCTTGTGCCTGTGTACATTGCTGAAAACCCCTCCGCAGTGACCATACGAATAATTAGCAAAACATTTAACTTGAAATAGCCCATTATAAACCTAAATGCACTGCAGAAGTTAAAACAGCTAGCCTGAGACCAAGACGGAATTGTATTGATGTTGAATTTGACCAGGTGTTAGAATACAAAAGGATTCCACGGACCAGCACAAGGTGTCGGGATGAGCTTCTTCAGTTTCGGACAAAGTGCTGAAATTGACATAGTTCTAAATGATGGCGAGACAAGGAAAAAGGCTGAGCACAAGACAGAGGATGGGAAAAAGGACAAATATTTTCTGTTTTACGACGGGGAGACAGTGTCTGGTAAAGTCAACGTAACGCTGAAGAACCCAGGGAAAAGGCTCGAGCATCAAGGAATCAAAATAGAATTTATCGGGCAAATCGGTAAATAGAACGTTTGGAAGAGCGATGATCTGTAACGAATGGGCTACAATGTAACAAACAGCTCGAATTTGTGTGTTTGTTTAGGGGTGTTACACGCTTAATTCGATCTTGTCACACTGAATAATGATACATGTTGAAGTGTCAAATTTCAAGCACTTAGTCTCGTGACACATGACACATCCGCTGTAAAAGTGCGGTATTATTGACAAGCCCAAACCACTGGCTGCACGTCACAGGCTATGAATCCTGTTTTACGGTAATGAACCGTTCCAAAACGATGCTTGCTGTAAACTCACAGTTTGGTTAAATCAGGGCTCGATTTACACACAAATACCCCGAAAATATTCCTCTAAGGACATGTAAAGAAAGTTTTTTTTTTTAAATATAAAATTCTTAATTTATATCTTAGACTATTTATTTTATTTATTTATTGTTAAAGGGTTCAGTACATGTTAAGCCTAACTAATTTTTTTGTGGTAATAAACATTATGCCACAAATGCTGTCATTTGAGCTTAACTTGTATTGAACCCAGAATATTCCTTTAAAAGAACAATACAGATACACAAATCAAATTCAAACAACACTCAAATTTATAAAGACATCTTCTGCTAAAACATAAAAATATGTAGTAATATTTTTCTATGATTTTTCTTTTCCCAGAGTTGTACTATGACAGAGGAAACCACCATGAGTTTGTCTCTCTCGTAAAGGATTTAGCTCGGCCTGGAGAAATGGCCCAATCTCAGACCTTTGATTTTGAGTTCACACATGTGGAGAAACCATATGAGTCCTACACAGGCCAGAATGTAAAACTTCGGTACGTGTGTATGAACTTCCCAAATAGTTTGTGTACTTATTAAATGTTATTTTGTTTTTTAAAGTAGAACATATCTAACTGGTTTACTATTTTGATACATAATATCATGCATTCTGATTCCCCCATAGCTATTTCCTGCGGGCAATCATCAGCAGGAGACTGAATGACATCTCTAAAGAGATGGACATCGTAGTGCACACACTTAGCACATATCCAGAACTCAACACCTCCATAAAGATGGAGGTGGGAATCGAGGACTGTCTACACATTGAATTTGAGTACAACAAGTCAAAGTAAGTCTGATAAATGGCTACTGGGGAAGTGCTGTGAATGAAATGGCTACTAACTACTATTTGTTGAATTGTTTCTCATTTGAAAGAAGTAGTGTGATGCAGCTTACAATTTAAAGCATGGAGCTTACACTTGAGTTTTTAAGTGTAGATAATCTGGACATGCTAATATAGTTTTATACAATTTAAATAGCTTGATAATTACGTTTTCTCTGTTCATCAATTTTTTTTCTCCCAAATCTCTTGAAAACGGCAGGTATCACTTGAAAGATGTGATTGTGGGGAAGATATATTTCCTGCTGGTGCGAATTAAGATCAAACACATGGAAATTGATATTATTAAACGAGAGACAACGGGGACAGGGCCAAATGTTTACCACGAAAACGACACCATTGCAAAATACGAGATCATGGATGGGGCCCCTGTCCGAGGTACTTTATAACTGTTGTCTCTACTGTATTTTTTGTCAAACATATGACAGTTTAAGAATGACTCCTGTTTTCAATATGACGTATACTGAAAGATACAAATCAAATGTAATTTTAATCAATTTTAAGTAAATTTTTATATAAATTAAGCTTGCTACTAACAGTTGTTCTTGCGCATTTACCTTTTTTATCTTTGTGCCTATAGGTGAATCCATCCCTATCCGTCTTTTCTTGGCTGGATATGAGATGACGCCTACCATGAGGGACATTAATAAAAAATTCTCTGTTCGATATTACCTGAATCTCGTACTCATTGACGAAGAAGAGAGACGTTACTTCAAACAGCAGGTGCACATACTCGCACTACAATATAAACTCAGCAAAAAAAAGAAACGTCCCCTTTTCAGGACTGTATTTTAAAGATAATTTAGTAAAAATCCAAATAACTTTAAAGATCTTTATTGTAAAGTGTTTAAACAATGCTTTCCATGCTATTTCACAATTATTGAACATGCACCTGTGGAACAGTCGTTAAGACACTAACAGCTTTCAAATGGTAGGAAATTAAGGTCACAGTTATAAAGACGTAGGACACTAAAGATAACTTTCTACTGACTCTGAAAAACACCAAAAGAAAGATGCCCAGGGTCCCTGCTCATCTGCGTGAATGTGCCTTAAGCATTCTGCATGGAGGCATGAGGACTGCAGATGTGCCTAGGACAATAAATTGCAATGTCTGTACTGTGAGACGCCTAAGACTACAGGGAGACAGGAAGGACAGCTGATCGTCCTCGCAATGGCAGACCATGTGTAACAACACCTGCACAGGATCGGTACATCCAATATCAAACCTGTGGGACAGGTACAGAATGGCAACAACAACTGCCTGAGTTACACCAGGAATGCGCAATCCAGTGCTCAGACTGTCTGCAATAGGCTGAGCGAGGCTGGACTGAGGGCTTGGCAGGTCCTTACCAGACATCACCGGAAACAACGTCGCCTATGGGCACAAACCCACCTTCGACAGGACTGGCAAAAAGTGCTCTTCACTGACGAGTTGAGGTTTTGTCTCACCAGGGGTGATGGTCGGACTCGTGTTTATCATTGAAGGATTGAGCGTTACACCGACACCTGTACTCTGGAGAGGGATCGATTTGGAAGTGGAGGGTCCGTCGTGGTCTGGGGCGGTGTGTCGCAGCATCATCAGACGGAGTTTGTTGTCATTGCAGGCAATCTCAACGCTGTGCGGTACAGGGAAGACATCCTCCTCCCTCATGTGGTACCCTTCCTGCAGGCTCATCCTGACATGTCACTCCAACATGACAATGCCACCAGCCATACTGGCCAGCGAAGAGCCCATATCTCAATCCCATTGAGCACATCTGGGACCAGTTGGATCAGAGGGTGAGAGGGCTAGGGCCATTCTCCCCAGGAATGTCCGGGAACTTGCAAGTGCCTTGGTAGAAGAGTGGGGTAACATCTCACAGCAAGAACTGGCAAATTTGTTGCAGTCCATGAGGAGGAGATGCACTGCAGTACTTAATGCAGCTAGTGGCCACACCTTATACTGACTGTTACTTTTGATTATTATCTGCCCTTTTTTCATGGACACGTTATTCAATTTCTGTTAGTCACATGTCTGTGAAGCTTGTTCAGTTTATGTCTTAGTTGTTGTATTTTTTTGCTGAGTTTATTAGCCAAAGTAATGCAGATTTTGTATAAAAATATGGAAATAATGTCTTTTATGTTCTATTTTGAGTATTAATGGACTATTAACTATATAGGAGATCACACTATGGAGGAAGGGAGACATTGTAAGGAAGAGCATGTCTCATCAAGCTGCCATCGCCTCTCAGCGCTTTGAGGGCTCAGCGACTGCAGAGAAAGCTCTCGCTCAAGCTAAAGAGGACAGCAACTAAACCTGACCATGGAATTTCATCATCTCATGTGTGTACAGTATGTGCATGTGTGTGTGTGTGTCAGAAAGTGTGTGTGTACGGACTCGAACCAAGACGGGTGGGGCAGCGTAAACATGATATTTCATGACATTCCTAAACATTATACTTTATGATCAACATGTTGTTAAGTAAGTAGCTTTTAAAAAAAGGGATAAATATATGAAGATTAAAAAAACCTTAAATCGATATTTACAAATTCTTGGGCTGTTCCTCAGATGTTTACCTTTTCTTTTACATTTGCTTTTAACATCTCAGCAGTCCATCAAGAAACCACAAAACATTCCAGTCTCTATTTTCCCACATACAGTCTATTTTTAAGTTCTGTTTCTAATACTTTGTTATTGTTGAGTTTTCTTGCATAATATATACATTGTACACAGTGTTCAGTTTTATTTTCCTAATGCAACAGTGTTTAATTCATATTTATAGTTCATTTTAATAGTTATCATAATGTATTATGGGAAAAATATACTTTTATATACTTTATGATTACCAATACATGCCTTTTTATTTTTTGTTGCCATTCCTGAAGAACAATTATGGGCACTTCAGGGTTTCAGGAGGATACCCTATACTCCATATCAGCCCAAAATTACTTTACATATCTATTTTTTTGATTTTAAATGAACAAACCAAATTAATCTCCCTGTGTAAGCAGTCGTGTTTTATATAAACTGAGGTCGGTCAGTTCATATTGACAATAATTTAAAGGGATAGTTCACCCAAAAATGAATATTCTCTCTTCATGCATTCCAGATGTGTATGACTTTCTTTCTTTTGCAGAACAAATTGAAGATTTTTAGAAGAGTATCTCGGCTCTGTAAGTCCATACTATGCAAGTAAATGGTGGCCAGAACTTTAAAGCTCCATAAAGCACATAAAGGCAGCATAAAATTAATTCATATGACACCAGTGGAATAATTCATATCATCAGAAGTGATATGATAGGTGTGGGTGAGAAACCGATCAATAATGAAGTCCTTATTTGTTAGAAATTCTCCTCCCTGCCCAGTAGGTAGCAATATGTACAAAGAATGTGAATTGCCAAAAACAAAAGCAGAAAAATATGTAAGTGGAAAAGGTTTCTCACCCATACCTATCATATTGCTTCTGAAGACATGGATTTAATCACTGGAGTCTTATGGATTACTTATATGCTGCCTTTATGTGCATTTTGGACCTTTAAATTTCTTGCCACTTTTCACTTGTATGGATCTACAGAGCTGAAATACTCTTCTAAAAACCTTTGTTTGAGTTCAGAAGAATAAAGAAAGTCATACACATATGGGATGGCATGAGGGTGAGTAAATTATATGAGAATTTTCATTTTTGGGTGAACTATCTCTTTAATAGGTAGAGTGCTTGTACTTTTCTCCCTGCCATGTTTTTAAGGTGTAGAAAAAGATTTAAATGAAATTCAGTATTATCACTGTATGATGTTAGATTATGGCAAAACAGAAATGTTTTACTAAGTTTTTTGCTGTTGTTTTAGTCTATTTTACATTCAACCTCAGTTATTTTTTTTTCTTCAGATTAATTCCTCTAAACTAAACTTTTCCAGAATTTAGGAGGCATTAATTAATTATTCATTTAATGTCTTACATTTCTTCTTTTGGCCAATACTGGAAATCAGCTGCCCTCTTATGTTGTAGATTCAACCATTTACTAACCAATATCGAATTTCAAAAAAATCTCTAGTAGCAGTACAATTTAGCAAATTCTTCTTGAAAAGATCACAACATTTTGAAAAGCTTACACAAGTATTACCAAACATTTCTTGAAATTGTTTCACATTTTCAGAGAGCAGGGCCATTACGGCTGCTTTTCAAAGAGGTGTTTTTTATTATTGCTTCTTGCCATGCCTAGAAAGTTGGGGTGTTCATCTGTCCAAAAAACAGCCATGATAAATTATTATTCAATAAATTGCCTTCAGTCAGACTATAATATCTGTTGCTAGTTCTTCCTGTCACTTAAGTAAAAAAATGTCCTTGTGTCAGGGACTGAACATTAAACTAAACTAAATTACAGTAGGTATGTGGCATATTGCTCAGACACTAGGGTCCAGCTACTGTTTCTTAAACATTATAAAACTTGCATTGGTGTCAATTTAGATGATTGAAAGTGTGACTGTAAAACTTATGAGGAAAAGTACCCACAACAGAGGGATGAAGCTCATTGTTAAATACTTCAAAATGTAATCCATATCTCCAATGTCTTTTTCACTAAAGCGTCTCTTTGCAGAATATTCATGCCTCTATCCCTTTATGTCTTCATGTGCCATGACTTTGCGTATAAATATAAATTAGCACTGTGTATCCTTGAAAAACTTAGAAGAAAAAAAAAAGAAAGAATAATGTTTCCTAACTTTCTTTTCCTTCATCAATGTGCAAAAAAGTGCTGCTTTAAACTGCATTAGATAAGCAACCATATTTCTATATTAATATTATGAATGTACAGTATATATTTACAGAATTGTAAGTATATGATTTTGAAATGATTTAGAAGATGCTGATTGACAGCTCTTAAGGTACTAGCAGAGTTTACGAAAGGGATTTACAAGATTCTAGAAATCAAATGTGCTAATTTAAATTGGAATGCAGAAAACAAATGATCTCTTTCAGTACTTGTATCATGTTCTCTGTATACAGTATGAAATTTGTTTTTACTCTGATTTCACAAATTAAAAGAATCCTCATCTTTTTCCTCATAGAAAATTCCACTGTGTTGTGTGTGCCCTTATTTTACCTGCATTGGAACTTTGCAACATTTTTGAAAAATGCTATTATGTGGCTTGTTAAATTCATCTTGGCAGTTCTGAGGGGAAATGTTCAATGTATGGTGTTCTCCCAAACTCTTAATGATTGTTATATCAACAAAATGCTTTGCTTCTCATGTTAATAACATTTTTATGACAACTATCAGTTAGGGTTAGGGTTAGGTTTAAGGTACAACCTACCCTAAACATTAAACCTAATCCTAAATGAGAGAGTCATAAAAATCCAATTAACATGAAAAGAAAAGCTGAAGCAAACATTTTTTTGTACACTTTTACACTTTCAACTCATGTGTCGACATGCGTGCTCTTCAGTAGGGCTGTTCGATTCCAGACATTTTTGAATAAATTCCAATTCCTGGATTTCGGAATCGATTCCAAGTGTAGATTACAGACTTGTCTTTTCGATTACACATATTTTTTTTTTTTATAAAACACTACAAACACGGGAGGTTAAATCTGATAATACATTTTAAAAAATTGATTAGCGCTGTTAAGGTTTTTGGAATGAGTAGTAAGAAGTTGCGTTGAGGAAATGAACACTCAAAACTTGGGGAATCAGTTCTCGATTACCAACGCTTCGGAATCGAGGAATTGGTTCTTTTTTTAAACCGATTCCCAGGCCTGCTCTTCAGGGCTCGTTCCCCAGTCTTTTGCATCGGAAGTACAATGCTCCATCAGTTGAGCTACTACAATATAGTTGGATATTTAATGGAAAGTTAAAAAATGTATTGCCATACAAGTCATGCACTATATTAAATGTGTTTGGAAATCATAAGATAGAAAAGTTAGCCATTTTATTCATGATTTGTCTGACAGGAAATAAAGGTTGTTGTTTTAGCGCCTCTAGTGTTCATTTCATCTGGAAAATATACGTTTAGTAACGTGTTTCTATGAGACCAGGTAGGACATATTTACACCTCAGCTGTGTGAAAGACAGGAGAAATTCCAGCTATGTAGATGCTTTATATTCTTATGTCATTACGCGGGCCATATAAATAGTGTTGGAGTTTTCTGTTCTTTGTAAGATAAAATACCGGTATTTCTCATTAGAAAGCTAGCTTTTAAGGTCTTTCTTACGTTTTCTTTTAATGTAAATATCTGGCAGAGGAGATTAAAAAGAGTTAGACCTAGTGCTAAAAATGACAAATGACTCCTTTTACCTGGTATTTATATCTAAATGTATAACTCCAATCTAACTCAATATCGGTCTCTCTCCAACACAAGCCTTTTTGCAGTCAATTTGGTGATTTAAAGGGATTGTTCACTCAAAAGTGAAAATTCTCTCATCATTTACTCACCCTCATGCATGGGTGACCAGATGTGTATGACTTTCTTCTGCTGAACACAAACAAAGATTTTTAGAAGAATATCTCTGCTCTGTAGGTCCATGCCATGCTAGTGAATGGTGATCAGGCCTTTGAAGCTCCAAAAATGATATAATGTCTGTATAAAAGTAATCCATACAACTCCAGTAGCTAAATCAATGTCTTCTGGAGATATCCAGTTAGTATAGGGTTAGAACAGACCAAAATCTAACTAATTTTTCACTGTACATCTTGCCATTGCAGTCTCTAGACACGATCATTATTTCAAGCTTGATTGCACATCCTAGTGCTTGAAGTGCAATCTGCGATGGCGCTATAGGAAATGTAATCGTGCTTGAAATAATGATCGCCAAAGAGACAGCTGTCAAGATGTACAGTGAAAAAGGAGTTACATTTTGGACTGATCTCACCCAAAACCAACTGGATTGCTTCAGGAGACATTGATTAAGCCACTGGAGTCTGATGGATTATGTTTATGCTGACTTCATCTGCTTTTTGCCTGATAACAATTAACTTGTATTGGACAGACCTACAGAGCTGCAATATTCTTCTAAACATCTTTGTTTGTGTTTAGCAGAAGAAAAAAGTCAAACATCTGGGATGGCATGACGGTGGGTAAATGATGAGGGAATTTATATTTTTGGGTGAACTAATTTTTTAATGCTTAAAAAGGTTGCTAGAGGATCACTAACTCGCATGGACATCAGGCCACCGTCTGCAGTGCCACTTAAAAAACACTAGAGGGCAGACAAACCTCATTTGTCCAGTCAGCAATGAACAATACATTGCTAATGTATAGAATGGGAAGAAACACAACAACAACAACATTGTACATTTGTAATTACTGACTAATACTATGAAGAATTTGACTAGTTAACATAGTTATTTTGTTGAGCAGCTTGTAAATACATTTCTGTTGTTGTACATTGATTCATGAGCTTTGCTGTTCTATCTAGAGGCATCCTGGTATGAAGCAGAATAATAAGTTCTATTTGTCTCTTATTGTAAGCCCTTCTAGATAGACAAGGATTAAGGCGGATACTTTAGCCAATGAGTTTTTAATATAGTGTGTGTAGTTCTTTGGCTTTGAGGAGATTGTCTGTATTGATCGGCTGGTTGTGGTGCTGACAGCTGTATTTTTAAATGAATTCAGAAGCTGAGAAGTGAAACCTGGAAGTAAAGAGAACTCTTCCATTAGAGCTGCAGAATTTAAGCCCATACACATTAATAAGGCCTGCTAGGAGAAATAAAAAGCCTTTGTGTTTATATCCAGAACTGAATCTGCAATACATGTAGCTGCATTCAATAGATATATTTTGTTCTTTGTAAGCAAAACAATCACTCTTTATTGAGCAAAATCCAATCAGATTTTTTTATTTATTTTTTAAATAAGCTACATATAATGGTTAAACTTTTTTTTTATATTAAATGTTTTTTTTTTTGTACTTTTAAAAAAAATTACACTTAAATTCATTTTCATTGTATTGAAGAAAGATGCAATGAAAGTGAATGGTGACTGAGGCTGTCATTCTGTCTAACTGTCCTTCTGTGTTCCATTGACGAAAATAAGTCATAGGGGTTTGGTACAAGTTGAGGGTGAGTAAATGATGACAGAATTGTCTTTTTTTTTTTTTTGGTCGACTTTCATATTTAACAATGACAAGGAAAAACGCTTATCCTACAGTAAAGGTGAAGCTGCACTCGGTGGTTAATAGACATAAACACGTCACGCTACATAACTTACTATCAATAAAAATAAATGCCAGCTGCAACATATTATTTCTGTAAATTCAGCCACCCCATTATTCAAACCTATTAGGCCCTACATTGTAGAGGCGAGGAGCTAGTGGGCCAGTTCCAATATTTTACCATTAACCACGACAACCACTCCAAGTGCAACGCTCAGCTGCACAACCCCGTTACCACGGCAACGGGTCCTTCGTCATTCTGAGTCTTTTGACTGTATTGTGGAGGAGAGTTGCAGAAGGAGGGGGGTGTTGCACAGAAAAAATCATGTCATTTTAGTGTTTTTTCCCCCCAGTATTCCATCCAGTTTCACTTTAGTTAATGTAATAAAGATGGCTAGTTAATCTGTGCTATTTTAATTAGCAAATAAATATGATGAGAGCTGTTCTTAAAAATGTGATTTTCTTTTTAAAACACCATCTCTATTTGTTTGGTTATTGTGAAAGGGACGCAGCTATCTTTGATCATAAAAACATGTTGATTAACAATGTGACACTTTTGTAGATGTTGAATAAATTAGGAGAAAGACTGACACTCTCATGGGATATGATGTCATATTTGTCTTTGAGATTTGCAGAAGATTTCTCCCCATATAGACCCACTAATGTTACTTTATACTGTCTCCTCCATCACGTTAACCATTAACGAACTCATATGGTTTGAAGTCAATTAAACAGGACTGTCCATTACATGCATACTGCATACTGCCAACAAATGTACCAAACTATATCAAATATAATAAATTACAGCAGAATATAAAACAGATTTAGGGTAGACAGTGGTGTTGCTAATTAGTCCAGTTAAAATTCTACCCTTCTAGCTGCCAATGGCAATAATGCACGTGAATGATTCTTTAGAAACCTGTCAAGAATATGTCCTTGTCTTATTTAACCCTAAATGAAAAAACATAATAAACATGAAATTATATCCCCCACACACGCTTCTCATAATAATGCATCCTGACATTTTACTTTTGCTTTTAAGTGATGATTCTCATACCGTACCACAGTCGTTGAGCAGTAAAATGTACATAATTGTCAAATTAGTATATACATGTAAAAAATCGTAATGCTCTGAAAATAGGCTTCATTTTCTATATGCATTATATAATTTCTCGTTTTTTCTTTTCTTTTTATTTTGTAGTAAGATAAGAACAGAAAATGTTCTTGACGGGTTTTGTGAAAATCAGCCAAGATTCGCATTTGTATTTAAATCACACCGCATGTCGAATTTGCTTCAAAAAGTGTTATTGAACTGCATAGCACACAAATGCAACACGTTTCTAAGTAAAGCTTGCTGCATGGAGAGAAAGCTTTACTATAAAAGGACTGGACATCCTGTTATGTCTAAGCACAATTAATGCAGCATGTGCCACACTTCTGTTCTGTCCCGCAGTCATCAGCTAAAAACTGAGAAAGCATCGTCTGTAATCCACAATATCAGAAGCTAATCCCAGGAATATGGGGAGCCAATTGTGAACAGCTTGCATGTGTGTTTGACTGAGGATGGTGTCTTTATCTGTTCATGTGTGCGTGTTGGGCTTTTTAAAGTCTTAGGGGCATATTTCGTCCCGTGAAGGATTAAGGCCAGCAGGGAGAGTGGCGTTACACATGGGAGGGTTGTGTATGTTACGTAGGGGGTGGCTTGGCAATACTATGAGCAAACTAAACAGGCAGTGCTCTTTATGCCTCATCAGTTCCTATAAGCCACGGTCTTTGTCTGCGACTGCATTCTCCTCAGTGACTCACTAGATGGCTTAGACTCAGCCAGACAAAGCTTATTGAAAGTGAGAATGATGATGTCAAAGAAACACAGTCGGGTCCAAACATCTTTGACCACATTAAACATCAGATTTAAAATCAAATTTAGGATAGTTTTAAGTTTTCCAAAGTTTAATACAAAGATTATGGGTTTATTGGGTTTAAAATGTATAATAAGATTCTGCATTATTCCAAGCTCACTAATCAACATTGTTGGGTAAAATCTCTAAAAATCTAATCAGATTTCTGACATTACTAATTACTTAATTGATAAAGTATTAATCACATTCAAAATTACATTAAAGTTAAATAATTTTTACTGAAAACATTAAGTTTTCCAACGAATTAAAAATAAATTCTGTATTCCCTCCTAGTTCATCGAGTTGTTAGGGGGCGCGCACACTTCGGCTGTCACAAAACTCAACAGATATACATCATTTTGTAAATTTTAAATGTATTCTACATACATTACATACTATTAGAAATGTGTAATTTTGTAAAGTAATTAAAACTAACTTAATTGAAAATCAGTAACTGTAATTTGATTACAAGAATTTGACATGTAGCTACACTAAATTTTGTGCTAAAAGTAATTGGATTACTGTAATTAAAAACTTTTTATTAGATTACACCCAAAACTGCTAATTACATAAGCCAAATTGTGACACTGAACACTGAACTTCTTTTGTATGAAATGTCATGCGCTTCAATGGAAAAATTTTCAAATCATGCTGGGATAAAATGGACCATCAGGGCTTTGCACAACCTTGTGGAGTCCATGCCAGCTCAAGCCAATACTGTCATTAAAGCAAAAGGGGGACATGCCAAATATAAAAATTCATACATTTAGATGAAATTTTCAATGAATCTTTTAGCATTTTTAAGGAAATAAAAAGTATTAAATTAGTCATGCATAATAGAAACATTTTCGCTAATGATCTGATTTTAGGAACTCACTTAAAGGAATAGTTCCCCAAAAATAAAACAAATTTGCGCATAATTTACTCACCCTCATGCCATCCCAGATGTGTATGACTTCCTTTCTTCTGCTGAACACAAATGAAGATTTTTAGAAGAATATATCAGCTATTTAGGTCCTCACAATGCAAGTGAATGTGTACTGAAACTTTGAAGCTCCAAAAGCACATAAACACAGCATAAAAGTAATCCATTAGACTCCAGTGGTTAAATCCATGTCTTCAGAAAGAATATGATTGGTGTGGATGAAAAACAGATAAATATTTGTCCTTTTTTACTATAAATTTCGACTTTCTCATTCTTCTTTTGTTTTTGTCAATTAAAATGACTTAAAAATGTACTTGCTTCTCATCCACACCTATCATATTGCTTCTGAAGATTTAGATTTAACCATTAGAGTCTTATGGGTTACTTTTATTCTCCCTTTTATATGCATTATGGAGCTTAAACATTTTGTAACCCATTCACTTGCGTTGTAAGGATGAACAGAGCTGAGATATTCATCTAAAAATTGTTGTTTGTGTTCAGCAGAAGAAAGAAAGTCATACACATCTGGGATGGCGTGAGTGTGAGTAAATGATGAGAGAATGTTCATATTGGGGTGAACTATCCCTTAGTGTTATAATGTTCTTCTCTATTTTAGCATCCATGCAGGTGCAGTGCTGATCTGTCTGTGAAATTTCATACTTGGCACATTTAAAGTATTGTGCCAATTTCAAAAGGAATGACTGACAGTAAGGAGCTGACGTACAAGCTGTAAGCACGGCTTCCTCATTGAAAATCCCTTAAGCGTGCTCTGAGGGGTAATGAGAGGGAGGCACGGGCATCCTGCCAAGAGATCCCTGATGTGGCCTATGATAGGAGAGTGCAAGGTGTGAATAAATCCCCACTGCAGCTTCTCTCTGTTACTGCTCAGTGTTATTTGCCTTCCTCATGAATATGGAGGGATTTGGCTTGTGGCAGATGAAGCGAAAGGGAGAGGGGAGGAATGGGGGCGGAGACAAAAGGAGAGATGGATGAGAAGAGGAGGAGAGGGGGAGGGGCAGAAAGGAGGAGGATCATTTCGTCAGTTGCCGTAGCAATGCGCAGGCTCCGTAGAAGAGGAGAGGACAACTTGTGCTTAATGATCAGAAAACAACACTCGCAGCCTCGGCTGGCTTAGACAAGAGGCCGTGAACTGGATCAGGGTACCGAGCAGCCATTACAACTGGTGTGTGTGTATGTGTATGTGTGTGTGTGTGAGTTTGTATAAGTGTGAGATGGGACTGAATGTTTCTGGTGTCATTTTATCTTGATCAGGATTTGCTCTGAGCAGCTTGGAATAGGAGGGGCTCTGTCTACCCAGAGACACAAGGAGAGATTTTTCTGCAGGTAATTTGTTCCTCCCTCTCTTTCCTCCATCATCCATTGTTTTCCCTTTATTCCCATTCTCCATGCATCCCTTTCTGCAACTCATATAGCCTGTATTTCTTAATTTTTCTGTAAATACATATATATTAAGACATTATGGGGATTTCTTATCAAGATGTATTTTAAAATATTTCACAATTTACACAATTTATTTTTTAAGACAAATCAAAAATCTCTTGATTTATTAATAATTTCAAGGCCATGTGAAATGGCTTGAAGAAATGAGGCGGTTATTGAGGCAGTACTAATATGTGATGTTGTGTTTTATCAGCCATGCTTTTTGCGATCCGCCATATTTCCTGCCCTTATGTCTCATTAAATTCATCTTATCTTGTGACATGGACGTGTTCATATTCATATTTCTCTGTTAGGTAACATCCGGTGCAAGCACCATTAATGCTTACTAGCAAATTAACTTTGGAATATAAATTCACCTTCTAAACAGTGCAATTGTGAATGATCTTTTGCCATTTATTAGAATGGTGATAAATAAAGAATGCACAGCACATTTGGATTACGTCATCCCCACCGGAACAGTTGCTCAATAACAAAAGTGTTTTGTTCCATTGATTTATTTGAGGTCAATATGCTATTTACACTCATACCAATTGCTTCTACCCTCTCTCCACAGGAAGTGTGAATAAGGCGCTGCAGTTTACCACTCAAACATTAAGTAACCTCTAGTCTTTGGTCACTGATTTATGATGTTAAGTTTTCTTTTTTAACCTGGTTTTGGCCAAAGGCAGAGAATTACAGAAAAGGGCAAATATATTGGGGACAGAAAAAGTAATTATCTTAATATTGGCATTGCAGACAGATACGCAAACACATACACACTCGGTTGAAGTAAAGGAGTGTTGTAGCATTAGTGGTATGGCACTTTGCTGAGTCATGTAATGTTGGGGTAAAAGCTTATGCAAGCCTGTTTTAAATGGATTTTTATCCTGCAGTATTTTAGCTTGATGTTAAGCCTGATAAAGCCTTTGGTGCTCATTCATTGAAACTGTCAAATGACAGCCGGAAAAGCATGAACGAATTACAACTAATGGCTGGCTTGATGTTGTAATTACACACTGAATTTGATTCTGAATTTGATTTATTTTCACTTAATAAAGGTTTAAAGCAACAGAAGTATAGGGTATCATTTTTGTTATGTAGCAGCCTTATGCTAAAATGCTTTAAATATTTTTTTCCCACATCAATCTACACTCCATACCCCATAATGACAAAGCAAAAAACAGATTTTTGATTACTTTGCAAATATATTAAAATTAAAAAACTGAAATATCCCATTGACATAAGTATTCAGACCCTTAACTCAGCACATTTGGCAGCGATTACAGCCTCAATTATGTTTGGGTATGATGCGACAAGCTTTGCACACCTGGATTTGGTATTTTCTGCCATTCTTCTCTGCAGATCCTCTCAAGCTCTGTCAGGTTGGTTGTGAACCGTCGGTGGACAGCCATTTTCAGGTCTCTCCAGAGATGCTCGACTGGGTTCAAGTCTGAGCTCTTGCTGGGCCACTCAAGGACATTCACAGAGTTGTCCCTAAGCCACTCTTGCGTTGTCTTGGCTGTGTGCTTAGGGTGAACTTTCGGCCCAGTCTGAGGTCCTGAGTGCTCTGAACCAGGTTTACATTAAGGATATCTCTGTATTTTGCTGTGTTCATCTTTCCTTCAACCATTACCAGTCCCCCAGTCCCTGCCACTGAAAAACACCCCCACAGCATGTTGCTACCACCACCATGCACAATTGGGATAGTATCGTGCAGGTGATGAGCGGTGCCTGGTGTCCTCCAGACATGACGCTTGGAATTGAGGCCAAACAGTTCAATATTAATTTTATTAGACTAGGGAATTTTGTTTCTCACAATCTGCGAGTCCTTCCAAGTGGGCTTTCATGTGTCTTGCACTGAGGAGAGGCTTCCGTCTGACCACTCTGCCATAAAGCTCGGTGGAGTGTTGCAGTGATGGTTGACCTGCAAGTTTCTCCCATCTCTGCACAAGATCTCTGGAGCTCAACCAGAGTGACAATCAGGTACCCCGGTTGCTCAGTTTGGCCAGCCGGCCAGCTCTAGGCAGAGTCCTGGTTGTTCCAAACTTCTTCCATTTAAGAATTATGGAGGTCACTGTGCTCTTTGGAAAATTTAATGCAGCCAAATTTTTTTTGTAGCCTTCCTCAGATCTGTGCCTCGACACAATCCTGTCTCTGAGCTCTGCAGGCAGTTTCTTTGACCTCATTGCTTGGTTTTTGCTCTAATATTTTCAGCTGTGAGACCTTACATAGACAGGTGCGTGCCTTTCCAAATCATGTCCAATCAATTGAATTTGACACAGGTTGACTCCAATCAAAGTGTAGAAACATCTAAAAAATTATCCAGAGAAATGGGACACACCTGAGCTAAATTTCAAGTGTCAAATCAAAGGGTCTGAATACTTATGTCAATGTGAATGTGTTTTTCTTTTTAATAAATTTGCAAAGTTATAAAAAAAAATCTTGTTTTTGCTTTGTCATTATGGCGTATGGAGTGTAGATTGATGTGAAAAATAATAATTTAAAGCATTCTTGCATAAGGCTGCAATGAAGGGTTCTGAATACTTTCTGAATGCACTTTATATACAATATATTATTGTACTATATTTCTAATGTAATTTTTTATAGAAACAATCATACTGTACGTATACACTCACCTAAAGGATTATTAGGAACACCATACTAATACTGTGTTTGACCCCCTTTCACCTTCAGAACTGCCTTAATTCTACGTGGCATTGATTCAACAAGGTGCTGAAAGCATTCTTTAGAAATGTTGGCCCATATTGATAGGATAGCATCTTGCAGTTGATGGAGATTTGTGGGATGCACATCCAGGGCACGAAGCTCCCGTTCCACCACATCCCAAAGATGCTCTATTGGGTTGAGATCTGGTGACTGTGGGGGCCATTTTAGTACAGTGAACTCATTGTCATGTTCAAGAAACCAATTTGAAATGATTCGAGCTTTGTGACATGGTGCATTATCCTGCTGGAAGTAGCCATCAGAGGATGGGTACATGGTGGCCATAAAGGGATGGACATGGTCAGAAACAATGCTCAGGTAGGCCGTGGCATTTAAACGATGCCCAATTGGCACTAAGGGGCCTAAAGTGTGCCAAGAAAACATCCCCCACATCATTACACCACCACCACCAGCCTGCACAGTGGTAACAAGGCATGATGGATCCATGTTCTCATTCTGTTTACGCCAAATTCTGACTCTACCATCTGAATGTCTCAACAGAAATCGAGACTCATCAGACCAGGCAACATTTTTCCAGTCTTCAACTGTCCAATTTTGGTGAGCTCTTGCAAATTGTAGCCTCTTTTTCCTATTTGTAGTGGAGATGAGTGGTACCCGGTGGGGTCTTCTGCTGTTGTAGCCCATCCGCCTCAAGGTTGTGCGTGTTGTGGCTTCACAAATGCTTTGCTGCATACCTCGGTTGTAACGAGTGGTTATTTCAGTCAAAGTTGCTCTTCTATCAGCTTGAATCAGTCGGCCCATTCTCCTCTGACCTCTAGCATCAACAAGGCATTTTCGCCCACAGGACTGCCGCATACTGGATGTTTTTCCCTTTTCACACCATTCTTTGAAAACCCTAGAAATGGTTGTGCGTGAAAATCCCAGTAACTGAGCAGATTGTGAAATACTCAGACCGGCCCGTCTGGCACCAACAACCATGCCACGCTCAAAATTGCTTAAATCACCTTTCTTTCCCATTCTGACATTCAGTTTGGAGTTCAGGAGATTGTCTTGACCAGGACCACACCCCTAAATGCATTGAAGCAACTGCCATGTGATTGGTTGATTAGATAATTGCATTAATGAGAAATTGAACAGGTGTTCCTAATAATCCTTTAGGTGAGTGTATGTACAGTAATTTATACTATAAACGATGCAATATACTCATGTATAGTATTTGTATTTTCTATAGAGAAAGGGAGAGTTGGCCTTTATACAAATTAATGTTTTTATTAAAGGCTAATGATAGCAGGAAAAATGCTAATGCACATGCTTAAACATTTATCCATTGTTTAAGAGCACTCTTTGTTTGAGAATCATTATGAGCAGCACAATTGCTGTTTGACTTTGGCTGCCCTGCGGACCCTGAATTAATTTGGAATAATCCCAGTGGTTTTGCTGAATCAACCCAATACAAATAAAAGACAATTACTTTCACTCTGTTTGAATGAAATGCAGTCATTGGAGCGGTCATGTTCCATGCAAGTTTAGTGAAAGAGAAAGGAATTACTTTAATGAGATGTCATTTGAAACAAGAAAATAAAAAAGTAGGTATTTTTAATAATCTGTTCTCTGACCTACAATTTTTGGCATGCCTGTCATTCATTATTCATATTAAAAAAATGAAATATTTTCTATATTTCCCAGGGTCTAAAATAATTATAATAAAATGTTCTTAGCTCTAAGGAGTCCATTAGTATTATATAAAGTAACATTAAATTTATTCTATATAATTATATCTTTTTGAAAGGAATAGTTCACCTAAAAATGAAAATCTGTCATCACTCTCACATTGTTACAAACCCATATGACTTTATTCCTTCTGTAGAACACAAAAGGAGAAATTCTGATGACTGTGCTCGTCTTTCTTTTCCATTCGATAACAATAAATGAGGACTGGAACTTTCAAGCTTAAAAAAGGATGTAAAACCATGATAATGGTATAATAAAAGCACTATTTTCCAAGTCTTCTGAATAGCTTTGTGAGAGGAACAGTCCAAACTTTTACAAATGAACTAGGGTTATCTAGGTAAATTCTTTCATTTTCATAATTTTATGTCTTAGATGGTCATAGATGCCTTTGAAAGGCTGGATTCCTAATGATCTAATATTTTTCTGTTTAATTAAGATTGCTACTACACCGTCCATCACGTGACTGCGTGATCAGAGGGCATCAGAATGGAGGCCCCTCTGGTGTGCCTGGATGAGGAATTTGAGGATCTAAGGCCCTGCAAGATGGAGGAATATGAATCACTTCCCCCCTGCCGGCCTCACAAAACCATTCCTCTGGTCCCGTTGTGCCGCGAGGACTTCTCAGAGCTGGAGAACTTCTCTGAGATGATGAGCTTCAAATCCATGGAGGACCTTGTCAACGAGTTTGACGAGAAGCTGAACGTGTGCTTCCACAACTACAACACCAAGACAGAAGGTCTGGCACCCGTACGCAACCAATCACATGCTGAGGAAGATGAAGAACGACTTCAAGATGAAGAGTAAGCAAGACTTTTTCTGTTCTACATCAGAACTTTCAATTTAAATGTCTTTAAGTGCACAATACAGATAGACATTTATGGGCAGTTAACATTACTTTTGGAAAGGACATGTCCTGCGGTGTGGACATGCTATACTCCTCTTAAATGTATTTCAAACTGTAATATGCAAATTATTCAAGAATTATTATGCCTATGACATTTATGACCTCATATTATTTGAGAGACTACAGGGAATATTTATTTGTACTTGTAAATTTTTTAGATTTGAGCTTTTGCACAGTGTCTCTAATCATAAATATGCCCATCCAGCTGGTTGTCTTTCAGCCAGTCAAAAGTGAGTACATATCTGACATCCATGGTAACTGGCCTGCCAATGAAATTACTTAAAAACCGTCCTTTATCCATCACCAGTGTCTGTCTGTGTGTATCCATGCTGTGGCCTTGAATTATTCAGCAAATTTTAATTTGCCTCAAATGCTTTTGATTGTCTTGACTTGTCTGTGCTGGCAGCCAGTCACCATTCCTCCGACTGTTGTCAAATCTGGCCATTCACAATACAGGAATTAAACAAATAAAAATACTCTTTGTCTAAATATAGCATACATTTTTATTGATTTAAACTACATGATGTTGATTTAAGATTATTTATAAAGGAAAAATAATAATTGATTGGGAATGTAATGGTAAAAATATTGATGAAAGTACAAAAAAATTACCAAAAAGAGGGGCATAATGTATATATTTTGAAATATTTAACATTTTTAAATATTGTTTTTTATGTCGTTCATCCCCCATTCAATATTTTCCAAGTTTTTAAAGTCTAAAAGGAAATCATATATCCCTATTTTATTATATGATTCTAATGAATAAATTACTTTTTAAGGTGTATGTGTGTGTATTAAGCACATACAACCCTTAAAGGTATAGTTCACCAAATTTTTTTTAATTTTCTCATTATTTACTCATGCCATCCCAGATGTGTATGACTTTCTTTTGTTTGCGGAACACAATGAATTTTTTAGAAGAATATTTTAGCTCTGTAGGTCCATACAATGCAAATGAATGTTGACCAGACCTTTCAAGCTCCACAAATCACAAAAAGTCATCATAAAAGCTATCCATATACTCCAGTGGTTAAATCTATAAAATCCCCAGAAGTGATATAACAGGTGAGGGTGAGAAACAGATCAATATTTAGGTCTTTTTTTCTATAAATCTTTCCTTTTTCACATTCTGAAAGTGAAAGTGGAGAATTATTTAAAAAAAGGATTGAAATATTGATATGTTTCTTACCCAAAGTGATTGCATCACTTCAGAAGATATTTGTTAATTCACTGGATTACTTTTATGATGCCTTTATATGATTTTTGGAGCTTGAAATGTCTGGTCACCATTCACATGCATTGTACAGACCTAAAGAGCTGAGATATTCTTCTAAAAACTTTATGTGTTCTGCAGAATAAAGAAAGTCATACATATCTGGGATGGCATGAGGGTAAGTAAATGATGAGAGAATTTTAATTTCCCATTCTGTCACTCACTCGATGTTGTGTCAATGTAGTGACACTAGAGGTCGCTCTTGCGAACCCCAAACACCTCTGATCTTTGAGAAAAGGCCAATGGGAATTGGCGAGTGGAATTTGCATGCCACTCCCCTGGACTTAGGGGTATAAAAGGAGCTGGCTTGCAACCACTGCGTGGTGTGGAATCCACGAGTTCCACTGCCGTTCCATTCACATCACCATTGTATGCTGTTGGATATATGGCGCATTGCAGTGGTTTCTCCCCCTCGTGCACGTTTAGTGCAGAGTATGCCCCTGGGCGCTTCGACAGCTAAAAGAGTATATATTCTTACAAAGAGTATTTTCTCTAAAACAGTGCGCACTGACAGAGAGCATCTTTTTAAAGATTCCATCTGTGTGTAGTTCCTGGATGTGGTCACTACCTCTCCACCTCTGTCGGCCATGACCGCTGCCTCACGTGTCTGGGCCATAGCCATGCTGAGACAGCTTTTGTGGATGGTTCATGTCCTCACTGCGAGAACATGACCATGGCAATGTTGCGGTCGCGACTTTTCTTCTTCCGGGAGAAAGTCACTCCTACCGCTCCACTCCTGCCCGGTCCTTCTGCCTGCGGGCACATGGCTGCGACAGTAAGCACTAGGGGGTGATTTGCGGACTATAATGGGTGTGGCTCCGCTGGGTGATCCCCCAAGGACCTCCCATTCCCCAGTATGCTCGTTTGCCCCGGTCAAGTTCTGGGATGAGACATGCAGCTCACACCAGGGCGAATTTAATGTCTCGTTTGTGGCTCAAGAGCAGGATGAGTTTTCGATCGCAGCATCAGAGAGTTTGGCACAGTCGGACACAGAGGACTCGACTGGGTTCCCACCTTTGGGTGTGGTCGCCCAGTGGTGCTGACGGCCATGCTTGCCCGGGCTGCCGTGAGTGTTGGGCTGGAGTGGAAACCTCCACGCTGCCCTGAGCCCTCGTAGCTTGATGACTGATTCCTGGATCCGGAGCGCTGCTCACGGCCGTGCCCCGCCCTGGTTCCATTCTTACCGGAGGTGCATGAGGAACTCACAAAGTCATGGTGGGCACCTTTTACTGCCCGGATCCAACTTTTGGGTTCTTCAGCTCTCACTACACTCGACAGTGGGATTGCCAGTGGGTACACGGATAATCGTCAATTGGACAAGGTGGTTGCAGTGTCCTTGTGCCCATAAAATGCTGCTACCTGGCGGAATCGCCCGAGACTTCCATCAAAGGCCTGTAAAAGCACTTTTCCACTACACATTTTGCCTCAACTCTACTCGCTTTACTTTTCAGAGTTTGCATTTCCACTGCAGTTTAGTGCCCCTCAACGTGGATTGGATTATAGGCTGATCGTCATAGTTGCACCTCCTCTACTGCCGTGACATCATCTTAAACATGACACAAACTGACCACAACAATAACACAACCGCTAACTGTTAGCTACTAGCTCATTATGCAGCATACAGCAGTTGTTGCATGGTGATTTTACACAAGTGTAACAGATAAATTGGCCTGGTTATTTTAGAAGCAAGCTTCCAGTAGCTGGTCAACTAAACAAAGTGAAGCTTTCAAGCAGAGTATAGAGTTAACATAACAAAATGTACCATCCTCCATCTTGGCTGAGTCCAGGGTGCTCTCCCTCCCATTGCTTACCGGTTAAGATAGCGTACATTTGGTCAAACCACTTCCACTTTTTCTTGATGGTCACTTTTCATTTTTTTACCTTTTCCCTACACTGTTGGTAGCCGTGTGCGGCCAACAGCTGAGACACTTCCTGAGAGACTTTTTCGCTTCGCTCATCACTAACGAGTGGACTGTCTGCACTTCGTTTATTGACCACGGCGTGGTTTTGCGCACAGCCATTTATTTTTTCACAATTCAAAAGTCAAGTGAACAAATGATACTGTTATCGCTGTTGCTAATTTTAAAACTAGCGGGTTGATGTTGCATGTTGAAAATCCAGTGATGCTGATTCTTCCTGACCAATCAGTGATCTGCAGGATTTTTAATGTCACATTTAGTATCAACTTGGCTTGCTTGGAACCTCAACCGAGGTGGTACTAAAAAGTATCCGGTACCAAATACTATCCACAGTGGAAAACCCCCAAAAAGCGAGCAGAGTTGAGTTGATTCGAGTTGTACCGTGCAGTGGAAAAGCACCACAAGTCTACGTCGCTGGATAGGCAGCCTCCGCCCTGCATGCCATGGCCTTCCTGCAAGTACACCAGGCCAAGGCATTGAAAAGCTGCACGAGGGTAGTCCTGACCCGAGAGCGATGCAGGAGCTGCGCTCGGTGACCGACCTCACCCTACAGGTGTCACGGCGCAAGCTGTCGGGCAGGCGATATCCACCATGGTGGTCCTGGAGGACCACCTAGTCTATAACCTGGTTGAGATGCCAACAAGGTCTGCTTACTCAACACCCCATCTCCAAGACTGGCCTGTTCGCCAACACCATTGAGGACTTTGCCCAGCATTTCTTAGCAGTCAAAAAGCAGATGGATGCTATTCAACATATCCTGCCTCGGCATGGTTTAAGGTCCCACACCCTGACTGCTTGCCACTGAGGGCATTCCCCTTGTGGCACCAACTCAGGCAGCTCCACCCCAGCCCACGCCAACCACTCGGCCCCGGCATGGAGCCCCCCGCATGAAGCTGACTCGTCCCGTCTCACGATCCGGCACTAAGAGCCCTAGGAAAGCTTCCAAGTGCCCCTGAGACGGATGACCCAGGGATGAGGAGACACACAGGAAGCCCAGAGATTGTGCACAGACCACTCCATCCCCCGGTGGAGGGGGGAGGAGAATCCTTTGTTTCCTTTTGTGTTGATTCACCCACATTTTCAAAAAAGAGAGGCTTCCTCACTCCCTTGGTCATACACTCAGTGTTTACAGCTGTCGTTGTCACTATCACTGTACATCGAACATTCACGGCCATGTCAGGTGGTTGTGACGAGCCACAAGGACACCCAGCCTCTTCCCCATCTCTGACTGGTCCTATGGTGGGTATGTGGAGGGAGGTAAGTGCTTTGACGTTTCCCTCAGCACAGCCACGAATTTGGGACACAAGGCTAATCGACATGGCAGTTCCTGCTCCTCCCTGCCGCGAGGCCCCACACGCAGGTACATCAAAAGTGATCGTCCCCTTGGAGTTTGGAGTGGAGGCATGGCTAGCCCTCTCAACCCAACACACTGGTTGGCCAGGATGATCCATCTCGGCTATGTGATTCAGTTCACCAGGCACCCACCTGGGTTCGGCAGCTTCCATTTCACCTCAGTGAGGGGCGAGAATGCCACTGCCCTGCGTGTGTAAATCGTGATTCTTCTGCAGAAGGACACGATAGAGCCTGTCCCTCCAGCCGAGATGAAAAAGGGGTTCTATAGCCCCTACTTCAACGTGCCAAAAACGCGGTGAATTGCGGCCAATCTTGGATCTGCGAGTGCTGAACCGGGCCTGCACAGACTCCCAAATAATGACTTGGCCCCCCTTCCTCGCCTGACTTAAATCCTACGGAGAACTTGTGGGCCCTTCTCAAATGTGAGAGGGAAGACAATACACTTCATTGAACAGCATTTGGGAGGCTGTGTTTGCTGCTTCAGTGAAAGTTGATCGTGAACAGATCAAGAAACTGACAGACTCTATGGATGGAAGGCTCATGGCAGTTAATGAAAAGAAGGGTGGCTATATTGGTCAGTGAGTATTTTTGAAAGGCCAAAAATGTTATTTAATTGTCATTTTGTGTTACTTATTTGTTGCACCTACTCTAAAAATTGAGAATAAACAATTGGTTTGAAATTATTTTTGTAATTTAGTTGCCTAATAATTGTGCAGACTAATAGTTGCCTAATAATTGTGCACACTAATATATTCCCCTGAGAAATACAAAACTCACCTTTTCTTTATTAAACATTCAGGTTTCAGGTTCATTAACATTTTGGATGACTGAGAGCATTGTGTTTGTTCAACAATAAAATTAATCCTGAGGAATACAATTTGCCTAATAATTGGGCACGCAGTGTATGTTCTAATTGTGGATTTAAATTTATAACCATTCCCTCATAAAATATTATTTATTTATACTTTTGTAGATAAAACCTCTTATAGTATGTAATTTTGAATTTTAGTACTTAAAAATCTTGCTCATTAAACAGTTTTTTGCAGTAGGCCTAAATTCGTCGTTGATTTATGATTTGTTAGCATGTTTTCTACGCCTCCCTCTGTGATGTGTTCTCATTCCCTGTGGCTTTTGTTCTTGGCGTGAATTCAGACACGTCTGTCCCTGTGTTAGAACTCAGCCTGTAGCTTTGCATCTGACGAAATATAGAATCAAGCCTGCAGCAATTCTCAGTTTTTTAACTGCAGTTGGTAAATATTCTAAAACACCAGTAGTGTCAGCACTAGAATTTTACAGACTCTAAACAGAAATTAAATATCTTCAGACAATGACATATGGGTAGACAGTGAGTCTGTACCAGTTTGGCTTTGTTGCTCTGCTGGACTGGAGGCTGGTAGGGTTGTGGCATGTGCCCTCAGCAATCAGGGCACTTGTGAATGGGTACTTGTTCTTTGGATGGCTGGACAGATGCACCAAAAAAAAGTGTGGAGAGAATAATTCCAGTATGTAAATGAATAGCTAGAAGAGAGAAAGAAAGCTTTGTCACTGCTTCTGTTATATAAACATGGAAAGCAGCTATTTAAAGTAAGCATCTTATACACAATGTAGCATAATGGTGCATATGCATTGGTAGACTGCTTTACCAACTGTACATTGGATCTGTCTCAAGAACACAAGTGGCATATATATATATATATATATATATATATATATATATATATATATATATATATATATATATATATAAAATTCATTTTGTCTTAAAAGCTGAAGTGTGTCATTTCTGTGCCACTAGCATCACCAAACTGAACTGCAACAATAATTACTGCTTTATAACACGTTTCCAGAACACGCCGACCAAACAGATATAGTCCCACCTAAAACTGACACCATTGGTTGAGCCAATGTTGCTGTGTCTGGCTGGTTTGGATGCTCAAACAAAAAGAGCAATGTTTTAAAATCGTCACAGAGCCACAGTGTTTACACTACAAATGGCTTACTTATAGTTGTCTCTGCATATTAAGCTGGGATAAAAGAAAGTGCATTGAAAAAATCATACACACTGTATATAGGCTTTAATTAAGACACCTTGTTAAAGAATGTTTTATTTATAATTCTGAGAAAGAATGTTCCATATGTTCATGCATGTGTTTTGTAGTGTGTGGGATGCTCTGACTGACAACTACATCCCCTCTTCTGTATCCAGCTGGGATGACCCCACTTCAAAAACACTGAATGGCAACCTCTCAGATCATGAGGTAAACATCCCTCTCACTGCTCTGCTTTGATGCCTTTCGCTATAGACATGATGTAAACATTAAAATATGTTGTTTGAATTTCCTAAAGAGTACTATGTACTTTAGAGGAATTTAAGTAGTTGTAAAATAACAAGCTGATATTACTGATATTAACAACTAAACAAAAAAGGTAAACACTACTCATTGCTGTAGTGCTGCGCTATTAGCTATTACACATTATGCAGAGTTATTGAGTTGGAAATAAATGAGCCATCTTGAAATAATTTCTATATGAAAGTACGCTTATGCAGATGCGAGCGCTTGGCAAACACAACGCACAGTCCGGTTGAATATGTTTAAAGAAATAGATCTCCCAAAAAAGAAAATTCTCTCATCATTTACTCACCCTCATGCCATCTCAGATGTGTATGACTTTGTTTCTTTTGCAGAACACTGCACTTGGAAGATTTTCATACAATGCAAGTAAATGGTGATCTGACATTTGAAGCTCCAAAAAACACATAAATGCCTCATAAAAACTTAATTTTGACTGGGAAACTCAGAGATAATTTTGATACCCAAGTTTCTAAGATGGGAGGAGTCCTAAACTTTTAACATGGTGAAGGAAAGTATGGTTTTTGTAGTGAATGAAAATTCAGAAAAATTGTTAGCGCTTACCATTTTGATCATATTCATTTATGTATATCAGCAACCATTACAAGTATGTTGTAAATTTTACACAAAAAAAATAGCTTGTATTTGACCAAAATTCCATTATCATCAGTTATATATGTGAAATATTTTGTATGGTGTCCTCAAGAAATATATTTGAATAAAAGTTTTTTCCGACAACAAAGCACTTCAATGCTATGTACTCATAATTACCACTTCAGAAGTGGTAAGTAGGATAATTCCGATAGCAGATGAAGGCAGCATAAAGATATGGATGAAACCACTGGAGTCTTATAGATTACTTTTATGTTGCATTTATTGTGCTTCAAAGGTCTGGTCACCATTCACTTGCATTGTTAGGACCAACAGAGCTGAGACATTCTTCTTATAAGTCATACACATCTGGGATGTCATGAGGTGACTAAATGATTTTTGGGTGAACTGTTGCTTTAACATACGTTATTATTTATGTTTAGACCCTCTATCGGTCAAGTGTATTTTCACTATATGAATTTGCAGTTTTTACCAAACTTGAACTTTGGTACCAGATTTGTAGCATTACAGGAGTGCAGCTTTATCCTCTAGGTTCAGGGTGTGGTGTGTAGGCTATAATAATGCCAAATGTACTGCAAACACAGTGAAGTCACTCACTGCCAAAAACCTGACCTGATCTACTTTCTCTGACATTCAGCCAGAACTACTGTTACAAGCTTTAAATCAAATACACTTAGTCAAGGTATGGCTGATACTATTAAAACATTTGCAGAAGCTTTGAACATGTCCTCAGTTATAATTAACTGGCAGGGAGGATTTCTGAATTTGATGGCAATGACTTGCCTATCAGTATTCCTGGCACAGAACTCACAGCTGAGTTACAGTACACTGAGTTTTACTTTATAATACTTGTTTTTTGAGCAAATTATAAAGGATATTTCCAATACATTACTTTACCAACAAATTTAATTGATAGGTACATACAGGCCGGAAGAGCTGTCAACAATTCGCACATGGGCCTTGCTAATATTTGAAAACACTTTCCTCAGCACATTTGCAAAGTGTATAATGGAACGTTATGGAGCTATTACTCATAATGCATGCCATATTGACACTGCTATTCTTGTAATCATGTTGTGAAGCTTTTCATAATCCTCCTTTTCTTTGCTTTTAAGATACATGAAAAAGAAGAGGACGAGATGAATGAGAAAAATGCTAATTGTCTGAGTCAAGAGTCCCTTATTACAGCTGATCAGGTAAGTCTTAACTTTGCAGGCTGCCTCATTTTTTCCCCCCCAATTTGTTGTTTTTGATGGTAGTTTCATGTTGTTTTAAAAAGTTTACTCACAATTTAAATGATAAAAATGAAAGAAGACGAGGTTTTTTTAATTTAATCAGGTTAACACCTGAACTCTCTAGCCCCAGAGCTTTGCTATACTTAAAATAAAGTGTGCTGTTTTGAGATTACATTTAATCTTTCTATATACAGCTCTCAAGGCTATAATGCCTTGCATTTGAAGCAATACACAATTCAATTGTGTACACAAAGTTTTGTAAAGACCCTAAACTAAAATAAATAAATAAATAAATAAATAATAACAATAAAAAATAAATATCTCTTGATTCAATCATGGACAGTGGTTCCATGTGTTTGAAATTAGTTTTTTTTATTTAATTTAAAATTACTATGTAATCTCAACACAAACACACTGTGTAGAAAGTACCTAGTTTAATTGTGTAAACCCAACAAAATTAGACGTTTTAATGTAACTCAAATAAATCTCTTAATTTTCTCTATGTATTAACTAGTGAAAGTGAATGTTAACATGCTGAATACTGTACATGTTAGTTGGAAACACTACAGAGTGTAGTTTAGTAACTTTTGCTCAACAAGTGAGCAATAACTTTCATGTGTGCCATCTACCAGCCCTCATCGTTCGCTCAAGTTCCACTCTTCACCATAATGGTAACCCTCAAAAACTCCTACATAGCAGAAACTCTTCAAAATCTCAATATAATAAAATATTAAACACTAGCAAATATCCTTCTTTATATTTAATTTTAAAATTTACTATCCCTGAGAAATGGAAATCCCCTGCCCAGTTTCATTAATGCTACATTAACACCACAAAAAGTATTCATGTACATCGTTCCAACTCAAATGGATTAAGTAAACTTCTATTTGACAAATTTAAATAGATAGAATGCAATAAAATCAAGTTGACAAAATGTACTAGAATTTTGTTGCTTTAGTTCATTTTAATTAAGCAAACTAAACAAGTAGCAGGAAAATGTTGTTTTTGAGTGTATTGAAATCTGTTATTTAAGGTGATTGAAGAGATTGTTGAGATGATGGAAAACTCGCCTGATCCCGGAGAGACAGAGGAAGAGGAGGAGGATGATATTGGGGTCTCCTCTTCTAAAAGTAGCCCATCCCTACTGGAGGAGATCCGCATGCTGTCTCAGGCCTCCAACAGCAACTGCTCTGATGAAGGTACTCATTACATCTAATAGAAATCTATGCCGACCTCAGTGTGAATTTTAGAACTTTGCGTACTTCACAAATTTTGACTACACTAGATAGTTAAAATGGGAAAATCAAAGCAATACGGCTTTAATTGCAATTTATTGAGGGTTAGAATGAGGATAAGGCGTCCTTTAAGACTACAGTCATTGGCCTATATAGTGTGAAGTCCCTGAGCAAATGTGGCATTATTATCAGAGGTAAGCATCTCTCAATCAATAATACCAGATCAAGGTCATACAGACCTGTAGTACATTCCTGGACATGTGCCACCTCCCCAGGAATAGAGAGAGGAGTCTAATTGGGCACAACAAGGTTTCTATTTTAAAATGTGTTGTTTCAGCATTCCTTCATCTCAGGGATTGAAGAAACATATCAAGTGTTTGAAATCAAAGATGTTATTCTCTATAAGGCAGCAGAGGCAAATTAAAATACCTGATAGCCAATGGAAATCAGGAAACCATCTGAGGGACACTAAAGTGGAAAGTGAATGTTATATATTATAAGGCTTGTATTAACACCAGAGCATTTTAAACTGAGGGGGGAATTTACAAAGAATGAATTGTGCCCACTCTTAGCATTGTTTATTTTCACTTTCTCTCAGCATTATTTTAGCTCCTGATTCACTTTAGGAATCATCCAAATCAGCTGATATGGAAAATACGGTAAAAAAATCTGCGCTAAACTTAATCTTCATGGCACAGTTTAAGTTGTAGGTTGTGGAAGAGGCAACAGAAATACTGCGAGCTGGCATTTTTTTATGCAACTGTTAAGAATTGCTCCACAACTGCAATCCAGACATCTGAATTAGCTCTTTAAAAAACAGTGTGCACTGGATTATATACGGTAGGATGGATGTATGTCCATTTATAATGCTCTTCTACATCATTTGATGAATTACTGCTTCCATGATCAATAGAAAATATACACAAATGTCTGCTTTCCACAGGCAATAAAAACGCAACATTAATTGTACTTAAAAGAATGACAACACATTAATTTAGATATGCATTGTGCATCATAATACCAGCACAGATAGCACCTAGTTAAACTGTATTGGATGAGTCAAGTGAGGTTTTGTGTGTGCGTGCTGAAACACCAAGTTTAGTGAAATCATTGCTAAATGTTTTTGCTCTTTGTCACACAGGTCTGAGGCTGATGCCAAGTTCAGCACTGCTTGACATCTTATGTCGGTTGGAGTCGGCAATACGCAAGTATTCTGAAGAATTAGTGGCTCAGCTGGCACGACGGGACGAGCTGGAGTTTGAGAAGGAGGTGAAGAACACCTTCATTTCAGCTCTAATGGAGGTCCAGAACAGGCAGAAGGAACAAAGAGACCTGAGCAAGCGCAGACGTAAGGACAAGGCCATGAGTCTGCATGGCGCCACTCACTCCGAGAAAACTGGAGGCATGCCTGTGAAGGTGAGTGTTATGACGATAATGCACCATAAGTAGCTGCACGGGAGGTAAATACCACCAGATCGTAGGGCTTCCATTCAGTCTCTCACAGACATTTTTTTATGCAGTTAATGGATCTTGCCCCATTACTCTGCACTAAGCACTTACTGGAAGAGCAGAGGAAGCTTTCCCTCAGTCTGAGCAGTAGCGGCAATACTAGCTTCCTTTTACAGTAATGCAGCTGTCATTCGATTACTTGCATGCTGCGAGTTTACCGCAGCAAGTTTACCTGGAGCTTTATTTGCCATGTTCTGAGTTCTGTTTCTAGTTGATCATTTTAGTCTTTTTGTACATGTTGACTAGGGTTAGTTTACATGGCAAATATTGAACCTCAAAGTATGTATACTATATTGAAACTCACTTAGCACTTTATAAGGAACACTATGGTCCTAATAAAGTGTCCGACGTGGTATGCTGTTGTAGCCCACCCGCCTCAAAGTTCGATGTGTTGTGCATTCTGAGATGCTATTCTGCTCACTACAATTGTACAGAGTGGTTATCTAAATTTCCGTAGTCCTTTCTGTCAGCTCAAACCAGTCTGGCCATTCTCAGTTGACCTCTCTTATCAAAAAGGCGTTTCTGTCTGCAGAACTGCCTCACACTTTTGGCACCATTCTGAGTAAACTCTGAGACTGTTGTGCATTAAAATCCCAGGAGATCAGCAGTTACAGAAATACTCAAACCAGCCTGTCTGACACCATCAATCATGCCACGGTTGAAATCGCTGAGATCACATTTTTTCCCATTCCGATAGTTGATGTGAACATTAACTGAAGCTCCTGACCTGTATTTGCATTGCTGCCACACACTTGGCTGATTAGATAATCGCATGAATAACTAGATGTACAGGTGTTTCTAATAAAGTGCAAAGCGAGTTTAAATGCTTTCTTGGGTTTTTAATATGGATGTTACATTTTCAATTGATTCTGGAGCCTCATTTGAGTTTATACTAGATCGTTGGGCAGTGTTTGACATGACATGTTTGCATCGTAGGATCAAATTCGAGCTGAAGCCTAACTTTATGTTTTGATGTTCTTCAGCGCTTCAGCATGGAGGGTCTGTCCAACATCCTGCAGACAGGGATCAGACAGACCTTTGGGACCCCAGGGACAGAGAGACAGGTAAGGAAAGTGTATTTCGGTTAATACTTCAAATTTCACTGGCATTCATGTTCAGCAATATGAATGACTTAAGGATGAATTACAGTCTGTTATATATGCACGAATGGAGCTCAAGCCACAAGTCATATGTTATGTTTTCAAATCTGAGGATAACTTCAAAAATCTTTAAAAGAGTTTTATTAAACTGTATTTAAGACCATGCCATGCGTTTTTCAAGGGCATTTACAAAATGAATGTAATCTACTCAAATACATGCAAAAATTAAGTCTATTCACCCTGTTTTTTTATATGCTGCTTGATTTATGTTTGTCTGCATTCTGTAGGCAATTCACACCTGAGACATATTGATGTGTGAATCTACTTATTTTTTTATCTATATTCTACCCATTGACTAACCCTCTTATATGTCTGCCATAGTAACACCTATTTTGACACCAAACACTCACCTTTGTTGTTGCATCAAATTAATTTCTTTAAAAACGTATTTTTTTTGTGATCTTACATATATTCTTTTAAAAAAAATACCACCATAAAACCCGGTAACAGGTGCATACATTGGCGAAGGTGAGCATGCTAGCATTAGCTTTGCTCCATGTCAGCAGCATGTAAACAATACAAATTAAACATAACATACTGCATAGATCTTAATTTCAATAATCGTCCAGGTTATAACAGCGTCTTTTACTGATCTCCTGTGGATTCTATTTATAGAATGCAGTCTATGGCAAACAGCAGGTTTTCAGTGGCAGATGCAAAATTCATCAAGTATACAGACATCAAACCAATATGCCAGCTGAAAAATATAGCCAAACCATATATTTATTTAGAATTGTCTATTTTCTCACGACATACTTCAGCGGTCTAAACATTAAATAAGGATTTGCACAGTTTATATCCTACTATGGTAAGGGATGAGGGACACCTGTCATGTGATCTCTAATGTAAAAACCTCTTATTGGTTTCTATTCTCATTATGGTTCATATATGGATCATATCTGGAGCCATCCATCTTTTTCACTGATAGCGAAATTGCCCATTATGCTTAGAGTGTTCTTCCAATGCGGATGCTACAGACTTCTGATTCGCTTATTCCCATTACCAAGCAATGAAGTATCACTAACTACAGTCAAAAACGAGTAAACAGTCTGTATTTACTTAACGTAAATTATTTTCACACTAAAGGCTGCCTGTTGACTTTTGGTTTAACGGCAATACCTGAATAGATAAGTACACAATCACACACATTTACATGGGGAAGTTACTTGGCTCCTCTAGCGCTCTCTGTACGTTCCCTGTATGTGTGTGTGTGTGTGTGTGTGTGTGTGTGTGTGTGTGTGTGTGTGTGTGTGTGTGTAAGAGAGCGAGAGAGAATTCACGTATATGACGACGCTAGATTTAATTACGTTTTTTGTTGAGCAGTTCAATATGAAAACAGCCAAATTGCGAACATTTGAGGAATCTAGAAATCCCGACTGGTCGCTTTTTAAGGTTAGAAAAAAAGAGGAAATATCCATGAAAAGAGGACTTGTGTTTTTCACCTTTGTTATCTTCCAAAACGACAGACCGTATTTGGATCTGTCATTGTTTTTTTAAAGGCAAGTGACGGATAATTAGTTTAATGCAACCTCTGACTATTACGTCTGGTTAGACTCGGAATGTTTCAGCATTGGCAGCTCTTGGGGGACTTATCGTTGTGACATTAATTTTCAGTAGTTTTTAAGCCACCTTTAGTTTTTATAACACCATATTAGCAGCGTGTAATTATCCAGACCCTTAGCTGCTCGCCATCACCAGTAATGTTATGGTGCGTTCACGTGCTATGGTACTTATGGTAAATACCAAAAGCCGACATGGAAAATGCACAAGAACACCCCCTCATGTGGTATTTTCCACTGGGCAACTCGTAGAATATTTTGATGCCAGAGTTGCCGAGATGAGATAACCTTTGACCTTTTCAAAATGGTGGAGAGCGTCGCGATAGTGTTGAATGGTAAACATAGTACAAAACCGAACCTTTTTTGCTACTGTAAGCTAGGGGTGGAACGGTACATTCGTATTGAATCGAAACGGCGCGGTCCGGTGCACGAATTTACACAGAGAATACACGTTATAAAAATAAATAAAACTCTAAATAGCGATAAATTACGCTCTATTCGCGTTTGGTGTGAACGCAGCATAATCAACAGGCTGCGATGTCAAGATTGCAATTGTGTGTGTGTATCTCCATCTTTTTACCACATTACGACAACAAAAGCACTTGAATGCAACACACTTGTAAATACCAGTTCACAAGTGGAAAATATCATATTTACCATAGCACGTGAACGCACCATTAGTCTAACAGTAGCTGATAACAACAACTAAGCGGAAGTGTGGAACATCCGAGAGGAAGTCTCTCGCCACGATTGTGCCGCGCATGGATAAGTCAGGAAAAAGGTGGACAGTGGCCTCTGTCTTCCTTGTTCTATAGAACACACACTATATGAGAGTATCCGAGTCCTGTAGTGCTTTAGATTGCATACATTTGGAAAAAATGTACATGAATTATGTTCCTGGCTAAAGAAATATGAAGTAAACTTAAATCAGATGACAAGTATATTGGATTTTACATGATTGGAGATGTTTTTGCAGAATTATTTCATATGTATGATACAAATATTTTGATGTTCAATTTTACATAAATTATGGAAATGTTATATTATACATTATGTTATAACATAGTGATCATGAAACCGCTTTCAGTCATAAAAACATGAGATTTAGAGCTTTCAAATGATGTATTGGGCTTAAAGATTTATTAATAATTGATGTAAGTAATGTAAATAAGTACTCAAGTGGGTCTGTACAGTTTTTTTTTTTTTTTTGTCAAAACAGCCATAATTTAGTAATATATAATTATTTACCACCCTGTTTCTGGCCCTCTGTCTGAAACACTCGGTTTTGGCATCAGCACCTCATTAAAACTTAAACGTAAACACCTACTGTTACGATTGGCTAACATCAGGCCGCCCCTTAAATTCAGCCATATTTAAAAATCAAGCGGAAGACACAAGAACAACCTCCAGAACATTATAAAACTACATTTTAGGGTTTACACAAAACACACATCCAACACATTGCATACAAATATATTCAAATGTTCATCTCAAGCACAACCGTTAACACTCACCATAAACTCTCAAAAAGTCATGGTATTTTAAATATTCATGAATAAATTGGTTTACCTTACGCTTTTCGGGTCAGTGATGGTTGACAGTCGGCATTGATGTCGCTTTGAGGCCACATGAAGTGTCGAAAGCCTGCTGGCAGGAGGTCGCAGGGCAGACCCAGATGCCACGGATCGATGACTGAGACGACTGGCTGATGGACCACCTGTGCCCCCTGCTGTGCCATATATTATATATTAAAATATTATATTTGTGTTTTAAAAATATAAATATATTTAATTAATATACATTTTTAAAAAATTACAAATGATAAAAAAATTAAAAATAAAAATAATAAAAGTTAAAAACAAACTCAACCCCTGGGGAAACAATGTTGAAACAATGACAAATAAAATTGATAGTTTAAGTAACATTATAATTTCGCAATTATGAGATAGAAAGTCACAACTGCAAGAAAGACCATGACACTGACTTTATTTGCTCAGGCAACGATGCCTTCCTTACTGAACTGTGTTTGACTGTTTTTTTCTTTCTTTGTGTGTGTTTAACAGTACCTAAACACAGTTATCCCATATGAGAAAAAAGGGACACCTCCTTCCATGGATGAATTGCAAATGCTCACAAAAAGTAAGTCTACTGAACTTCATAAGTATTTATTCTTGTCCAATCCACTTGTAAAGTGAAAGGATCCATTGTATGTGGGCTGGACAATGTTGACATTTTTCAGTAATTCAGAAATGTTGTCAGTAAGCTAAATCATAACAAATACAGATAAAAAAAAAGTACAAAAATACATTTTATTTCCAATGCCTGTTAATTCATTCTTAATTGATGCTTCTTTTTCTTTTCTCAGTACTTTATGCCATGAAGGAAGACAGTGAGAAGGTCCCAACTCTGCTCACTGACTATATATTAAAAGGTAATTCTCTTTAACTTTTATTTGCTTTTTTAGGATTCCAAGTCAACAATGTTCCCCAACTGAATTATTAAAAAAAGTGTATTCTATTCCTTTTATTCTAAATCTTTTCTAGCATGGCTGTCAATTGGCATTAACACTAAATTACTTCTCCGTTCTCTAGTTCTGTGTCCTACTTAAAGTCCAGGGCGTGATCTGATGTTGGTAAAACTCTGGAGAGGGCAGGCCTATTCGTTCCACCTCTCTCTCTCTCACAGTCTTCAGGTCTCTAGCCCAGCTGCATGAGCTCCCTTATCCATAATCAGTGAGGGACCCTGAACATCTAACCAACCATCTCTTGCTTATCTGATGACCTTTGACCCCTTCTCATCTCACTGCCCTTCCAGAATTCAAGTATCCACAAATTTCATATCACAGCGCCTGGTGCTTTTCGTGTTTTCTACTATTTAGGTCACAACAGGCCAAAAGCCATATGGAACGTGCAAGGGTAAACTATAATCGGTTTAACTATGATCAGGTACTATTATTTTTAAGATAATCTTAACATAAGGCATTTGACATAATACTCGATCATTCACATCCTTTCAGTGCACAGGTGGCGAGAAGGGCATTATTCACCATCTTCTCAAGGCACAGATGCATTGATTTGAGAGCACATTTGAAAATAATCCATCCAGAATTTTATCTTTTTGCTGTTTTAGTATTGTGGCTTCATTTTCAGCCAAGGTTCGTTGAAAATACAGCATGTTTTAGTGTTCTACATTAATGCCGAGATATAGGGATAAACCTTTTTCTTTTCTCTGTAACACTTTACAGTGAGTTTGTATTCATTAACCTTATTTAATGCATTTTGCTGACAATTTTTTTTACAGCATTTCTTAATGTTAATTTACAAATATAATATTATTTATTGTTGCATTAATGTTAACGCATATAACTTTTATGCATATAAAGTATTACAATATGTAGAAATAAACATTTACCAAGAATAATATATGCTTTAAAAGTATTGTTCATTTTTAGTTCATGTTAACTGTTGTGTTAACTAATACTAAAGAATTTTAACTTATTGTAAAGTGTTACCCTATCATTTTCTCATTTTGGGTAACTTGAAAATTTTATTTTTCAGTTCTTTATTATGTAATTTCTTTGTTAATGCATCATTTGTTTGATTAAACTGTTTTTAATTAACATTAACTGTCATTCAAGCCTTGTGCTTACATCTTTATTGTATGCATTTTTTATTTACTAAGGGACATGGAGGAATGTGAAGTATTGCTGAGTTATAGTTCCAATAAATGTCAATCAACCCTGTGAAAGCCTGAATGACTGTTTAATTGCAATACCTCAATATACCACTAGAGGTCAGTCATATACAGATTAATGCAGTTCATAGTACAATAACAAGTTTTATGTGCTAGAGTAAAGTAGGATTGCATAAGGTGTTTTACATATGGTTAATACTAACTTAAAGGGATAGTTAACACAAAATGAAATGTTTTTCTCATCATTCAACCTCATGCCATCCCTGATGTTTTTCACTTTCTATCTTCTGCTTATTACAAACAAAGATTTTTAGAAGAATATTTTAGCTCTGTATGTCCATACAATGCAAGTGAATGGGTACCAAATTGGAAGCTCCAAAAAGCACATAAAGGCAGCATATAAATAATCAATAAGACTCCAGTGGTTAAATCTATATCTTCAGAAACAATATGATTGGTGTGGATGAGAAACAGATCAATATTTAAGTCTTTTTTTCCTATAAATTCTCCTCCCTGCCTAGTAGGTGGTAATTTGCTTGAAGAATGTGAATCACCAAAAACAAAAGAAGAAGAATGTGGAGATTAATAGCACTATTTCTCAGTGGTGCTGTCAAAGTGGTGATTAAAGTCTTTCGACGGTGCCAGACTATTTAGCAGAGATGGGCCACTTCTATTAAAATGAATGGGTGAAGTCCTGCCTTACAGATAAAAGAGCCAATCACCTTTTAGATACAGATATCACCTGTCAATTAACCTGAGAAGGTGCATGCGCATTACAAGCCGGAAAAATATTTTTTTTTTAGCGTAATCAGATGTAAAGAAGTAATTTGTGATACAAGTGTTGTAAGGTTTGACTGCTGATTTTTTTTATATGTTCTTTGATTGTAATCTTGACCAACCATTTTGGAGATTTCGGTCTTTCTCCATTCAAGTAGATAGGAGCTGCACTTTGATGACTGGAAATAGCTTCCTGGAGCATTCCAAAGATGGCCGCCATTGGACTGACTTGCTACTTTGGCTTGATCAAACCATGATTCTAAAAGAAAACGTGATTGGATGAAGCTATAAAGTGCTAGAATTGGTTAGAGCTCCTTGGATTGGTCAATAATATGTAGAGGTCTGCAACCCTACCCAAGTCTGACGGGACCCGAGAACCCAACAGGTTTCGGGATGGATTCAGGTCAGTTTTTCAAGTAGGATTTTGGGTTCGGGTTTGTAATTAATGAAAAAATAAGTGGGCTTACCAAACTTGTTTCTCGCACGCACTCTCACTCACAAACATGCACGAACGGACGAGTTAGGGGCCATTCACACAGAATGTATTTTTTGCACACGTCTGTTCTGTTTTCCCATTGTTTAAACACATGCTGGATGAATGTCTTTGACATTTGCACTCCGTCTCGCTTTTTCTTCAGCGTCTCTCGCAGGACCGGCATATTTTAGCACCATGTCAAGTTAAAAAGAACTTCAAATTGTCAAAAACGCATGTTAAGACACCTGCGCTCTGTTTCATTCTTTGCGCTGCATCTAGATTGCTTTTAGCACAGTTGTCACAAAGATTCTACGTTTTAAACATTTCAGACTGCATAGCGGGGTGTGTTGCAGTGTTTAGTTTTAATCCAGATTGTTCTGCATCAGGTGATTTTTCAGCAAATAAACAGTAAGTCAATGCTTTTTTACCCCTTCTGCTCTAGTGTACTAAGGGGCTGCTGTGTCTTGTTAAAACTGTGTATGTTTACTGTTTCAGTGCTGTTACGAATCTTGCCTATATGCTTACATATAAACAGCCTATTGCAACAGTACTTGCTAGGGGAAGAAATTATAGAATAAGCAATTTCAGGTTTGGGCTTAAAATCTGACGGTATCATTCGGGACGGGTAGAGTCGTGCACATGGTCTCGGGTACAGGTCGGGTTTCATTTTAAGGTCCTTTTCTGATTGGCTTGAGTAGACAGTGGGTTGAGTCCACCTATTTGTGAATCTTTGTGTATTTCTTTGCAGCTAGAATGTTTCAGAATCCACAAATGTGCGCTGTGATCCACAAATGCACAGGGTGACACAAATGCTCTCTCCTTTTAAATTAAATCAACCGATTCTTGACAGTTCGCTAAACTTCTGTTGTCAAACGGTGATAAGCGAGTGCCCAATGAAATGCATTAGCTTCCCTTTGGCCTATTCACCTTATCCAGCCCCACCCCTTTTCTGCTCTCCGAATTTTGTCATCTAACTCCCTGTTTATATGGAAGCTACTTAGATGAGTCTATCAAAACGGATTATGTGTGGGAGCTTAAAGTATTTTTCAGCAAGTGTTGATGGTGTTAGTCTACAGCAGTGATGGGCAGTAGCTTCGCTACAAACAACGAAGCTATTAGCTTAACTACATTTCTGAGTAGCGAGGTGGTAGCTTCGCTAGTTTTTAAATCAAGTAGCTTTTCTGTAGCTAAGCTATATTTTTGACGAGGTAGCGGTGTAGCGTTGAGAAAAGCTATACTGCTACATTATACCTTGTACCCGGTGTTTACTATCGCCAGTTTTTAATCAAAACTAAAGATGTCCAATCACAAATGAATCTCTCATCTGAATCAGTTCTCTAAAATGACTTGGTCCCATGTGATAGGAAAGCAGTAAGAATCAGTTTGCGATTCAGTCTGAATGACTCAGAAGGCTTGCGCACGCACTGCTTAATCATTTATGCGCACTCTCACTTGCCTATAAGCTCACAAAATATTAAAAAATACGGAAAATAAAGATAAGGAAACAAAACCTGCAAATGCGTCCTATCATTTGCCAGTGATGAAAAAGGTTCAACACATTTGCGACTTCTGCAGGTAAATCAATTTTCCAACTAAAAGAGTATCAAAACATGTATTAGCCTACATGAAAACACTTAAAAAATTACCATGACATTACCAGGTTTTTTTGGACATTACCTGGACGCACAATGTTAATACAATGATAGGCTAGGCTATATGAATATGGTAATCATATAGCAAAGTACCATGGTATTTTTTTAATTACCTACAAGCACCATGTAAAGAATAGTATATAAATATGGTAATCATATATCAATTTACCATATTCTTTGAAGTACTTTGAAGCACCATGCAAATACAGAATGGTAAATAAATATGGTAATTGTATATCAAAGTACCATGGTATGACCATCTGATACCATCAGAAATCACATTGAAATCACATTGCCCAGATGTGCTCTCTCTCTCTCTCTCTCTCTCTCTCACTCTATCGCTCTCTCTCTCTCTCTCTCTCACACACACACACACACACACACACACACACACACACACACACACAACAACAGCCACCGATGATGGTTGACACTCGGCTGTGATGTCACTTGTGCCAAGCTTTATGCACCTTGAGGCCACGTGAAGTGTCGAAAGCCCGCTGGCAGGAGGTCACGGGGCAGACCCAGATGCCACGGGTCGACTGACAGACGACTGGCTGATGAACCACCTGTGCCCCCTACTGTGCCAACTTGCTGTGCTTTAGCCATCCGGCGCTCCGCTCATTGTTGTGAGCATCACTCCTCTGCCCTCTGTTGTGGTTGGAGGGCGACTGCCTCAAAATGCAGCGTCCTTCACGAGCCTCCTCCACAGAGGCTAATCTTGACACCGCTGGTACCAGTCAGCGGCAAGTCCACTCAGCTCCACATCCTCCTGTACCACATCACTCCATCTCCTCTCTAGCCCATGCCACGCCCATTTAGCCCCTTCAATCTGGCCGAACAAAAGCTGTTTAGGTATGTGGTGGATGGGCATGTGGGCTACAAGGCTCAGCCAATGCAGCCTTGCCTGCCAGAGGGGCTCAACTGGAGCCGGTCATGAGCACACTGCCCAGGTATGGGAAACTCTCCACTCTCTCCACAACTGCTTTATCACCAATTGGAAGCTGGGGTGGTGGAGTGTCCGATGGCACAAAATACCCAGGCAGGTGCTTAGTTTAGGTGGGGTGATGGTAAGGCCCCACCTCTTAGTGGCAAGCTCCAAGTTCAGCAGCAGCACCCCCAACTCCTCCTCTGAGTGAGCAGCAATTACCAGATCATCGGCATACATAACATGGTTGAGTAATAGGGAGCCATCCCTTGACCGCACCCGGGCATCAATCAGTCTCCCATTGTATCTGTACCAGATGGAAATTCCTCCGATAGAGCTATTGAAGGTTGACTTGAAGGCAAACTACATGGTCAAAATAGATGTTAAATAATGTGGGTGCAAGATGACATCTCTGTCGCACCCCAAGGTGTACAGGAAATGGCTCTGACTCCCAGCCATGTAGTTTTACCTGGGCCCACTCACCATCGTGATGGTCCTTAATGATGGTGAGCAGAGGGTCAGGGACTCCAAAAGCACAAAGAACAACCCAGAGCCTAGGCCTACTGATGGTATCATAGGCCTTGACCAGGTCAATAAAGCAGAGATGTAGGTCTTTTTGGAATTCCCTACACCTCTGCTGTAGCAGATGGACAGAAAATATGGCTTCTGTGCAGAACTGCCCTTTCCTGAAACCACATTGGGGCTCCGCAAGCCTCTCCTCAGCATGCCTAGCAAGGCGATATTGAATAATCCTTGCCAGGACCTTTCCCGACACACTGAGGAGTGAGATGCCCCTGTAGTTGTTACAGTCTAACAGCCACTCTTCTTAAAGAGGGGGATCACCAGGGCATCCTTCCAATCCTGCAGAACACGTCCAGTGGTCCAGACTGTTGTTATGATGTCATATAAGGCAATCTGTGCACAAACGCCACCCTCCCTCAGCAATTCGCGTGGGAGATCATCTCTGCCTGGTGCCTTTCCCGGTCTCAGACTCTGGATCGCTTTCAGTACTTCCTCAACAGATGGCACCTCAGCCAACCACTCACAAGTGGTGACTTCTTCCTCCAATATTTGAGGCACCGCAGCCTTGGCAGGGTCATCCCCACTGAGAGTGGGCCTGTCACTTTTTCTCACCCAGCTTGAACACATCCTCTTTTAGCCAGGGTCTCTACCCCTAAAACTAACCCTCATAGAAAACTTTCTTCATTTTTACATTTTCAAATTTTTTAGTTTGATTTATAAACTGTTTTCCTCATGGGGACAGACAAATTGTCCCCACAACGTAAATAGTTTCAGGTTTTACTATCCTTAAGGGGGCATTTGGTCCCCACAAAGTGATAAATACATGCTCACACATTCATTTTTTAATTACCTTGAAGCACCATGTAAAAGAATAGTATATAAATATGGTAATCATATATCAATTTACCATTGTATTACAATGGTATTCTTTGAAGTACTTTGAATCACCATGCAAATACAGAATGCTAAATAAATTTGATAATTGTATATCAAAGTACCATGGTATGACAATCTGACACACACACACACACACACACACACAGTCTAAATCTGAAAAATAAAATGTAAAAACAGTGATTTTAAATGTTGAACACGTTTTTTTATTTTATTTACATGCACATACCAGTACATATTGCACCATACTGCATACTTTATACTTTGTATTGCGCTAAACTGTAATATACTGTACCATGGCTTTGATAAACATCATGTAAATACATCTTTTAGGTGCTTTGTCTATGACTTTATGCTCCATGCATCTGTGGTTGAAAAAAATATGAAGTAGCTTAAATGTAGCAAGTTACTTTTGGCTTGTAGTGTAACTTGCATTGTAGATTTTAGCTTAGCTTTACTATTTTTTCTGTTGAGAAGTTTGTAGCTTAGCTTGCCCAACACTGGTGTACAAGCACCCCTTTACTATGTGAAAATGTTCGTGAGATGTTTTTCTGTCACTTTAAATGTTCGTTTTTTTATGGCACTCACTGAGGTAAATTGCACCTGGCAGATCACATTCAGCTTTTTCATGATAAAAGTTTTTGAAGTAAAACAAAATTAGTTGACATTAAGTTTCCAACATTGACAGCTCGTATTTTTACACATACAAGTTCATAACATTAAAGAAAACTACAATTGTACTTTTAAAAATGTATCACCCTAAATGTTGGCTTAAATGTGATTAATATGGTTGTAAAACATACACCTTCACATGCATATGTGTGTATATGTTTACATGCGGCCACAGTGTGAAGGTAGGATCTTGTATATTTATGAAGTACTTTTGTTTTAAAATCTTCCTGCTCTGCTGTCTTTCCATGTCCCCATGTCCAGAGTATCTTAAACATTTTATTGTCTTGACTTCTCAACATTTTTATTGTTGAGTCTTACGTTTTTGTTTTAATTAATAATCGGAGGATTGTTTTAATCATGATGAGCCCACAGAAACTCATAGTATTGTTGCTATTGGTCTCTCTGGGCAGAGTTGCTGTTGCTGCTTTAATTCATAGTGGAAAACTACTGGAGAGATTGCCACTGCTGGTCAGTGAGTATCTTTTAAGTCTCCGGTCAGCTGCTAGTTTCGCTGATCCCGCATGGATATTCCTGAGTGCACAATGAGTATAAAAAGGTTAATTCGACATGAAAATGGTGTTATATCGCTTCTCTGCAAGCAAGTGACATGATAAAACATTCAGTCCTGTTTTACAGCACCCAGCATTGGAGTGATCAAGTTTTGCGTCATCACATCATGACGCACCCTCGTAAAACAGCACCTTTGACTAGAAAGGAAGAAATAGCAAAAAATACTTTGTGTGTAATGCTACCAGAACTGCATAGAATGAGAAGAGAGAACGCTTTAAACAGAACTCCTCACCCTGCTTAACACCTGTTACATCCCTCATCTCCATCATCTGACGTAGGCTATACAGGTATTTTCTCTGCTTTGTCAATTAGTCAAGTTTAATAATATAAGCAGGTTGTATGTACTGGTAATAGCATACATAATAATAATAATAATAATAATAATAATAATAGTGGCTAGAGCACAAGTGCTGCTAATCAGAAGGTCGCTGGTTCGAACCCCACGGCCACCACCATTGTGTCCTTGAGCAAGGCACTTAACTCCAGGTTGCTCCGGGGGGGATTGTCCCTGTAATAAGTGCACTGTAAGTCGCTTTGGATAAAAGCGTCTGCCAAATGCTGTAATGCAAATGTCCTCTCTTTTAGGATTTCATCTGTTAACATATTCAGTGCATTTTTTTCTAATTTAAACTTTTAAAGGGACAGTTCATCCAAAATGAAAATTCTGACATCACTTAGCTTTTCCAAGTTTTTGCAAACCCATGACTATTTTTATTTTCTTCTGTGGTTCTCAAATGGAGATGTTAGGCAGAATGTTAGTCTCAGTATTCACTTTCAATGTATGGAGAGAAGAAAAAAACTTATGAACAGTGCACTGTGACTAACATTCTACCTAAAATCTTTTGTCTTACACAGAGGAGAGAAATTAATGTGGGGAACAGCATGAGGTTGAGTAATGAAACCTTTTTAACTGCCTGTTTAAGTTATTGTTAAAGGTAGGCAATCAAATGCCAAGCACATGATGGCATTACATTTTGCGTGAAAATCTCAGCAGGAGATCAGCAGTTACAGAAATATTAAATCTGGCACCAATAATCATGCCATGGTTGAAATCTCTGAGATCACAATTTATCCCCATTCTGATGGTTGATGTGAACATTAACTTAAGCTCCTGACCTGTATTTACATGATTTTATCCATTACACTTCTGACACACAATTGGCTGATTAGAAAATCGCATGAATAAGTAAATGTACAGGTGTACCTAATAAAGTGGCCGGTAAGTGTATGTATATATTAGTAAATAAATGTAGAAACTGCATTTTTACAGCTAGTTTCTTTTATTCAAAAATATGAATACAAAGTTCCACCATGTCAATAGAGTGTGGATGTCCTATATACAAAGCAGTTTGAGTTTATCCAGTGTCCAGATGGCAAAGTGATTGACAGTAAAGACAATATACTGTGTAATATATATATATATATATATTCTGTTTGTTAGCAAGAAATTCTGACTTTAAAAAAAAAAAAAAGAAAGAAATTCTAATGAATGATGGAGATTTTGTGCTTTCAAAACAGTGGAGTAAATACAAGCATTTCTTTAAAAGAAATACAGCATTTATGAATTAAGAAACCGAATACAATAAGACTATGATTTATGCCACACTCACAGATAAGCTATTGTGATTCATTGGATTTGAAGTCTGTCTCAACTTTTTGTTTATCTCCAGAACGGACCTTTTACCCTTGTGTCCTCAAAATGCAGCCTAAAAATGGCAGTAAGCCTTGCGTTGGTATGCTGGTGCCACATATTTCTTAAGCTACAATAAATTTGTTGGGGCAGACAATTCTCAGCTGTAAATGTGATGACAGCAAGTTATCAGTCTTGTTGATTTGTTAAGCATAACAAAAAAACTCTGCATTTCTAACAAGTTGTCTCATATCAACAAAAATATAACAGGAAATCTTTGGTTTCGTGTCCAGTATACCATATTTGGAGAAAAGTCATGTTTACTGTATATCATATAAAAAGAACATACATTTATTTGCTGACATGAAATGATATCCACTGACATAGAATGATAAATAAATACCTTATTTACCATAAGGTAGAGGAATGTAATGTATAATTAGTCACTATGTACATACATTATCAGTAATAACAAAGTTGTTAAATATCCTCAGAGTAAAAAAAAAAGTTTTTTTTTCACTATATAAATAAGCAACATCCAAATGTATTTTTCACTTCTAAATTGTAAAGAGAGCTATCATATATCTCTAAGAGCTAACGACACATATTTGTTTCTAAATATATTTGGCCAAAAACATTTAAAGGCAAATGTATAGCAACATAATGATATAATATCACTCTTTAAGTAGATGCCCGCACAATTCCTTTTAAATATACGTAAACGTAATTCTTCTAACTGGCAAACAATAGAAGTGTCAGTAAATAATATGGAATAGACCTTTCGTTTTTTTTTCAAGGCAAGTTAGCATATTTTGTTTACAAAATAACAATCAATAAAGCATTAACAACAACAACAACAACAAAAATAAAATAAAACAAAATGTGTTCACTGTATAACAAGGTTCAACTTTACAGTAAGTAGAGGCTTTTCTGGAATACTTTTGAAAAACATCTGACAATGAATGTATAAAACAATAAAATGAGCATTATTAAGTCAACATCTTTACATATATTTGTTTACATGTTTTGAATTAAAAAATGTAAATAAAGAAAATGACATCATACTGCACTGTTTCCATTCAGAGGCAATAAGCTTATCGGTTGCAAATTCACCCTTTCCGACAAATCGAATGCCCTTCAGTTTGTGTGACCAAAGATATGAGGTTCCTCTCTCTCTCTTTACCTTCAGAGGTTCAGCGAAAACCTAAACTAGAGAGCCAGCCTGGTTTTGAGCCGGCACCATAATGGGTACCCCTCCCATGCGTGAGATGTTGGCAGCAGTTACCGTGGTGGGCAGAATGGGTTGACGTGTAATCTGAGGCTGCGCCGAGGCTGTCCGGGTAATGGAAGTGTGCAGGGAACCTCCATTGCTGCTTGGGGGTCCCGTGGGCCCACGAGGCAGGGTGGGGTTGGTGTTGTAGCCTGGCAATGTATGTTCCAGGGTGGAATCGTCTGGAGGGTGGGAGTGATACCTGGTAGTGCTGCCTGTAGCAGTGATGATGGAAGCAGTGTCTGAAGCCAAGTGAGTGTGAGGATAATGGTGATTGTTGTGGAGGTCTCGTGGGTACGGGCTGGTGTTAATGGATGACAGGGTGCCATTTTTAGAAATGATGTCAGATCCAGTGCCACTCTTGGTCCATGAGACACGTTTGGGGGCCTGGGCATCCTCCCTGTTAAGATTAAGATTCAACTTTATTGTCATTGTGCAGAGTACAGGTATAGAGCCAATGAAATGCAGTTGTTTTTCGCATATCCCAACTAAGCTGGGGTCAAAGCGCAGGGTCAGCCATGAAACAGCGCCCCTGGAGCAGACAGGGTTAAGGGCCTTGCTCAAGGGCCCAACAGTGGTAACCTGTTTGAACCCCTGACCTTTCAGTCAGTAACCCATAGCCTTAACCGCTGAGCCACCACTGCCCTTTACACACAACAACAGTTAGCGTCCATTCTTTTTAAATGTTCCACACATGGGATAAACACATTTGTCATTCTCTAATAATAGTCCCTCTAAAAAGAACTATTAGTTACTAACAGTCTTACTTGATCTCATTGGCCAGATCTTCTTCTGTGTCTTTTCTTCTTGTCCATATGAAGACGAGGAAAAGAATAATCAGGATAAGACCCACAACACAACCTACCGTAGCACCAGCGATCACCCCGGCATTAGTCGCTGTACAAAAAAGAACAAGACAGTTTAAACATAATTTATGGGTCATTGACTTCAACAAATAATCCGGGTTCAATACAAGTTAAGTTCAATCGACAGCATTTGTGGCATAATGTTGATTACCACAAAAATACATTTAGACTTGTCCCTCCTTTTAAAGAAAATGTAAATAAAAATATGGGTTACAGTGAGACACTTACAATGGAAGTGAATGGGCCAACCTGCAAATGTTAAAATGCTCACTGTTTCAAAAGTATAGCTTCAAGACATAAACAATATGCGTTAACATGATTTTAGTGTGATAAAATCGCTCACTAATTTTCTGTTTAAAGTTAGAGCCACTTTTACAACTTCGTTGCCATTACGATGTAATTTCAGCAAACCCTAAACGACTGTAAAACTATGTAAACAACTTTACAGCTCAAATAATACAAAAGGTTTAAAAGAAAAATTTATCTAAGTGCTTCAATAAAATTATAAGCTTCATATTTCTGCCTTTAAACCCTCAAAAAATCGGCCCCATTGACTTCCATTGTAAGTGTCTCACCGTAACCTCGATTTTTGCTACTTTTTTTTTTTTTAAAGAAATGGAGAGACAAGTCAAAATTATTATTATACATTTTTTTTTTTTTTGTGGTAAATCAACATTATGCTGCAAATGCTGTCGATTGAGCTTAACTTGTTTTGAATCCGGAATATCCCTTTAAGGCTGTCCTAGGTGGTAAAAATGGAAATATATATATAAAAAAAAAATCTAGTTTAAAACATAAGAAATGTAAACTTTGGGTCCAATTTGGTTTAATTTTCTACAAAAGATTTATTTAATGACTTTAAAAATGTCATGTCATCAAGTAAAATTTATTCAGATTCCTTCATGTACCTTTAATACATGATTGTAAACAGAATCATTAATTTTAAAAAAGTTTTTTTTTTTTCCAAGAATTGCTAAAATGCTAATTTGGTAATAGAAAATCACTTGCCTTTATATCAACCTATTGAAAGCTATTTGGTTCGTTAAATTAAGCTTAACATTGTGTTTGTGTTTGTTTTTGAGTTGCCACAGTATGCAATAGACTGGCATGTCTTAAGGTCAATTTTAGATCAAAAATGGCAAAAAAGAAACCGCTTTCTCTAGAAACTTATCAGTCAATCATTGTTTTGAGGAATAAAGGCTATACAATGCTTGAAATTGCCAAAAAACTGAAGATTTCATACCAAAGGTGTACACTACTGTCTTCAAAGACAACTGGCTCTAATAAGGAATATTATAGAAATAGATGATGAATACCAGATGTACAACTAAACAAGAGGATAAGTACATCAGAGTCTCTAGTTTGAGAAATAGATGCCTCACATTGAATTATACCCACTGAACACCAGTTTCATGTACAACAGTAAAGAGAAGACTCAGGGGTGCAGGCCTTATGGGAATATTGTAAAGTAAAAGCCACTTTTGAAACAGAAAAACAAAAAGAAAAGCTTAGAGTGGGCACAGAAACATAGACATTGGAAAAGAGTGTTATGGATCTTAACCCCATTGAGCTTTTTTGGGATCAGCTAGACTGTAAGGTGCGTGAGAAGTCTCCAACAAGACAGCCACATCTATGGCAAGTGCTACAAGAAGTGTGGGGTGAAATGTCACCTGAGTATTGGGACAAACTGACAGCTTGAATGCCAAGGATCTGTAATGCTGTCATTGCTGCACATGGATGATTTTTTGATGAGATCTCTTTGTAGTTTAAGAAGTTCTGATTTTTTATTTTTTTTTCAATTTGTAATAGTAATTTTTCACATTATGAATGTCCTGACTATACATTGTGATCAGATGAATGCCATTTGGTATTATATTTTAAAATATTAAAATATAAGAAAACTTCACATTCAGTCGTGAGGGTCTAAAGGGGTCCTATCTGTTTTATGGTTTTGTTCAACATAAACAACAAAATGGCAACCTACGTGTTGTTTACACAACGTGACTGATTTGGTGGACACATTTAAAAAAAAAAAAAAAATATTAATCATATTTTAAAACATCCAATCCACAGTTTTCTTTTTTAAAGGAAATATTAATAAAAGATTATTCTGCACTACTCATGGCAACATTTTATTTAAATTATTTATTTTGTTGAATTTCAGCTTTTACAAAAAAATTAATATACGAACAACTTTATCATGGAATTTTAAATGTAAATTTTAAAGATCTGAAAAACTGTCATGTCATTGACCCATTTGTACCAATTTCTTAGTCTTTAGACTACTTTTGTCATCAAATATTAAGAATTGTATTTCTAAGAAATACACAAGGTCATACATATAAAATTATAAATACAAAGAAAAATAAAGAGAGTAAGAACGGGCATTTAATGAGAAAAAGGCAGTACATACAGGTAATAACCTCTAGGTTGATGTAGCATGTCTCTTCTCCTGCAGAGTTCGCTGAGGTACACACATATTTTCCTGACATGTCACTGCTCAGATTGTTCAGCTTCAAAGTTCCTGCTGTTTCATCTACAACACAATAGTTGTACATGATTAAAGTTAGACTTAAAGACACTTACAACACAAAAAGATCACCATAAGATTTTACTTTAAGAAACCAGAAATCAGAACCATAATCATATATTTGAAACACAGAGATCAGAGTGTGATAGCAACCAATAAAGTATTAAAGGGATAATACACCCAAAGGAGCCAAAGTGATGATTTTGTTCTCCCAAACACAGGACAGAAACACTGCTATATTGCAGCTCTAATAAATGTAAGATCACAATTTCACAACACGTTTACTGACACTTTAAGAACATGGCAATCCAAAATCACATCAGTATTCATGCCATTCTTCTGTCAATCCACTTAATGACCTGTTAGGTCAGCGGTCATTTCAAACAAAACTATACTCACTGAGCACTTTATTAGGAACAAGTCCCCAACGTGGTCTTCTGCTGTAGTAACCCATCCGCCTCAAGGTTTGATGTGTTGTGCATTCTGAGAAGCTATTCTGCTCACTACAATTGTACAGAGTGACTATCTGAGTTACCATAGCCTTTCTGTCAGCTCTAACCAGTCTGGCCATTCTTTGTTGACCTCTCTCATCAACAAGGTGTTCTGTCCGCAGAACTGCCGCTCATTGAACGTTTTTGTTTTTGGCTACATGAATTCTAGAGACTGTTGTGTGTGAAAATCCCTGTAGATCAGCAGTTACAGAAATACTCAAACCAGCCCACCTGGCACCAAAAATCACTGAGATCACATTTGTCCAATAAATTCGCCCCTGTTCTGATGTATGACGTGAACATTAACTGAAGCTCCTGACCTGTATATGCATGATTTTATGCATTACACTGCTACCACAAGATATGCTGATTATACACTCACCTAAAGGATTATTAGGAACACCTGTTCAATTTCTCATTAATGCAATTATCTAATCAACCAATCACATAGCAGTTGCTTCAATGCATTTAGGGGTGTGGTCCTGGTCAAGACAATCTCCTGAACTCCAAACTGAATGTCAGAATGGGAAAGAAAGGTGATTTAAGCAATTTTGAGCGAGGCATGGTTGTTGGTGCCAGACGGGCCGGTCTGAGTATTTCACAATCTGCTCAGTTACTGGGATTTTCACGCACAACCATTTCTAGAGTTTACAAAGAATGGTGTGAAAAGGGAAAAACATCCAGTATGCGACAGTCCTGTGGGCGAAAATGCCTTGTTGATGCTAGAGGTCAGAGGAGAATGGGCCGACTGATTCAAGCTGATAGAAGAGCAACTTTGACTGAAATAACCACTCGTTACAACCGAGGTATGCAGCAAAGCATTTGTGAAGCCACAACATGCACAACCTTGAGACGGATGGGCTACAACAGCAGAAGACCCCACCGGGTACCACTCATCTCCACTACAAATAGGAAAAAGAGGCTACAATTTGCAAGAGCTCACCAAAATTGGACAGTTGAAGACTGGAAAAATGTTGCCTGGTCTGATGAGTCTCGATTTCTGTTGAGACATTCAGATGGTAGAGTCAGAATTTGGCGTAAACAGAATGAGAACATGGATCCATCATGCCTTGTTACCACTGCGCAGGCTGGTGGTGGTGGTGTAATGGTGTGGGGGATGTTTTCTTTGCACACTTTAGGCCCCTTAGTGCCAATTGGGCATCGTTTAAATGCCACGGCCTACCTGAGCATTGTTTCTGACCATGTCCATCCCTTTATGGCCACCATGTACCCATCCTCTGATGGCTACTTCCAGCAGGATAATGAACCATGTCACAAAGCTTGAATCATTTCAAATTGGTTTCTTGAACATGACAATGAGTTCACTGTACTAAAATGGCCCCCCCAGTCACCAGATCTCAACCCAATAGAGCATCTTTGGGATGTGGTGGAACGGGAGCTTTGTGCCCTGGATGTGCATCCCACAAATCTCCATCAACTGCAAGATGCTATCCTATCAATATGGGCCAACATTTCTAAAGAATGCTTTCAGCACCTTGTTGAATCAATGCCACGTAGAATTAAGGCAGTTCTGAAGGCGAAAGGGGGTCAAACACAGTATTAGTATGGTGTTCCTAATAATCCTTTAGGTGAGTGTATAATCACATGAACAAGTAGGTTTGCAGGTGTTCCTAATAAAGTGCTCAGAAACTCGTACACATTCCAAAACTCGTAGGGAAAGGAATTTTCAGATATCTTATCTACCAGGTAGATAACTGCAGCTCAGAAGTAATATGCACCTCTAAACTCTATTGCATGCAACTTAGTGATGATGATGTTGATGATGTGCCATGTAATTTGTTTACTGACTTACTTAGCGAGGGTGAAAAGAAGATCTCAGAGGTGGGGCTCGTCCTCGTCCACTTGTATTTGGGGGCTGGTTTACCACCATCAGAGTTACATGCAAGAGTGACGTTTCCTTTAAGAACTGGCTTTCCTTGTAGTTGACACACCGGCACAGAGGGAGGGACTGAAAGAGACAGGATGGGTCATGTGATGTGTAGTAACATACTTAAATCTGCAACATTTAGAGTGGTGGAGTGAAGGCATATGTAAACAGCAGGTTTTGTGCTCCATTCAGAATTCAGACAGCATACAGGTTTGAAAATGTGGCATTTGAATTCAAGGATTTTTTTTAATGTCTACTTTAATGCATATCCTATTGTTAATTGTTCTGACAGTATTGAACAGGTTTAAAATAATCATAAATAAAAATACAAAATATTGCTCTATATTTCAGGGAATAAATAGGCATACTTTGTTAAAATATATGGTAACACTTTACAAACAAAAATCCATTTGTTTACATTAGTTAAAAAGATAGTTCACCCAAAAGTGAAAATTCTCTCATTAATTACTCACCCTCATACATCCCAAATGTGTATGACTTTCTTACTTCTGCTGAACACAAAGATTTTTAGAAGAATATCTCAGCTCTGTAGGTCCTCAAAATGCAAGTGAATGGGTACCAAAATTTGAAGGCCACAAAATCAAATAAAGGCAGCATAAAATGATTCCATATTACTCCAGTGGTTTAATCTATACCTTCAGAAGGTGTATGATAAGTGTGAGTGAGAAACAGATACAAATGGAAGTAATTTTTTAATATAAATCTCAACTTTCACTTTCATATTCTCTAATGGGCAGGGAGGAGAACTAATTGTAAAACAGGACTTAAATATTGATCTGATTCCTACCCACATCCATCATATCACTTCTGAAGACACTGATTTAACACCTAAAGTCTTATGGATTATGTTTATGCTGACTTTATGTGCTTTTGGAGTTTCAAAATATTGGTACCCATTCACTTGCATTGTGAGGACCTACAGAGCTGAGATATTCTTCTAAAAATCTTTGTTTATGTTCAGCAGAAGTAAGAAAGTCTTTTATTTATGAGGGTGAGTAATTAATGTGAGAATTTTCACTTTTGGGTGAACTATCTTTTTAACTAATGTAAACAAATGTTATTTTTGAATTAATTAATACTTTAATGCATTAGGTATCATGAACTAACAATAAACAATATCTTTTTTTACAGCATTTATTCATTTTTGTTAATGTTAGTTAAAAAATATAATTGTTCATTGTTTACTTTTGATTTTTAAAATGTATTACTATATGTTGAAATGAAATAAAATTAATAAGTGCCCAAGGTATTGTTCATTGTTAGTTCATGTTAACTAATGTTGTTAACATATGCAAACAAATGGTACCTAATTGTAAAGTGTTGCTAAATTAATGATGCATTTATTTGTTTTGTTGCCAAACTTGTGATTGTGTTAAATTTCATTGAATTGTAATTCAGTAAACTTCTCATTCTTTCTTTCAAATTCAAATTCCAACTCATAAATTGAAAAGGAGCCAATTCTTCAATTCAGAATTTTGCCCAACTTTGAGATGTTTCCAATGTTTGAGAAGGCATTCAATTTCCATTAACTTAAAAGCTCAATGTATGCGTGTGTGAAAGAAATCCTATGTGCCTCGTCACAGAACTACTTCTGAAAGAGGATTTTGGGATGATGTGCAACTGACGTATTCATGCACAACAATGTGTCATTGCGTACGCACCCTTCACATTGAGGGTCAGCTCCTCGGTGAATCCTGCAGCCCCAGGGATGATCACCTGGCACATGTACCGTCCTGAGTCTGACGCTTTTGTGTTGTTGATAAACAGGGACAGGTTGTTGTTTGGCATTGCATGGGTAAAACTGACTCGACCTTCAAACTGGCCTCTGCTCTGACTTAACTGTCTACCGACATATGAGATGATCTAAAGAAAAAGAGAGAGAGAGGGAGTGGGATTTGGGGGGGTGGGGGGTCATTAGAAATGTATGTGAAATTGTACTGTGTTGTACAAATGAAATTCCTCTGTTGTTACTGTGTTCCTCTTACTGTCATTCCAAATCAGATTAAAACTCAACATCTTGTGGGGCGTGGCAAATTCATCTCATGAATTAAAGCTGAAGTGTGTAATTTCTGTGCTAACAAATGGAATCATACACAAGAGCAAATACACAAAAGCTGGTTAGCAAAAAATGTAAAATTAATGCATAAAAATTGACGAAATTTCAAGACATGTGAAATAATCATTCTGATGCAGTGACAGAATTTGTCTGCGGACACGTCTATAGGATTTATCATATCTGCTGACCCCTCTGTGTGAGTTAATCTCAAATGAAGAAAAAAGCAGGATAGAGGGATATTACAATCTGCAGATAATACTCTTACTAAGCAATGAGATTCTATGTCATGCAAAAATGAAAGACAATTGCTGCCAAGAGTGGACATTTCAATCATGGTATTATATTAGTTCTTAAGGTAAGATGGACTATGAGAGCAGGCAATGTGAGAAGGGAGAGTGGTCTGCGGTGATGACGTGCTTAAATCTTTCTGTGCATTCAATAAAGTGAGTCCAAAATACTAGAATTAAGCCATTGAATGACAAAAGGCAATACAATTTATTTTGAGAATATTTTTTAGAGGTGCTTTTAATATTTTTGTAATCAGTTCACAACCATTTAAAACAAACAAAAAGCACATTCCAACCACAAAATATTCCATAAAAAATTCCCAAATACTAACATGCACAGATGGTTCTGAACTTTTTGGCATCTGTGCAAAAATTTGCAAATTACTAAAATCCCACCCATAATACCAGACCATTCTGAAATCTAATTTGGACTAACATAACTTTATCAGATTTGATTATAAATCTGTGCAGAATCTACACTGTAAAAATGCTCACACGAGTCGGACAAAGTGTGTATGATAATGAAGTCTGGGTTTTAGTTCATGTGAGTTTTAGTCATCTTGAATTGACCTTTGCCACACTCTTGACCTCAAGAGCCTGAGCAATCAGGAAGAGCAGGTAGCCATCATATACATTCTTTATAATAGTAGATGACATTTCAGCATGTAACATACCATGTTATACATTAGTCACATGATATGTTACATGCTGAAATGTCATCTACTATTATATAGAATCATTATAAACTGAATTACATGACTTGGTGGAAAAATTATGTTGAACATCAGGGTTAGTAAATGGAATATTTAAGATAAACTATTTAATAATTTACCTTTAATTGTACTGCTCTGCACATGGTGCCAAAATAACATCTCTTCATCATGGTAAAAATCACAGTAATGCTCTAAATCCTATGATTTATTGCTTTAACTTCCAATATTAAGAGTTAATCACATGTATCCCATTTTGAAATGTGTCCCATCTACTTAAGTCCTGCTTTTTATTAAAGAACAAATATTCCTTGTAGTCTCTGAATTAAAGGAATAGTTCACCCAAAAATGAGATTTCTCATCATTTACACACCCTCATGTCATCCTAGGTGTGTTTGAATTTCTTTCTTCTACTCAACACAAAACGCAGATTTTTAGAACAATATTTCAGCTCTGTAGGTCCTTAAAATGTATATGAATGGGTACCAACATTTTTAAGCTCTAAAAAGCACATAAAGTCAGTTTAAAAGTAATCCATACAACTCCAGTGGTTAAATCCATGTCTTAAGAAGCAACATGAGAGTTGTAGGTGAGAAACTGATCAATATTTAAGACTTTCCCTGCACAGTAGGTGGCAATATGCATGGATAATGCAAATCACCAAAAACAAAATGAAAAATGTAAAAGTGGAGATTGTAAGGACTCCACGAATGACAGCGGACAACAGGTTCCTTTAACTCAAGTGAGTGGTCTTTTATTTGCGCTTTCACACTAGATGACAGCTTCAGTTTAACACATACGGTTTCAACTTTACAAAATAATCTCTCGCGATCACAGAACTCTCTCTGATCCAGACTCTCTCTCGATCTGCTGGCTATGTCGTTCTTTTATGCCGCTCTCCCGTGTTCACTGTAATCAGAAACAGGTGTTAGGCATAATTTAGTAAAAAGGGACTTATATATTGATCTGTTTCTCACCCACACTTATCATATCACTTCTGAAGACTGATTTAACCACTGGAGTCGTATGGATAACTTTTATGCTGCCTTCATGTGATTTTGAAGCTTCAAATATTTGGCACCCATTCACTTGCATTGTCAGGGCCTACACAGCTGAAATATTTTTCAAAAATCTTGTAAAAAAAAAAAAAAAAAAAAAGTAATATACATCTGCGATGGCATGAGGGTGAGTAAATGGTGAGATCATTTTCATTTTTGGGTGAACCATTCGTTTAATTTGAAGTCATAAATAGTGCATGTATAACAATTATACAAGAATAAAAAAAATGGTAAAAAAAAAGTGGTAACATTTCTACTTGGCCTAACCCTTAAAATAGGTTCTGTTGTAATATTTTGACTTTAAAAAAACTAGTTAATTTAAACGTTACCACATGATGCATACTTTAAGTGTGCTTGAAATTTCCTGTCAACTACCCATGAACCTACATAACAAAAAAGTAAGTCACCATTTCTGTGCTGTTGGACATGTAGTTCCAGACGACAGTATTTTTCTGAATCTCAGCACCAGTGTAAGAAGCCTGCAGCACTACCATCTTCCCCTGGATTACTTCTACATTTTTTTGAGGCAGCTGAAGTTGGGCCAGGTCACCTGGGATGAGAAATACAAAAAGAAAGATCAATTAACAACTTATAAACCACACAATATAGACATTAAACCCTGTCGACGGACTCCGCATTAGTATGTCCTTCACAATCCACCCCAAGTCCAGGTGCACTCATTTGAAATGAATATCCACGACAACGAGTAACTTACACTCCCCTAAGTGGAGGTAAACAAGCTGAATCCAGCTGTCCTGATTGTCCGTCTGTTCCGCCAGCTTGGCCAGGGTGCTTTGTCTCGGATCCCGGATAAAAACAGTAGATGCGTATCACACGCAAAGGCTAAAATGAGAGAATCTGCTAAAATCCTCTTGTACTTTAGGACTTCAGATCAAAGTCAGCAGGAGGAAAAATGGGTGACGTAACTGGCGAGCATCTTATTTTAGGCTTAGTTGAAGGTAAAGTGAGAAATAGAGAGAGAGAAATGACATCCACAGACCCTGAGAGAGTAGCATGTCCTCAATGCAACGCCCCTCAAAGCCATGTGTGCATGCATGTCGAATACCCCTCCATTAGAGTGTAAACCCACTAATCCTTCAACAAGAACCTGCTTGCACTTGTTTCACTGACATTTTGATCTGCTGTACATTACATTACGGTTGCAGGCTGGTGCTAGTCTGATTGCAAACTATCTACAGGGACTTTGTAATTATTTCAGTTGACCCTGTGGTGACCTATAAAGCCATTGTTTACTGTCCATTCAGATATTTAGCCTATTAGTGCACTGGATAAAAACTGAAAGGCATTACCAATGAATAAAAGATTCAAACTAATCTGCTTTCACAGAAAATCTTTATCAACATTTCATCTTATGGATCAAAGGGGGAAATGTCTGGTTGTGCCCAGTCCAGATTTAGGCATATACTAAAATCTTTTGGTTTTGTTTACCAAAAAGAAGAAAAATCTGTTATTGATAATTGTGTTAATAATTGTATTGAAATTATCCAAAACATATGTGAAATTAATTGTTGTTGGGTCACCTATAATAGTGACAGGAGGTAACCAGAGACGATACACACAGTATGTTTTTTTGTATACATCTGCTCCAAGGTAAATTAAAGTTAATAACTATACGGTACTACATTTCTGTGTTGATTCAGGTCATATAAAAGGTTACAGCAAATAAAGAGTTCACAGTTGTAGTAATGTTATCACATGTGTAATCGCTATCAAATAACACTTTTCTCTTTTCAGGTGACTTTGATCATAGTTTGCCTCAATTCTGATTTAGTCTCCAGTTCTTAAAATCACATGACTGTCATATTTAACCATTTAAAAAACATCAGATAAATATGTTCTCCAATGTCACATTCCAGTCCACCTAAGAATCATATCCATTCAGTTCAGGAGAAAATTTGGCCAAAAACCCTATTGTTCATGGCAATCTCCTGTTCATTCAAATGGGAAGTTGTGCAATGAATATGCATAGCTGGGCAGTGCGAGCAAAGGTAACCATGGGCATAAGCTTAGTGAAGAGTCGACTGCAAAGTACTTTAATATAGCCTGAGCACCAGAAGAGAGCAGCAAATACTTAAAAACAATGGCTAACATCTATTATCATTCTGGCCTGTAGTTTCACGTCAACAATACTTGTGTTACATAGGTAAAATACTAGTAATAATTAGAATAGTTATGGGCGTAATAAGAAAATACTAAAATAACTTGTGTTCAATGCACTTCACTAATGAGACCAGATTTAAATACAACAGTTGTCACATGCTAATGCAGTGGTTCTCAATTTTTTCAGGGTCATGCCCCCTTTGAAACAAGAAAAACATACTTTATATAATTATAACTTACTTGAAGTGTACATGTAAATGAACAGAGACGGATTACCGACCAGGCCAATGGGGCCCTTGACTAACAGGGGGCCCTAGACTGCCCGGGGGGCCCTGGGCTTTAAGGTTGCACAATCTAGTTTGGTGATGCCCCAGCTCAAAAACCATTGTGGGCATGAACAACGAACACCCTACACCCTATAATTGGCCCCAGGGCCTTTGCAAGTCATAATCCGTCCCTGTAACCTAATCGAGCACTGTCATTAAAGGCTATTAATCAAACAACAATAACAAGAAAACAACTCACTGCGTTTGGCTGAACAATTTTAGTAGCTATAAAAGTGTTAATGCAATATAATAAAACGTATTACTTTTTTTTAAATAATAACGACCCCTGATGTTTTCATTTAAATAAACATTTCCAGTGAAGTAGAGATGGTCAAATTAATTTATATTTATACTCCGCATTTATCAAGTTTTTCTAATGCCCGATACAAAAGTATCAACCTTTTTAGAGCAACACTTCAGGCAGAATATTCCCACCAGTCACAAATACACTTGAGAAAATTGTGCATCATGCATTAGAATGAGTACACAACTTTTTCTGGACTTTAAATATACTAGAAATAATTCAATATGCAACATTGTATCTCAAACTGTATACAATGTGGCCCCCCAGGTTCTACTTGAAGCCTGATGTGGCCCCTATACCAAAAAACATTTCCCTCCCTAACTCTATACCGCCTCTATTGTGTGGGATGTGACCTGTCATGTGTATAATGTTTTAAGTGCTACAATAACTCGCTCTGTCACCATTAAGGGCAATTTAGACCCTACACATAAACTGATTTTAAAGTAATTGTTTCATTCATTATGATTTAAAATGGTAATCAGTGTATGAAAAATAACTTTTTAAATTGCAGCATATAGTGTTTATTATAAGGGGGCATACACTTTAGCTTTCGCAACCCAGTAATCACTACTCATTAGTACTTTTAAATGAGCTACTGTTTTACTCTTACTTGAGTAAAAGTTTTTAGGACATGCACTTTTACTCTACTCACACTAAATTGTTTTGGGAAGTAACAGTACTTTTCCTTGAGTAGTATTTTTGAGTACTCTTTCCACCCCAGCATACATTTAAAATCATGATTTTTCATGATTACATGAGATGAAGAATCTAGTCACATCAGTAACCTTATGAAATTGGTTTTATTCTACATGGAGAGGGTCTCCACATGGGGCTGCCATGTTAGGATCACATGACCAGCAGAATACTACTCGCCTAATCTCAGTAACGGGACACTTTCACTCAGGGATTTAATTAATAATGGCTGGCTGTGAATAGTGATTTTTTACAATGATATCAGTAACTGAAAATTATTGCATTTGAATGATGCTGCATCCACACCACTAGAGGTCAGTGTAAGTCCAGGATAGTCACAAAAATGTACTGAGTGTACCTATTAAAAGGAATATTCTGGGTCAGTACAGGTTAAGCTCAATCAACAGCATATAAGGCATAATGTTGGTTAAATCTACTTGTCCCTTTTTTTTTTTTATTATTAAAAAAAAAAAAAAAAGAGGTTAAAGTGAAGCACAATGAAAGTGAATGCGACCAATTTGTGAAGCTACTAATTTTACAATAAATATCTGTTAAAACGTATGTATTATTTGAGCTGTAAATTTGGTTGAATTGTAATTTTTAGGTGTTATATCGACATGGCGAGGAAGCTGTAAAATTAGATATAACTTTACACAGAAAAGATTAGTATGTGATATTATCACACTAAAATAATTATTTGTTGTGGCTATACTTTTGAAACAGTACTTTATATAATACTTATGGATTGTCCCCATTCACTTCCATTGTAAGTGCCTCACTGGAACTCAGATTTTTGCTTTTTTAAAGAAAAGGAGGGACAAGTTCAAATACATTTTTGTGGTAATCAAAATTATGCCACAGATGATGTCGACTGAGCTTAAACTATTAAACCCGGATTAATATTTTAATTCTGAATCACTGGGTGCATTAGCCAACTTAAAGAAATAGAAATGAGAAATAGTCTTCTTATCTAGATCTCTCGCTATCCTTTCTTCTCTCTCTTTGAAGCCTAAATAAGTGATAGAACTAGTAGCTTATCCTCAATAGGGAACCTGTGTCAACATCAGCCTCTCTCTTATTAATCAGATCACTTTCTGGAGTATTTTGATTGGTCTCTCTCTCTTGTGAACATATAGTCTTCTTAGATCCACATAAATATCTTAGCAGTATTTAATGCCTCCTATTGAAGTCTCATTAGCAGTGAACCTCAGTAACAAACATGACTGCCTTAACATGCCGCAGGAGACCAGAAGAAAGCATCAGGGCTGTTATAAGGATTTGATGTCATAGGGAGACTTTTCAGTGTGTGCAAACCATGAATTTACAGCAGTCAATTCAAGTGAATCTCCACTGCCAGTTGTTTATATTCATTTAACTCTGGAGAACTTCACCGATGTGAGTAATTCTACTCCAAATGACTCCTCAGGGAGAGGTTTCGATGGAAAAGGGCTTTTCAGTTTTACTGCGAGAAAGACAAAGGAAAAATCAGAGGTTCAAGGAAGAGCCTATTTCCGATGCTTCAAGTGTTCTTCGGAAACAAATAGCAAAATAACATTACAGCGTCTGCTGATGTGCAGGCATTGTTTGAGCTCCTTAATGACAAGAAAATGCACCACTGTCCCAATCCCATCAGCCTAATGAGCCTGAAAATGATTTCTGTTATTATAGTCCCTGAAATCTGTCTTTTGTGTTTACAAATGTTTTGCTAATGCAAATATGCTTTTGTTTGTTCTTCCTTTTGTCTAAAACGGAAAGATCTGAGGGCAGGTAGGAGTGGTGAGAAGAAAGACGAACAAATCCAGCTGAATGTTGAGAAAGAGACTGTTATGCCTTCATAATCCTTTTTATAATGGAAGAGATATGGCCTCAATGGCTTTGTAAGACTGGGATGACTGCAAGAGAGTTGGAAAGAAGGGTTACTCTCTACTCATGTTATGTGATGTCACCATCTATCATTCTTCCATCCGTAGTTCAGTTGTAAATCTGCTCACATCATTCCCAAGGATCTGATCTGAATAATATATGTTAGAGGGTGGCATGGAGATGGAACGAAGATGGAACGATCATCAATTAGAGAAACATGTGCCATGAATTAATCTCACTCATGCCACATGTTTGGTAGATGTCTCCAAATTCTTGGATATTTAAATGTCCAGTTCAAGAATATTGAGGATTTTGTCCTCTAGCATGTTTTTTCTCACACTGAACATGCGACTGCATGAAATAGCTTCCCTAGAAAGCTCTAGCTGATTAATTAAACCTTTCTATGCAACACACCTACTTAACACCAACAAGATTTAGCTGATTCTTAAATTCTGAAATACAAGCAGAACCATAGCAAATCAAGAGATATTATCCAGCAAGGAACAATCCATTATGCTAAAATGCAGTGTTCACACAATACAGGACATTTGATAACTGTTAAAAAGGTAAAACAACAGGTAAAAATTAGAGCTGTCCAAACTAAGGCATTAAAAATTGTATTAATTAAAAAATTTGTTCATTTTTCTCAGTTGCAATTAACACATTCACCATTAATACAGCATAAACCATCATAAACACTGGTTGGAAGAGCGGAACCTTTGCGATGTGTTACCGTGTCCACTCGGAGTCATTACACTGACGCACACACTTCAAACACAACAGAGGCTGTCTCTCATTTGGAAGGATGCATCCTCCAGAGGTCGCATTTGTCGGCCGCATATCTCATCAAGGCTGTCTTATTTCAGAAAAGCGAGTAGGACACTTTAAATGCAACCTTCTTTCATGGGAATTCGGTGGATGCATGAGGTGTATCCTTCGTGGGTACTCACAACCCACAATTCTTTGCTCCAAACGGAAATGTCTAAAAAAAAAAATTATACCAACTTGCCCGTAAATATGATGTTCAAACGCAAGGAATGTTAATTCCCAAGTTGAAGTACCTCAGTAGATGGGTGCAGAGTATATAATATGTATAATCATATTAATATATAATAAAAAATAAAATGTTAGACTAAAAGTACACCTGTAAAATCTATTTTCTTTTCTCTTTACACTAAAATGTACCTCATGCATTACCTTCCAGATGGACTATCTCACTCAAAGTGTTCGCGCTTGTTAAAGAGTGGCGTGTTGTTATAGCAACCATGATATTTTCCATTTCCGTTTGTCCTACGAAGGCCATCTCGTTTAATGATGCTTGTTCAAAGGAGGACACTCGGTAAACTGCAGCCTTCAAAGGATGCGTCCTACCTAGCACACAGCCTTCGAAACAAGACACAGCTAGAGATATTGTGTCAATGACAAAGTGAGGAAGAACAGAGCTCTTCATGCTATTTGTTGCACAAAACATGCCTAGAACTATGACAGAAATCAAGTATTTTTCAGCCTAAGTAAGGTAAGGCAAGTTTATTTATATAGCACATTTCATACACAATGGCAACTCAAAGTGCTTTACAAATACATTTTAAAGAAAATACATGATACAGAAAAAAATTTAAACCAATTAAGAACATGAAATAAGAATAAAAAAGTAATAAAATAAACATGAAAATATTTAAAATGATTAAAATGATGAAAAAGAATATTAAATTGTTAACACAATCCATAAATGTTGTTAACCTTCCCTGATTAAACAAAGGATAACCAAAAATTGTAAACACATTGAGAAAAGAATAAAATAGAATAATTAAAATTAAAGAAAGACAAACACAATATGATTCAGTGAAATCGATAAGTGCAGCACAGTGATCAGTCAGAAAATGCACAGCTAAACAGATGTGTTTTCAGTCTGGATTACAATGTGGCTACTGTTGGGGCACATCTAACCTCATCTGGAAGCTGGTTCCAGCTGTGGGGGGCATAAAATCTAAACGCAGTCTCACCTCGTTTTGAGTGAACCCTCTGTATGTCTAACTGACTTGATTCTAATGATGAGAGGTCTGTTGGTAAGCATTTCCAACTTGATTTGGTGCTATTTTAGAGCATTTCTATCTTTATACTGTGGAAAAATTGGTTTGGAAAATGTAAATAAAGCATTACATTGTTACATATTGTTTTGCTTTATTCCCTAAGAAGTAAAGATATCCATTTTGACAGGAAAAGAAGTACAGAATAGATTAAATATTTAGTACTTTCAAAATCTGTGATAAATCGTGATTAACGGCGATTAATTACAAAACTTTGCGATTAATTGTGATAAAAATGTATTTGACTGACAGCACTAGTAACACTATATCCATGTTATTTCTATGGATAATTCAGATGCAGAGGTCCATTCCTGAAAAAGTACCAAGGTTTCCATTCATGTACTGCATGAGGCTAAATTAATGAGACAATTCACTGGATCAAATAATACATACGAGCTTAAGTGAAACATGATTACAATTTTGCTCAATTGACAGCATTTGTGGCATAATGTTGATTACCAAAAAAATTATAATTTAGACTCGTCCCTCATTTTATTAAAAAAAAAAAAAAAAAAAAAAAAAAAAAAAGAGGCAAAAATCACAGTTACAGTAAGGCACTTACAATGGAAGTAAATGGGGCCAACTCGATTGAGCTTAACTCTAATTAAACCAGGAAAATTCCTTTAGGGAGAGCACACATTGATTCTTTTAATTGCAGGAAGAGCACAGATTATTCTATTTATTCTTCAGTGGTTGCTACAAGGCTCTGACAAAGTGTTTGGGAAAGCCCTTTGATGCATCTAAAAGTTTGCGTGGATGCTGTGTAATGGCGGATGCCAGCACTTCCTGTTTGACCTCTATCTACACTGAAAAGTTATGTTAAAACATATCTGGGACTGCAAGCCTTTTCAAGACAAGGTGAGACCCAAAATAATTACAGATGCTCTGACAAAATGACTCAACTGAAAATGACAAATCTAATCTTGACTAAAGCCATAATCAGATGGACCCCAGAATTGATGACTGGGGTGGGACATACACAAGTGTAGATTCTACAGCACATACTAGGATCTGAGAGATTGGCTGATGGTTTTCTTCATGTTACTGATAAAACATTTATGAAGTAGTTTTGTAATGAACACTTTAGATGTGGTGGAGAGGATCATATTTGTGTGCCATCAGGGCAAATCACTGTCTGAGGTACATAATTTTAAAATGCTGAGGAGATGAAATATGCTAAACACACATTAGCTGTGTGATATTTCTAGGCACATTCTATGTAGGGTGAATAAGGAATATTTTAAAAGGTTTCTTTTTCAACAAATGGCCAGTGAATGGTGCTTAACCTTCAGTAAATGTTGCTTGTCAAGCTCAGGAGATCAAACAAAATATAAAATGAGCTGTTTTACTATCTGTTCATTTTATAGGTTTATTAGGTTTGAATAGATGTTTTCTAACTACAGATTAAAAAATAATGATTTCTTCAGTCTTGAGGGTCTAAATGGGTCCTCTCTGCATTTATTTTTTTCACATGACAACAAAACCTACATGTTGGTTACGCCACATGACTTTGATTTGGTGGTCAACTTTTTTTCAAATACTAATCAAATATTTTTTTTTTTTTTTAAAGAAACAAGCTTATTCTGCACTTTATTCAGTCTTTTAAAAAGAGTTTGAATGAGACAGAGTTTATTACACCACATGACATTTTTGTGAATTGCATTTATAATGCATTTTGTAATTGAATAGATCTATACAACAAAAATTATCACATAATTGACCCTTTTACTACAATGTCTATTCAACAGATTGTCAAAATTATGACATTGTCGTATGTTTTTAACTAGTTACAAACAAAGTGGTAAAGATGTGGGACAGACCAAAGCAACCATTTGAGTATTTGATATAACTGAGCGATTGAGATGTTTTAATCCTCCTATTGTCTTAGGGTCATTTTTTCCCAGGACAGGTAAAGAATACGTTATAAATACACCATCATTTTTGGTACTAGAACTAAGTGTTGTGCCTTTGTCAAGAGCATCAAAACAAAAAACGGAAAAAGTTTGTTTTTAAATCTAGAATTTTTAAAGAGAAATAACTATTTAAAATGGTATTAATGGGTCTATTTTGACCCGTATGGGAAGAATTAATTGTGACCTTTCGCCTTCAGACAAGTTGTATGTTATACATGCAAATGTTTTGCACATCTGAATCAATGAATCAATTTTGACCTAAAAATATTTCAAATGTCCTTCAGATTTTATGCATTTTCAATGGTTTTCAAAACTAGTCAAAAATGACCCGAAGGACAAAATGAGTGTGCAGTTTCTTAGACAATAAGTGGAGTAAACTAGCAACTTTTCATGCTAGGTTAATTTGACAATAGATAATAGTTTATCTAACATATATAAGTTCTCTTAACAGTAATTTGTACCTCTAATGCTTAAAAAAAAAAATAATAATAATGTAACCAAATGTACCATATTAATGGAAAGTACTTCTCCAAGGATGAGTACTTTCCTCATCAGATACAAAAAGACTTGTTCCCTTGACTCATTTTGTCTCTCTTCTCCTCGGTCTTCACCATTTCCATTTTCTCAAATCTCTGATGTCGTTTCTCCCTCTCTCTCTTCTATCTTTCCACCACTCAATGTAATTACAGACAACGCACAAGAGTGGATAGAACATCAGTTCTATCAAACTGCGCCTCTCTGTTTGGTTCATTTGAGAAATATTTATAAGCCATTAGTTTAATTGCAGTGGCAAGATTGTGTGTTATCAACAACATCTGTATGTGTGCATATGTGGGAGGGTAGCTGTGACGGTGAAAAGGATTGATAAGTGTTACTCCGATCGGCTTTAGTGAAGCTGAGCGGCTCAAGGTTAATTGAAGTAGTAATGAGGGTGCAGAGAAAGAAATCTGATTTAGAATTACAGCATAGTTCTGTGGATCAGGAAATGTGGACAGACTAAAGACTATATAAAGTCTGTTTTCATATCATGGCAACAGATAAAATTCAGTCTACATGGCTTTCAATGATTTAGATAGAACAGGGGGGAAATGGGGCAGTACGAGGAAATGAAAGATATCAAGAACATTCTCAGGTCATATTTCACCCCAAAATCAAAACAATGAAATTATATTTTGCTTTTAGAAAATAATTTTTTTTTTTGGAAAATTAAGATAAAAAACTTTAAACACCAATATGCAAAATACAAAAGGTATTTACACATTGTGGAAATATTAGTTGCACTTCCTTAAATTCACGTTGATTTAAAAAAAGAAAGAAAGGAGTCATTGTATGTCAATGTTTATTTTTTTATTTATTTCAGTAAAGAGAATCTAATGAGAATCACCATTAAGAATAACAGGAATTACAAAAGTAAAACCACACAGAAATGTAATGTAGCAATGGGAATTGGGGAAAATAATGGCACAATGCAAATAACAATTATAATCCTAAAAATAGCCTATTTTATATTATGCAAAAATATTATGATTCATTTTAGAGTTTAATATAACTTGGACAAGTTTTTGTGAGATTCACCCAATAATGCAGACAGCTGCTGATCCTAGACCAGTTATGCATGTTCTTTTTTGTACTTTGTCTACACTAGCGTATAAGAGCAACTTACAGTGATAGCTGTAAATGAAGACAAAGTTCTGCAGTGTCTTCCTGTTCACTTCCTGTCCGTTTTCCGTGCATTGTGTTAAAACAAGGAGACAGGAAATCTAGCTGAGCCGGATAAGACAAAGACTGGGACACACTCCAAGATTTGTGAAGCGCACGCACGCACGCACGCACGCACACGCACACACACACACACACACACACACACACACACACACACACACACACACAAAATAAAGTGTCTCACAAAAGTGAGTACACCCCTCACATTTTTGTAAATATTTGATTATATCTTTTCATGTGACAACACTGAAGAAATGACACTTTGCTACAATGTAAAGTTTACAGCTTGTATAACAGTGTAAATTTGCTGTCCCCTCAAAATAACTCAGCACACAGCCATTAATGTCTAAAATGCTGGCAACAAAAGTGAGTACACCCCTAAGTGAAAATGTCCAAATTGGGCCCAAAGTTCAATATTTTGTGTGGTCACCATTATTTTCCAGTACTGCTTTAACCCTCTTGGGCATGGAGTTCACCAGAGCTTCACAGGTTGCCACTGGAGTCTTCTTCCACTCCTCCATGACGACATCATGGAGCTGGATGTTAGAGACCTTGTGCTCCTCCACCTTCTGTTTGAGGATGCCTCACAGATGCTCAATAGGGTTTAGGTCTGGAGACATGCTTGACTAGTCCATCACCTTCACCCTCAGCTTATTTAGCAAGGCAGTGGTCATCTTGGAGGTGTGTTTGGTGTCGTTATCATGCTGGAATACTGACCTGCGGCCCAGTCTCCGAAGGGAGGGGATCATGATCTGCTTCAGTAAGTCACAGTACATGTTGGCATTCATGGTTCCCTCAATGAACTGTAGCTCCCCAGTGCCGGCAGCACTCATGCAGCCCCAGACCATGACACTCCCACCACCATGCATGACTGTAGGCAAGACACACTTGTCTTTGTACTCCTCACCTGGTTTCCGCCACACACGCTTGACACCATCTGAACCAAATAGGTTTATCTTGGTCTCATCAGACCACAGGACATGGTTCCAGTAATACATGTCCTTGGTCTGCTTGTCTTCAGCAAACTGTTTGCAGGCTTTCTTGTGCATTATCTTTAGAAGAGGCTTCCTTCTGGGACGACAGCCATGCAGACCAATTTGATGCAGTGTGCGGCGTATGGCCTGAGCACTGACAGGCTGACCCCCCCATCCCTTCAACCTCTGCAGCAATGCTGGCAGCTCTCATAAGTCTATTTCCCAAAGACAACCTCTGGATATGACGCTGAGCACGTGCACTCAACTTCTTTGGTCGACCATGGCGAGGCCTGTTCTGAGTGGAACCTGTCCTGTTAAACCGCTGTATGGTCTTGGCCACCGTGCTGCAGCTCAGTGTCAGGGTCTTGGCAATCTTCTTATATCCTAGCCCATCTTTATGTACACTACATAAATGGAGTACTCACTTAGGAGTGTACTCAATTTTGTTGCCAGCGGTTTAGACATTAATGGCTGTGTGTTGAGTTATTTTGAGGGGACAGCAAATTTACACTGTTATACAAGCTGTACACTCACTACTTTACATTGTAGCAAAGTGTAATTTCTTCAGTGTTGTCACATGACAAGATATAATCAAATATCTACAAAAATGTGAGGGGTGTACTCACTTTTGTGAGATACTGTAACTTCAGTGATGGAAGTCTCTCTTTCTGATGTTTTATTCACAGCCAGGATACTTCTCTCGTCCAAATCTGATCTGTCCACAACAGTGACTGTCAGCTGGGAATCAAATCTGTACAATACTGAGAGGTGGCAGGTGATGCAATCTGTCCTGGAGACATTGGATTAATATGATGAATTCTGTTGGGATTACCCCGTGTATTACAGGAGCTGCAAAATGTGATCATCCGTGACATACAAACCTCATGTCTTTAATCTGATTCTGTGAAGGAGATGTTGTCTATCGTCCCCGTGTTTAAGACTGCACTAATCAAACCCTGCAGCACTGCTGGTGTCACCAGAAGTGATACGAGCCCAGAGCTGACAAGAGAAATTAGATAATGGCCATGCAAATACAGTACACTATGAAAGACGTTGATGTTGCAACATGGGGAAAACACAATGGTGTTGGCAGTACCCAGTGATGTAAGATGAATGACCCGCAAAATTCTTCGTTCAAAACAGCTACTGTACATGGAACACAAATAGAATGGAATCCATAATGGAATACAGATATACATAATTAAGATTTTTATAAGTCATAAGATGTGTACTGTAGCAGATAAATGTTACAGTTGCTTCTGTAAACAATTGATAAACTCAAGATGACTATCTCACCCTCTGCTACTTCTGATTGGTCCATTTATATGTTGAGAATCTGCACTGCCTGAGTTGTAATTTGATGCAAATTAAACTTAAATAGTGTTGGAAATAAAATCTATTTAATGGGTTGTACTGATGTATATCTGGATATTGATTGTTCAGCTGATGAATAGGGATGAGAATCGTAAGGAATTCCAATTCATAGTACTTTTAGTTCTTATTTCATTTTTACTTGGACATGAAAAAAATGTATTACTTGCACGTAGGCATGTGACAGTATAAAATTTTCACATCACAATATTTGCTGAAGCTTTTATCACAGTTTCCGGTATTATCTAGGCAGGGCTGGACTGGGAAGAGAAATCGTCCCAGGATTTTACATAGCAACTGTCCCAAAAGTCACGGGCCTTTTCTGCAGATTGCAGCACCATTTTGGGCTCCGATCTTTATAACGCAGAGGCACGTTTAAGCATCAGTTCTCCCGATGGCCAGTCCGCCCATGAACGGCCCCAAAATGCCTGGTATGCCAGATTACCAGTCCAGCCCTGTATCTAGGTATTGAATACATTACAAAAATTTGTTGAAAGACAAACAAACTTTGTTGTTGTTCTCTTATTATCAAGTTCAATTACTTTTTTCAATACCAAACCGGTCTTTTAAATACAAATTTTTGCGAACTACTCTTTGGCCACTTGAAAGTAAGCTACACATTATTTGCAAATGGCAACAACAGTTCACATTCTTTGTCATCTAAAGCCCAAAGTATACTAAGGTCAGATACAAACACTGAGCGTCTGTATACAGAACGAGTGATGCAAATCGCTTCATCAGCAGAGTTCTCAACTCTACAGATGAAACATTGAAAATACGAAGATACGTCTTCCCAAAAAGGTTTACGTTAACAAAAACAAGAACTTCTTAATTTTTTTCTACAAATATTGCATTCAGTTCAATGGGACATTTAATATGAGAATGGATTTAGAAATGTACACATATTCATTCTGGTTGTGTTTAATGTATAAGCCCCATTAAACAGACTGTAAACAGACTTCTAAACCTTCACTGAGTCAAATTAAATGCAGTGTCAAAAAGACAGTGATGGGACGTCAACACCTGTATGGGACGTTTTTTGCATGTAAAACCTAGACATTTTATAATTAACCTACATGGTAAGAATCCGTTTATCCAAAAACAAATTACTGAACTGTGTAGACAATGTAATTACCATAGACCTGTGGTCTATGGTAAAAAGAGTGTAAATAAATCCAAAAGACTAAAGCAACATCTATACACACTGCATGGCTAGTGCGATTCTTTCTATCAAGAAAAAGAGATAAGGAGAGATGTGTCTTCATTCGGATTCCTTGAGCTCAACCATGGACAGATGCGGTTTATGCTTTGCATTCCAGAGTATGAACTCTTCGATTAAGAATTGCAAATGTGGCTCTTTACACGTTAGATGTTTGGCCACAACAGTAGATAAAGGTTGCCTGGTAGCCTGGCTGAGGCATTAATCTTAATTTGGCATGAGAACCGATAAAACAAATGTTTGTTGAGCTGAATTAAGAATCGTCCAGTCCAAGAGAAAATGGTACAGGGGCTAAAATATAGCACATGGAAGTGAATACCATCAGAAAGAAAAACACTTTCTGACGCTTACAAACGCTTACTTTGTCCTTTTTCATCACAACACCAAAACATTAAGTAGCAACAGTACTACTTTAAAAATGTTTTCATATGTAGTGGAAAAAGACACTTTGAGCCAAAAATAGAGCAGCATATCATAACTCGCAATAAAATTAGAAACACCAAAAGACAAGCCTTGCATCATGGGGGATGGATTACATTACATTCTCTGAGGACTTAACATTCCCACACGCTGTCACATCAGTTTAACGCCAGTGTCGTGTAAATTCATACAGCCTTGGTCTGCCACTGCAACTCCACTGCTAAACTTTAAAAACACACAAGGCCATAACTGATAAGTAAAGCTCATAATAGCATGAAGGCGTGGCTGGGGAGACCAAAAGGACATTGGGTTTCGGGCATGCAGAGAACAGCAGATCATGATATTGGTGGTGGGAATTCACTAATGATGATATCTTTGTTTAATTGCACGTGTTGTCACAGCCAAAAAAACTACAGAGTTCAATTTGCACATTGCAATCTTCAATCTTGTGGGTCAGTTCTGTGTGCTTGGCTGTGGAAAATGCAGACGACAACCGCTAGTTGTGTGTACTGTACAGAATTGCTCGACCACTGAGATCAAGAAACCTGAATTGGCTCTTTAAATTGCAGAAAGTTCACTGAGCTACACTCTTCTCGATTATCCCTTTAAGCTCTGAGAGTGTTTTTAAAAGTGTGTTTGGTATCATTTTAAAAGAAAACATTTCAAATTTAATGATAAATTCTTGTGTTTCTGATTTGACATTATCTCAGTGTTTAAATAAGGTAGCTCTACAACTCTGCTTTTATTTTGTTCCCAATCATGTCACTTGTAACCGAGTAAAGATTTGTGTTAATACAACAAAGCAATCAAAATTATAGCATAATAAAATATTATTTACACTAGCATCCAAAAATGTCTCCAAGTGTCCAAAAGCCTCACCAAATTAATAAAACATAAATGTATGTTCCGTTGACGTTTTGTGAAGTTATAAGCAAAATTGCGGCATATAAGCAACATCTGTTTACATTTAACATGTATGTCAAAGACATATACTTGGCTATTCCTCGCTATATTTTTTCTGTTAGTAAAACTAGATGGCTGGTTGTATTCAACTCTATGATAGCTTTCCAATGACATATTGCACATGGCTATTTCATCAGTTTGATGTTTTTACTGAATCCGATTACAATAAAATGTGCAGAGCAAAATTATTAATAAATGATCAAAACGGAACACTTATGATTTTCAAATTTCAAAACACTTGTTCAGTATTGGTCATAAAGCCTATGTGCATTGTAAAGTAGAGCTTCTAAGCTGTAGTTACTAATATTTTTATTATATATTTTTTTTTGCTTAAAAGGTCACGATCAATAAACAATGCACAAAAATGTATCTTTTTATCAAAATTCTATTGCCTGTTTTCCACAGGTTGAAGTAGTGCAACATTAATTGTGGCAGGCAAATAGTCCAGAATTTTGTGAATAAAATATAATAAAGCTTAATTTACATAGAAAAGAGAAAAGAATAACAAGGGTGTAGAGCGGAGGAGGACGGGGCCGGGCTGGAACAACGCACGCCCAGTCCCCAACATCCTCCGCTCTACAAAGGGACTTAAATTAAATACTTTATCAGCACTATTTGCTGTTTGTGGTAAGTGAATAAGATGCACTGCACTAATGCACACAAAAGTTTTGGCCATGAGGAGGAACAGAAGGTTGTGATGTTGAGTTTGTCTGTAATTAATCATCTCTGTTTGATTAACCCGAGGATCATCAGAAACAAACAGAAGCCGAGAGGCTGTAGACCCTGTGGACATCTACGCATACAAATGCACACGCATGCACATCCTGCGGCCGGTCACGTTTCCTTCTGCTCAGGTTGTGCCTGTGATCAAACTTTCAAGCTGTGTACATGAGATATTCTCTTTGTAAATGCTGGTGTCTGCAGTGGCTGCTTTAATAAAGGTGGAAAAACAGCCAATGAGCATAGAGCAAGCATCCAGAAATGGAAAGCTATTTCATTTGAAAACGAGTTATGAAAAAATGGCCCCTGAGAGAACAGAGAGGACTTGTTTATGGAAAAATACCAATTTAAAGTGTCACCACACTTGGCAAAGATCCTACAGGGACAGAATCAGTTACAGATAAAACTCCCAAAAGAGCCAGCAATAAAATAAGACAATTTAAAAAAGCTAACATTGTCATGTGTTATGCCTTATTAAATGAATATTACAGGTTATTTTTAATGTTTATAGACTGCATGCTGTCGATTTCCACAGACAATCATTTTGACTCAACTAACAAGAAAAGAGTTCATTGTAAACTCTCATAGTATGTGCTTGCAAAGCTTTACGTGTATTTACTGTAAACATGTTTCCCGTAATTTACTTTGGTAAACATTTTTCACATTGAATATTGCTTTAATGCAAAGCCTGAAATAAGCAACTGGAGCAGGAGTAGCAGCAACACTTATTTAATATTTCATTAATATCAGTTTTTACCTCACTGACATACCTGATGTCATAAAAACCTAGCATTACTTCATTGCAGTTACTTCTGTATGGCATCAGCTGTAATGTCATCTTTATTTCATTACCGACAGCAGGTCAGAATTTAATATGACCTATAAACCTGCTCACGGGTTAATTATGATACAGACACCCACCACTCAGATAAAGCTTAAGCATTGGTATGGACTTGATATTAGTAATGCGTAACAAATCTCATTAAATGCCAGCTGATCTAGGATCAGATTTATGATGGTTTATGCTGGTTTTAGTGTCTGCATTATGACACAGTGATGCTACTACCTGTGTCATAATCCTTTTATTTGTATTACCACAGAAATTTGATCCCAGGTCATGGACTCAAGAGAAGTCATTATTGAGATAGATACGCCTGTAGATCTGTTTTTTTTTTTTTATTCATCGAGAGCTACACTCAGTTTCAAATATGACACTCATCCAGTGCTGATCTCATAAAGGCAAATTCAAAAGAAAGTGTAAAACCAAATCCAGCCTTGACTTCAAAGTCTTTTCCAAAATAATTCCTGACATTGACTGAAATAATTTTTTTTTTAATGAGAGAATTCTAGAACTCTTAGATAAGTAGAACTTAACAAGACTTTTACACTTTCTAAAGAAAAAAAAAATGGTGCTTGCTCAAATGCATGCAAAAGATGTTGTGGATGGTTACCAGGAGGTTGCTATGTGGTTGCTAAGGTTCTCTAAGGGGTATTACATTTTTTGCCGTATCATCTACCAGGCAAAAAACAAATGTCTGATTGCTTAGAAAATTAATAGCACACCTTTTCTCAACAAGCTGTATATTTGAGGTATCATTCATGTACCTACAAAAAGTGAAGAACGAGTTAAAGGAATAAACTGGTTTCAAGACAAATTAAGCTCAATAGACAGCATTTGTGGCATTTATGTTGATTACCACAAAAATTTATTTATACTTGTCCTTTTTTTTTTTTAATAAACCAAAATCTAGGTTCCAGTGAGGCACTTACAATGGAACTAAAAGGGGACAATGTTTGGAGGGCTTACAGGCAGAAATATGAATCTTATAAATTTATAAAAGCACTTACAGTATTACAGAAAGTATTCACAGCACTTCACTTTTTCCACATTTTGTTATGTTACAGCCTTATTCCAAAATGGATTAAAAACATTATTTTCCTCAAAATTCTACAAACAATACATATATACATATGTATATTGTTTTTTTAATTTTAATAGATTTCAAACAAACTTCTTTCATGTTGTCATTATGGGGTATTGTTTGTAGAATTTTGAGGAAATCATTGTTTTTGTGGCATACTACTGTTCTACATGGATTACATGGGGGGTGTCAAAATCACAAGTAACAGTCAGTATCTGGTGCATTAAGTACTGCAGTGCATCTCCTCCTCATGGACTGCAACAGATTTGCCAGTTCTTGCTGTGAGATGTTACCCCACTCTTCTACCAAGGCACTTGCAAGTTCCTGGACATTTCTGGGGGGAATGGCCCTAGCCCTCTCACCCTCTGATCCAACTGTTCCCAGACGGGAGATCCGGGCTCTTTGCTGGCCATGGCTGAACACTGACATTCCTGTCTTGAAGGAAATCATGCACAGAATGAGCAGTATGGCTGGTGGCATTGTCATGCTGGAGGGTCATGTCAGGATGAGCCTGCAGGAAGGGTACCACTTGAGGGAGGTGGATGTCTTCCCTGTAACGCACAGTGTTGAGATTGCCTGCAATGAAAGAACCGAAGAACCCAAAGCTGGTCCTTTCAATGGGTTTGTGCCCATAGGCGACATTGTTGCCGGTGATGTCTGGTAATGTCATGCCATACAACAGGCCTACAAGCCCTCAGTCCAGCTTCTCTCAGTCTGCTGCAGACAGTCTGAGCACTGATGGAGGGATTGTCTGTTCTTGGTGTAACTCGGGCAGTTGTTGTTGCCATTCTGTACCTGTCTGGCAGGTGTGATTTTCGGATGTACCGATCTTGTGCAGGTGTTGTTACACGTGGTCTGCCATTGCGAGGATGATCAGCTGTCCTTCCTGTCTCCCTGTAGTCTTAGACATCTCACAGTAATTGCAATTTATTTTCCTGGCCACATCCTAAGGCACATTCACGCAGATGAGCAGGGACCCTGGGCATCTTTCTTTTGGTGTTTTTCAGAGTCAGTAGAAAGTTATCTTTAGTGTCCTAAGTCTTTATAACTGTGACCTTAATTGCCTACCATTTGAAAGCTGTTAGTGTCTTAACGACTGTTCCACAGGTGCATGTTCAATAATTGTGAATTAATTGTGAAATAGCATGTATCTGTAAAGTTATTTGGATTTTTACAAAATTATCTTTGAAATACCTGAAAGTCCTGAAAAGGGGACATTTATTTTTTTGCTGAGTTTATTTAGTTTTAGTACAGTTTTAGTTTCATTTTGTTTATATTTTTTTTTTTAGATTTTTTTATTACAGTTTTAGTTTTTCCATAACAACACCACAGCATTATATCTGTAACAATTTACAAAAAGGTTGTATTTGTTAACGGTAGTTAACTACATTAGTTAATATAAACAAACAATGAACAACACTTCCAGAACTTATTAATCTTGGTTAATGTTAATTCCAGTATATACTAGTAGATTTGAAACATTAAAAGTTCTGTTAATATATGATTCATTTTAACAGTAGTTAATACATTATGAACTGACATGTCAATCAGATGGCTGCTAGCTGGTTCTTACACCAAAAAAAAAAAAAAATCAGGCTTGAAAGATTATTTAAAGAAGATTATCCAACATTCAGTTGAAGTCAGAAGTTTACATAGACCTTAGCCAAACACATTTAAACTCAGTTTTTCACAATTCCTGACATTGAATCATAGAAAACATTCCCTGTCTTAGGTCAGTTAGGATCACTACTTTATTTAAGAATGTGAAATATCAGAATGATAGTAGAGAGAATGATTTCTGTCAGCTTTCATTTCTTTCATCACATTCCCAGTGGGTCAGAAGTTTACATGCAATTTGTTAGTATTTGGTAGCATTGCCTTTCAATTGTTTAACTTAAGTCAAACATTTTGGGTAGCCTTCCACAAGCTTCTCGCAATAAGTTGTTGGAATTTTGGCCCATTCCTCCATACAGAACTGGTTTCCATACAGAGTCAGGTTTGTTGGCCTCCTTGTTCGCACACACTTTTTCAGTTCTACCTAAACATTTTCTGTCAGATTGAGATCAGGGCTTTGTGATGGTCACTCCAATACCTTGATTTTGTTGTCCTTAAGCCATTTTGCCACAACTTTGGAGGTATGCTTGGGGTCATTATCCATTTGGAAGATCCATTTGCGACCGAGCTTCTACTTCATGGCTGATGTCTTGAGATATTGCTTCAATATATCCACATAAATTTCCTTCCACATGAAGTGCACCAGTCCCTCCTGCAGCAAAGCACCCCCACAAAATGATGCTGCCACCCCCATGCTTCACAGTTGGGATGTGTGCTCTTCGGCTTGCAAGCCTCACCCTTTTTCCTCCAAACATAACGATGATCATTATGGCCAAACAATTCAATTTATGTTTCATCAGACCAGAGGACATTTCTCCAAAAAGTAAGATCTTTGTCCCTAATTGTCTACCCGTTTCCTCCAGCATCTTCACGAGGTCCTTTACTGTTGTTCTGGGATTGATTTGTACTTTTCACACCAAAATACATCCCCTTCCTGAGTGGTGTGATGGCTGCGTGGTCCCATGGTGTTTATTCTTGCATACAATTTTTTTGTACAGATGAACATGGTACATTCAGGCATTTGGAAATTGCTCCCTAGGATGAACCAGTCTTGTGGAGAATTGTTTTTCTGAGGTCTTTGCTGATTTCTTTTGATTTTCCCATGATGTTAAGCAAAGAGGCACTGAGTTTGAAGGTAGGGCTTAAAATACATCCACAAGTACACCTCCAACTAGCCTATAAGAAGCTAAATTAGGCTTGACATCATTTTTTTTAATTTTCCAAGCTGCTTAAAGGAACATTTAACTTAGTGTATGTAAACTTCTGACCCACAGGAATTGTGTTATAGAAATTAAAAGTGAAACAATCTGTCTGTAAACAATTGATGGAAAAATGACTCATGTCATGCAAAGTAATTGTCCTAAACGACTTGCAAAAATTAGTTTGCTAATATGAAATCTGTGGAGTGGTTAAAAATGTTTTTTATTGACTTCAAACTAAATGCATGTAAACTTCTGACTTCAACTGTAGATTGAAAATATGAAAAGTTTGAATGGTAGTGCACATTTATAGCTTAGAACTCCTGTTTTAGTTTTAACATAGTTCACAAAACTGTTGAGTGTTGATTTCACGATACGCTGTTACCTAGTTGGTGAAATGCAATGCTGGTAATTTTTTACTCTCTGTGATAACATGCTCAAAGCTACTTTCATTTCTTGTCAGCTGAGTTGAAGCTAATGTGCAAACATGTATTCACCAAACTGTTTTGTTCAAAATTCACAGTTTGGTAAACCATTCAACCGAACAATTCCAGTCATAGCATTTATAAAATGTAATATTTAAAAGTCTGGTTTTCCACTGAAATTATATAGGAGAATACAGTGTAACACCACTGCCGCTGTTTATCTCTTGTCTTGCATGAGTGGGAACAAACATTCCATTGCTGCCCACCTTATGACTGCAGCAGAAAAACAAAGCATGCTAATGCCCACTGATCAACAAAGACTTCACAAGTACAAAATGGCAAAATACAAAAAAGCACACTGTGCACAACTGTAACTCACTCAGTAAACTCAACACACTCACATGGAACAGTCTAGCACACCACTATAATAAAAGTATTGTACAAGATAGGAGGACTTGGCTTTTGACAACTATTAAAACAATATACTGATAGACAGATGGTTATAGTACTCTTTAAGAGTAATTTTAACTGTTGGGCTTTTTGCAATATTGTATTGATGGACACAATAGAGAAATTAAGGAGGACAGATGCTAAAGGTGAGGTCACACATTCATTTGCACAGCAAAATTCCATGGGCAAAATACAGTCATCTTAAAGTTATAGTGTGATTGTGAATTTTGCGCAAAGGACTTCTGGTGGCAAATAATTTCTCCTCGCAGATTTTGCATGCATTTTAAAATTGGTTAACTTTGACAGACGATATCACCGCTTTTCGGTTTGGCAGTGCTTCCTACCAGCTACACTGAATATTCACAATGGACATAATAATTTTAGTGGCGAGTTTCTTTAAAACTTAAGTTTCACAAAGTAAAAGCATTAAAGTGCAGCATTAAAAAGAGGCAGCTTGACAATTATATTTTTGCAGATTTTTCATGTGCTGAACGTCCGCACATGGCATTTTCGAATGTGGAATTTCAGAGTGCAAAGGTATATGCGACCGCTATGGCCAGGCGTTCATAGTAAGTACATAGAATTTTTCCTGTCGGGAGAAATTGTGTGGAAATTGTTGGTGCTCGTGTGGTCCCGTGTCTCTCTCTCTCTCTCTCTCTCTCTCTCTCTCTCTCTCTCTCTCTCTCTCTCTCTCTCTCTCTCTCTCTCTCTCTCTCTCTCTCTCTCTCTCTCTCTCTCTCTCTCTCTCTCTCTATATATATATATATACACACACACACATGCATGTTTGGCGCAAAAACAAAACTGCACATCACCCAACGAGAACACCATACCCACAGTGAAGCATGATGGTAGCAGCATCATGCTTTGGGGCTGTTTTTCTTCAGCTGGAACTTGGGCCTTAATCAGGGTGGAGGGAATTATGAACAGTTCCAAATACCAGGCAATTTGGGCACAAAACCTTCAGGCGTCCGTTAAAAAGCTGAAGATGAAGAGGAAGTTCACCTTTCAGCATGACAACGACCCAAAGCACACATCCAAATCCACAAAAGCATGGCTTCACCAGAGGAAGATTAACGTTTTGGAATGGCCCAGTCAGAGCCCAGACCTGAATCCAATTGAACATCTGTGGGGTGATCTGAAGAGGGCTGTGCACAGGAGATGTCCACGCAATCTGACAGATTTGGAGCGCTTTTGCAAAGAGTGGGCAAATATTGCCATGTCAAGATGTGCCATGCTAATAGACTCCTACTCAAAAAGGCTGAGTGCTGTAATAAAATCAAAAGGTCCTTCAACGAAGTATTAGTTTAAGGGTGTGCACACTTATGCAAACAGGTTATTGTGTTTTTTTTTTTGTACCCCCCCCCCCCCCTAAAGATTTAAGTTTGTTTTTCAATTGAATTGTTCACATTATGGTCACATTAAAGGTGGAAAAAGTTCTGACATGATTTATATTTGTCTTATTCTTTTACTTCACAAGAACCTGGCATTTTAACAGGGGTGTGTAGACTTTTTATATCCCCTGTGTGTGTGTGTGTGTGTGTGTGTGTATATATATATATTTTTTTTTTTTTTTGGCCATGCCGGCCTGAATTCGTGAGGTGTGGAATTCTTATGTGTTACCTAGAAATGTGTATGCCTTTTGTAGGTGTTGCATTTAAGATGATTAGCTGGAGGTGAGATAAGTCTCTAGATGTCCAACCACCCTCTTTCCGTATGATGACACTCCTATTGCACTCTCTTAGATTGGGCTCTGTCTTCTCTGGCAGTCTCTAAGCCTTGTCTCTTCCCTTTAATCTTCTCACAGCTCAAAGCTGTCTTTAGGTGCAAGGTGCTCCGCACATACACACTAATTTCAAGCCTTCAAGGCTATGGAAGAGAGATGTCTTCAGGCAAAACCTCCGCAAATACCTGTGGAGATTACCACCACAGTGGCGATAACCAGACAAATGGCAAAGCCACTTAAAGCCAAGGTGACTGAATCTGAATGAGCAGACATAATTAGCAACATCCAAATGTCTCAAGCAGCTAGGCTAGTTGGGTTAAGAGGATCAGATTGGTAGGATCTTCATGGAGCGAATGCTTCACTGTTGTGTCTCTTAATGGATGATCTGTGAGGATGCAAATTGAAGAATTTTCTCCTAACATAGTCAAGACGTGGTTAACACAGAATCTGTCTATGTAGAACCAAAGACTATTTAGCAGAGACAGGCCACCTCTATTAAAATGAATGGGATAAATTGGAATGCTAAACAGATGTAGAAAGGAAGTCCTGTCTAATAGGGAAAAAAGGCAGTCACCCTTTAGATACAAACATTGCCTGTCAAATCAACTCAAGAACATGCATGCACATTAGCTATACAATGTGTTTTTTTTTTAGGGTAATCTGAGGTAAAGAAGCACAATTTATGATTCCAATGATGTCAGATTTTACTGCTAATTTGAAATATGTTATTTGATTGTAATGACCAAGCGTTTTTGAGATTTCAAAGTAGCCCTCATTCAAGTAGCAGCCATCATACCGCTCATGACAGGAAATGGTTTCCTGAGAGCATTCCAAAGATGGCTGCCAGTTGACTGACTTGCTAGAAAGACTTGCTAGAAAGATTCTGTTTGCTAGCAATAGGCTATACCGAAAGTGTCAGTTTCGGAATGCAAATTTGAATGACTGCCATTCACAAAGTCGTACACACCCCTGCCCTTTCTGTGTTCGATCATTTCAAATTTTGGCCAAATTGTTTAAAATGTTCACAAGTGAAATTGACACATTGCTTACGAAAGTTCTTGTACCCTGAAAGAAACCCCATTCAGCCGAATTCAATTGTGAACACATTTCCCTCTTGAGCAACTTATGGCATGTTGCATGGGCAATTGCTGAAACATTTGTTCTAGTCCCATGGGAAACAGGAAGTAATTTGTAGGTTGCATTTTCACTCTAAATTTACACTTACAATTTACAAAATGTTTTACTTAGGATTAGGATTGGGGTTTGGGTTAGGGTGTAGAGTTAATAAAGTATGTATTCCTGTTAACTGCATTATACACTTACTGAATACTTTATTATGAACACTATGGTCCAAATAAAGTGCCCGACGTGGCCTTCTGATCAAACTGATTTGTTTTAAGTTTAAGCTATCAATAAGAGCATAGTATTCTCAGCTCAGGTCATGGCAGATAAACCAATTAAAACCGTTTTGCTATCTCTTGGCCTATAGAATGCATTCACTGCATGTCTGTAGAACAGTGATGCCCGCTGACATAACCGGTCTCTGTTAACGAATCCCGAGAGACACTAAACAACAGCACTGCCACCGAGCCCCAACAAAGCGTTCCTTTACAGGGCTCACTTTCCAGCAGGGGTCCATTTTCAGGAAGGATGGGTGGAGGCCTGGTTAACAGAGTCATATTTCCCTTTAAACTTTGAAAATTAGATTGCAAACCTTTGCAAGTACCCCTTATTTTTTATGCTGTTGTTGTTGCATATATACACATCAAAATGGAAATCTTATTCTGTAAAGTAGGCCTGAAGAATTGTATTCTTGAAGGATGACTTACTGAAAGCCAATTTCCAAATAAAACACAGATAATAGATACAAAACGATTTTACACTCTTCACAACAGTTATTGTCAACGTTTAAACCACAAATCCATCAGACTGAGGATGTTTTCTCAATCAGTGAACCTGAGATACACAAACTTCTCCAACGTTCAGTCACTGCAGTGATTTCTGCAAAACTCAGAGTAGCCACTCATGAGATGAGTGCAAAGAAATGCATTTATTTATGTGATGGCGTTATCAAGGTGATCTGGGAGCAGTAGAATTGCTCCATGACGGACTGCTGAAGCTTATCAGGGAATGCCAGGCAGCCGAAGAGGAAGTGGAGAGTCAGAAAAAAGGAAAGGACAAAATGCTGTCTCTCCGCCTCTCCTCTTGTCTCCAACCTTTTTGTTCTTTTATTTTTTCCTGTTTCAAAATAATAATAAAAAAATGCTACTATGATAATATAAGGAGCTTTACATAGTACATAGTGTATTAAAGTGAACTATTTGCCAAAAAAATAGTAGAACTGGCTGGGTTTTCCAAAGTCAAATGTTAGTTTCAACAAATGTTTTCAAATTAACATTTTTGTTTTGAACATAGTGTGATGATAATTCCGAGGCATGCATTGCATCATCTTTTGTCTGAAAGAGCCGAGCGTGCTGCTATTCGAACCACAACAGCACTGTGAGCAAATGCGACACGATGGCCACAGTCTGTTTGTTTCTTCCGACTGAACAGTCAGCAACCTCTCTGCCTTGCCTCTCTCTCCCCTGTGTGAAAATTTGATCAGACAACCCAGGACAAACCTATGTACTGTACTTTGCTGCCATGCCCAAATAACTTTGGTGAGCAATTTCCATAGTCAGCTTTGCTGTATTAATAAATAATGTTTTAGATGTTCTACTTTAAGACTTTTTTGTGGATGTTCGCTGCTTAGTCAGTCATGAGATTTGAGTGGCATGAGATTTACCTTAATTCTGCCACCAAAAAAGAAAACTCACTTGAGGGACAGAGTTGGCCATCCACTTCCTTCTCAGGCACAAATCTGATCATCTGTGCTGGTTTTACAGCACCTGCCTTACTCAAACTATCACTCCAGGCCAAAACATTGAATCTTCAAAAGAAACAAGATGAAAATGGATCTCTGAGCTAATTTGCAAAAGCTATAAGCTTAATAATGTGAATCTGAAGGTATTTCTTCACGTATACCAGATTTCCATGCATTGCATTTCCAATGATGATATAAATTTCCAGTTACATTTTAATGTGTGAGAGCAAAGTACTACCGTGCATGTAATCCTCTACAACTGTGCATTTAAAATCTTTTATGTCTTTATAAAGCTATGAAAAATGTATTCTAGGTTATCAATCTGCACAAGATGTAACATTCAGAAAGGTTATTTCGAACAGCACAGGTTATTGTGTCTTTGATGGTAAAGACGGTATGTCTAAAGCCCTGGGGGGGTGTATTTATGCAGATCTCAGTGTCAAAAAAGATTAGCCAAGAAAGCCAAGATCCTAGATTAAGCGCTGTCCTCCCAAAGGTTCCAAAGAATAGATATAAGAAGGGGGGTAGGGAGCAAGAATCTGTCAATCCTTTTATATTACATTTTATGACATACACCCCACCTCACACATACACAGAAACACTAACAGTATCTGCGTGTTGTCCTGTTCTCGGATTAAACCCATTTGCTAATTTGCTGATTCTTCGCAATGCCTGAATAATCCAACCCTAATCCTCGCAGGCTCGATTAAACAGTCAAATCTGGAGCTCAGGGCCTGTGTTTTTAATAGACACCTCACTCAAATATCTCTGATCCAGACAGTGCCTGCTGGTATTTCTACATGGCTTGGGGTGATGTATTACAACGTTTCTATTGTTTATCCTAGAAAGAGCTTTCTATATCCTTTAGCCACTGACCCCTGGGAAAACTTGCCCCAACAGACTATGGCCACATCCATATTAATCCTTTTATGTGAAAAATCAGTTTTCAGTTTCCTAATGCCATAATTTTCCAAAGTATGCAATTATGGAAAATGTCTTGGAAATTCTGTTTTCGGTGAAGGAAACGCCATTCCAATGTGGATGAGGAAGCATAGCAAAATCAATGCATTTTCAAATGAAAACATATTAGTATGGAAATGGCCTATAACCTTATTCAGACAGAAGTAGTTTCCCCTAAGGAGGTTAGGCAAATTCATGCTTCACATACTTCCTGTCGAACATTTGTTTTTCTCACGCAACCTCTGTAAAAATGATGCTGCAAAAAATATTTCTTATTTCTTAAATCATCTTATTTTCAAATTATTTCAAACCAGAAAGAAATGTCTATTTTTTTCCTCAATGCATCACAACGCATATTTTGACCTACGTCAAATACCATAGCTAAACATAATATTCTCATTGCGATGCCTGGTGCACCTTGATTATGGACTTAGATTTATGTCTTTTTTTGCCAACTTTCTGAGTAAAATAACAATTGGTGGTTCAAGTACTGCTGGCATTCCATCCAACATAAAACGTTAATGTTTTACAACATCAGTTAACAACATTAAATATGAACTACTGTAACAATAAACAATAATTGTTTCAAAAGTTGTAAATGTTAACATACAATTAAGTTAATGCACTATGAACTAACATGATCTTACATATTTTTAACTAACATTTACAAAGATAACTGCTGTAAAAAAAATATATATTGCTCATTGTTAGCTCATAATACCCGATGCATTAACTAATGTTATTGAATGGAACCTTATTGTAAAGTGTTACTGAAAATTAAACTGTAGCCTACATTAAATGACAGATGTCCTATGTAAATAATTGTACCTCAAACTTTGTTTAGAAAACTAATTCTTTCAAAGAGTGCTGATGTCAGCATCAAATCCCTTGATACTTCATTGTAATGAACACAATTAAAAGTCATAATTAATTCTGTAATTATCAACATCTGGTGATTACATAACTTATATTTGTCAACAGAGCTGTGTTTTTATTTTCGGAAACCTAGACAACACTTACACCCCATCTACCTACAGAGCAGAGATATTCTTCTAAAAATCTTAATTTGTGTTATGCAGAAGAAAGGAAGTCCAAAAATTAGATATAGTCAGCATGAAAGTAATCCATAAGATTCCGGTGATTAAATCAGTCTTCTGAAGCGGTATGATGTGTGGGTGAGAAACAGATCAATATTCAAGTTCTTTTTTTTCCCCTTTCACAATATTCTTCTTTTGTATTCTGACAATTCACTTTCTTCACGCGTATCGCAACCTAATGGTCGGGGCTGGTCAAAGGTGGAGATTTATAGAAAAAAAAGGACCTAAATATTGATCTGTTTTTCACCCACACCTATCATATCACTTCAGAAGACATAGATTTAACTACTGGAGTTGTATCGATTACTTTTATTCTGCCTTTGTGATTTATGTAGATTCAAAGTTCTGGTCACCATTCACTTGAATTTAAGGACATACAGAGTTGAGATATTCTTCCAAAAAACTTTGTTTGTGTTCTGCAGAAGAAAGAAAGTCATACACATCTGGGATCCCTTTAACTACAGGATAATTTTACTTCATCCACCATTGGTATCCGTTATAGACAGCCTTAAGCTAGTGTTGTACAATGTGATGCAACAGGGTGTAGACAGTGTTGGATTTTCATCAGTTTGGAAAAGAAATGCTTTAATTTTAAATTCATCTCATTAGCATTCCAAACCTCTCCAAGGCTGCCGTTCTCTAAGAGCCAGCAGGTTAAAGGTGAAACTTTTTAAATGAACATTCACTTTTTCATGAAGTGCTCAATTATGTATCTCACAGTAATTAGGACCCTGAATTATCGATAGTGGAGGAAAGGGCCTGTTCCTGACAGCTCTGGCTATTTTTAAACTGGTGGAGAGAAGATGAACTCCCTGGTGCGCCTCCTGTACTGATTATATCTGAGTGGTGAGTGGGAATGAATGGCTAATGACAGAGACTGCCAGTAATGGATTGGGCACAGCGCAAGAGTAGGACATCTCTCCCATTCACGTTAATGTGTTTTCAATGCGATTCTGTGTTGTGGGACCCTGGGCTATTATTTTCATAAGTGTTTCCACAAATGTCAAGATCAAACTGGGAATGAAGGGATGCATAGAGTGCTGCCCATATAAATTAGAAAAGAAATAGATGGGGAAAGATAAAGTGGAAAACTGAGATGCAACCCTAGAGATTGTGGTGGCAGAATCCAGATAAAAATGATCTGTGGTAGAGCTCAGAGGACGGCATTGCAACATGCAGGGGAAATAAAGTGTGAGTGTTTGATCATGATGCAAAGCCAAGGTTGGTGACAATCGAAAGTCTGGGCTTAAAGGAAAGACACAGGGGTATCGGGAGTAGATCTGAGAATTGTGGAACTCTGACTGGATAGAATATCGATAGCCTCAGGAGGGCTGTAATTCACAAACTGTGAGACTCTGGTAATGAGCAGTGCATTCAGGGATAGAAGATGTTTCCTTTTGGTGATGAGGTGTCAAGTAGAGATAACTCGCTTTGAGCACAGGCAGATGTTGTGGCATAGGGCTATCTTCATAGAGCAACTCAAACACAATGCGACAGAAATAAAGTGCATTCAAAAGTATTCCCCTTAATTTTTTTTTTATACAAACTTTTTGTGTTGCAGTCTTATGCTAAAATGGGTTAAATTATGTTTTTATTTTCACATCAATCTATACTCCATAGCCCATAAAACAAAGCAAAAAAACTGATTTTTGATAACTATTTATTATTTAAAATTATATATATATATAAAAAAAAACAAGTATTCAGTATTCACACAAATCAGTATTCAGACCCTTATCTTAGTACTTAGTTGAAGCACCTTTGGCCACCATTACAGCCTTGTGTCTATTTGGGTATGATTTGACAAGCTTTGCACACCTGGATTTGAGGATTTTCTGATATTCTTCTCTGCAGATCCTCTCAAGCTCTGTCAGATTGGATGGGGACCGTCGGTGGACAGCCATTTTCAGGTCTTTCCAGCGATGCTCGATGCTTTACCGTTGGGATGGTATTGTGCAGGTGATGAGTGGTGCCTGGTTTCCTGGTCAAGGAAGAGTTCAGGTTGTTCGAAGCTTCTTCCATTTAAGAATTATGGAGGTCACTGTGCTCTTGGGAACCTTCAATGCAACCAAAATGTATTTGTAGCCTTCCCCAGATCTGTGCCTCGACACAATCCTTTCTCTGAGCTCTGTAGGCATTTCCTTTGACCTCAAGGTTTGGTTTTTGCTCTGATATGCATTTTCAGCTGTGAGACCTTATATAGAAGTTATTCCATTGTATAAAGGAGGGGACACCCAAAACATTAATAACTATAGACCTATCTCAATAATTAATAGTATTGTGAAAATGTTTGAGAAAATTATCTTCGATCAATTATCTAACTATCTTTCAGATAACAATTTACTATCTCAATGCCAGTCAGGTTTCAGGAAACACTTTTCAACTACCACTGCCCTTTTGAAATTCACAAATGATATTTTTTTCTAGTTTTGATAACAATATGTGTACTGGTGCCATCTTTTTAGATCTTTCAAAAGCATTTGATTTAGTTGATCATTATCTGCTCCTGGATAAATTATATTCAATTGGCCTTTCCCGTTCATCTCTTCTGTGGTTTAATTCATATTTCCATCACCGCCGCCAGTGTGTATCCTTCGGGGGCAGTCAGTCGAATTTTACAGGTGTAGATAAAGGCATACCCCAGGGTTCATCGCTTGGGCCTTTGCTATTTTCCATTTTTGTTAATGACTTGCCCCTCTGCTGTTCAGAATGTAACATTCATCTTTATGCAGACGATACAATCATATATTGCTCTAAATTGAATATTCCTGACATAAATTATTCCTTACAACATGATTTTGATTATGTACAGCAGTGGCTGTCATCTAATAAACTTCTGCTTAATAAATCAAAATCCTATTGTATGCTTTTTCAGAAGAAAGATAGAAATAATCTTAATCTGCATTTTCTGGATTCTGCTCCTCTAGAGCAAACCGAAAAATTTAAGTATCTCGGTGTTTGGCTAGAAAATGATCTTTCATTCAAAGCTCATATACACGCGCTTAACAACAAACTTAGCTTTCGTCTTAAAATATTATACCAATCGATAGACTGCTTTAACTCTCAGGTTAGGAGAAGAATAGTCTCTCAATTGCTGCTACCTATTCTGGACTATGAGATATTATATATTCTAACACTACTTCCACTTGTTTACATTCTCTTGATGTGGTATACAACAGCCTGTGCCGATTCGCTCTTCACTGCCCCTACAGGACACATCATTGTGTGATGTATGAACAGCTGTCCTGGCTTGCACCTTCAGCTAGAAGGCAATATCATTGGTTTCTGCTTATTTTTAAATGTATTTACTTTCAATATCCATATTACTTATCGCAATATTTAGTGCCTTACAGTTCACAATATAACTTTCGTCACAACGAACAGATCTTTTTTACTGTCCCTAGAGTAAAGAGAGAAATTGGGAGATATGCTTTTTGTGTTAGAGCCCCTCGTGACTGGAATAGCCTTCCTGCATCTATTCACTCGCTTACGTCTTTTCCTCTGTTCCGAACTGCTCTGTTAACACATCTTCAGAATACTTGTCTATGTTTCTAGCTTTGCAGATGTAGCATTGATATGTGTCATGTTATGTATGTGTGTATATGAATATGCTAAAGGTATATTCATGTATATATTTAGCGATGTCAACTTTGCTAGTTTTCTTTGGGATTATTGTTTTATTCTATATGTTACAACAGCTGTTCTTATACTTCGTACACGAAATATCCTACCCCTGTTAAAACGCTTGATTTCCAAAGCAACTTTACGCTGAGTCTTAGATTAAAAAGGTTTTATTTTAAAGTGGTATAAAATAAATTGTGTTTAGTGGTATATATACCACTATGACTTACTTTACCTTTTCTGTGATGGGAGTGATAGTGAGAGCTTGGGTGTGTGTGGTGTGCGTGAATGAGTGTGAGTGTTAGTGTTAGAGTGTTAGTGTTTTTTTTTGTTTTTTTGTATCTACTCTGTTGTTTTGCTGTTTAATGTTGTTTGGACATGATCTTGAGAACGAGATGTTTCATCTCATGGGGCTGATCCTCTAATAAACGTTTATAAATAAATAAATAAATAGATAGGTGTGTGCCTTTCCAAATCATGTCCAATCGATTGAATTTGCCAAAGGTTGCCAATCAAAGTGTAGAAACATTTCAAAGATGATCCAGAGAAATGGGACGCACCTGAGCTAAATTTCAAGTGTCATAGCAAAGGGTCTGAATACTTATGTCAATGAGATATTTCAGTTTTTTCTTTTTTAATAAATTTGCAAACTTATCAAAAATCATTTTTTTGCTTTGACATTTTGGAAGTAATATGGAAGAAATAATATAAAGCATTTTAGCATAAGACTGCAACATAACAAATTGTGAAAAAAATGAAGGGGTCTGAATACTTTCTGAATGTACTGTACGTGTACCTGCTTGTCCTAATACATAACGAATCATGTCTCCTCACCCTGCTTCCGAAATGCATGCTTGATGAATCTGATGCGAGCAACAGCGTGTTAGATATTAGGTTCCATACACCACAGAGATGCAGCACCTCCCCTAGGCTCTCTCAGAAAGCGGAGATTATCATAAATTATCAGATAAATATTATTTATGCTTTGATTAACAGAAAGAAAAGTAGGGGGAATATATGGATTACTTATAATTGCATTGGCAACAGGCAGATAATAAAATAAATAGCAATGACTTTTTCAATCTAAAGGAGAAATCCAAACATCGTTCATTCTACAATGAAAGCTAAAAATAACCCTGTAATGAGCCAAAGAGGATCTCTAAATGGTTAAAGGATGTAAATGAGAAAATCAATGACTATAATGATCAGACACTAATGAGGAAAGAAATACACTCACCAAACATCAATGTTAGATACAGAGAGCAGAAAAATAACAGCCCGCAGTTTAAACAAAAAAAAACAATTTATAGTGAGCCGTCTCAAAGTATTTGGAAATTTAATTTTACAAAACTGTTGGTTTCTTTTAGTGTATATCAGCAGGTTTTCACTAATGAAAATATATCAAGTGTGTAGTTTGAAATTTACAATTGTGTGTGTGGATGTGTATATGTGTGTTGATCAGTGTAATGTCTCCGGGCAGACACATCAACACATCACAAAGTTTCCACCCTGGTCTGACCAGTTTTTATGCTGGTTTATGCTTTATCAACGTTATCAGCTCTAGTTTAAAGTGAATGCAAAAATGGCTCAGACAAAGATAGTTGTGAGAAAAGCTCTAGCATAATTTGTTTACCACTTGGTTTGATATTTTGTTATCTAATGCAAATGACATTTATACATTTTTTTTGTGTGTGCAAATATTTGGAGGCACTGTGCTTCACATTAAAAACAGATTTTATTTATTTAGTTATTTATTTTTACAAAATCGAGTGCCTCTTTTAGTGTTAAACTGCAGGCTAACACTAAAGAAATATATCAAGTATTTTATTTTAGATTCACAACTGCTGCCCACACCAAAGCCACATTTTCTCATCTCCCTTTGTGTGTATTCAGACTTATAAGATGCAATGCTGCTAAACAATAGGATTTAATCTAAACACAGCAATCTTATTTCAGAGCATTTAACCCTTACCACTGCTAATGAGGGAGCATGAAAAATGAGAGGTCAATGCCCGAGGCTTGTCCCCCTGGATCAATCCTCCCTATTTAAAGTGCTACTAAGCATTTGGGGCATTGGCCATTCGGTCATTCACAGATACTGCGACATCAGCAGCCAAAACTGATGTTTTCTCTAGATTTCGTGGAAATCACATTAGTGGTTATTGACTAAACTAAACAAAATATGTTATTAGGACATACAACCCAGCCTCTAGACACCCTTGATTGAATTAGAGTACAAACTTTTCCTGTAAATCTGAAGGTTTTCAATCTGGGGGGGGATCAAATCACAACATGTAAATTAAATCAATTCTTGTTCATTTTATTTGGGGTTGTGAAATAGATGCAAGTGTGCAAAAACCCGATGGGAGGAAAAACCTAAGGAGACGGAGGGTCTAAACCTCTGTCATAAACATAACGAAGTCTTAGCGCTCCAAAACACTGGTGTGCACCAATGATCCTAACACCCCCTCAGAGAGCCTATAATTACAGCTTATAATGAGAACTGCCACAAAATGATCATTATAGTCACCAGAATGTAAACACAGGTTCAGGACACCACAGTTAAAATCTGAGGTGTGAGTATGTAATTACGTGAAGAAAGCTGTTCTCAGAGGTCGCAAAATGACTGTTTCTGGTTGTTTTTTGACCAGGTTTAATTAGGTTTTGAAGGAGTGCCTGACCACAGGAGCTGAAATTGTTCTGATGAGCTGTAAATTAAAGCTTTCTGTCCACTAATAGCTCATGGGTTGACATGTGGGCATAACCTCCTCTTCTCTGACCTGTCACTCTTTCTAATAATCCACATGTATCACTCCTATTTGGGTCTGTCACTACTTCTCTGAAGAAAGGCAATTTTCTTGTATTTGTAGGAGTAGAAGATATTTATTCTGCCATAGTGACCCCAAGGCCACCCACTTTACCCGAAAAACTCTTGATCAGTGACTGAGCCTCAACAAGAACAGAATTCTACAGGAACTGGAGTAAAAGTGTGTGCGTAATGACTTTTTCTACAAGAATGAATGCAAATCGAATACAAAACATAGGATACCTCTAAAAGACAAACTCATTATATGAGCCCTAGTTCTTGAGAAAGGCAGTGATTTTTCACATACTGTTATTCTATGCTTGTTACAGTCAATTTCTTTCAAGCTAACCTAAACTGTAACATCTCCACCAAATGAAATGTATTCAAATTTAAAACAGATAATGTCACATGGAATGCATATACATCGAAGGAATGTGATTGTCTTATATATATATATATACACTGTATATATTAATTTATTTCAAACTAGGCCAGCAATTCTAGTTTAGGCTGTAGTCTCAGTGCTCAAAGAGTAATATTGAACAGATAGTTCTGGCTCTAAAATTTGATTGAATGGTGGTGCATTGTAAAGGTTTTTTTAAAATAGTCAAAATATGCACACCCTTGACCACACAAAAACAGAATTATATATTAATGCACCAAGATGCTTGGCAACTGTAAACAGCCTACAGTAAGGCTGATAAACTATATTACATACATAATTGATAAATGTAACAGTTTGATGAACATTTATGTCTTTTGTCATTTGCTGTTGCACCAAATTATAAAAGCAATAAGCCACACTCTGACTCTTGACCTGAGTTTCATGAACTGGATGTTCAGGATTCATTTAGTTTCATGTCAACAGCTTTGATGTGATGTAAAAAATAGACACGTCATTGAAAAAAAAAAGAGGGTGAGTGAGAATGCTGGTTTACAAAGTAAGGCGAATCAACATTTTGATGGTAATTCAGAAGCAAAGCATTATTAATGTGATTTTGATTTAACCTGTTTCTTCCAATAAGATATACAGTACATATCAGTGACAATAGGTAAGCATCTCTCATACAATATATGATACATGTCTCATTTCCTGAACTATGGGCCACCTTAGATCTTCTCTCTCTCTCTCTCTCTCTCTCTCTCTCTCTCTCTCTCTCTCTCTCTCTCTCTCTCTCTCTCTCTCTCTCTCTCTCTCTCTCTCTCTCTCTCTCTCTCTCTCTCTCTCTCTCTCTCTGTTATTATACTGGCTACCGCAAGACGAGAGCAGAGTACAAGCATCAACACACTGCCACCCTGAATAAGCTCAATATAGACAAAACTGACACATCGGCACAACAGCCTGTCACTACACCACATGGAGTTCATTGGAATGATGGATGCATGATGGGCACAGTGCTGTATGAGCTGCTCTTTAACTACACTCAAATATAGTAAATCTAAACAGAACTCAGAACAGAATGGATGACTGAACGATGACTCATTTTCTATATATGATAAATTATCTACACAGAGAAATGTTTCAGTAAAGCACTCTCATTTTCATGGTACAAACTGAACTTAATGCCTTTGTGTGTGTGTGTGTGTATAAATAAAACATTCTTAGATTATGGCATTTGGAAAATTTGTCCACAGAAATACACAATGACAAGTCTAGGGACAATCGGTGGTATGTGAGCAGCAAAAAAGCATGATGTTTACAACCATATTATGTACAAAACCACTGCTCTTTACCAAGAGGATATGGTATGTCTTTTAAAATGGATTATGCATGTGTGTGTGTCTCTAAGAAAAGAGTTGGGAAAGTCACCCACTGGTTTTCTCATGACCCTGGCCTGCACTGAGCATGCTCCTCTGGGGACACAGCACAGAGAGAGACTCCTCTCACTTACGAATATGGGACATATTGATACGCAACACACCCCATATTCAAACCCTAACCAAAATGGCACAAGTGAGAAGCAATGGGGTCTTACAAGCAACTCCAGCTACAAAATGTGATGCTAAAAATTATTTGAACACTCAAATTGTCCATACAAAAAAACATTATAATAACATTTAGCTGAAAAAGGGAAAGGCTGAAGCCACACTGTAAAAAAACTGGCAGCTGTATTTGCCAGAAATTCACTGTAAAAAATACGGTAACCAAGCATCAGGTTTTACGGGATGTAATTTTGATGCCTGTATGTTTATATTATTAAATGATATAAATGTACTTAACCTTCAGAATCTGTAAAAATCTGCTTTCACTTTATAATATATTGTTTTTCAACGTAGTAATTACAGAAAGGCACATGATGACATGAAGTTCATCATATTAGCCTTTTCAAGAGCAATGACCAGTAAACATACAGATACAGTGCTCAGTGTCACTCACTCAAACACTAAACACCATCAGAGTAACACATGTGAAATTAAAATAATGTAATTAACATGAATTAAACTACATCAAATATAACACAGAACACCCCAATGAACATAACTGATACTAAAAATGAGAAGAAACATAACTATTCCTATAAAATATAATGAAATGTGATGGGTCATGCAGGGAATTCTGGGAATGCCCGATTTTTTTTTCCCCATAATTTGAACAATTATTTTCCGTAAAAAGTACATTAACTCTCTTGTTAAACATACATTACTGGTCAAAAGTTTAGGGTCACTTATTCTTTATTATTATTTTTAACATTTAAGTATATTAGTAAAGTCATCAAAACTATGGAAGAACAGAAATGGAACTACAGGAATTGTGTTGTGACTAAAACAATACTTATAGCATCTTCAAAGTAGCCAGCCTTTGCCTAGAATTTGCAGACATGTACTCTTGACATTTTCTCAAACATCTTCTTGAGGTATCACCCTGGGATGCTTTTTAAAGAGTATTGAAGGAGTTCCCATCTATGTTGGGCACTTATTGGAGGCTTTTCTTAATTATTTGGTCCAAGTCATCAATTTCAAAAACTTTTATTTAAATTTTTTATAAAATGTTTGTTTTGTAATGAAATAAATTAATATGGTGGCACAATTAAAAAGCTAATTTCAAATATTTAAGCATACGACTTCAGATAAAACGATTTTTAAGATCATGAGAAACATTTCAGTCAAGTAACCCCAAACTTTTGAATAGCAATGAACATTTTTACATTTAATTATACTTTGTACATCTAAAAAAAAAAAAAAGACTATTTATTTCAACATTTTACTGTAAAATTACCTGTTTTGTCTTTTTAAATATATGATAATTTGTTACCGTATATTTTAAGGTAACTACCCGTTAACCAATTATCGTTTTTTACTGTAACATTTTTACGTTTTTTACTGTTAAAATTATGGACATTTTTACAGCGCAATTCTTTTTATACCTTCTCACCTTAAAATTATATACACATACACAGTTTTAAGGCACAGCAGCCCCTTAGTACACTAGAGCAGAAGGGACTTCTATACGTCTGATCTTTTTCTCTTGGTCTGTTTCTCAGCCATTTGTTCTCCTTGGAATTTAGAAAGTTCGCATCAGCCAGATTTGCTGTTGCTCTTCTTATGAATTTCCTTCTCGCTCTTCCCCCATCCCCCATCCTGTGCACATGCAAGAATCACCCCTGTTGCTGATTGGCTGGAGTATTGTTGTGTGGATCGGTCTGTTCCAATTTGTTTTTGTCACATTTACAGAGCAAGGGATGTGCACAAAAACTAGATTTTTTTTAAGCCCACCCACAGAATGGACAGCTAGCAGACTGTGAGGAGATATTTGCAGAATTTGACAAAGTGTATTGGATTAGAATTACTGAGTGCACCTTTACTTACACACAAAAGTATATTACAAAATATTTTGCGTTTTACAGTAGGCCTTTTTTAATAACAGAATCAAATGAGAATATTCAATTCCTTTCATGTTTTATTAGCAAGAACATTTTTTTATGTACTTTGCCAATGCATTATTTCAGAATAAAACAAATTTAATTCTGAGTCATACATGTATAGGCTACCTGGTCGCAGCTTGCTGAGTGGTCAGGTCCTTCTCAGTCTCTATCGTGTAATGCAGTTTTGTTTTTGACAATGGTTCAGAAGAAAGTGAGTGAGGTGATGCGAAGAGATACGGCAGCTTGCCCATATCTCTCCCACACCTGGTTCACCAATTGCAAGTGAATTCTCCATTCTCCATACAGTATAGCTACTCCCGTGTTTATTATGCCCGGGACATACATCAAGCATAATCATATGTGTGCACTGCTACACACAATTAAGTTTCTGTGCTAGGATGTGCAGTCATCTTACAATTGTTATTTTGCTATCTTTTATTGAAAATCAGATATGTATAGTGTCTTTATCGAGCCACTGTATGTGTTAACATGGAGAAACTTGTTTTCTACAGCATCAGACATTAGAACAGTTGCTATGTTCTGCGTAGGGTTGCAGCAGTATACCAGTTTCACGGTATACCACAGTTTGAAATTTGACGGTTATCATACCATGTACATTTGCTTATCTACGGTATTGAGAAAAAAATGCAACAGGACTGCTCATTTATCGTAAAAGTGTTTTTATTTTTCATTGGATATTTCAGTTAAATTGCATTGGGACCTAACGCGCCTCCACATACATTTAACTTGCTCAGGGTTGCCAGGGATAATAATGGGCTCATATATGTAAATATGTTCTTAAATTTTTTAAAAGTGGAGAGAAAACTTCCTGTAGATTTTGACATCAACAACAAAAATAATGTCACTTGATGCATGTCCTTGTACTGGAAAACCATGAACAAAACTATGCAACATAAAAGGAAATGCAACCCAAAATACATTAAATACAGGTTATGTTTAATCTATGACCGGTCACTTGATGTCCAATGTAAAATCTGTCCTGAAGCAAAACCAGTTGAGAAGCACTGAGTTAAAGCTACAGACAGGAGCAGTCGCGCATCTACAGTATATGTTAACTGTTAATAGGACATTACTTCAAATCCAGTTGAGAAGCACTGAGTTAAAGCTACAGACAGGAGCAGTATATGTTCATTATTAATAATCATAGGACATTACTTCAAAAGCTCACACAGCTGATGTTATTTTTCATTTTTTTAGTTAATTTAACATGCTATGCTAACATGTAAACTAACATGCTTTAGTAATAACATGCTATAGTTACATGCTATTTTTATATGTTTATAATTTGGTTTAGTATTATAATTCTGTTAGCTTTCTTATTCTATTTATTTGATTTATTTTCAAAAGGGAGATTTTTTTTTTTACACATACTTAAATGGTTTCAAGTTTCAATTATAATAAAGTGTTTGCTCAAAAATAAATAAATAAATAAAATAACCCTTCTGTTTTCACTGATAATACTAATTGTGTAATACCATATACCGTGACGGTTATCATACCGTGAAAATCTCATACCGTTGCAACCCTAGTTCTGCGACACGCATATCTAAATATAAATGCAGGACAAACAAAACATTTGGCCTGAAATTACTTAAAGTCAGTGTCTCTAACTAGAGCTTTATCCAAAAGCAGTGCTTTGTCTTGTACATGCTTCCAGAGCAACGTGGGATTACAATAACCTATGATGTTCTTCTGAACTAATTTTACCCCGGCCACCTGGCTTAACATAGCAAACTGCAATAGCGTTTTTTTTTAAACACTATTTCACTCCAGCAGGCTTAGAGAATCCTCAGTTAGTACTAGAAATTAGTTTGTCAGTGAAATGAGTTTGACATCACATCCAGTCCAACCTTACAGTGATCACACGTTGGCAGCCAGCCAGTTAATAATATGTCAAGATTTGAGCTAATGGAAATAATGAGAGATTTTCAAGTTTGATGAACCACATTTTATGCTCCTCATGTTTTCACACATGTTGTATGACAAGATAATAATGAGCTTGGAAGCAAACTTAAAACATCAAGACAAACAGCAAAATGAAATTGTTCCCACTGATTGAAAAGAAGTTGAGTACAGAAACAGCCCAACATACAACATTTAGTATTCCAGAAGGAATTTTTCCAAAACAAGAGAAAAACTAAATAGAAAAAAAAAAAAAAAAAAAGCACAAATATACATATACATATATACGTACACTGGTTTCAGTATATATATATATATATATATATATATATATATATATATATATATATATATATATATATATATATATATATATTCAACTTAAATTTCTGCTTAAACTAGCATCTCTAGTTTAGTTTGATATGCCTCTTTAAAAAATGCATTTGTCTTTCACGTGTCAGCGCGCTGATAAACACGATGCCCACAAACTAGGATGTTGGGACAGTATTCCCTCAAGCTGAAAAAATATGTTAGTTATCTTTAATAACTTCCAACATTAACACATCCGTGGGTCATTTAACTTAATTTTAATATACATATTTTATTTTGTTATACACTGTACAATACAGTTCTATTCATTAACTTTAGTAAATGCATTCCTATATTCACTGGGCATTTTCACATTGAGAATAAATGGCTTCATCAAAAAGCTGAAAATTTTTGTTTTCAAAGGCTTTATATGGAGATAGGATGAAAATAACTTGCATTATGAACTGTTCTGAGACCAGTGCAGACAGCACACTGGAGGTTAAGTCATTCACAAAAAAGGGAGCAAGGGCATTCAATACAAACTTCCTATCAAAAGTTCAGTTTCAGGCTGCTGATGATGTTTGGACCACTCAACATGTTTGGTAGATATGGGACAATGATAATCAGTATAATGAATAACCAACACTCCTGGAAACATAATAAACAATTTGATAATCTTATTTTCTATAGCTTGGTGTTAACTTAGTCCTGCTGTCCACATAAATGAACATTACATTTTTGAAAAACAATTTGCACTAGAATTGTTTTTTTGTGCTTGTTATATAGGTGCTACTAGTTACAAATCAAAAGGGATAAAAAAAATGCAAACAGCAGTCACGCTCAGGTCTCAGGAGGTTAAAGTCAGAAATGTTAATCTTTTAAATGCACTTGCCCAACAAACTCAATATGTTGAGAAGCTTAACTGTCACTGTCAAACTGCCACAACAAACACCAACAGGGTAAATACACTCACCCAGACTTTTTGGGGGCAGTGTAAACTGGCCTATTGCATTAGAATATAACTTTGCCCCAAAAAAAAAAAAAAAACAGGTTATAAGGCGATTGTATCACACTAAAGACATGTCAACACACATTGTTCACTTCTTGTAGCTATACATTTCAAACAGTGAATATTTTACTGTTTATGGATTGGCTCCATTCACTTCTATTGTAAGTACAAAGGCACTCAATGGTTTTCAAACAACCAAACATTTTCTTGAATATTCCAGACAATGTGTGAGAATTTTGCATTAAATGAAAAGAATCTAAGGCAAATTCCACAATACTTCACAGCTAATGACTCGCTTTGTCTTAATCAACACTGATCAATCAATTGTGTCCATTTTTTCTCCAGAATCTAATCAAAGAGCCACTCATGACAATACCCTGCTGTTAACCTATTTCACATAACGTAACCCTTTCCTTCTTTTCCGGGCATGTGAGAGAAGAGGACGCACCTGTGTGTGTGTGTGTGTGTGTGTGTGTGTGTCACTGTAGGTCAGACACATCCTATGACTTAAGACTGCTGCAGCATTACTCAGTCACGTCACTCAAATCCACACAATATCAATTGTTTATAGTTCACACATAGAATAATAATAGGAAAATGACATCACCGCCTAAAAAAAGCAGCTTATTGTATGACTTTATAAGCAGATTTGACCACACCCAGACTGAAACTAGTGTGCCTATGCTAAAGTCAGGTGGCTGTTTTGATAACAGTGTTCTATGAGGGCATGCAATTATACCTGCAGACAAGGTGTCATTAACCAGGTTTGATAAATACTGTAAAATATAATAGGTCATGTTTTTTTCCATAAGTTACATTTTTGAAAAAAATAAATAAATACAAAAAAAGGAAAAATAAAAAATCTGATAAAACGTATTCTGATAAAATACGTACTATTGGCTTGTTGTTGTTTATCAATGGACACAATTTAAATGACAGTTGAGTACAGGCGACAATATCTACATAAATTATTAAAATATTACGTATATAACCAACGCATTTCGCACACAGTAACATTTCAAATAGTTGTGAATAAGCCTCCTACCTGAGATACAGCACAGCAATGTGAATATTGACAGATAGGTGTGAAGTTCTGTTGAAGTTGGCTTCTCCATGGCTCAGCATGTGAGGACTGTCCGTTCTGCGCGCACGCTCGGAAGTATTAACACTGCGCGTGAAGTAGATAAAGGTTATCTACAAACAAATCAATGTGCTGAGGGTCTTTCAAGTGTCCTTCTAAAACGATGTCCTCTTCGATTGAGAGATGTTCAGCGTGGGAAAAGCGGCGCTACATCCAAGCTTGGAATCATTTTTGACTCTTCAGTTGTTTTTAGTGATCCTGGACCGAAAAAGTGTTCGTTTGTTTTTTGCCGTACATCTCAGTATATGCCTTATATTGGTTTCCTAGGCGCTGTAGTTTCTTTACGCACTGCTCTCCGTCATACACAGAGTGCCAGCGGAGAGTCAAGTGAACACTATCAGTAGTTGAAATGTATGCGAGTGGAGCTGTTGCACCTGCACTAGTGTGGAACGCCCCCAGTGAGCAGTGACCACGTCATCACTTCTGCTACAGGTAACTTTAGCAAGGCATGCATGGGATATTCAACACTCCCTCTGTGGTCATTAAAGAGGTCATTCACCCAAAAATGTTAAATTCTGCCTTCATTCGTTCCCCATAACACAAAAGGAGTTTTTTAGACAGATTTTTTTCAGTCACAACTTAATTCACTGCATGGAAAAAAAGAGTAAACTGTCCCTTCAAATGAATGGATGGATGGATGGAATGTTTGATAGACAGACAGACAGACAGACAGACCGACCAACCGACCAAAAATGTAAATTCTCTCATCATTTACTCACCCCCATGCCATACCTGATGTGTATTACTTTCATAATTCTGCTGAACACAAACAATGATTTTTGGAAAATGTCTCTCCTCTGTAGGTCCATACAATGGGAGTACATGGTGATCAAAATTTTGAAGGTCCAAAATGCACATTTAGGCAGCATAAAAGTAATCCATATGACTCCAGTGGTTAAATCAATGTCTTCAGTAGTGATATGATAGGTGTGGTTGAGAAAAAGATCAATATTTAAGTCCATTTTTACCATAAATTCTCCTCCCTGCCCAGTAGGTGGCAATATGCATGAAGAATACAAATCACCAAAAACAAAAGAAGATCAATATAAAAGTGAAAGTGGAGATTTATGGTAAAAAAAGTACATAAATATTGATCTGTTTCTCTCCCACACCTATCATATCACTTATATATATATACTTATGATATACTGTAGATTTAACCACTGAAGTCTTATGGGACAGATTTGTATGTAGCTCACAAATGGACAAAACACAAAATGGAATAGAGCGTACATTTGAGCCATCAAAGAAATTAAGCAAAAGTGGTTACCCGTGTTGAACTTGCTCCTCGGATGCTGACTGAGAGTCAGAGATGCTATGTCAAAGCAACGGTGCAAAACACAACGCAATAGATCTTTTATGTTATTATGAGAAGTGTAACAATAATTTCTGTTCATTATAAAACTGTGGCGGGCCACCACAGTCTAGATCATTAATGAGAATCACTGCTATTTCTACATTTATCTCAAGAACAGGCAACAACAAAGAAAACAATGCCACATTGTGAATGCTTTGGTGGTCTATAAAATAAATAACCATTCAAAATCAACAAATCTTTACACAAAATTGAGAAGGCTGTTCTCTGAATTAATAAAATATTAAACCAACCAATCTTCCATGCAAACTACAATGTAGGCCTATGTTCAGTTGCAACAATTAGGCTAAGTGCGCTCTGTGTATTGAGGTGAAGGGAGCAGGATCATTCTCCTGCTTTTAATATTAAAATGAGATGAACAGTTAAACTTTGAATTCTGAGCTTGTGAAGGCCTTGGACTATTGTATTGAAATGACAATCAGTTGGCTTGCCACATTTTGTGTCACAGGAGTAAGAATCAGTCATTTACTAGGCTATATCTTAAAGCTTTTTTATTCTTGTGACGGGTGACAAGTCGGCTAACATTACTGATATCCAAATATGATTGAATATTAACCACGTAATGCATATTTTTTTGTTTCAGTTGCGTGACAAAGGTACTAGCCTACCAGAGTTCACTCGTTTTTCATTGACGATGGCATCACAACGCTACTTTACGCCAGACTAGCTTGCATGTTGTTAAGATTATTAGAGGGCTATTACCTAAAATAGTCTGGCTGTATTGAGATGTTTTAATAGTGGTTTAATTTCACAACAGTGACAAACAATGATGAAGATAAGGGCAAACACTATCGTTACCTGGCTGTCATCAATAGAGGCAGGTCAGAGATATGTGGCTGATGCTCCACAGGGCACTCGATTTGCATGCGTTAACTGTGTTGTCTGTGAAAAGGGAAGTCAAAAAGGGAGGTGTGGGGGCTCTTGTGGTCTAATGCAGAATTAGAACTCAAATGTAGTTGTCGGGCATTAAAACACACTTTTAATTGAGAATTGATGCAATTGGACAAATTTAAAAACTAAAACATAAAATTAGAAAAAATGTCTTGCAAAAAGATCACTTATCTAGTCAGAGGCCAAAAGGGTAGGTGTTTGAGCACCACCTAGGGCCTGTCTGTGCATGAGTATGCTGACTTTATATGTTTTTTGGAGCTTAAAATTTCTGGCCAGCATTCACTTGCATTGTGTAGGCCTACAGAGCTGAGATATTCTTCTAAAAATCTTTGTTCATGTTCAAGAGAAGAAAGTCATACACATCTGGGATGGAATGAGGGTGAGTAAATGATGAGATAATACTTCTTTTGCAGTGAACTATTTCTCTAAGCTCAATCAACAGCATTTGTGACATAATGTTGATTACAACAAAAATTAATTTAGATTTGGCCCTCATTTTCTTTAAAAAATAAAATAAAAAATAAGAAGTGAATTGGGCCAATTTTTGGAGGTGTTAAAGCCAGATATGTGAAGTTTATACATCTAATCTTCTGTTAAAAATGGTGTATTATTTGAGTTGTACAATAGTTTAATTGGTCATTTTTGCGACAGACTACTGTTCTAGGTGAATGGACTTCTAGTTTTTGTCACCAATATTGCGTTGTAATGGCAACAAAGTTGTATAATTGGATACAACTTTACACAGAAAAGGTTAGTAAGCAAAAAATCATGTTAACATGCATATTGTATACATCTTGTGGCTATACTTTTGAAACAGGGAGTATTTTGACGTTTACAGATTGGCCCCCATTCATTGCCATTGTAAGTGCCTCGCTATAACACTTTAGACTTTAGAAGGAGGGACAAGTCAAAATAAAGTTTTGTAGTAATCACCATTATGCCACAAATGCTGCAATTGAGATTAACTGGTATTGGATGTGGAATATTCCTTTAAACAAATAACCTTCTAATTGATAGTCTAGGTTTTATTATATGTTTATGGTGTTCTTTTTGTAACTACAAATATGGAAAACACTTTATTATAACTTTCATTAGCAAAAGTCATTAGCAACTTTATAAAACTCACAACAGATCAGCATTTCATGTACATTCTCATTATTAATAAATGCCATTTTGATTACAGTCACGGATCACACCATACCACATAGTGTTGGTTGCCCGGGTTGATTTTCCAAGTTCCAATTAACTCTTTAAATGACCCGACTAATGACCAATAAGAACAGCCAGCCTGTGTGTTTTTTTAGAAAGACAAGATGGCACTATTTTTTGTGGTTCTTTTATATCTCTGGATATAATAATGGAACTGGACAGGAAGTGGGGCTTGTCACAGCGGTACAGTGGCATCAGCCCTTGGAGGTGAATACCTCCTCACTCCTGTTTCTTTAGGATGGCATGTTGCCATAGAAACAGGGCTGAGGTGGATGCAGTCCGACAGCTGGATTATTAGGGGCGGATGAACGCAGTTCTGTGATTAGACCCAGGGCTTCTAGGATACGCTTATGTGCTTTTGCAGTCAAAGTTAATATCTTAAATGCACTTAACCAACCCCTGGTAAACTGTAGTAAAAAGGAATGAAATGATAACAAGGAAGCTGGGGTGTATGGCAGAGAACAAACAGTAACATGTCTAAGCTGTAAGCATTATGCAAACATTGGCGAAAATGTCACACCCTGACAGAGAGGGTCATTTCTACTCTTGAAAATTGCTAAAAGACTATTTAAAAATGACAAAAAAACATCACAGAGCACCTTAATGTCATTACAATGTTTGGAGGTCATTCTGTTCTATTGTAACTGGCCATTTAGAGTTGCATAAGCAATGTGAGACCAAAGGTGCACACAAAACAAATTCACACAGCCATTATCATGCCATGCTTCAACAATATCTCAACAGATTCACGCAGGAAGAATAATGATGTAAGCATTAGCTATAGATTGGGAGGGAGAATGCAATTTAGACCCATTCTTTATGACCGCAAGAAGCTCATCTATAAACAACTTTAAGATAAGCATTTAAACTATGCAAATTAAGTAACTAATTGAGAGTTGAAGGGTTTTCTCAACCAAAAATGAAAATTCACTCATGTTGTTCCAAACCTCTATGACTTCTGTGTAACACAATAGATATTCTCAGCCTCTGTCACTATTATCTTTCATTGTGTGAAAAAAAAGACACAATGAAAGTACATGTTGACTTATGCTTTCAGTCCCTAACATCTCCTTTAGTGTTTCACGAAAGAAAGTAAGTTATACAGGTTTGGAACAACAGAATAACAGAATTTTCATTTTATCGTTGATCTTTCCATTTAAAGATGTAAAATAAATATGCACCTTATTATGTTTTGTGCAATTAAAGCAATTACATTCTGCTAGCTCAAGATATAGTCATCATATATGCACCACTTCTACAATCCAGTGAAATAAATCAATTAAACAAATAACTGTAACAGTAACAAATATGACAACCCCCTTAGGGAGGTTAATAGTGTTCAAACCTCTATAGGGCCTTTTTTTTCCTGGCCAAGAGAGATACTCATCTCATATGACAGTCTAAGCAGGGAAATTAGACTGCGTTTAAATAATTTATTCTCTCTGCGAATGCTTGACCAATGCCAGCACTCCTCTCAAGAAAAGGCGAGGTTTACTACATATACAGTGTTATATGAAAAGTGGATGCTCTACTAAATAATCACCATAATGTAAGGCTCAAACTACCACCTTCTGATGTGAGAGGCATAATGCATTGCAGTAAAGTTAAAATGAACTAACATATTGCAAGTTTTATTGCATAAAGGTTATAAATTGCATTTATGGCCATGGCCTACTACCAAGTTTGACAAGTACATTCCAACATGCACTACTACTTATAGGAGGACCCTAAGTACAGTTGAAGTCAGAAGTTTACATACACTTAGGTTGAAGTCATTAAAACTAATTTTGTATCCACTCTACAGATTTAATATTAGCTTTAATATTAGTTTTGGCAAGTCATTTAGGACATCTACATTGAGCATTACTTGAGTAATTTGTTCCAACAACTGTTTACAGACAGATTGTTCCACTTTTAATTGACTATATCACAATTTCAGTGGGTCACAAGTTTACATACACTAAGTTAACTGTACCTTTAAGCAGCTTGAAAAATTCCAGAAATTGTTGTCAAACCTTGCTTGACATCATGGGAAAATCAAAAGAAATCAGCCAAGACCTCAGAAAAAAATTGTGGATCTCCACAAGGCTGGTTCATTCTTGGGAGCAAATTTCAAATGCCTGAAGGTACAAACAATCTGTACAAACAATAGTACGTCAGTATATACACCATGGGACCAAGCAGCCATCACACCACTCAGGAAGGAGATGAACGTAGTTTGGTGTGAAAAGTGTAAATCAATCCCTGAACAACAGCAAAGGACCTTGTGAAGATGCTGGAGGAAACAGATAGACAAGTATCCTGAAAGGCTGCTCAGCAAAGAAGCAGTAACTGCTCCAAAACTGCCATTAAAAAGCCAGCCTACCGGGGGACAAAGATCTTACTTTTTGGAGAAATGTCCTCTGGTCTGATGAAACATAAATTGAACTGTTTGGCCATAATGATCATCGTTATGTTTGGAGGAAAAAGGGTGAGGCTTGCAAGCCAAAGAGCACACATCTCAACTGTGAAGCATGGGGGTGGCAGCATCATTTTGTGGGGGTGCTTTGCTGCAGGAGGGACTGGTGCACTTCATGTGGAAGGAAATGTATGTGGATATATTGAAGCAAAATCTCAAGACATCAGCCATGAAGTAGAAGCTCGGTCGCAAATGGGTCTTCCAAATGGACAGCGACCCCAAGCATACCTCCAAAGTTGTGGCAAAATGGTTTAAGGACAACAAAATCAAGGTATTGGAGTGACCATCACAAAGCCCTGATCTCAATCTGACAGAAAATGTTTAGGTAGAACTGAAAAAGTGTGTGCGAACAAGGAGGCCAACAAACCTGACTCAGTTAAACCAGTTCTGTCTGGAGGAATGGGCCAAAATTCTAACAACTTATTATGAGAAGCTTGTGGAAGGCTACCCAAAACATTTGAACCAAGTTAAACAGGCAATGCTACCAAATACTAACAAATTGCATGTAAACTTCTGACCCACTGGGAATGTGATGAAAGAAATAAAAGCTGAAAGAAATCATTCTCTCTACTATTATTCTGACATTTCACAGACATTTCATTTGGCTGAGGTGTATTTAAACTTCTGACTTCAACTGTAATCTAATACATAATTTACTATTCTAGAATGTGATATTAACTGACACTATTTATTAAGACTGTATCTGGAGTTTCCCCACAAAGCTTTACTGTCACCTGCTGGAGAAATAACTCACTACATGCTCATCTGATATTAAAGATAATAATTTATTAAAGATCAATTAAATATTTAACAATGTTTTCAATCACTTTCTTGAACTGCGAACCTGCAACTGAGCTTCAATATAAGACAGCAGACTTAGTTTAACATTGAAACCCCCAAGAATAAATACAATTTAGATGTAATTTGTAAATGGGAAGTGAACAACAGTTCTCCATTTCTTTAATTAATTTGTTTGTCTTTCCAAACATGTAAACAAGACTGTGACCTTGAAACATTCATACATAAAGACACAATGTGATCTCAAAAATAAAAAACAGATATTGATCAACTGCATATGAAAACATTCTTTGAATGTTATAATTGGAAATGCTGGAATGCTTGACAATATCAATATATACTCTTTTATATATACAGTGCATCCGGAAAGTATTCACAGGGCTTCACTTTTTCCACATTTTGTTATGTTACAGCCTTATTCCAAAATGGATTAAATTAATTATTTTCCTCAAAATTCTACAAACAATACCCCATAATGACAACATGAAAGAAGTTTGAAATCTTTGCAAATTTATTAAAAATAAAAAAATAATAAAATCACATGTACATTGCTGCATTAATCTTTCCCTCAACCCTGACTAGTCTCCCAGTTCCTGCCATTGAAAAACATCCCCACAGCGAAGAGTTCAATCTTGGATTCATCAGACCAGAGAATTTAGTTTCTCATGGTTTGAGAGTCCTTCAGGTGCCTTTTGGCAAACTCCAGGCAGGCTGTCATGTGCCTTTTACTGAGGAGTGGCTTCCGTCTGGCCACTCTACCATACAGGCCTGATTGGTGGAGTGCTGCAGAGATGGTTGTTCTTCTGGAAGGTTCTCCTCTCTCAACAGAGAAACATTGGAGCTCTGTCAGAGTGACCATCGGGTTCCTGGTCACCTCCCTGACTAAGGCCCTTCTCCACTGAATGCTCAGTTTAGCCGGGCAGCCAGCTCTAGGAAGAGTCCTGGTGGTTCCAAACTTCTTCTATTTACGGATGATGGAGGCCACTGTGCTCATTGGGACCTTCAATGCTGCAAAAACATTTCTGTACCCTTCCCCAGATCTGTGCATCAATACAATCCTGTATCAGACCTCATGGCTTGGTTTATGCTCTGATATACACTGTTAACTCTGGGCCCTTATAAAGACAGGTGTGAGCCTTTCCAAATCATGTCCAGTCAACTGAATTTACCACAGGTGGACTCCAATCAAGTTTTAGAAACATCTCAAGGATGATCAGTGGAAACAGGATACACCTGAGCTCAATTTTGAGTGTCATGGCAAAGGCTGTGAATACTTCTGTACATGTGATTTTTTTCGTTTTATATTTTTAATAAATTTGCAAAGATTTCAAACAAACTTCTTTCAAGTTGTCATTATGGGGTATTTTTTGTAGAATTTTGAGGAAAATAATAAATTTAATCCATTTTGGAATAAGCCTGTAACAACAAAATGTGGAAAAAGTGAAGCGCTGTGAATACATTCCGGATGCACTGTATATATATATATACTCTTAAATATATATTATAGATAGATAGACAGATAGATAGATAGATTTTATACTTAATTCATTCTTGTTGAGAATTCTTTCTATTTTCAGTTCCTGTATTGGATCTTGGTTTCACTGGCTGGAAAAAGTTAAAGAAATATTTTGGGTTCAATACAAGTTAAGCTGAATTGCAGCATTTGTGGCATAATGTTGATAACCACAAAACAAAACATTTGACTCGTCCCTCCTTTTCTTTAAAAAGAAGAAAAATCGATGTTACAGTGAGAACCTTACAATGGAATTGAATGGGGCAAATTTTTGGAGGGTTTAAAGGCAGAAATGTGAAGTTTATAATTCTATAAAAGCACTTACATTAGTATGGGGGTGTTAGTAATCAACATTATGCCACAAATGCTGTCGATTGCACTTAACTTGTACTGAACCCAGAATATTCCTTTAAATAAAGGCAGTTTGAAAATAAACAGACCCAACCCTCTGGATATCATCTACATCAACTAACAAAAGCTTTTGCTCCCTGATAATGACAATTGCCACTGCAGATGAGAGTACCATTCCTACTGGAACAGACTGTGCCCAAAATACCACATAAATACTTTTAAGTTCAAGAATTTCTTGAGGTCAGTTTAAAGGGATAATTCACCCGAAAATGATAATTCTATCATTTTTTATTCATCCTCAAGTTGTTCCAAACTGGTATGACTTTCTTTTTTCAATTGAACACAAAAGCAGATGTTAGGCAGAATGTTAGCCTCAGTCAGGAAGAATGAAAGTCATATGGGGTTGTAACAACATGAAGGTAAGTGAATGATATGACAGAATCTGAATTTTTGGGTGAACTATCCCTTTCCTATAGCTCTGTTTCAATATCCTGGCTTTAAAGAGCGTTAACCATTACAGTGCTTCCTTCTTTTTGAACTTTAATGAATAACCAATTGCAGTCTCTATACATTCCACTAAAGATCCGGCAGAGAGAAAGTCCAGCTCCACCTCAATGAATTTAATGTAGATGGGTAATCCAGAAAGGGTGCCCTCTCTGGCCTGGCCTGTGCAGTTTTCCTGCAGGAATCTGGTTATGGCTGAGGGCTCTCCTTGGCTATAGTGTTTACCTGAAGCCTGAAAGTGCTGAAACAGACACTGCTGTAGTGTCCTCTCCTCTGCAATGCCGAGGTAACAGTAAGTGACTTTGGCTGATGTCCTCTCCTCCTTTTTCTTACTCTCACAATGATCCACCTCCTCCTCTTCCTGTGAGGGGGAGGACTTGTCCTCTGTGTAAGACGAATTGGACATACTCGTCTCCTCGTAGCCTATCGCATATAGGCCATATGTTTTTGGGATGCCCCCTGGCAGGAGGTACTGCGAACCATTACTGCAACCTGTCGCTCTGGTCTGTGCAATTGGGATCCAGTCTACTTCCAGATGCAGTTCCAAACAGCGAGCTTCACTAATAGTGATGTCCAGGAACTTATAATATACATTTTTCCAGTTCATCTTCTGCACCTTGGTCATGATAACCCTGCCCTCCGCCTTCTCAGGATTGAAGTATTCCCGTAGTCGCTTTCCCAGAGGGACCTGCGAGCTGATCTCTGCGTAGTGGTAGCGGATATCTTCTCGCCACCGCGTGTTGTAGCCCACTCCAAAGATGGCTAGCTTATTGGACAGGTGAAGGCGGGAGAAATCAGTCCATGTTTGAAAGTGCTCCCATTTGACCTCCACTGACTCCAAGATACGCATCACATTCTGCATTACTTCTTTACGTCTGTTGAAAGAACAGTGGTGAAAAAGATGAGGAATAAGTAGTATACATATTTCTGTATTAAAGGTAAATTACTGAATTCTGGGATTTTTTTTTATCGACATCTGTGGTTGAAAAAAATACAATTGCAAGGAAATTACTTGCAGAGGAACTTCCCAAAAATCAACTTATTCAAAAAAATATGACAATGCATGAAAACCGTGTTTACATGAGATTTGAAATCATCGGATTTTTCTTGACTTTTCAAATCGAAATGAAAACAGACATGCTCACAACACTTGCTCACATTGGATAAGCCGGTAAGAACAGCAGTAAATGTGTGAAAATCGGGGGTTATGGCCAAAAATCCACGTGTGCTGATTGGTTTTTGTTTAAACTGTTTAACTGTTGACCTTAACCCAATAAAGGAAAACTTTTAAGGCATTTACATCCTGCATGTTTTTTGTTGTTGTTGTTTTTTACACATCAATTTTGCTTCTGCATTGTGCAGATTAACATCTGCAGGGGTTTGAGCAATTCTAAATAGCTACACCAAATATAGTCACTGATTGTAAGAAGATAGTCCTACAAGACGTATTTCAGAAAATATTTTGTCTGACATTCTTTTAAACAATATTTATCTGGAAACAGAATACTGGTTTGAACTTACTGGGACTGCTCAGATGGCTCCAGTCTTTTCTGAAGAACTCTGGCCTTTGGAAGCTGGTTCTCCTCTGTGGAAGATAAGATTGAATTGTATTATTATATAAAGTACTGACAACATTTTAATATTAACATAAACATACAAATATTGTCATTTAGAGCATTTATTTGCAGAAAATTGACAACTGGTCAAAAATAACAAAAAAGATACATTGTTTTCAGACCTCGAATAATGCAAAGAAAACAGGTTCATATTAATTTTTAAACAACACAATACTAATGTTTTAACTCAGGAACAGTTCAGAAATCAATAGTTGGTGGAATAACTGAAGCAGCTTTCATGCATCTTGGCATGCTCTCTACCAGTCTTTCACTTTGCTTTTGGGTGACTTTATGCCATTCCTGGTGCAAAATTACAAGCAGCTCGACTTTGTTTGATGCTTGTGGCCATCCACCTTCCTCTTTATCACATTCCAGAGGTTTTCAATGGGGTTAATGTCTGGAGATTGGGCTGGCCATGACAGGGTATTGATCTGGAGCTCCTCCATCCAAACCTTGATTGACCTGGCTGTGTGGCATGGAGCATTGTCATGCTGGATAAACCAATCCTCAGAGTTGGGGAACATTGTCAGAGCAGCAGCATGCAAGGTTTGCAATCTGCATTTTTACATTTTCAATAAAACATCATTTAATATATTTTTTAAGCTATTTAAATTATGGGGACACTGGAAATGTCCTCATAAACCAAATTTATAGCATAATACCCTTGTAATTACCAGTTTGTAACCTAAAAAAATTGTCTTCATAAACCACATAAACATGCCCACACACGCGAGATGAAGCAGCACAGATGGCAGTTCAAAGTTACAGAGGTTTTTTTTACTTCTACAAGAATGAACAGAGTTTGGAGGTTAGTGAAACTAGTGAAACTGGTGTAACTGGTGTTTTTGATCAAAGTGATAAAAAAATCTTATTTAACCACCATCTTTAAACATTTACTGTCTCCAACATCTACATTTACCATCACGCTAGTATCTGTCAATGACACCATATGGAAAATGACCAACAGTCTACAGATTAAGAAATAAAGACAATTCTAAATGTAAAGATAATAATAATCAGAACAAATAAGCCTAATAAATTCTCTTGTGATCACAAAATATAATGACAAATGTGTGATCTTATCGAATTTGTATTGTGTTTGTATTACATTTTGGCAATACAGTTTATGCTGCCTAAAGAAAATGAAATAGAACTCAATTTTAGGTTCAAGGTGAACATGTCTTGTATTACTTTATGATTTAATCACTTTCATCTTGTATCTTTAAAACAGATATATATTACTGAACCTGCAGATTTCCGTTAACAATGCATGTCAACTGCGTGGAAATGAAGGGAACTAACATCACAGCAACTCATGAGATGATCGGAGATCATTTGCAACATTCTCAAAGACGACATTATTCTTGTAAACAGTTTTCAGATGAATGAAAAAGGCAAAAAAAAATTTTAAAAATCTTTACATGTGCTTGATAAATCTCTGAACAAACATCGAATCAGACACAAGCATTGATGGCTTTTCTTTTATCTGTTCTTAAAAATATAATAAAGTGTGTTTCTTCAAGCACTTCTTTGTGACTAACAGCATTTTTTGGTAAAAAAAATAAAATAAACTACATTTGGATGAGGAGCTTGCGCTCTGGATTCAGCCTTGTTGCATTTTGCGGGTAGTGAGTGCTAGTATCACACCCTTGGGCTCCTGTTTAAAATATTTGGCGACTTCCCAGATCTATGGTTTTACCATTTCTCGATATTGTTGTTCATCCTCTGTCAATGAGTGTTGCAATCAGCATTGTGATCTTTGTAAGATAACATCGTCCTATCTCCAAGCCCTAAAATATATATATATATATATATATATATATATATATATATATATATTGCATTCACCTGTCTCTATGTCTCCTTCATTGAAGGCTGCAGAAAGGTCCTGATTGCACCAGTCTTCCTGAGAATAGTCCTCCATAGTACTGCCATCCGACTCCATCTCCTGGTACAGCCCGCTACTGTTGATCAGCACAGGCTGACAGCTCTGGGAATCCCAGCCACCCTGCCCAAAAACCTTCTCCAGCTGCTCAATGGAGTAACTGCTCTTCCTTTTCCCAATACCATGCTCCTTCACCCGGCTGTAGCACCGTCTTAGTGTCTGCAGAGGACAACAAAGAACAAGATTATGTTTATAATAATGGTATCACAAGCATGATGACACACTGTATTTAGACTGATATGTAAATGAGACATATTACAGACTATGCATCACAGATGTCAGAATTAATAAAATAATTGGTTATCTAGTTAGTAGACTTGATCGGACAGTCCCAACAAACTAGTGCCCCGAACCACTACCTGATGTTTTGATTTGACATCTTAACTAAGTTTTATCAAACTGGGATCAGTGGAACCCCAAGGGTGCACAAGGTGGTACTAAGGGGTCTGTGTAAAATTTCAGAGAGAAAAAAATAACATTATTTAAAAGATTACTGACTACAGTCTTTGACATTATTACCGTCTCATTTTGAATCCATGAGATTAATAGCAATTATTATATTCTATTGACAGCCAGAAATAAAAACGATCAGAAATAAAAAACAAACCTGCATAGAATTCCATAGGCATTATATTGGGGGGTTCTTATTTGTAAGAAATGCACTTCACTATTATCTTTAAAGCTGCTTTGAAACAATATTTATGGTGAAAAGCACTATACAAATACATTTAAACTGAATATAATATGTTTCTCTTCAGGTTTAAACATATTACATTGCTATAACAGAAAAAACAGACACACTGTCAATATATAAAAAGTTAATGTTTTCCATATATTTTTTTTATTAATGATTTTGTTTTAGTACAATATGTCACTAATAAAAGTAAATTATTTAATTTGCAAACATATATTTAAAATACAGTATGTTTACTATTTTTCTCAAACAGGGGTTAAGTTGCAAGGGCATAATCATATTTGGGGGTCCTTGGCATCAACAAAACAAGCTTCCCTATTCACAGGACAAGTCTGATCCTTAACTAAGTGACAGCCACCAGTTCTGACTAAAACGCTTGAGATGAGGCCACAGCCTGATGTTTTCATTTCGACAGCTTAACCAAAGCACTGTGGTGCAGAGACAAACTGCCAAATAAACATGACAACAAGTATCTAATCATATTTTATGAACCGTCATGCCTTTAAATGTCTTATTTACCTTCATCCTCTCTCGACACTGGGATGGGGTCCTTTCGTAGCCCAGCTCTGACAGCGCTCTGGACACCCGCTCGTACATCGCTGGTCCAGGCGCCTTGCCAGAAAACACCGTCCCAGCCACCTCCAGCTGCTGCATCCGCGCCTCAGCCAGCCTCTCGTTGCCCCACACAGCTATAAGGGCGTTCGTTTCGGACGGTGTCCAAGACATGCCTCGGCAGGCGGTGAAGCTGTTGGAGGCAGAGGCCGATCCACTCCGGCCTATGCACCCCGACAGAGAGACCCCGACGTTCAGAGGAGAGAATCTGTTTGGGGTGGAGGGGTTGGAATGGTATTGGTTGCTGTCACTAAGATCTTCTGATTCCGGGGAGGGAATCTCGGTTTTGGGAATCTTGAGCGGCACTGACAGATCAGGAGAACCCTCAGCGTTACTGGGGGCCGCCATCTTGCCTCTGTTGCTAAGGGGAGGGGGGAGGAAGGAGGCGCGTGAGCGACGCGCGAGCGCGCTCTCCAAGCTCGATTGACAGCTTGTTTGACAGATTGGTCGTTCTGTAAAACTTCATAGAAAGTCATATAAGATTAATTTATAATAAAAGGCAAAATGTTTGCATCCGTTGAAGTATCTAACCGAAGTCTCTCTCCTATTAATATAATATTATGCATACTATTTTAATTTTCATGTAATAATTATATTCTGGGGAAAGCCCCTCTTATTGAAATATACGCCCCTTTATAGATGTCGATTTTCCCCTTCCATACATGTACTAATATTACCTTCACAAAAGAAACTGCCACACTTCTGGCCACTAGGCGGGGTTGCTAATCCACTTTACACCTGGTTAGTTTATCGTGTAGTTAAATTGTCAATTGGCAGTTGTTTTTCTATCCATAATGAATACAGGAAAATGTGTAAACACTGTCAACATTGCATTCAATCTGTTATAAAGGTTTGGAATGTTTTTAACTAATAGTAATGAATCAGTAAAGAATTTAAAAATGTACTTTATGTAAAAAATATATATATAATTAAATAGAAATCTATATATAATTTTGGTATAATTTTTTTCGGAATTATATTGATTGTGACAAATTATGGGACTCTTGGCCTAAGAAACTGATAAAAAAAAAATCACAAAAAACTTGAGCTAAAAATGAACTTTATTCTTATTTTTCTGATTTGACATTATATATCTCAGCGTATAAATAAGGTAACTCTGAAAAACAGCACTTGTTTTGTTCCTAGTCATGCCACCATGTAATTTATCAGTAAATTTTGCAGTACTACAAAACAATGCAAAGTTATACCATTACATGTCCAAAAGTCTCTCCAAATAAATTACACATAATAAATGTACATAAGAACTAATTACACATGAAAATAGAATGACTAAAGTTATGCTCTCTCACCAAAGCATGCAGGAATAATAACAAGATCTCATTCAGTTCCATTTTGTGTCATTTGAGCCATCACTGGGTCTGTGAAATATACTTGGTGCCATCTCCTGGTGGTCATACGTAATTAGAGTGAACAATCCTCTCTGCCCATATTTGGATATGGTTGTAGTGATCAAAATCATAATGGACCTGTTTCACAGACCTATTATGACACATTTCCACCTTCTTTAACAATGTAAATGTGGCAAACTTTTTTACATTTCCAATTTTAAAAATATGTAGTGTAAATTTATTGGATTGTACTTTGTATTATATTACCCTGGAATACTTAAATAAATAAAATAAAAATCAGTTACCACAGCTGTATTGAGGCTTCTAACATAGCTGCTGAGGAAGAGACAGTTAAATATTTCTCTCTTCTTACTGCTGTTATCCAGCAATCTATAGTTGTATCTGTTTATGCAAAGCTGTGAAAGCGTAATTGTAGTAATTGAGCAAGTGGCAGGGTTGGAGAGTAATGGAATACATGTAATGGGATTACAAATTTAAAATACAAAATATAAGTAACTGTATTCCACTACAGTTACAATTTAAATAATTGGTCATTAGAATACAGTTACATTCAAAAAATATTTTGATTACTTGAGATATTACTTTGCGTTTTATTGTCATTTGTTTAATTTAATATTTAGCCCTTTCAGATGGAAAACATTTATACATATAAATTAAGCTGTTCCGTATTACCGAACTCTACCTGTTCGTACCTGAAAGAACACAGGACGAAACCAGCTCAACACAGAGATTGCAAAATCTTGCAAAGGTATTGGGTGTTGCCCAGCCCACTGCTCTGCAGATGTCTGCTAGACAGGTGCCATTGGCCAGTGCCCACAAGGATGCCATACTCCTTGTAGAGTGTGCTCGAACCCGCAAGGGGGGCCTGGGTCTGGTAGTCCAATGCGATGGCATCCATGATGCAGTGGGCAAGCCTCTGTTTGGAGACAGTGTTCCCTTTCCACTGTCCACCAAAGCAGACAAAGAGTTGCACAGAGCGTCTCAAGCTCTGCATGCGATCCAAGTAGATGAGCAAAGCATGCACCAGAAACAGCAACGATAATGCTGGGTCTGCCTCCTCCTGGCGCAGTGCTTATAGGCTCACCACCTGACCCCTAAAAGGGGTTGTGGGAACCTTGGGCACATAGACCGGTTTTGGTCTCAGGACCACGTGATAGTCTTCCGGACCAAACTCTAGGCACGTTTTGTACCAGCTCCATAGCGGACATCTCTCTCCCTGGGTCGTCTGTCTCAGGGGCGCTTAGGAGCCTTCCAGGTCCTTGTGCCAGACTGTGTGGCAGGGGCGTCCGCTTCCTGCGGGGGGCTCTACGCTGGGGCCGAGAACTGGGCTCGGGTTGTGGCGAGCCGCCTAGGCTTTTGCTGTCACAGGGCAATGCCCTCGATGAGCAGACGGGGTACGGGATCCTGAGCCATGCTGGGGCAAGATGTGCTGTATAGCCCCTGTCTTCTTCTTCACCACCGAGAGGTCCGCAGGGATTTACCCTCGTACCCATAGGTAGAAGGCGCAGTGTGTGGGGGGAAGCCGCCGGAATGTGCCGTATATCCAACAGCCTACGCTTCTTTCAGAGGTGAATGGAACAGCAGTAGTATTCAGCTAGCTGACACACAACCGCTCAGCTCCAAAGAAAAAATCTGAATGAGAGTGTACATTCCTTCTCCGTTTATACCCGTATGTCCTTGGTAGTGGCATGCAAATTCCACTCACCAATTCCCATTAGCCTTTGCTCAAAGATTGAAGTGTTTCGGGGCTCTCAAGAGTGACCCCTAGTGTCACTACATCGACACAACTTCGAGTGAGTGGCTGAAGGGGAACTTATTGAGATACAAATCTACACTGCATTGAAACATTTTGTTGTTTACAGTGGCCCAGATCTCAACCGGTACTCTTTTCCCTTTTGCTTGAACCACTCCTTAAGTGTCCCATAAGGTGTTAATGATGCTGTTGAGTTAACTTTTGTTGAAAAAAATCTTCTATATGGTTACTCTACTGGTCTATAGCTTCACCAGCTGTTCACGTGATTAATCAGATTGTCTATAAGAGGTCAGAGGTTATGACCTGTCCAGGGAATGGTGAACTGTTCTGACACCATTTTCTGTCCATAGTTGGATGTTTTTTGACAACTTCTTTGTGTTTGATGTCTGCTAAAGGTTAGATGTAGTGCCGGGAGACAGTGTAACCTTTTAAAAACCCAAAGATCTCTCCTAGCCAGGCAACTTTAATAAACATTTTAAAAGTAGCAGAAAGGCAATAGGTTAATGCAAAAAACAAAAAAAACAACAAAAAAAACACCATATGGACATGGAATTTGTATCCTAATAAGCAGTTACATTATGCAGATACACATTATAAATCCTTACCTGATCCTATATAGTCATAAAATAAACTATTGTGTTACAAAAATATGATACAGAAGAACAGCTTATATTTGCTTTTATTTTACAAACCACAAATTAGGAGCAAACTCATGTGGATGATTCAATTGTTGATGAATTTAGCCTACAGAAATAATTTCCTATCAAGATGCATTATAATAGAATCCTTCAACCATGATGAATACAAATCATAAAGAGCCACAAACCATATTGTAAAGATTGTCTCTGTACTACAAAATTGGACATAATATTTGTGAATGCAAATATAAAATGGGAACCTCTTAGCGTATGCATATTATACCCTACAGACATGCACTGCCATACCTACAGCTTAATAAGGGGATGGTTATGTTTGCTCATGATCAGTACCATGGCCTTCTGATTAGACTCACTCCAGAGGCATTTCAAAATGCCTTGCCGACATTAAGAGGACCACTTCTTAGTCAGATCACATAGTAACTCACCTCAAATCAAGCCTGCACTTTTTATCATCAGTGAAGTTGCGAAAGCCTTTAAATGGCTGAATGTGAAAGAAATACTAATGACCCTCTAAAGCATAAAGGGGCGCTGAGAAAGCTAAGATAATTACAATTATTATTTCATAATTTAGCATTTTAGCAAATATGCTTCAAGCATTTAAGTGAATTTGTGTCTGAAAGATTGCTTTTAGGATTGGCAGTCAAAATACCTTTGCGTTTCATAAAGCACAGAATGCTTATTTGCATAATGTCTAATGGGCAGAGATATTTCAGGGTATCCCCACAATCAAAAATACACACGTGCATTCACTGTCAATTAGACCAAATTGTGATTTTACCTCATTTTGGAGATGAGAATATTTTCATAAACAACCTCTTCATGTCCTGATGGTTGCTGTTGCCACTGTTGCCAGGCATCAATTTTCTTCTTGTTGGGGTGTTAGATGTACCGGGTGTCCATACTGACGGACCCCCTACAGCAGGGCTCTTCAACTACTTTCTTGAGGGGGCCAGATTATCCAGAAGAAAAATTGTCGGGGGCCAAATTTTTACAGTATTTATCTTAGCTAACAATCATCGCAAGTATGTCATTCAACTAGCACAGGATATACTGTATATTGAGTTAAATTAAGTTCTCTCATAGGATCTGGCTGAAGAACAAACATGTCTTATACTCTTAACTAACAAATAATTTTTTATCAACTTTATTTTGACAAAACTAAACATAAAATTATTTTGACATTTTGGGGCTATTTTGCAAATGATTAAAACATTGATGTGAAACATTTTGACTTGCTAAAGCCCTGTAACAATATCAACCCACATATGAAAACTATGGTCATATAAAAATGTCATGTTTACTTCAGAATGCATTTAAATGTAATTTTCTTTTTAGATAAAAAGTGCTAACAATTTCTATTCTTCTATTTTCTCTATTAATCTATTATCTATTATCTAATATAATCCTATTCAGTGAGGAAAAAAATAGTCCTGTAAATATTGTGAAGCACACAATATCCAGTGCAGGAGCCAGAATCTTGTGTAGGAAAACATTGGCAAAAGAAGAACAAACTGAGTTGGTGCTGTTCGTGATTGAGAGGGCTGACTCACAGCTGTGTACAGAACCAAACATAATCAGGATATTTGCAGGTTCATTTTCATGTTATCATTTGTTTTCCAAGCCCTACAGACCCTGAACCGTTGAGACACATTCGTTTGACACTTCAAGAATAGTGAATATAATAGTGAAATGTTCAGCGCAATTCTTTGAACGTTAAATTTTCATACTAATGTGCATATGTGCTGACAACATTTCTGTCACAACTGTGGTTCTAATTGTTTACATCTGGCTAAGCAAATTTATATAAAGACATTTGACATACGCTATCAAATACAGACAGTTTGACCAGAAAACAGTCGGAGGGCCAAACAAAGATGAATGGCGAGCCGGATTTGGCCTGAGGGCCACCAGTTTACTAGCCATGCCCTACAGGGTCACAGATATGCTACTGGTCCCAATGTGTGCCAAGATTCTTCTTGCAACACCCTACCATACTTTCACCTCTAAAACAAACAAACCCCAAAAGCCTATAACTTTTAGTATATCTTTCACTATAAATTGCCATTTGGAATTTGGAACATGTTGATTCTAGATTCTTAATGAAATGGAGATCCAAAGAGCAAATTCTGTGGTGATACTGATGCAAGCTTTACTCTTATATCAAGTGAGTCATCAATGGATGGGAGCTTTTTACACCCTTCTACAAATTCTGTTTCATCTCATCTCCCTCGACTGGCTTTAGATCAGATCATTATCACTGTGGCGTGAATGATCATTAGATTCACTCAGTGGCATGGCTGATTGCAGCACCTGCAGACTTCTCTCTATTTCGCCTTAGTAAAACTCACAGAAATACTGAAATATGTGCATTTTTTTATTATCTGCACTTTGTGTTATACATGATATTAAAAGGGTTATTTAACCTGTTGATACGCACCCCCTTTTTGAGCACAAACCATGAAAATGACATACCTGAACTTAAATGGTTGTATTTACTGGACCCTTTGGACTATGGACACAGTTGAATACCAGAAAGACACTTTGGGCTTTATTTCCCAAGTTTCAGAATTAATATATGATGTTATTTTTTTAAAGATAGAGAAGCTGAAGTTTATAGTAATGGAAATATTTTGTGCAGAACATGTATTTATAATCTAAAAAAACAACCCAGAAATACAATGTTCTCAAGGTCACAAGTCTTAAGAAATTGAAAATGATCTAACAAAAAACTAGGTTCCTGCAAGCTTTTTTCTCTGTAAAATCGCTGGAAGTGTACAGAGTAAAATTAAGGCTCTGCCTTTCAAGACGACACAAAATATGACTGCACTGCTTGGCTATTATGTATAAAACTATGCCGCATTTTTAAAAATAGACTTTGGAGACAAGCTTGTTTTGTTTACGAGACTCTAATATTTAAGATAATATACAGTTTTCCTCAAAATTCTACAAAAAACATTCTAAAAAATGAAAAAAATCACATGTACATAAGTATTCACAGCCTTTTCCATGACACTCGAAATTGAGTTCAGGTGCATCCTGTTTCCACTGATCATCCTTGAGATGTTTCTACAACTTGATTGGAGTCCAATAACATTGTCATTTCTGCAACAACTCAAATTATGTTTTATTTTGTGGTGGAAATGACATTTTAAAAATGTATTGGAATGAAATGACATCATCATTTGTCTAACTGAGACAGCCAAGTACACTTATTAGCTGCAACATATTTTTTTTTTTGGTGGAAATGACTACAACTGAGGGACAGTAATAATTTTTGTAAAAGTGTATATTAATCATTTTCACAATGATGCTTTATTATTATTTGACTCATTGTTTAGACTATCATAGATTTAATATGTAGTTAATCATATATTGGTATGATATTGGTATGATGGATTTTCATATTTTATGATTTCAAGTCTGAGACACAGGTAAAACCAAAATATATAATATATATGTCATTTGAAAAGTTGCAAAAATAAAACGATAGAAGGCATGATAAAAAGTTTCAAAGAGAGTTTTAATGGACACATAATAAGCAACCTCTAGTTGGCGAAACACCCATTTATTGTTTACAAACCTTATGATTTATGTAAATTGGTGATCATTCGCTACCTTGAGTGGAAAACTACTTCAACATCCTCATGGTGCATAATGAATACAAAAACAGACAAATTAAAATGACACCACATGCCAGAGAAATTCATACGGATAGCTTCCTTTAGTTCATTATGATAGTCCGTCATCCCAAATTCTCCAAACAAAAGCCTCTTATGCCCATCAGGCAAAGATGAGGCCTCTTAACTCGGCCACCCACCGTCCCGATGAGAATTTACCTCAGCACCGCTCACAGCTGAGACCTGCCCCCTTGGGAGCACCTCCAGCACCGAGGCCCAGGTGTCTCCCCTCAGTCAGACGCCAAGGTAATTCAGCTGCGGCTCCAAAACACACGCGCACCCTCATCAACGTGGCCTCACAAGAGAGCAACTTTACATTATAGACTTGTCTCATTAGAGTACGATGGACAAAGCCAAGGCTAATGAATGAGGCTGTGATGACAGTAGGATGTCATGCCTGGGTGACGGTGAAAGGAACGGGACTGTGAGGTTTGTACTGAGGAAATCCAAGTTCAAGACTAGGATCAAGGACTCAAGATTGTGTTGGCTGTCGCTTGGCGCATGTTTCTTGTGGGACAACTATTTGGGTCATTCCTACGATTTGGATTATTGGCTTGAAAACAAATTGACTTTAAATAAGTATCGTTATTTTACATCATTATAGGGAAATTGTAAAGATTTGATCAGTCATACAGGTCAAGCTAACTGACAAATTCAGTTGTTCATTTTGTTATGTGGGGAGGGTCAGGATGGGCATAGTGGGTAAAATTAGCCACTCTATGATCTATAAATGATATCTAGCCAGCTAGGATGTTTGTAAACTTATATTTATGGTTGTGTTTCTTACTATGAATATATAGAAATTTTAAAATTATATTAATTTTACACTTATTTTACCATGACAGTGGATATGTTACAGTATTCATAACTACATACATGTAACACCACAAAATACATTTGAACATTTGTAACGGTGACACACCCAAAATTAAATTTAACGATTTTCTTATTAAATTAGTTTGATCACCAGACAGGTTTAAGCCTGTCAAAAAGTTTTAACAAAGGATAGCATATTAAAAACCACCCGTTACATGAAGGAAAAGGAACTATTAAAATTAGACTGCATTTTCTTTTTTAACCACAGCACTTTAATTGTCTTAAATTGTCTTTAATTGTCTTATGGTTCATCCGCTTCCCGCCTCCTCCTTGCCCATCATTTGTCTATTACAACCACCCAAAATACATTATTGTGGAGTTCTGCGTGGTCAAGAAAATGTAAACATCTACTTTTTAGATAGTGCCAATCAAAGTAATCGCAGCCAAGCCCTTATGTCTGTGTTGAAATCACTGTGTTGAGAGCATGAATGCTTGTGTGTGGGTGCTTGCATTGAGCCATTGATCAAGACTGATTGATAAGGAAAAAGGTTGCTGAATAGTGTCCTAGGTGGTGCTCAAGGATGTACCTATATAACTGGCCTTGCACTCGCTTTTGGACTGCTAACGATGTAGACGGTTCTTGAAAGTGCAGTGCACCACTTCCCGAACTGAGCAGAGGGCCAGTCAGTGTGCACGGAAGAGTGGCAAACAAACAGGAAACATGATTCCCACGCCACGGTAACATGCAAATCTCACTCTTCTCCTTCGCAAGCCCTCTCACGTGAACTGTGATGCACTTTTGACATGAGATCTTCCTCCTGGTCCAATCGACCTCTCCTTTATTTCCCTTCCCACAATTTTCTTTGAATTGACTCACTCCTCCCATTTTGTCAATGTATTGGTAAAAGGAACGCTAAAGGGAAATGTTAAAGGAAAAGTGAAAGTAAATGTTAATGTGGTCATACACATTAAGAAAGCAGAAGTAACACACTTTAAATAACTCCAACATTATTTAGTTGAATGGTTGATTTGTCATTTTATTACATACTGTAGATCATGGGCCACAAACCTCCACTATAAGTGTTACATTTAAACATTTACCACAAATGAATACAATTGAGTGAGATCATGTAATATTTAACACTTAATTGTATGGAAAAAAATTCAAATATATGATTTTTAGATTATATTTTTTCAAAGATGTTTGACGTGCAAGAGGAAATTACACTAGGACAATAAATTTAAATTATTTAAATTATTTAAAATGGGACTATTAGGCCAACAGCATTGTGTAAAATTATAAATAGTATTTGTTCTTTTTAAAAAGCCAATTTTATTATTATAATCGGTTGAAAACATTTAATCCTAAATAGCATAACTTTTACTGGGGACTTATAGGAATATTTGGGGTTCAATACAAGTTAAACTCAAATCGACAGCATTTGTGGGATAATTTTGATTACCACAAAAATAAATTTGGACTCATCCCTCCTTTTCTTTAAAAAAGCAAACATCAAGGTTACAGTGAAGCACTTATAATGGACGTGAATGGGGCACATTGTTGGAGGGTTTAAAGGCAGAAACATTAAGCTTATAATTGAATAACAGCACTTACATTATTTCTACAGAATTACACAGAAAAGGTTATCACACTAAAATCATGTTAACATTTGAAAAAATTATATTTTTAATGCCCCCCATTCACTTTCAATTTTAAGTGCCTCACTGTAACACACATTTTTGCTTTTTTTAAAGAAAAGGAGTGGCAAGTCAAAATCTGTTAATTTTTGTGGTAATCAATATTATGCCACAAATGCTGTTCCTTAAATATTAATATTCCTTTTATGGGATATTTCACCCTAAAAAGAAAATTCTCTCATCATTTACTCACCCTCATATCATCCCAGATGTGTATGACTTTCTTTCTTCTGTAGAACACAAATGAATATTTTTAAAAGAATTTCTCAGCTCTGTAGGTCCATACAATGCAAGTGAGTGGTGACCAAAACTTTGTAGCACCAAAAAGCAAGTAAATGCCGCATAAAAGTAATCTATAAGAATCCAGTGGTTTAATCCATGTATTTGCAATTGATCCAATTGGTTTTGGGTGAAAATAGCCAAAATATCTTGACAGCAGCAGTCTCCTTGGCAATCATGATTTCAATCTTGATTTTACTTCCTAGCACCATCTTGTGGTCTCCGGATGCGTCATCACTAGGAAATGTAATCAAGCTTGATATCATGATCATGCCTCAAGACTGCAATGGCAACATTCACAGTGAATAAGGAGTTACATTTTGGTCTGTTCTCACCCAAAATGTATTAGATTGCTTCTGAAGACATAGACTAAATCACTGGAATCTTATGGATTACTTTTATTATGCCTTTATGTGTTTTTTGGACCTTCAAAATTCTGGCCACTATGCTCATTGGACCTACAGAGCTGAAAAAGAAGAATGCATACACATCTGGGATGGCATGCTAGAGAGTAAATGATGAGAAAATTGTAATTTTTGTAAACATTTATAATCAGATCATCTGAGATTCAGCTAGCTGCTTTTCCATGTTGAATGGATTACATGGGATTTTGTTTCATAGGATGATTGGATAAGGGGCACATTTAAATGTAATGTAATTATCAAAGCTCTTTGCGATTAGTCAACTGTGTAATTATTATGTGAGAAGTGTAATTTTATTCTTTGTTAGAGTAAAGAATGTTTTGAGAAATATTGTGCAAGACAAAAAGACTGTTTTCTAGAAAAATAGGGGAATAAGGGGATAAAGGCAGCCAGATTCAGCAGTTCGAGAGAGAGAGAGCTACATGAAGCTGCTGTGTGTGTGTGTGTGTGTGTGTGTGTGTGTTTATGTTTGTGTCTTTTTGTTTAAGTTTTCATTAAATATTACTTTGATGGTTCCAGTTCCCACTTACTCCTTGCCCATCCTTTATTTGTTACAACCAACCAAAACACATTATTGTGGGTCAAGCACCGCTCATCAGAAAATGTAAACATCTACTTTTTAGATAGTGCCAATCAAAGTAATCGCAGCCAAGTCCTTATGTCTGTGTTGAAATCACAAACATAACAGTCAGGTGCACTTTAAACAGAAACAGAATTGTACTTTGGAAATAGCGTTATGTTGTTAAACTGTTGTGTGAGGGGTCAGGGATGGATGCTATACGCTCATTATCCCATTTTCCCCTTAACTCAGCGGGCCTCTTCATTTGCAAATAAAATAAGATTAAGCAAAACATTGAAGAGAAAATCACTCCATTTCCACTGATTTTCTATGACCAGCACTTCAAAATCTGAAGGATTTACAAGGGAGCTTTTCATGCACAAGTAGCCTCATAACAGCAAATTACTGACACAAAACAAACTAATACATCTTTTTTTCTGTAATAATTGTCAGGAAGTTTTACTACCTAGAAAAGCACTTAGCACAGTTCATCCATCTTTTATTCACGTTCTTCTTTGATACACAATCAATGCCGATAACGCTCAGACAGGTTGAATAACTATGAAGGGTGACTAAATAAAGGCATCAAGATAGCGATTAGTTTGATATATGAGTTGACTGAATAGTCTTCTCTGGTTTGTATTGATGTTGTTTGTGAATGATGAACTGGCCTGATGGTGGCATGGGTGGGAGGCAAGCCAAGAGTGGGCAGTTCATTGGTCCACTGTGCCACAAGTGTGGGACAGCTGTACTCCTTGGATGGGTTCGTTGGGTCTGGCCCTTGACCTCAGCACTGTCCTTCGTTCAATACATCATTACCCCCAGCAGCTGCACTGACCACTCATATCTCCCATGGCTCTGTCAATACTCATTAAAACAGGGGTTTAACAGAACACATGTCAGCTTTGCCAAAGAATATTGTGGCTGATTTATCCATAACTTAATTTACCTGGATAAATTGTGATAGACCAAAAGGCCTGTCAGATTAGCTGGTGGATTTGATCATTTTGATATTATCACCATTGGACAAAAATTATGTCTGCTTGGATGAAGAACTGAAAAAGAGACAATTCCAAAATAAGTTGACAGCTTTGTCTCTGGAAAATCTTTAAAACATGTTTAATAGTGTATTTTAAAGTAAGAGTTCACCAAAAAAAAAAAGAAAATTCTTTCATAGTTTACTCACCCTTGTGTCATCCCAGATGTGTATAACTTTCTTTCTTCTGCTGAACACAAATTAAGAAAAATATCTCAGCTCTTTGGGTCCATATAATGCAAGTGAATGGTGTCGAAAACGTTGAAGCTCCAAAAAGATCATAAAAGCCGCAAATAATTAATCCATAAGAATTCAGTGGTTTAATCCACATCTTCTGAAGTGATCCAAATGATTTTGGGTGAAAACACATTCTGATATAAATCTTGACATCAGCAGATTCCTTGGCGATCATGAATTCAAGCTTGGTTACGCTTCCTAGCGCCACCTAGAGCTCTCTGCATGTGTCAAGCACTAGGAAGAATAATCATGCCTAGAGACTGCAATGACAAGATGAACAGAGAAAAGCAATTACATTTTGGTTTGCTCACACCCAACTTTGCTAACATTAATAATGAATAATTAATAAATTGCGTCATATTGGCCATTTAATCTCTAGATATCAACATTGACATTTGGTACTGAAAAATCTATATCAGTTTTTACAAGTAGTTGACCACTACTGGTTAGAACTTCGGTTTTTGCTGATTCCCATTTATGAGGTCATCTTTCTCACAGGATTGTATGAAATCCATCACAGCATGCTGTGTCAGACATCTTTAAATCTCTGCACGGTAATTCAGTCTGACGACACCTTTCAGCTGCTTCATAATGAGGACACTCTGCATGTGGAAATTGGCTCACTTGCTTTCCTCTGTGCACTCTTGATTGATAACCACAATGGAAGCTTGAGAGGTTACGTGGTGAATGCGTGTCTTTGTGGTCTTATCTCTCCCTGCTGAGGGTGTTCAGTTAGTGTCTATTACTGTCTGGAGCAATTCTTAAAGTCCATTATACAGATCTGACATTAACCCAAAAAATATGTTATTTCTCAAAGTTTGCTCTTTCATAGATCATGAGACTTCATAGTGCTCAGTTGAGTTGTCATTTTTAAAGCTGAAGTATGTTATTGCTGCACCATAAGCGCCACCAAATGGAATTGCAAAAATATATTTTTTTAAAACAGCTTTCTGAATACACTCCCCATCTGCCATTGGTCAAACAAAAGAGATAGTCCCGCCTCCAACTCACACCATTGGTTGAGTAACGTTGTTGGGGCAGGTCTAAGTGTGTCACTCAAAACAAACAGAACAACTTTCGTAGCGCAACAGAAACACAGTGTTTACAGTTTTGAGAAAATTAACCTATGAATGGCTTACTTATAGTTGTCTGCTAGGATAGAAGAAAGTATTTTAACACAGAAAAAAGTGACATACTTTAGCTTTAAGTATCTAGTTATTCCTAATGGGAAAAGACACAAATGAGAAAAATGTTGACACAAAGTCAAAGTATAGAGATATAAAATTCATGTGGAAAGCATTGTTTCAGATAATTTGGTCTCTGAAGAATTTCATGAGAAATATTTGAGTTCATCTTGAAATATTTGACTTTTGATTTTAGACTATTTGTTACCATGGCATGTCTGAGCACTGTTGTCTTACAAAAAGTCTCCAATTGGTCTCCATTAAATCTCACTGCTGTCTAAAAAAAATATAATTTTTTTTCTGTGGCATTTTAGGCTCAACTTTGATGGACTCGACCCGTGTCCAGAATTCTCAAGTTGTAAAAAATTTACTTGAAGGACTTTGATCTTGAGTTGTCAAATGTGGCGCAGTGTTTTCTTAAGAAACATAATTAATCGAATCATATTGGGAATATCTGGACTGTTTTGTCTTCTTGGGTTCAGGGGTCGTTGTCATGGGGTGAAAACTCTGTGCCATGACATTTTCCAGCAGGGTTAAAGGTCTACAGCCAAATGTCAGCATGCAAGAGACTGGGCAGATGGCCAGCAACACTTCCTATCCTCCCCTTCAGTAATAAGCATTCCTTTATTTAGAAACAGACAGGTATTCTTAAGGGTGAAGTGTGTAATTTTATATTAAAATATTTTCTCCTATCTCAGCTTAATATACAGAGACAACTATACAGTAAGTAGCCATTCTTAGGTTGATTTCCTGTGTTTGGGAATATTTTTTGTAAACAAGTCATACACTGTAGTTCTGTTTGTTGACGCTAGAGGCACAGAAATTACACAATTTTGTGTCTCTTATAATACAAACTCACTAAATATTTACATCTGCATTAAACTTTATTTTGAAGTTCATATAGTTAATTTGGGTTGATATTTAAACTGTTTGTCACACTTTTTTCTCATTTGATGATCATTAGTGACAGACCATGTCAGGGAAATGGCCTTTGGAACACATATGTCCTGGCCCCATTGGGGCCTGAAGACAGTAACTCATTTACTGGGTGGAGGGGATGAGCTGATGATAGAGTGATGGAGAGAGAGCGAGGCAGAGAGACACGTGTGTGGGTACGGGGTCCCTGCTGTGAGTCTAATTAAAAGGGGCTAGAAACAGAGGGGCTGCAGCAGGGTCCAAAATGGCTCTTCCTCTCCCTCTGCCTTTGATTAATGGCATACAGTAATGCCCCTGCACACTATACATTTATTGCATACAGCAGTAAATCTCAATCTAACATTGCTTTGTTATGTGGTCTTCTTTATTCGTCTTAATAACTGTGCTTGCTAAGCCAAGCATCACTATTACTATTGCTCATTCTTAGGATTATGGATTTGAACAAACCCACATGTATTAAACTTCAGTGAGTAACTCATCCTGCACTGTTTCTACAACAAACATTTAAGCCATATGGCGTGTTAATGTAAGGTTTGCTAATTATTTCCTTAGTGATCCAACTAATGATTATAGCCTTGTAGATGATAAAACAGAAAAATTCCATATATTTACATTCAAGGAGGGACCCCAAGTCATATCTAGCCAGAATATCACAGAAGGTGGGCTCTTGTGACTTGTGCTAGTATGTCACCAACTAACAACAGCATAGAACACCCTATAGCAAACACAATTTGAAAAATCTTTACATTTCTAGATGTCTGTTAAAGGGTTAAGTTGTCTTTATGGTTCTTTGAGAGTGTAAACAAAGTACATGAAGTTACTCTTTAGATCTTTTCTCTTTTTGGTGTTTCCTTGCATTCTTTGTGTTGCATGGTTCTTGGTCGAAAGTTCATTCCGTCGATGTTTTGGACCTCTGTAAGATCGGATAGTTATTGTCTGTATGAATGATTAGGTTGGCTTTGAAGCGAGGCCTTCTCATGGGTGTGTGAACCGTAGAGACTGACAAGATTTCTCGGGACTTCATGTCCCGAGCTTCCTTGGACCTCACATGGCATGGATCGGGTTCCAACGAGATCCAGAGAAGACCACAAGGGAAGAGTCAGAGCGAAGTCTGAGCAGTCAGACGAGCAGAAGATAAAGCACGTGAAGACAGAAGAGGAAAGAGAGGAAGAGAGCGTGTTCTTCCTGTTTGGAAACATTTGAACTGAAATTGGCCGCAACCCAATGGTGTCCTGCACCAGTCAGAAGTGACTTTTCAGAGTCACACGGTCGACTGGGCTTTATTTTCCGACAGTTTATTTATGGTCTTTTGTTCCGGAGTCTTACAAATCTCCCACTCAAAAATAGTGCATATTTAATCATGAACTTTTATATCTTGAGAATAATACAAGAGACATGATATTCGTTGTCACCAGCTTTCTCTAAGTAACCAAGCAAACTGCTGCATACCAAGCAGGACATTCTTTCATGGTTAATATATGTGTAGGTAACAAAACGTGAAAATCCCTGGTTGCAAATCATACTGGTTAATTCCTTGGTTATACAACATGGATAAAACATTACACACCTTTTAAAGAAGTATATCAGGCTATAATCATTAATTTGTCAGTTATTTAGAATTGAATGTCTATATATTCAGCGCTTGCATACTGTAAAAATACAGCAGTCCAACTGCAAAACCCCCAAATAACAATGAACACTCAATGAAACACATTACAGTACACTCAAAAAAGTAAATGAGAGATTAATTCTGCCTCAGCATCACATTTTCACATCATTAGAAAAAAGTGTGAACAATTTTGAGTCTTTGTGTTGTAGTTGTGTTTACCCATGTTTACCATTTTGCAACACAAGTGCATCACAGTTCAAAATGTTAGTGAGTTTGTGAGTGAGAATGTTTTCAGAGTTTTGCCAAAAGATTGATTGATTCAACAAATGGGTTTAGGCCACTAAGTTTTGGTTCAGCAAATGGGGTTTAGTGTTTTACCAATTAAGAAAAACTGTATATGCCATAGATTTTATTGGCATTTTAATGTGACATTACAACATGATGCATGATGAGTAAATGGAGAGAAAAAAAAATGAATGTACAATGTTGATGTACAATGTTGGAGGTTGGGAAAACGCATATTAGAATCTCCTTTTAAAATTATACTGTTCTTACTAATGGAATGGTAAAAAAGACTATTAGAGAGCTTGATAATGATATCAAACAAATTCAAATGGAAATAATATCCCAATGCATTGACAGTAATTTTTTCATTGTTTTTTCTTTTCCATTCACCCAGGGCCTTTAGCCTCTGCCTCAAGCCGAGAGGCACAACCCTCCTCGGCTTCAGTCACCATCACCATGGGCCTGGAGGAACTGCTCTTCCCAACTGAATTTTCACTCAAACCCCCTGTTCAACTGCACATCCAGGGGGCTCAGGCTGCTTTTCAACCCAAGGGGAGCCACCCTTCCTGGCTTCGCTCACCGCGAGTTAGACCCTGGAGCAAACGCACTCCCAGTGCATTGACTTCCCACTGCTTTTTGTTCAATTTGCATTGGGAGCAGGTGTGCTCCAGGCTTAATTGATGGTGATCGAAGCCAGGGAGAGTGAGGCTCCCCGGGATGAAGCAGTGGTTAAAGACCCTGGGCGAACGACAGAGCAAAAGCTCTGAAAAATGTCAAAGTCAATTGAAGCATCCTTATTGCAAGTTTATTGCAATTTTCTTTTCACATTGTTTATAAAATGCAGAAATATGTATGAAATGCATTATAATAAATTCCCAAATAATAATAAAAAGGACATCTTCATGTATATTTTGGTTTGTGTGGTATTTTGTACATTTAAATATAAACAAATTGTGTGTTTTGATATTTCGATAATTGGTTTACAGAGTTACTACAAGTGGTATATTGGCACCTCTGAGTGGCCTTTTTTTTAAGTACACATAAATCAAAGAACAAAGACTTTTGGTCATATCAACTTCATATTTGTGTCAGACTTTCATCAGACACGTGGCTTTGTATCAGTGTTTTTGGGGCACTGTGCATAGTCTTGCATATATATATATATACACACACACAAACACATTTATTATTGTTATTGGCGAAATATTTAGATCATGGATAAAACTTGTATAATGTATACTGGGGTATCAGCTATGTTAAAAGTTAAGGGTGGGCTTAGTCAGCTAGTTCCAGTACATAGAGGCATTAGGCAAGGATGTCCTTTGTCAGGACAACTATATTCCTTAGCTATTGCACTACTACTTTTTCATCTGAGAAAAAAGCTGCATTTTGGTCAAAGATGTTGCACGTAGACTCTTATGAAGATGATAATATGGTGTTTATTAGGGCTGTTGATTTAACGCGTTAATTCAGTGCGATTAATTTATATATATTCTATGCAGGCCGATACATAGAGGATGCCGGAGGTGCCTGTATAAGCTTCCAACAGATCTCCAGTAAAGGATCATACACTAGGCGGTAGCCATGAACAGACTCGTGGCATACATTGTTCCCACCATAGACAAGAATTTATAGATCAATCTATATTTTTTTTCAAATTGTGTCAGACTGAGAAGTTTGTTTCAGATTTTTGAAATATGGAGAAGTGTTCATTGTTAAAAAAATATATATTTGGTGTCAAGTGTGTTCCCTCAAAAAGAAGACAAATCTCTCGTGTGAATCTTATTGTGGGTAAAGCAAAGTTAGCAATATGGATAATGAGAAAAAGGAAATTAAGTGGAGAAGGTTCTGTAGATCTTGAATTGGTATTTACAGTTTTTCCCAATCGATTTGACACATTTCTAATTTCTTCTCATCTCTTCTTGTCTCTTTTCTTCATGGTCTTATAAGTTCTCATCTTGTCCAATCTTGTCTCTACTATTCATGTTTTGTTTTTTCTTGTCTCTTTTCATAACTTCTCATCTTGTATCTTTTGTCTTCTCACCTCTTCTCATCTCATCCAGTCTCATCTCTTCTCTCTTTATATCGTCTCTTTTTTTCTCTCCTCTTATTTTCTCTTCTCTTCACGTTTCTACTCTTCTGTTCATGTCTTGTCTCGTTTCTTAATTTTTACATCTTTTCTCTTCTCATCTTGTCCTGTCCCATATTGCCTTATCTTATGTCTTCACTTCACTTTTTGACTCATTTCAACCTGTCTCGCCTATTGTCTTGTCTCATCCAGTCTTTTCTCGTTTCTTTCAGTCTCCTCTCCTCACTTTTTCTATTCTCCATCTATCATTTAGCAGTTTAAGGTCAGCTCCTGTGTGTAGAGCCACTAAGGATGTAGCCAAATTTGGGGTCATGACACTTTCAAAGTCCATGGAGTGCTGCAGGAATCCTGTCAGTATTCACGCTATCAGTGTGAATTACCATGAAGTGGCATGAAGACCTGCTCGGTGTGTCTTTGGATGACTTGCACCCATTTGCATGGAAAGGTCAGGGAGCACTTGGGTTTTCATTCTGGTCTCATTTACTATCTAATCCTGGATTATTTCAAAAGCATCTACAGTAATTGCATAGCAAACATAATGGTGCTTTTGTTGATTATAAAAGTCAATTAGTTTTTTCATTATTTACAAGCTGAGCAGCCATTTCTAGGCATAATAGGCAAAAGGTCTGCAACATTAAGTGCATGCAAAACAAAGAGATCTCTACATGTCTTACTGCAACAAAGGTGATTGTCACATTGAATTTACAACCAGCCTATTAATATCCTTGAGACTCATCACAATTATGTGCCAGCACTTACAACAGCATCTGAAACACCCATTGACACTGCAGAAATTTCAATCTTGACTTTCAAATCCTGAACTCCATTGCATGGTCAACCTACTATAGTATATACTCCCCTTAGAGTTAGATGTCACATTTTGCCCTGCGCTGCTTAATGTCTTGTCAAAACCCTCAACAAAGTCATGTTCTGAGCACTTAATTCCATATCACCTAAGAGCCTGGAATTCTCCTGTCTTGTCTTTTTGAAAGGATCACACAGAATTCCATCTCTTGGTTCTGGAACTCTTTCCCCAGTGTTGGCATGTCCCTCATTAGCATTGCCCCTTCATTAGCCATGTTAAAGTCTGGGGTGAGGTTTGCCTTTGTTCTCTGATCACCCCCCCCCCCCCCCCCCCCCTATAGCAAGACAAACGTGGCCCTAGTAAGGAAACCAGTGTCAAATCAACCCCCAAATATTAAAATGCATTAATAAAGAAGCACATGGTTTCCCTTCAGTAATGCATCCCGCGAGAACAGCTCGGTAATTAAAGGCCTCATGCCTTATTTGAACACCTATCATTTATCTCCATAGTAGACAAGTTCATAGATACAAATGATGCAGTGTTTTTGTGAGTATTGTTGTAAGTTTTTCCCCTTTAATCCACTTTTTCTAAACTGAGCACAAGCTAAAACTGCCATCAGTGCAGAACAATTTTCGTGAGAGACAATCTTACTTGGCTGTTGAGAAGGAATTAATCACCCAGCACTCCAAGGACAATAGAAATTTGTTTTGTCCTTTTAGAAATATGAATGTAGAAATGGAGGGATATATTTTTACATGGATTGCAAGGAGAGCAAATGAAGGGCAAGGCCTTAATAAAGGATCTTATTAGAAAAATAATTGATGTTATGAGTTGGATAAGGCACAGCCGTCTTTACATTTGGTATTCCGACACTGCTTTTGTTATTGTTCGACAGGAGCAAATTGATACAAATAGAGGACAAAGGAAATACACTGAGCATCGTGACTAAAATGTAATATAGCTTTTGCTTGTGTGTGAAAACAGTCAGCAAGTCCAGCTTTGCTATTCCCTAGGAAAACCAAAGGATAACACTACAAGATAATATGTATTTGAGGCAAACTTTTAATTGTGTTTGGCAAACATAAGCTTGATTGTGTATTCAGGGACACATAGCTTGGCTCTGTGCACTTCAGTCCTCTTCAGAAAGTTGATTGTGCATCAAATTGTGACAAGGATGTAATGATTATGTGAACAAAAAGATGTGAACCTAATTGCAAGGCTCTCCTCATTGTATAAGAGTGGGTTAGGGAATAAGCAGTGTGTTTGAAGTGCAACGGGGTCCTCAGGGATACAACACTCACCCTGGTTGTGTACTTATTCTGTAATCAGTTTGTCAGCTTTTGTGTGTGTGAAAGAGAGGGGGGACAATTGTCTCCTGTTATAAAAGGAAGACATTAAAGGAATGTTCCGGGTTCATTACAAGTTATGCTTAATAGATGGCATTTGGGATCTATTAGCAATTACCACAGATAAAAAATAAATCGAGTCGTCCCTCAGTTTTTATTTTATTTATTTTATTATTCATTTTAAAGCAAAAATCATCAGAACATGGGGCCAGAAAATAAACATTTCAATACACACTGTTTCAAAACTAAAGCCACAAGGCTTTAGCAATATGTTACGGTCCTGTTGGTCACATTTGCGATCAGTCCATGTGACTGAAATTGAACCTGGATTTTTCTTGTCCTGAGGTAAAACAGGCTTCAATAAACAGTTCTTCAGATCTGTAAGAAATATCATTACTTCCCTGTTATTTCCTCTCAACATCATTAGCATGAAGTCTCAGTGCAGGGTCTTAATCGCTTCAGTGTGTGAGAGATCTGAGGGAAAAGCAATGGCAGGTCTCAGTTTTTACCTGGAGGATGTCAGCGGGAAATGGAGTCCCACCAGCCAGTCCCTTCGTTTGTTTAACTAATAAAAGAGCCTCTTGCTTCCTCTATAATTGCCACTAAACTTCACCAAGCTGGGGTCTGGAGGGGTGGGTTTAGGGAGGGGGATAAGACTAATTCGAGAGAACAGTTAAGCTGTCTCATGGCTTGTACCCTGAAGAGGTTGAGAGTGGCAGCAAAATGGACATCAGAGAGTGAGTGAGATGAAACACAAAAAAGTGATGTATGACTAGACACCACCTCTATATGCTTTTATTCAGTCATACTTTGTCATTTAAAGGACCTTTTCACCCAAAAATAAAATTCTGTAATCATTTACTCACCCTCATGTAATTTCAAACCTGTATGACGTTCTTTTCTTCAGTGGAACACAAAAGTAGGAACTTTGAAGAATGTAATGGTTGCTCTTTTCCATGCAATTACAATGAATGAGAAATTTTTATTGTGCTTTTGCAGCCTTTTCGAGATTGTATGCTCCAACTGCACATTCCCCATATTTTCTCCCTTTGTGTTCCATGGAAGAAAGAAAGACATATGGGTTGGGAATGACATGATGGTGAGTAAATGATGAAAGAATCTTAACTAAGAGCTGAACCCAATAGACCAAGTTTCTTGAGTTTTTTGTGATTGTCTGCTAAATATTTAATCGGAATTTTGTTCATTTATTTACTTTTATTAATTTATTTGGCCAAATATTACCTTTGTACACCCGGCAATGGCATTTATTTACTCATTTCATTGTTCTGTGAAACTAAATTAAACTGAGAGCAAAGAAATATGGGCGAAAACTCAAAACAGCTTACCAAAACCACCGGAAGGCTTTTCATTGTCTGCAGAGCAACTTTTAATTTTCCAGCATGTGATCACCGTGGACACAGTTAACCAAGCGTGTCCTTTGCATTTGCAACTGGGAAGGAGGGAACGAAAGAATAAGCTAAATAAATTGAGTCAGAAAGGCTGAAGATGAGCAAACCTCATTGTCCTGTCCGTTAATCATTCACTCACCCCTCTGGCTTCAATAAAGGGTTATAAAAGAGTGTTAAAAGAACAATTTGGGCAGCCCAGCTGTGAATACCCAGCCCATCAGATACACAATAGTTGACTGACGGCCACTGTAATTTAGTGTGTGATCTCGGAAACGCCCCCCTCTACCTCAGTCTTTGTTTAACTCATCAGGCAATGAGACTTTGCTCACTTGGCCAGATGGGCAAATCCATAATGCAGAAAAGGGTTTAGGAAAGCCCCCACATCTCTTCATCTTTTCCTCAGTGTACCCCATTCTGGCTTCATAAACTGGCCCATTACGGGCCAATGGGGGCTCCCTCTCGGCTAATTAAGCACAGCTTTGCTAGCGTTGTGCGCAATGGGTTAGCGACCCCACTGAAGCTCCAGCACCTGGGGATGCTACCTGTTACTCTACCCCTCCCGACAGCCCTGCGGAGGGGACCCAGCTGTTGGGGACAGGCCCCTGGACAGAGTTGAATGGTGATGCATGGTGCTCATATTAAAATGTGCATACACTGTTTTTCTAACAGACTAGATGGGCAGTTTGATGTATCTGTTTTTGGTGCACAATAGACTGGCGAGTTTCAGCATTGGATTGGATCAACTAATGTCACCGTTTCATTTACTTTGGGTAGTTAGTTAGGTCTACTTATAGTAGTGGAATATTTTGGATATATTTTTAAACTAATAAACATTCATCACAGAAATCTTTTATATATTGCCTATATGTTAATTTAATATGTTAATTACTTCATAAATGAAAGATACTTTATCTTTTAAATGTTTTTATTTATTTATTTGTAACTTGATGAATGCTAACCTAAAGATATGATAATTCGTAATAAATAAAATAAGTCTGGTATCAGTGCAAAAACAGCTTCACGATTATACAAATATAATTGTATGAGCCACGTTTGAAGCCATTTTAGAATAGCACTCACTGAGCACTTTACAAGGAACACTATGGTATAAATAAAGTCAACATTTTCTGCATTCAGAGATGCTTTTCTGCTCACTACAATTGTACAGAGTGGTTATCTGAGTTACCCTAGACTTTTTATCAGCTCGAACCAGTCTGGCCATTCTCCATTGACCTCTCTCATCAACAAAGTGTTTCTATCTGCAGAACTGCCGCTCACTGGATGTTTTTTGTTTTAGAACCATTCTAAGTAAACTCAGAACTCAGACTGTTGTGTGTGAAAATCTCAAGAGATCAGCAGTTACAGAAAAACACAAACCAGCCCATCAGGCACCAAGAATCATGCTACAGACAAAATCAGTGAGATCACATTTGTCCCCATTCTGATCCTGACCCGTATCTGCACAATTTTATGCATTGCACTGCTGCCACATTATTGGCTGATTAGATAATGGCATGAATAAGTAGGTGTACAGGTGTTCCTAATAAAGTGCTAATTTATTATATAAAAGTGTGACTGCCCAACTGCATCTTAAGCAACAAACAAACTTGTTTTTTTTTTTTTGTGTGTGTGTGTGTGTGTCTTTGCTTATCACTTCATGAAACATAAACAGAACATGGAACATGCCATATCTTAAATTTCAGCAGATGATCCCGATTAAACCGAGCCCCAAAATAATGTAACATGGTGCATAGATGTGGTAATATTCCTCAAAATGCAAAGTGTCATGCTAATTTGGCTTTAACACAATCTTTGCTGCTCCAAGTACATGCACACGCTTGAGACTGCATGACAAGGAGACTATACACATGTAGTCGGATTGTCTGCCACAAGAAAATAAACTATCAAATTATTGCCAAAAATATTGGCGGTAATTCCACTATCGGCACAATAAGTATATCAGCCACCAATATAAGCTGCAAACTTAGTTGAATTCTATATTAATGCACTAAGTTGCAACGATGCTTGGAAACTCTACACAACTTACAGTTGGAGTGTATTTATACTGGACAATCTGGACTAAATCGCGCCCAATATATTCAACAAAGCTGTATGCATTGGAAGCGCTCAACTGCGACAGTTTAGATTATAGCTTTCTTCTTGGTGTTGGGTTGTTTTTAATTGCGTCCATATATGCCGTGGTTAAACTGTACAGCAGAATTGTTACCGGTTGATACAATTCTACTACTGGATGGTAAATTCTGTATACCACCCAACCCTGCTCCTTATTAACATGGTAAGAAGACATGTTTATTGCAGTTGCGGTTTCCACAATGATGACATCATGCAAACCACAAAAAAATGGTTTTGCTTAACTCTGCGGACCCACCGACGGGTCCATGATGAGACGCTGTATGGCGAGCCGTTTTAACACTTCACACCATGAAGTCCCTGTATGCGTAATTTATGCGTAAATATATTTGAAAGCTTATAATCTGTACTTTTCAGTTAACCCCATCACATTTGCATTTATTAATACATGCAATAATAAAATAAGGCCTGAAATAATTTGTGTCGCGAATTGGCCCCACCTAGAGTTACAATGTAGAAATGTAAAAAATTTATATAAAAGTCCTTTACATAGCACTTAAATAGACACGTCGCATATCAAATGAAAGCTCTACCATAATACTACGATTTGAATTATTTAAAAAAAAAATAATAATATTATAAATAATAATAATATTAAAAGGCATAAAATACATACGTCTCTTTTCCTTGCAGAACACTGATCTGCAAGCCCCAAATAGAATCAAACTTTGTATCAAATCTTACCTTGGGTTGTTAGCTTTCAAATGAGTTAAAGAAATTACTTGTTTCCTGGTTACTTGTTTTCCTTGTTTACGTGTTTATTAGCTTGAATAATCCAATATTGTGTCAAAAACTTTTTACAACAAAATATGAAGTCTGGTAGAAAAAGTATGAGAAACAAATCATCAGTAAAATAGACTCTCATTTATAGAAGATGAAGTGTTACAAAAAGCTTCTATGCTTTCCAATGACACCTAGATTGGGCTTCTAGACAACTCAGAAGCCAAGATATTTAACAAAACAGTTTGGAAGCTCTCAGCACTTCAAAAAAAGACTTTTGTCTATGGGAGAGCACTAAATTCGTTAGAGAACCACCTACATTTCAGAACAGTATAATGTGATGGAAGTGATAGAGGAACAATTTTTTCTAGTACTTCCTGCCATCCAGTGGAATAAAATAAGACTTTTGAACTTAATCGGCATGCTTTTAAACTTTAGACATAAAAAAGATTGTCTATCATAAAATTGTATACATATACAAAGTTATTTATACATTTTTTCAATAATTTCTTAAAATTCCGGGGTTATCTGTAAAATTTGAAAATGTTTATGAAATGAGTCCACTGTATGTGTGAATGGGGAGCTTTTAAATTTGAGTGTGAAAAATATTAGACGGCAGCCCAAAAACCCAGCACAGCTACACTATTAAGATGTTAATAGTATTTTTGTGTTTATTTCAAGTGTGCAACATAAGATTGATGGACATATATTTCACATGCTTTTAAAACAGATCTCATTTTATGCTGAGTTTTCAATTCCCCGCATGCAATTGATCCCAATTGCAGACTTAAAAATAACAAACAAGATGAGATCTCTTGAATTCATGGAAATGCTATGTAAGGATTTGCTCAATGACAACAGCTATTCTGTTGGCAAATTGCCTTGCGAATAAGTCGAAACTCTTCTACGAGGGACTTGATCAGACTAGCATTGATTTTCTGCAAGGTTAATTTACCAGCAGAGGTCTGTTCTTCTCAGCAAGCTGCTAAAAGGCATTTTTCCCAAAGTGAAGCCAATCACTGGACTCCTCTTTTCCCTTTCTCTTTGGAGAGAAAACAAATAATTCATCATTCCTCAACAGTAAATACAGAGCCCTCTTCTGTCAAACTAGTCTTGATTGAGATGAACTCTCCTCTGTTCAAACCCAGATATGCTGATTGTAGCAGAGTGAGGGGCTTTAGTAAGTACCTGTAAGGTCTCTTAAAATTGGGTATACAGAGCCATTTATTTGCAGATTTAAGCTTTAGACTTTGTCGAAACGCAGACATGAGCCAGACATGGTCTGTAGATTTTTTAAATTAGCACCTCATTTTTGAAGGGGATGCTCTATGCATATTTAAATGAGTGTTTAGCATTTTGCCCAAATTAGCTTTGTCGGAAAAAAACAGCTGAATTAAAATAAAATGAGGGATTGAGGCACAAAAAAATGGATGTGAAAGGCATGAATCACAGGGGCGTGTTTTCCAAGTTAATATCCATGGGGTTATGGCTAACTGTGCCTTTGTTGTGTGGTTACACCGAGTTTGCTCAGGGTTTATGGAGCATTCGCTCTGTTGACTGAAGAAAAGGGTTTGTTTGAGTTCTAGCCACCTTTGCCCCTGGTGTTCCCTAAGTCGCCTATTGGTGAATAGTCCTTTGGTACCCCAGCATATTGCTCTTGTCACCCCGTCCTGCCTCCCTGTCTTAACGTCCACAAAAGAGGGAATTAGGATATGTGCTTGTCAACATAAGAGCATAATTGCGAAGTTGAGGAGTGATGTTTACTCTATTGTCATCTGGAGAATTCGGAAACTGGCGAAGAACCTTGCCGTGGTGTGCCGTTCCCTCTTGAGAGACAGCAAATGTTATGCTCAGGGTTGTATCTGGCTGAATTGAGAGGGAAAGGACCAATTATATCTCTTGGCATATGGGCAGAGCTGCATAATGATGAAGAAGACCAAATGTTTCGCAATGAAAGATCAGAACCTTTTTGTGCCCAAGCCAAGAGACACCCAATTACAAAAAGGGGTTTTACCCTGCTGGAGCTTTTGCATCCAGCTGTGGGAGCTGGTGGCTGCACCTGGATTCTGGGCTCCGCAAAATCACCAATCTGTCAGATGTTCCTCTGTCTACTTGGCTACAGCCACACAATACCTGGTCCAACACATCTCCCACACCTCATGACAGGACCGTAACATATGCATCTCAGCAGAGAGCCACCAGACCTGGGCGCAGCTGCTCCAGTCAGCGCTGGCACAGCCAGATTGGTGGTGATCTTTATCATCTAAGCTGGAGGTCTTTTGAGACTTTTCTTCCCCTATGTCCACACCCCAGAGTGACCAGATGCAGCTCTATCATCATTTGGCAACTTACTGTAGGATGCAAGCCCACTTGTCAACATGCCCACTGATTATTCTGCTCTTAAATCATGTGCAACTTTTTTTTTGTAGTTTTGCTTCATTCGTTATATAATATCTTCCCATTTAGAAGTAAGAGAGAATTTGTGCCGAATGTTAGGCGAATGTCTTGGAGAGGTAATTGAGCTGACTAGATTTGACATTTTAGCTCTTTTTCTGATGAAGGGCCGTTGGCTCGAAAAAATAAACTAATGTGGGAACAAACCTGTTTTGGTTTTCTACAACCATCTTATATGTCACAAAATAGGGGTCTTTCTTTGTGCCTCCTGAGGTTTCCAAAGTTGAGTAGCTCTGTTGTACATTCTTATACATTCTTTGTTGTGACTATGAAAGAACTGCGACTGGGGCAAGGTTCAATGGGATCAATCCATGACATAAAAACACAAATTAAATCTTTATTACAAAGAAAATGTCAAATAGTCTTTCAAGAAGACAAAGCCTGTATCTCCTCTCTGCTCTTCCGTTAGTTTAAAGTTTTATCAATGAGATGCCGGTCCATGTGTCTTTTAATTGAGTCAGTCTGATTGCTGTGGAGTCCATGGAGAGAGTGGAAGCATCTGTGGTAATTAGTCTTCGATTGCGACAATGTTGAGCAGGTAAAGGGAAAACAGTGCAGTTGCTGTCATGAGTCGAGTATCGATTTCTCTTACAGAGCCCTCCAGTCTTGATGTGACTATTAGAGACCATTTTTTAGTATATAGGATTCCAGAGAGAGACGTGAGAGAGAGAGAGAGAGAATTTTTACATTTTAAAAATCCTTTTAATACAACAAATAAACTATAAACATTAAAGTCTGTTTACAAACACTTCTGGCATATACAATTCAGTTTCTTCAAAAAATGCACAACACCATGACACCATAACATATCAAAAGAAACTAAATCTTTAATTTCTTTATTAAAATAAAATAAAAAACAAACAAACAAACAAACAAACAAACAAACAAAAAAAACATTTAAAACATCACACCCAGACATTTGTGGCATTTTGTTCTTTTTTACATAAATAGCAATTTTAGCTTCATCCCCCCCAAAAAATAAGAAGTTGACATTTAAATGTACATCTCTGAACATATTTAAAACCAAAAATAAAAATTCTAGAAGAAACATTTTCATCAAAGCATTTAAAAAATATTTTTTAACTCCAAAAGGGTTTGAACCTACAGAATTTCATAAAAGCATGAAAAACATTCTCATGTACAAAACAAAATGGACATTTAGGACATTTACACTATGATACAGTACAGACACAAAGGCATTAATAGCGATCGCTCCATACAAAATTCTCCACTGTAAATTGCCAACCTTTTTTGCCAATTGTGACTAATAAATTGCTCTCCACTCTGGTCTTATATCATCACTCACACACAGAATTTCTCTCCAGGGAGTATCAACCTTATTGTCAAAGGCTTTTTTATTCAAAGATTTAACACAACACTTATACAATTCTTTACCCTTCACTGGATTAGGACCCAAAATCAATTTTGCTTGCAGGTACACACCTGAGCGTACTCCTAAATTAGCAGATATAGTTAGGAAAAGAGTCAAAACTGTTTGGAGTTAACAAACCTGAACAAAAGCCTTCTATTAACTTAATTTCATCACTTGATAATAAGGACTTCCATCTCTCAAGCAATTTTGCAACTAAACGAACAGATCTGACTCTTAAGCTTTTAGCCACTAATTCTTCATTCAGAAAAAGTGGACCTGTTAAAGACATACATTTTTCTAAATTTGTAACATAAGAGTTTCTGTGAGAGCAAAAAAAGATCCATCACATGATACATCAGCATGTGAACCAAAAATCAAAGGCTCTTGTAATAACCAAAACAGAGAATCAGTAATACCGATTACCTTTACCATGAAAAGTTAACAAACATTGAACAGATTCCAATAGAAAATTGGCAATTTAACAAGGTTCATTTTTATTGGATCCATCCAAAATAAAGCTTTATCAAAGCCTAGCCCTTCAAAATTCCTTAGAATTATAGAGGTTGTTGCTCTCCAGTTTGAGTCCAAGGAACCAATAAGAAATCTTTGCACATATTGCATCTGAAAGGTCCTACTTTGGATATGAACAAGTCCATGTCCTCCTTCATCCTTAGGTAGATATATTTTGCAGCACCCAGTGCATCTCATCCCAAAAAGATTTATTAATATTGACTGTATTTTTTGCAGAATTTTCAGAGGAGTATCAACACATGCCAATCGATGCCAAAGAGAAGATGCCATAAATTATTTATAGCCAAAACACGCCCTCTATAAGATAACTTTGGACGTAGAAATTTCCATTTCGCATTTCTGCTTTCTATTTTCTCAACACTCCCTTCAAAGTTCTTTTGAACAAACAATTAATATCCTAAAAAACTCCAAGATATTTAAAACCAACCCTGGTCCAACTCAAATTATCTGGAAGACTTGGTTTTTACTCTAATTGTAGATTAAAAATATAATCAAATTAAGGTTAAGATTAAGGTTAAGATTCAGGTTTAAGATTAAGATTATTGATGTTGAAAGTTTACTCAAAGTCAATGGTGACTTATGTGCTCCCTTTAAAGTATAAAGGGAGTGTTAAACAAGGTTCCAGCTTCTCTGGCATGTTGTATATGTTGGTAATAGAACCCCTTTTAAATAATTTAAGAGCACATTTAAGTGGCTTGTGTACTCCAGACTATAAATATTTTTTTAAGTTTCAGCTTATGCTGATGATATTGTTATTTTAATAAATGGGCAAAGAGATGTTGATAAATTGTTGGGAATTTTAAATGATTTTAGAGTTTTTTTCTTCCACTAATGTTAACTGCTCAAAAAGTAATGCTTTGTGGAGTGTTAGTGGGCAGGTGGGTGAATAGAGAACAAAAAGCTTCCAACACTTCCCATAGATAACTATGCTCAACTCGTTAAATGCTTTCCCCTGGTCAATCGACACCAAACCCATATCCAAATTTAAAATTGTTCCTATATCTACCATATCTCTGATAAAATATATATTATCAAAAATGTATCTACCCAATATGTACACAATAAGTTTGATCCGGATGTATTACCTGGTCCAAAACTTAACTAACGCTGTTTCCAACATCTTTGAAAAAATCTTATAATCACTGCAGAGTAAGGAAACAGACCTCCAATTTTGTAAATTATTTAGGTCTCCTTTTTTTCATAACAATGTTAAAACAGCTCTGCGACAACTTAAATGAAATAGCCCTTTTTCTATATTTTCATTAAATACAGCCAACAGATCTTCTTTTAACTCTGGCCAAAAATACATATAGAAATCAATAGGCAAGCTATCTATGCCAGGTTCTTTTCTGCACTCCATACTTTGGAGAGCTTTATGCAATTCTCCTAAAGTCAAGTCTTGGCTGAGTAGAGCATTTGCTTCTTCTGACACGTTTGGTAAATTATCAAGAAAATAGTTTTCATCAATTTGATCATTATGTAGTTCACTTCCGTATAAGTTTTTATAAAAATGAATAGCCCTCAACCGAACATCAACTGGGTTTGTTAACAAAGATCCTTCCTCTGAAAGCAAAGCATGGATGACTTTATTTTGTCCGTTCTTCTTTTCTAAATTAAAGAAGAATTTTGAAGGTGCATCCATCAACTCAATGCTTTGAAAACGGGACCTGATTAGAGCATCTTTTATCTTATCTTAAGAGCTTCAACATACCTTTGATTTTGATCAACACCAATAATCTTGAGTATAATCTTGAGTATAAAGTATATCTTTTTCTAAAGATGTAATTCTATGGATATGATACCTCATATGACGTTACAAGAGTACTGCTGAAGAAGTTGTTTTTTGACGAAATCCAATTTTTGACAAATCCCACCATTGTTGTAAGAATTTAAAATAATCTTTCATTCTTTTGACACAAATTCTTCCATTTAAAATTTCCTCAATCTGATATCTTGAAGAGTTCATAACTCTTCAAGATATTGAGAGTAACTTCAATCTTGAAGAGTTATGACTCAAAATAGACATCACTATTTGTTTTCTGTGCAAAAAGCACATCTACATTTCTTTGCTTCATAAACTAAAACAACTGTGCTCTTTTCATGCTTTTTCTTGCCCCGTTCAAATTAAGAGAAGCTACACAAACTTCTCCCATACTAAAGGAAAGAAAAATTTAAAAGTAAAAACTTAACCAAATAAAGATGTTTACACTTTCTCACATTTTCCATTAAAATCTAAAATGGAGTTAACTTTGGTGAAGATCTTTTTTAAACGATAACCTTCTTGATCTGTGAAGTGCCTGTCACTCCTAAAGAGCCTAGGTTTCTCCATAAACTGTTCAACATCTGGAAAGTATTAATCAATCTGAACTTTCTGCACATTTTTTGTTCTCTTCAAAAACATTATCAAATATTTTTATCAAAGAATATTTTTCATTATTAAACATACATCAGTAATGTATGTTTAGTATCAGTCAAATGCTGAGCATTAAAATGAAGAATATGTAAAAAATTTATAAATGGCTAAATAAACCTTAGTACTGTTTAGTAGTAGTCAAATGCTGACTATTTTAATACTGCTAGTCATTTAGAGGCAGGATGTAAAACAAGAAGCATTTACACTGCCAAATCAAGACAAAAACAGTGGCAGCGGTGTTATTATTCTGCAATACAAGTTCAGGGGAAACTTTCAATAATATTGGCCGACCTAAATATCGGTCGGGCATTAATTTCTACTGCCTCTGTTTCTGTTGCCAACACATGAAACGTAACTGGCTGAGATATCTCTTTTGAAACAGAGGTTGAAACATTCTCAGTCTGCACCTCTCCATTCTCCACAGTGTCATTTGACAAATTTTCAAAACTAGGAATTTCCTGTTTTTCTGGACAGGTGCGAATCAGATGCCCAATTTTTCACAACCAAATCCTTTCATACTCTTGAGTTGTAGCAAAAATTACATAGTTGAAAATGTCATGAAGGAAATTCAGCTTTATGTCCAGCCCATGGTTATTATTTTTCAAGATTGTGTATTATGCCTAAATGACACTACATGCTTGACTAGCGAATATTTACTGCTGATTTGTATCATCTAAACTGGCGACACCAACTTGCCATAACGCAATAGCATTACGGTCAAAATATCCTCCTTTTTAAATGGAGGTACATTAGACAGAGTGACTCTTTTCGGCATTGATAATGGGAGCACAGGAATAAAAGCTCCACCAATCACCACACCACTTTCTACCAGCACATTTGCAAACTCCACGGTCTTAAAAACATAACAAACGTGTTATTCATTCTTGATACCGACCAAACATTTTCACAACCAACAACCTCTCCAACCACCAAACTGCATTCCTCCACACTAACATTTGAATATATATTAACAGCATGAAGCTGTGTAAGAAAGTCTAAATTCCCTGCACCTGAGGTAACCATACAAAATGCCTAAGCGTACCAAAAGATTATAGTTGTGAAGATCTTTTTTAAACTATAACCTTCTTAATCTGTGAAGTGCCCGTCACTCCAAAAGAGCCTAGGTTTCTCCATAAATTGTTCAACTTCTGGAAAGTATTCATCAATCTGAACTGTTCTCTTCAAAAACAACTTAATGTCATCTACTCCATAAACTCAACCAGAGGACTCAATTGGTATCACGTCTGGAAAGCCACACTCAGACAAATCACTCTCACTCTCTGTATCTGTTTGACTGACTTCTGAAAAATCTAATTTCTTTGCTTGTCTCACAGTATGTCGTTGTCTTAGTCTTCTTTTTTTAGGTGTTTTAAAGACATTATCATCTTGTGTCTTTACTGCATCATCAATTCCTTCTGTAACTGAGAAAGCCTGCCCTGCCGTTATAACAGCTTTAGCAACACAGTTAATTTACACATTCAATAATCTGAGCATTTGCAGAAACCATTTCATTTTTGTCTACTTCATCCATAGTATAATCGATAACTTCCCATTAACGCCATTTCTTCTAGAGCCCGACCGATATTGGGATTTTTATGGTGGCCTCTCCATTCTATATATATATATATATATATATATATATAACTAAAATAACACAAGAAAACTAAACATTCACCCTCATAAACATCATTTTCACATAGTGTAGACAATACTTAATTTACTCCCCAAATTTCTATAAGCTTTGGTAAACACTCCACCAATCTATAAAAAGCATATTCCACTTTCAGTCTAGCACCTACAAGTCCCAAAAACATTGGAACCACACTTATTGCATCCTGCCCTAATAATACATTTTTTCTTGATTTCCAAATAGCCTATTTTGCAGTGCTGGGTAAAACATTTATAAGAACCAAAGTCCTTTTTCATTGAGCTAAGTACTGTGGCCCATAAATAAACAACTTCACCCAGAGATAAATCCCAATTGCTTATATGTGCACTGCACAAATAAATGAAATATTGATTCTGCTTCTAAACAAAAAGGACCCACCCCAACATGTGCACCATATGTCTGTTTGTAGCTACTTCTCCATGTACAATTCTCTACTAGAGGTCACCTGTCCGCTTATTAATCATACATTTGTACAGAGCACGCCAGCATCCTTTAGGGGAATAGTCTAGTCCAAAAAAAATCTGTCCTTTTCATTGAAAAAACTCCAGTTAAAAAATTAGCATTGGACACATTCCAAGCCATCTTGAAATAATCCAAGTTTTCTCCCCTTTTCTCACCTTGGAATGCCCATTTCCAAATGTGCTCTAAGTCATCTTGGTGGCATAGTGACTCAATCCGGGTGGCGGAGGATGAATCTTAGTTGCCTCCGTGTCTGACACTGTCAATCCACGCATCTTATCATGTGGCTTGTTGTGTGCAATAAAAAGTGCATCTGACAAAGTCTTAACATCCTGTACATTATCAACAAACCCTGTGACATCATCGGCATAAGCACTTAAGACAAAACCTGAGCTCTTATAAAAAAGCAGGTGTAATAAAACTATAAAAAAAAATCCCTTAAAATTTGTACAAAGTAAAGGTTCAATTGCTATGCTGTATAATTGCTCTGATAGAGGACAACCTTGCCTAATACACCTTTACACCTTGACACCAATATCTAGTGTCCCAAATCAGAAACAAATGATCCATTATTGTCCTTTCTGGAACACAATAGGTTTGATCCCTATGAACTATTAAATACTGGTAAGCCTATTAGAAGAATCAGAATCAGAATGAGCTTTATTGCCACAGATATAATTTTATATTCAGTGGTCAAAAAGGTGATCAGTCTCCAGTTTTTCAAAAGAGATAAATCCCCTTTTTTTCCAGTAATAAAGATCAAACATGTTGACAAGATACAGGCAAATATATATATATATATATATATATATATTAGTTGCATTCACAGAAAACCTCGCAAAGATTCCAGATTCCTTCCAGAAATGCTTCTAAAATTCCGGTTTCAGACCATCAATGCCTGGGGATTTTCCTGAATTAAGTTGACTCACTGCAGTAGTAAGTTCTTGAAAAGATATGTCTTTATCCAGTCTTTATCCAGTCTTTGAGTCAGAGTCTATTTGAGGCATTTCTTGCAAAAGTTGTGCAGTGCAGTCAACATCACAATGATCAGCATTATATAAGCTGGATGACAACTAATTTTTCTGACATAATTTGTCATCCTTCCATCAGGAAGACGAAGACAAACCATATGTTTCTGCTTTGCCACAGTACACTCCAGATAAAAATAAAAAAGGAGCATCCATCGCTGCAACAGAAATAAAAAGAGACCTTACTAAAGTTTTCTTCACTCATTTAAATAAGACCCCAATTCCATTTTCTTCTGCTGTAAATGTGTACACATCATTGGATCATATCTCTTAATTAACTCTGCCTCCATAGATGCTATATCTTTTTCAACTGACTAGATCGTTTCTCTTAAACTTTTAGTGGAATTTACAGTATACTGAAGACATATCATTTATATTTGTTTTTCATATATTCCACCACTCTCTTAAATTTTCAAAATCACTTTTCTCATTTTCAACTGTTGCCAAAAACACTTCAAAATATTTGCAAAAATCTTTGCCTTGAAGCAATTCAATATTAAAATGCCAATAAGAAATCTTCTTTGAACTCTGGGACTTGTTTATTGTGACAGAAACCAAATGATGGTCTGAAAAACCTACTAGTGATATAACAATCAATAATTTGACTACTCAAATATTTAGACACATAAATCTTGTCCAAACGAGCGGCACTATCTCTATTATCATTCACCTTAACTCACATAAGTATGCTTAACCCTCCACATGACTAAAAGTTCAGTTGTTCTAATTAACTGATAAACAAGAAGAAGACTGAATATGAGGTTCTTCAGCAGTGAAATCCACAGTGCAATTCCAATCTCCCTCAATTATGACACTACTATCATTTTAAAGCAGTGTTTTAACACACCACTTAATACACTAAAAAACATCAACCTTTCATACCCTAGATCTGGTGCATTTACATTAATAAAATAATAAATACCCCCCTCAGTGTCAACTTTAACTATAAAAAGACATTCTTCTGTGCTTAAAACAGTGACTCTTATGTCAGGTGCAAAAGATTTGACACTCCTGCACTCAAATTTGTTCCATGACTCAATTTATACTGCCTTTTTCACCACATTCCCCACTCAACTTCATTAGCCACATCACTGTGTATTTCTTGAAGGAACATTACATGCACATTTTTCTGCTCTACTATTTCAGACATGAACGCACGCTTGTGCCCGTACCTCCCCCCATTAATGTTAAGAGAGCTTACTCTTAGAAATTCCATGTATAGGTTCAAGAGTAAAAAAGACAGTCAGATAAAAGAAGCATTGCATGAAGAAATACCACGTGATGCATGGATGGTCAATTATATCAAAACCTTTGACATTCTCATTTTTCAACTATTCTACATTTTGTAATTGCAGTAATGTTTTTCTTTAAGCTAAATCTTTTCTTCTCACTAAGAAGATCAAATCCCACATTATTCTAATGTACCATTTCCAGTGTTGTATAAAGTATTCATTTGTCATACTTGAGTAAAAGTAAAGATACCTTCATTGATCTTGACTCAAATAAAAGTTCAAATAGCTCATGAGAAAACAACTTAAGTAAAAGTATTACATTTACTGATATGTACTAATATGTACTGATATCCCATCGATAACAAGCTACATTTCACAGACCACATCTCAAAGACTGCAAGATCATGTAGATTTACACTCTACAATATCAGGAAGATAAGACCCTTCCTCTCTGAACATGCCACACAACTGCTTGTTCAGTCACTTGTCATAACTAGACTGGACTACTCTCTCATTGCAGGCCTCCCTGCATGTGCAATTAGATCTCTGCAAATGATCCAGAATGCAGTAGCACTTCTGGTCTTTAATGAACAAAAGAGAGTGCATGTTACACCACTCTTTGTCTCTCTCCACTGGCTGCTGGTTGATGCACGTATTAAATTCAAGGCTCTGATGCTGGCATACAAAACAGTCACTGGGTCTGCTCCAGCATACCTAAAATCATTTATGCAGATCTACACTCCTGCCAGAACCCTTTGGTCGGCTAAGGAACGTCACCTTGTTGTACCAACACAAAGAGGCACCAACACACTTTCCCGGACTCTCAGTTTCAACATACCACATTGGTGGAATGACCTTCCCTACGCCATCCGTGAAGCTGACTCACTCTCTGTCTTCAAAAAACGTCTAAAAACACATCTTTTCCAAGAGCACTTAACCAGTCACTAAAAAACTGTTGCACTTAAATCTGTTTTGAATGCTATTCTAATGCTAGTAAAACTTTGTAGTATGGCACTTTTCGTACAAATGTATCCTTAAGATGATTTGCTTATGTTTTCCTCTTTTGTAAGTCTTTGGATAAAAGTATCTGCCAAATGAATAAATGTAAATGCAAATTAAATTTACTTAAGTATCAAAAGTACAAGTAAATTGCAAAAAGTATGGAAAAGTTAATTAAACTCATGACAAATTGGTTGTGCTCATCATTTACTCACCCTCATGCTATCCCAGATGTGTATGATTCTCTTTCTTCTGCAGAACACACAAAGATTTTTTTAAGAATATTTCAGCTCTATAGGTCAATTCAGTGCAAGTAAATGGTGGCCAGAAATTTCAAGCTACAAAAAGTACATTAAGGGCACATTAAGTTATCCTTACTACTACAGTGGTTACATCCATGTCCTCTGAAGTGATTCAGTTTGTTTTGGGTGAGAACAAACTAAATTGTAACTGTATATCTTGCCATTGCAATCTCTAGGCAAGATCATGATTTCAAGCTTGATTTCACATTCTAGTGCTTGATGCATGCGCAGAGCCCTAGATGGTGAATTTTCATTTTTAAATAAGCTATCCCTTTAATGCCGTATTTAAGTCACATCACAATGATAATTTTTATGGGATGAGTTTAAATGAACACCTCAGTCAGCATTGAAACACTGAACATTGAAGGAGGGAGTTGAGTCATATTAGTGACCAGAACAGAGACTTGTGTGCTGCTACCCAGCAACCACCCAGAACACCCTAGCAACTGCATAGCAATGTGTTGAAACACAGTTACAACAACTTAACAACAGCATAGCAACCACCTAGAACATCCTGTCATATGCAGTGCAATGTGCAAAAAGCACAGAAAACAACTTGGCAACAGGATAGTAATAACCTGGCAACCACATGCTGTAGCAGTGCGCTAAAAACTAAGCAGAGATCACCTTGACAATGGCATAGCATGCCCTAGCCACCATTCAAAAAACCCTAGTTACCACATACTGTAGCATAAATGTGCTACAAAGCAAAAATAACACTTAAGCAACCACCAGAAAACTAGTTTTGCATAGGCAAAGACTATTCACATCTTCATAAAATATAAAAATAAATATTGTTGGACATATTCTTGAGTGCTGGTAATTTATTCATACACATCATACTGTTTAAATGTAAAATGTAAATGCATGTGTTTGACATTTATTTGAACAGGTAAAAAAGGCTAAAGAGTTTAAACACAGAACTCCACAACAGCATCAAGGACATGGACATTATAATTCTACATGTGACATGGAGCAAGGCAGACACCACCACCCAGTGTCCCCTTAATTACAGAGAAATAATTTTACCATCACAGAAACTCAGCACAGTTCAGTGAGGCAGAGACTCAGAAGGGACAAATAATTTGGTACCACTCAAAATTTTATTGACACTGTAAAAATTGACAAATACCTTATCTGGCTCAAATTCTGTAAGCAACTACTCCTGTCACAAAAATACACATTCCTGTGTGCTATATGCATCCCACCATTGGACTGCTACTACAGTGAAGACATGTTTTACGTATTAGAAAATGTAACATGACATTGCCAGGTCCAGGGAAATGTTATTATTTGTGGGGACTTGAACGCAAGAACAGGATAACAGACTAACTTCACAGACACACAGGGGAGTAAATATTTTAACAATAAATTGATGTGTTTAAAAAAAAAAATCTCATCTTCACAGAAATAACCATGGCCGTATTATCAATAAAAATGGGAAAGATCTCCTGCAGCTCTGTTGATGTCTGGGTCTGTATATTGTCAATGGTAGGACACGGGGGACACTTTAGGGGGATTTACATTTTGCTCACCTCGTCGGAATGGCATAGTAGATTATATGATAACAGACTTAGATCCTTTAACTCTCAGTGAATTCTCTGTTAGAGGAGTACCCCCTCTGTCTAATCACAGCCAAATTACTGTGTATCTCAAAAAGACAAGGACTAACATTAATAACACACAGCCCAGTAAGCTGTACAATATCAGAAAACCATACAGATGGGCTGAAAACAGCACAGGTGTACCAGAAAGCAATAAGCAGCCAAACAATACAACTTTTTAGATAACTTTCTGGATACCACTTATGCTCACATTTGGCTGTGAAAGATATACATTATATATTTGAAAATCAGCAAAAACAAAAACTGGACAAAATGACACATCCAAAAATGACAAAAATTGGTTTGATCAAGATCAGGAAATTCGTAAAAACTAATCAAAAACACAGAGATCCAAATAACAGATTCACCTTCTTTACTGTGAAACATTAAAACAAGACAAACATAGACTCAGTCAATACAAACCAATTTTGGGACAATTGGAACAACCTGAAATAAAATGACCAGGAAGAATTGGCAATCTAAAATGGAGAAATATGGGAACCTCATTTCCAAACATTATTTAATAAGGTAGAAACTGCCACAAATTGTAAGCAAAATCAAATTACAAAATAATTGGAAATACTAGAATTGTCAATCAAAGATAACCAAAACCTATTAGATTTCCTATTACTGAAAGGAACATAAAGACAAAATTAATACTCTAAATCTCAAAAAAGTATAGACATGTTGGGATATTGAATGAAATGTTAAAATATACCAGCACTAAATTACAATCAGCCATTCTAAAATTATTTAATGTGGATCTGAGTGTAGGTTACTTCCCTGACATGTAGAATCAAGGACTGATTAAACCCATTTTTAAAAATGGAGGCAAATTTGACCCAAAAAATTACAGAGTCATTTGTGTGAGTAGAAACCAGGGAATGTTATTTTGTAGTATAAATAAAATATACTACAAATAATTATACTACTTCCACCGGGAAGTACCACACATGGAAAGGAGTCCCTGTGGTAGATCCTACCTGGAAGGGGGAAGATCTACATGCACAGCGACTGGTGGCAGAGCACAACTGACTCCAGGGCTCAAACAGGGCTCTCTGTTGGTCCAGCAAGACTACAGAGTGGTCCCACAAGGGAATGAGGCGTGGCCTAGGAGGATTCAACCTCCTGGCACCTCTAAAGAACCTGATGATCAGGTCGTGCTTCCCCAAGGACTTACTGTCTACCGCATCGTGGTGTGCTGCTATGGCGGCCATATACACATTTCTGTATACCTTCTTTCTCAGGGACGGGGCACGCTCTGACATCCGCACCCAGACCTTTGGAACCTCCACGTCTGGCCCCTGGATGGGCCTACCACCTGCCGTTGTAGCCACGATCAACCAAGCCAGAGCCCCTTCTACCAGGCAACTTTACACCCTGAAGTGGCGCTTGTTCGCAAATTGGTGTTCTTCTTGGGCTGAAGACCCACAGAGGTGCGCAGTTAGATCAGTGATCTTATTTCAGCAAGAGAGGCTGGAGGGGAGGCTGTCCCCTTCCACCCTGAAGGTGTATGTGTAATCATCAGGTTCCTAAGAGGCGCCCGGAGGTTGAACCTCTCCCGACCAAGCCTGTTCCCCTCCTGGGATCTATCAGTGGTCCTCGCGGGCCTCCAGAGACCCCCCTTCAAGCTGCTAGAATCAGTTGGACTCAGGGCCCTCTCTTTAAAGACGGCCCTGCTGATCACGCTCACTTCCATCAAGAGGGTTGGGGACCTGCAAGTGTTCTCTGTTAGAGACACTTGCCTGGAGTTCGGTCCGGCAGACACATATGTGATCCTAAGACCACGACCGGGCTACGTGCCCAAGGTTCCTTCTACGCCCTTTAGTGACCAGGTAGTGAACCTGCAAGCGAAGCTGCCCCGGGAAGAGGCAGGCCCAGCCCTTTCGTTGCTGTGTCCGGTACGTGCTTTGCGTACCTACTTGGACCACACGCAGAGCTCTAGATGTTCTGTGCAGCTCTTTGTCTGCCTTGGTGGACAGAGGAAAAGGAACGCTGTCCCAAAACAGAGGCCTTCTTACTGGGTAGTTGACACCAGTACATTGGCTTATCACACCCAGGCCGTGTCCCTCCCCTTACGGGTCCAAGCACGCTCGACAAGGAGTGTTGCGTCCTCACAGGCACTGGCCAGAGGCATCTCCCTGGCAGGCATATGCAGAGCAGTGGGTTGGGCAACGCGTCTCCCTCAGGCAGTTCCAGCTCCCCCATCCCTGAGGCTGGATCTACCACTGCGCCATATTCCACATGCTGCCTAAAAACCCATGAGATGTATTCACCACCTTTTACCTCCCCATTTTGGGCAGGTGTGGCCTCCGCAGAGTCTTTTCCCCCTGAAAGAATAGGAAACCGGTTAAGACCCCCTTACCTCGATGTGAGAGAAAAGAGGCCCAGCCAGGCTTGGCCCGTTCCCAGGATGGCAAGCGTCACCTTGTTCCCCTGTCTAGGGTAACCAGAAGGATTCCGCCGACTTTTTTTGGGGCATTGGGGAAGGGTACGTGCAGTCTGACAGAGCTGGTCGCCTTTGCACATAAAATACCCACCCGCTCCTGTGTCAGCAGTACGCGTACACGGCTCAGCACATGGTGTGATTTAAATTGGACCCCTAGTGTCGCTTCTTCGACACAACGTCGAAGTGAGCAACAGACGGGGAATGTCTAGGTTACGTATGTAACCTCCGTTCCCTGATGGAGGGAATGAGACGCTGTGTCCTCCCGGCCACGTCACTGAGCCGAGCCACTATTGTGGCCGGACCATTTCCGGCTCCTCAGAAAAATCCTGAATGAAACAGACGTATATCCCCGCCTTTGTACCCTTATGTCCGGGGGCGGGGTATGCAAATACTGTCTGCCAACTTCTCAGAGGCATGTTCGGCGCTCAAGAGAGACCCCTAGTGTCACTTCTTCGACACAACGTCTCATCCCCTCCATCCCTACATACGTAACCTAGACATTTATTACAAATGAGAGAGCAATAACTCTGCATATTGGGGTCCACAGAGGAGAGGCTACGATCATAACTAGATCATTATGCTCTCCTAACTAAAGGCACTTCAGTTCCTGAAATGTTGTTATTCATATTTTATGCTTCAAATAAATTGTCCAGAGTTGCTTGGTGTTAAAATCATTAAAATCATCTTTTTTGCATATTGTGCATGGTTTGTTGTATGTTGAGGTTTTTATGTATTAGGACATAAAGCTGTATTCTTAATGTTAGGTTATTTGACTCATGACTGAGCACATTGCAACAGTGTTCAGTGATGATCATGCAATCTTTGTCATTTTATGCTGCCTTTTAAGATCACCTAGTGCTTTTAAGTTTGACAGCAAAAGGAATGATTATTGTATCTGTTTCTGGTTTCTAACAGAGAATTAGATTGTGGAAGGCTAGTCTTTCCGTTTCCATAGCTACCACATTCAGTGTTTATAGTATCTATTGACAAGCTTATGATTTGTTTGTGGTGCATTCAGAGTAAACTGATTTGTCAGTAAACTGCTGTTTCTATGATCAAAGCTCACTAACATGAGAACAAAATTTTCTTTATGTGGCTTCTTTACATACAATGCCAAAGGAAAAAAAAATTGCAAATGAGATCTATTTAACATCTCAGTTGTTTCTCCTAAACTGCAATGACTTTAAATGGAGAGCAAATTGAGACTTTTCAGGTGAAAAATCTGAGAAGCAAGAGACCCCAGTAATCTTAATTTCATCTCACCAATAACAAACTGTAATTAAACAGCAGTGCAATACATAAAATCATGCATATATGGCTCAGGAGCTTCAGTTAATGTTCACATCAACCATCAGAATGGGGAAAAAAAATGATATCAGTGATTTCGTCCTTGGAATGATTGTTGGTGCCAGATGGGCTGGCTTGAGGTTTCTGTAACTGCTGATCTCCTGGGGTTTGCATGCACAACAGTCTCTAGATTTGAATTAGAATGGTGTCAAAAAACATCTAGTAAGCAGCAGTTCTGCACATGGAAAGGCCTTGCTGATGAGAGAGGTCAACAGAGAATGGCCAGACTATTTTGAAATGACAGAAAGGCTATGGTAACTCAGATAACCAATCTGTACAATTGTAGTGAGCAGAATAGCATCTCAGAATACACAACACATTGAAGGCGAACTGGCTTCAACAGCAGAAGACCACATTGGGCACTTTATTGGAACCATAGTGAGTGTAAGTCTGATAATCATTCAGTACCACAGAATATATAACAGTATAGTACTACAATCTGATACCATCTTGAACCACAATACTTCCACTACTTTTTAAGACATAAAATCCCTCTAACTCTGTGGAGATTGCCACCCCATGTTGAAGCCTTTGGCACAACTACCCAATGAATACAAAATGTCACCATCTGAAATGGGGGCTGGTCTGAAATCTTCCTCTTAGAAAGTGCATGACAGGGGTCGTCACGCTAACTTTGTACCATGGGTGTGTCAATTGTCTCACAGCGAACAGGGGAAGGGCCACGCTAATGGGTAGCACACTGATCCTGTCATAGCACATGAGTCCAGTGAGACTGCCAAACACACACACCATTCACATACATACATGCATGCACACGCAACAATCCCAGCACCCTCCTGCTGAGTGTTGTGTGGACATGCACAAAAGCTTTTCCTCACTGCAGTGACACCGTTTAGTCCTGTGCATATGGTGATGTACACAAGAAAACAGATTGAGAGTGTTTTGTATTCTTTGTTTTTTGGGTGATAGTTGACCTAAAATGTTCTGTCATCATTTACGGACAGCTTCAATCACCATTCACTTTCATTGCGTCTTTTTTCCCCACAGGAAAGTAAATGGATAGCTGAGGCTGTCAGTTCCCAACATTCTGCCTAATATTTCACAAGTCTCTATGATATTCTGGTCCCAAGATATGGCTTGGGTCTTTTATGACTGTTTAATTGCCCACTATGTAAAAAGTGCTAGTCCAATCACTTAAAAAATAAATAGACACAATTTGAAGTATCATTCTTGTCCATAGCACAAATTGTCACACATCAAAGTTTAATACTTAAGGTTTGGAATTTGTTCAAATCCCTTATCCTAAAGCCCAATGTGTACTTCTGTCAGATGTTGCATGATGGAAATACTGTCATCAGCAGCATGCTCAAGCACTGAATGCACCCAGCCAGATTTTTCTGACCTTGTGTCTTTGAATGAGCAGAATGTGCATGCGCCAGGAATTATTTGCACTAATTTGTGGGTCCACAAGGTGGCAACACTCACATTTGAGCCATTGCTGTCACAAAGAAGTGCTATAAGATGTATTTGCTGGTAAGCAACAGGAGACGAATGTGGAAACAACAATGGTGGATGTGCATGTCAAGAACGCATGTGTGAGGAGGTCAGGAGATACCTGCATTTGTATAACTCGTGTCTGAAGAATAAAAATAAACTTATATGTGTCTAAACTCCTGATGAGAAATCGTCCAGTATCTCATCTCAGACCATGCACACATACACAGCCTCAAATTAGGTATACTCTAACAGAATCGCTCATGTCAAATCCAAAGTATACGCTGGGCTATAGTTGAGGTGTGTAAGTTACTCAAAAAAGTAATCCACAACAAATTACTGATTACTTATCTAAAATTATAATCAATATACTTTTCAGATGATTTCGCTGAAAAAGTAATCACATTACATAGAAGTTACTTTCAAAAACACTTTTTCAAAATAGTGTCTATATTTCTTGTTCATTGTTTCGCACAATTCATACACTCAGCACCTAGTCTTTTCTCCCATATAATAGCTAGGTTTCCATCAAAATTAATAAATGAATAAAGAAAATGCGAAACATTGTGTGTTATCTTGAGGTAGCCTGCCTTCTTGTCCTAGAACAGCTGAACAAACTCTTTGCTTCTGTGAGAGCTGTATTTGCTTTAATAAAGCAATTGTACATTATGCTGAGGAGATGTCGCAGAATAAGTGCAATAGCTCAAATAATGAGGGCTCAAATGGCTATTCCCATTCGCCGACAGCCTCCATATATCAGGGAGTGCCCTCACTTAAAACAGTTCTGGTGGATTGTGAGGACCCACTAACGAATGTGGATGTGTGGATGATGCACTTTCGATTAACCAGGGCTACGTTTGAATAATTGTGTGCTATATTCGGGTCTTTCGGTTAGCCTGTCACATCAAGCTCTCGCACACCTACGTATACCATCCACATTGCCATCGCGTTTTACAAATGGTCATGATACGTCATCGCTCATGCGAATAAGCTGTTTCTGACACTTTAAAGAAACTCTAGGAAATCCACCTCCTCTTAGCACATTAAAGTTTATGCCAATTTTTTGTGTTTATTTGCATATAAAGCATTTCCATTCAGGATTTCATATGCACAATTTCAAAATGTTGCATAAATTAAAATAATAATAATAATAATAAGATTACAGTTTTTTATTACTTTGTACACTGATTACACCCCACACTGACCCCTAAGAATGAGCAATAGAAAACTCAGCACTGATTCAACTGTTACCTAGAATAACACTTCAGAAAATATCAAAGCGTCCTCTTTTAGGATTTCAAACACATCATAGCCTTCTGAGATTTCTCCTGTAATTGGTGGAGAGAGTCTATTACTCTAGGAGAACACATCACAGTGTGAGATCACAGTTGGCTCCTTGTTGTGGAAATACAATATAGCAATAATTGACACATCAGCTTTCACCATCTTGCAAAACGGCTGGAGTTTGTGCCGCATCATGTTTGTTTGTTTGTGTCTGCGTGAATGTATGTCCACATGTATACATATCCACTGATGGGACAGTGTATTGTCCTGTTTATCTATGCCTCCAGGGATGATTATTAATCCAATAATTAAACATTTATTGCCAACAGCACCTGCTCTCCCTTCTTTCGGTGACCTCTGGGGACTCAATCACACATCACAGGAAGCCAGAGGATGGAAAGAGGAGGGAGGGATGATGGAGAGAGCGAGAGGGTGGAGGGAGAGCTAGACAGAGCGAGAGAGAGTGGGAGGGGTGGGGGAAAAAGAGCAGCCGTTCGGTAGGGTCATCAGATAGCCAGATTCTTTCACACCAGCGAGGTGTTTTGTGCAGAAGGACAAATGTATGTGAAGTTATGTGACTTCAGAACAAAGGACAAAAGAGGAGGATGAATTTGAACACATTCCACAAGAGGACAACAATAGAATGAATGAAAAGAGGGGTGCCCCCTTCATTGAGTGCTGACAATTAATGAGAAAAGTTTAGATTTCTCTCTGAATGCCTGAATTTGACTTTTCTTGTCATTTTCGAGCAAGATTGTATTTTTTCAACAGGATTTAATTGGGGACTTTTTTTTAAACTTTGCTCTTCTTCATTGCAACCTGGGAGACAGAAGGACTCAAATATCTGCTTTCAGCTTTACTAAAAAAAGGAAAGAACTGTCAAGCACATTATAAAAGAGACAGAAGAATAGATAAAAGAAGGAGAGGGGCAGAGTCCCTCTGCAGCTAAAGCAGAAATGCTGCGATACTTGATTAAAACACTTTTTCAGATGAACCTTTTCACAGATACCATCCGTGATGCCACCAACAGAACCGACCTGTTCTTTAACATATCTTCCATTCCTTCATTCAACTCATCTCTGCTGGACTGGGCCAACTTCACTGGACTCAATGGTGAGGATGCAAGAACTTGGTTTGTGCCTTAAATGTGCCATTGTTGTAGACTTAGAGTCAGTGTCACAGTTTGATTTTAAGAGAAAACTAAGACTGAACAAATACAAGCTTAAAACATCACTAAAAATAATTGAATGCTGCTGTATAACACTGGCTTTTATTTAAGATAAGTGCATGATCTAACACTGTGCATCTGGGATATTATGTGTCTCAGATCCTCTGAAAAAGTTCCTATATTGAACAGAGTGTGTGTAGCATGTACAGTATAAATATTTCATAGCTTTTAGTCATGATTCTTTTGATATGTATTTGATTTTAGAATGATTGTGGTTGAGTTGGTGACTTTGGTGGTCTTTATTAAACTGACCGGCCATACTGCTCATATGATTTCTCTGATGGTTCACCATAAATTGAATTTAAAAGAGATACATACTCTAAAAGATTTAATGTATCAGAAAGAAGTACATGAAACTTGGGCTTGAAGATTAATCTATATTGGTAAGCACAAAAAAAAGATGTTTCTTTATTTTTGTACCATATTGAATGCCAAACACACTCAGTGTCGTCCAATATTGATGGGATGCTTAACTTAATTTTGTAATCAATTTAACATAGATCCTGCTGAAGATCTTCAAAGAATATAAAATAATGAAATATTGGATTATTTAAAATGTAATTAAAAAAGGACACAAAATGTAGGGCTGCTATTGATGTTAAAGAATTCTGAATTCTGCTCTGGAGTGAATGACCACTTGGATGTGTGTCTGTATGGATGTATTTCTTTCATTGTCATAGAATGTGTCAAAGTCTGTTTGGCAGTAGGCACTTAAGAAGTGTGTAATGGGAATCTCCTGCTGTGTTCTTATCCTCAGACAAGGTAATGACAGAGAGCTGAGTGAGTGTATGTTTGTGTTAAGGTAATTAGGAGGAGGTTATTTTACCTTGATGCTAATTTAATGAGCTTTTTTGTATGTCACACTGTTCGGATCAATAGCACATACTTCCTAAACAGACGCATCCATTCATACTCGCCACACTCAGGGTTATTTCCTCAATATCACCAACTCTCTTTCTGCGCTAAAGCTCATCTGATAGTCTGACTGACTCAATGCTTTATAAAAGATGATGTATTTAGAATGTCTTTTCATATTCTTTCTTTTGTGGGAATTTCAAGTTCTTTTCATTTGTTTCCTTTTTTCTTCTTAGTTTCTTTTTTTATCTAACTACTTTCCATCAATCCATCCATTTTCTCTTCATATATTCATTGTTTAAAAATCTTAGTTCCATCCATCCATCCATCCATCCATCTAATTATCACTTTTTATTTCATATGTTCTTTCTCCATCCATCCATTTTCGCATTTATCTTCATATATTCTTTCTTTCTTTCTTTCTTTCTTTCTTTCTTTCTTTCTACTGTATTTCTTTCTTTCCAACTATCTTTCTCTCTTTCCTACTATCTTTCTTTCCTTCTTACTATCTTTGTTTTTTTCTTTCTAACTATCTTTCTTTCTTACTATATTTATTTTTCCTATCATCAATCTATCTATCTATCTATCTGTCCATCCGTCCGTCCGTCCGTCGGTCCATCTTTCTTTCTTACTAACTTTCTTTCTTACTATATTTATTCATTTATTTTTTTCTTTATATTGTTTCTTTCATTTCTGTTTCTGTTGTCTGCATGTCTTCCTCTCTGTCTTTCCTCTTCATCTCCTGATGGTTAACTTTATGAGCTCTGAAATTCCTGGTTAGTTTAAATGAACAGTTTCATCTGCAGATGCTTTGTTGAGATTGAGATTGGCAGAAAGAGAAGGAAAGAGAGGATCTTTTTTCTTCTTAGGGGGGTTCAGAGGTGGCCATGTAGGAGGTAAATTTGCTTTTGACATGTAACTCCTAAAAGAAGATTATCTCAGCCTGTGTTATCTGATTTGTGGAACATTGATAATACTGAGACTCTAGCACCATTGAGACCCTTACTCCCACTATGTGTGTGTGTATGAGAGAGTGGGAGTTTGGATGGTACATGATCAAAACCAATGCTTTCACAGCCCTTTTCACACCATTCCCAGAACAGCACTGATTAAAAGGACACACACACACACACACACACACACACACTGACCAACTCTGGGCAGCACCTCTCCATCTGCGTACAATTATGAATTAGAATTTTGCCTCATGCTGTGTGTATTGTAGATGATGTTTTATTTGTCTGCCTGCGTGTGTTTGAGCCTGCTGAGATCCTTATGAATATTTAGACATTACATAAATGTTTTAATTTTGCACTAGTGCTATTCCTTGTATTATTTAGCATTTTACAAGTATTAAGACATATGTGCACTTGTATTATTTATAAAGATTAAAAGGATAGTCTTTTTTAAATCACTCTCTAAACCTGTATGACTTACTTTCTTCTGTTGACACAAAAAGGAGATGTTAGGCAGAATGGCCAGCTCAGTCACTATTCATTTTCATTGTATTTTCCCCATACATTGAAAGTGAATAGTGACTGATACAGTCATTCTGCCTAACATCTCCTTTTGGATTTAGAACAACATTAAGGTGAGTAAATGATTACAGAATTTCATTTTTGGGTGAACTATCTATTTAAGTCTTTTACTATAGTGGTGTGTTTATATAGAAGTTGTGGCAATGGCACAACAATGTGTAATAGGTTCAGGAAGAGCCAGTATGAAAGCATTTTGTAAATGTGTAAATGTGAGTCTTCAGTGGTTCTATGTGTGTGTGTGTGTGTGTGTGTGTGTGTGTGTGTGTATGTGTGTGTGTGTGTGTGTGTGTGTGTTCATGCGTATCAGAGATGAAAGGGTATTACACCTGGTCCTGCTATTTCATAGCCTCTTCTTTCTTTGTGCATGTCATATTAGTGTTGATGACCTGTAAGTTTTGACCACTGCAGTCACCAATACGATGTGCTGAATTCTATAAGAGGAGTACTCATCCGCCTGTCAACCCTCTGAAACTAATCGAAGATGGGGGAAAATCAATGTAGTGCCTAATAACTAATCCAGGAAGTAATGGTGAATTCACATAGAAGAAGTATATAGAACTCCCTTGTAATTGCATAGCTGTCCATCTCCATGTCTTTTTTAGGGTGGAACAATTCATGGTTTGAATGGTCAGAGGCAGAAACGATATTCCCATTTTAACTGATTTGAAAAGATTTCTGAGCCAAAAGGATTTTTTTGTGTCTTTCATAATTTCGTTACACAATTATTGTAAGTTAAAAAAGCTTTGTCCTTAAATGCTGGTCAGACTAAACAGACTTTTCAAAAAAATTCGGCGACAGAAGGTCGAAAATTCTTAAGCTAAAATCAGACTGTGCTTAACGCAATTTGAACTACTGCCCCCAGTGGCCGAAGCTGGAAGTGTTGAGGTGAAATGTCCACAGGGTAGTGTCAAAAGCGAGTAGATTTTTAATTGTAACTGATGTAACTCAATTAATAGGAATGCATATTGTTTTAACCCTACTTCCTAACCCAAACCGCAATCCAAATCCAAATGTTAATTTTAGAGCAAAAATGCAACCTAAGAATCACGCTCACCATTATTTATGTGAACGTATTTACTTCCTGGTTTCCACAGGACCAGAACCCATGTCTCGTAGATAGCTCACACCACATGCAGTAGCACCACGAGGAAAGGTGAACGTGTTTCAAATTAGGCAAAATTGTCTGATGGGGATGCCGTTTGACAGTAATTCAGGAAACATGTGCATTCAGAAGCAGCATATAAATTACCTGTTTGATCCTTTTGAAACAAAATCTTTATTACTAAACTAACATATCTTAAACTAGAATTAAGAACTACTAAGTTGTTAACATGCTTTTTATCTTCATCATATTTCACCACAGGCACTAAGTAATCCAGGACTGCTACCGTTGCCCTCTTTACGGCTCCTTTAAAGAGCTTTGTGTATTTTTCTTTCCGTTTCAGCTCTCGAAAGTGTAAACACTTTGATTCATTTTGTGTCACTGTTTTTCACAATGGTAACTGACCCGATGCAAGAAAATGAAATTTTCGGTGACAATCTAGCCTGTCATGACAGCTTATTTCAGTGACTAATCTGACAATGAATATAAATTCATGAATTTACAATGCATAGTGACAGCAAATGAGATTTGTCATGTGAGCGACTATATTGCACCTGAGGCCGTGCCTGTGAGGTTTCAATGGAATCCCGTGGTTCCATGTCAAGTATGCTCTGTGTGTGGATATGTCTAATATATACATCTTAAGAAAGCCTCTCAGTTTTAATGTATTTCAAACTCAGACAGAATGACAGGCTGTTCTCTCGCTTTATAAATCTCAATTAGTTTGTTTGCAAACATGAAACTGTATATTTGAGGCTGTATAATTTAGTAACGCAGATGGCAGGTTTGATTGGGTCCAAGCCTGTTTTTTAGTGTGCGTATACATCATATTTTATTTGTTTAGTTCTAAAAATTAATATCATGCAGACATTGGGGCCCCAATGTATCCATGTTATAAGCAATGGCACATCACATAGCTAACAGTCTACTCAATAGTTTTTCTTTTTCCAGTTTTCTTTTTCTTTTCTGTCTGTTACTAATCCAGGCCCCCAGTAGGGGGCTATTTCAATGTTCTCTAATTGGCTGTGTTATTGTCAGGGGTAACAGGGCCGTGCTCTAATCCTGCTGTGCTAATGTATGTGTTTGTGTGCTCAAAGAGGTCAAGTGGGCTCAGCCCTCCCTCATCTCATGGGTCTTTTGCTCTCTACAGGTTAACACAAGGAATCTTAATGCAGCAAATCTACATTTATCATGGCTCGGTGCATGTCCATCTTTATCAAATTCCAGATTTGTAAACATTCCTCCATATAAATGGATAATTGGAAAAGAAAGTAGAAAAGGTTAACATAACTTTATGCTCCTCAGTTATCCCTTACAAAAAAATACCATGATAATCATGAAGTCTGGTGTAATATAATTATTATTGTATCGTTATTACATAGTTACTACATAGTTACTACCATAAACCCGTTGTAACAGCATAAGCCTCGAAATAATTATTAAATAGTTATTACATAGGTACTACATAAATACAGTGGTAACGGTATAAGCCACTACAGTTATCAAAAAGAGAAATTTGATTTTACGCTGAAGATCCCTAATTAATTTATGATTAATTAAAAGTATCAAATATAACTGCAGTATCAATGGTGTTCTGGCAGAAAATGTGGGTACTGGCACTATATTTTTGAAATGGATAGTTCAGAGATCTTAGTTACTCTGTCAGACCTATGTATGTACATAGGATGAATGTTTACAGTTCTGGATTCTCATTTGTTCACTTTAAAAAGCGAGCCTTTATGCTGGATTCACATATACTCCATGAGTGGGGTGTGAGCAACGCGTTGCGTTTGGGCTTTCACATTGGCCTCTTTTCTAGGTTTCTACGGCAATGGCGGGCAGTCAAGTGCACTTGTTTATCAAGCGTACTTGGTTGTGATTGGTTACTATATCAAAGTCTCTTTCAAGGCAAGTCATTCCACTCGGTGGTCATCTTTGGAATGTTCTCGGCAGACTGGGCAGCTATTTACTTTGTAAACCAGCGACATAAAAGTACAGCTCCTATCTACTTGAATGGAAAAAGACAGAAATTCACGAAAAGTTAGGTCAAGATGCAGACATATAAATTTTTGTGTATAGTTGGTTTGGTTTAAATATTGTTTAATTGCTTTTGTGTCTTTTCTAAAATCTCCTGATTATTTTAGTTTTCTATTGCACCCAGAACCTTTTAGTCCAGCATGAGCCAAGCAGAAAAAATGCCCCAAAAAATTGTCATGCCGAAACTATCTGCTCACTCCTGTCTGGGATGCTTCAATGTGAAGGGTGTAATCTGTTAATATGGGCACAGAAACTATCAAGCAATCAAAATATACGAGCAATACATCCCTCGGCCTGTCATTCATTCATTCATTAACTCTGTATACTGAGGAATTTTATGAGCAATCATGTCTAGATAATCACGTTTATCAAATGCAAATGAAAGCTGTAGTAGAAGTCTGCACGGGCCTAAAAATGAAACCCGTACCCGACCCGAACCCGAGACTGTGTGGCCCTACCCTTCCCGGCTCGAACAATTTCGTCAGATTATAAGCCTAAACTCGTAACTCTAAACTAATAAACAACTATCTATCTATCTATCTATCTATCTATCTATCTATCTATCTATCTATCTATCTATCTATCTATCTATCTATCTATCTATCTATTTATCTATCTGTCTACTTATCTATCTGTCCGTCCGTCCGTCCGTCTCTCTCTCTTTCTCTCTCTCTCTTTATCCATCTAACTATCTGTCTCTCACATTATTTGAAGAGATTTTTCTCCTCTATATCAGTACTTCAGAGTGTCAGGCTATGAATAACATTGTGAGCGATGTGTCATGTAGCAGCAAATGACTGTCATTTCTGCTCCTAGGCAGACAGATGAGCTCCCTCAAGCTTAATCAGACACAAACTTATTCTCCCTATATCCTCCTCAACTCCTCTGTCGCTGACAATCTAATCCAGGGTTTTAATAGCACCCGTGGCTCTGGATGATATGCAGAGTTATGTACATATCAAAATGTGCATGGAAATCAGTTGCTGGCTGCATCTGCATGTGTGAAGGTGACTAGAGACCTGGAAACCCAATGGTGTCCATAGTCATATGCAAATGAAATCAAATGACCTATCTTCTCAGCTTGTTCAATCACTCTGAGGATGTTCGGTTCATATATTGGGAAGGGTATTGCAGTCATGGGTGTGGATGAGGAGGTTTAAATGTAAATAATCATATTAACTTATTTCGATCCCATGTTTCACTTTGCCTGTAACAATGATTAATAGAATATATTCTACTTGAATCAATTTAATGTACTATTGGGATGGGCAACTGGCGGCGACCCTCTGACAATTTTAGACAGAAGATTGATTTTAGAAGGCTACATTGAATTAGTGATCATGTGAAGATTGCGTTCAGGCTAGGATGTTATTATTGCTATCGACTAGCAGAGGTCGCTTGTTCTAAACAGTAAATGTTTACACACGTTTAGTTCAAATGGACAAATTATTGTTCAATTTACAACAAGCAATGCTACTAATCATGTATATACAGTAGATTACCCACAATAACAAGGAAATTGGGTAGGCGGTGAACAATGTGAGAGTGCGGATTTGTAATCCAGCTCCTTGATAGAAAGGAGAAAAATTGTTGGCCCTCATCACCATCAAAGTTGCCCATTCCTGATGTACTACATTATTAATCATTGGAAGTATAATCGTTTTTAATTTAATGATTAGTTAGAATGTTTGATCCGTCTGGGTTTGTGTAAATGAGCAAAAATGTGCACATATGCGGCCAAAGTATGATTGATGACAGCAGCCATGTGCTGTTTTTCACACCATAAATATTAGCCTGTCAATCAACCTAACAGTTTGACAAATTACAATTTTGCTTTCTTTATTATTTCCTTACTATCTTTCTCTCAATATAGTCCACACTATATGATAATAACTTTGCATCACCTTGAATAAAAGTATCTTAACATGTATTTGATCATTAATTACAGCATAATATATTTTATTAAATTATTTGTGGCAGAGAAAAATGATTTCCTTCAAGCTGAATTGAGCACGCTGTCATTCCTTGTACGGTCCTTTGGGGGAAACTCAAGCAAGCGTGAAGTCAATGAAAATGTGGGGTTCACAGTGTCGCTGACGGCAGGGTCAGGGAGTGGGGTCACAACCTTAAGCCACCCTCTCATAGTGTGGCTGACACGAGTAAATGACAGAAGACTGTGATGGCTGCAGCCGTGCAGGACGGTCCACGGCCCTAAACATCTGCCCTCTGCTTTATTATTCAAATTATGGTGATAACAGAGTGGCTTGTGTGCACGCACATATGTGCTTGAGTTAACGCACACACACACACTCCATTTATGCATATGAAAATCATATGCATTTATGCATATTTAAATCAATGTTTACTGAGATAAATGGGTGGGCTTATAGAATGAAATGCATTTGCATGCATATTACAAATGGGGTAGTTTGCAAAAAGCAAAGTTATTTTTCCATTGTTTGCGCCAATGCAGACCAAACTGAAAGAGCCATCATGAATATCCATGCAGGCATACTGATTTGCACAAGCAGTTGAACAAATTAGATGTTCTTTTTGGAGAGATTAGTGGACAGTTTTATTGTGACAAGAAAATGGAATGCAAGATTAGAATGTTTACCACTTAAGTTGCCTAATAAAGTGTTTTGATTGCTATTTATTTGTCTGTAATGCTGTTTAAAAGATATCAGAAATCAATTTGTCAAACATGTTTAAGTTTAAGCACAAAAATGGGTAGTCGAGACATTCACTTTTAAACGGTGACAGAAATGTGACATACTGTGCTTCATCTAAAACCGTACAGAGGGGTCAGGAAAAACAAATGTTTTCTTATTCTAATGCATGCATTTTTTATGACTTAAACCAACTATAATAATTCCAATTCTGTGTAACATGTATAATGATAACAACATAAGAGCAAGCATGTAATGACAGTTTATCATGCATTATGATTTATGACCATGAATTTTTCCACCATTCTGCTGTTTTAGTCTTTGCCAAGATGTGACTGCAGAGAGTATTGATTGATTAACTTGTATTGCTAAGAGCCCACTGATGAGAGAAAGTGAGAGGACCGGATGGATGATTCTCTCTCTCTCCATAGTGAGAGCGGAGGCCTGCAGTGAACCTCCTTCCAGCCAATCAATGTGTATTTCACACTTAAACACTAATTAAGTCATTAGAGGGCAGCAGTATCAGTCCTGTTTGGGTACTTGCACACATATATCGGCCCTCTCAAGGGAGTGTGCACGCGCGCGTGTGTGTGTAAGGCAATGTGCCAGCGAAAAAAACCCTCCCTATAAAAAATATGCCCACACACACACTCTCAAACACATACTGTGTTGTTTATAATGAGTGCAAAGCTGTGCTGTGCCACGCATTGTAACACATGTAGCTTTATTAATTAGACTCATAATCACTCTCTGGACCACAGCGAATCTGATAAAACAGCAACTGTAAACAATAACAGTAAACTAATCTTCGCATACTGAGCTTTTGAATAATTACACACAGACAAGCAATATATGTGACTGCAGATTAGAGTGCAGACAGAGTTGAGAAATGAATTTTAAACAATTTTCATACAATAATAAATTTAATGCGTGTTGATTGTATGAACTGTAAAGGCCGTAACCATGTCTTGAACATTGGGGGGACCAAACCATTTTGGGGGTGGGGGTTCACGGGTGTTGAGGTCACAAATATAGTTTTGGTCCTCTAATATAGTAAAGGCGCTGAATGCACTAATTTTCTGAATAAAGGATGAAATGTGATAAAGGCCAAAAAATATATATAGATAGATATAGATAATTATCTTAGACAATCTCAAGAGAATTTTCAAAAAAGCTACTTCAAAAGCCTGCCAGATTACCTCATTTATTCAATTCCTTTACAATAAGGAAGTACTTTTACAATACTTTCAAAGTAGAATATACTGGCTAGCATTGTTTTTGGAGAAGCCAGTATTTCAATTTAGCATGTTTCCTAAATCTCTGATAACATATTATGGTTTTTATGGTTTTAGTGTTTTATGCTTTAGTACAGTAAATGTATAACATATTGCATCTTTAAAATAAAAGTGTGGCACAGCGAAGACAAAATGTGTTGATAAGAAAAGATTTTACCTTCAGGTAATGGGAATATTTCAGCTGTAATAAAGGATATGCATGTAAAAGTTATTTTAGTGTGAAATTATTTTAAATTATTAATTAAATTATTAAATTAAAACTTTTTCTGTGTAAAGTTATTTTACAAATTCGTTACCATGACGATGTAATGTCAACAAACCCTTAAACGACTGTGTGGGGGCGAGGGCATGGTGGAGTGTTCATCTGGGAAGAGAGTTCTCACCTGAGATTAATTGCTGGTAATTGCTTGTTTCTGTATTTGCAGCGAGACAAGGGGAAAATAAAAGGGGCCAGACCTCAGAGTTTGGGGTGAGAATGAGACAGACTCCCGAAGCTGTTTGAGTGTTGGCCCCTGCCAACTGTAAAATTGAAGCTTCAATGTTACGATTGATGCAAACGTGTTTTATTTTGTGTTGAATAAACTATCATTCCTGAGTTGGAATCGCTGTCTCCCACATCCTCATTTCACTGAACCCGTTACAGACAGTAAAAATTATGATTTATATATATTAAATATATATTGAATAAATGGCTTACCGATTGAGATGTGTATGCTACATATGACATAACTGCATAACTTGAAAACTCCCCTCTCATCACGTCGTGGTACACAATAGTACCGGAACAGTGTTTGGTTCTGTGCCTGGAATTGCGCATCATTCAGGTTGAGCTCTTTTGCAATCAGGCTGAGCTCATTTGCAGAAAAAACATCATGCAACAATGTAAAAACAGGTCTCTAACACACTAGCAAATGTGAGTGATAATGACCATTTTGGTGTTTCCACACTAGAGGACACACAAATTAATTTTGACAGTAGTAATACATGAACTCGGTTTGAATTTTATTATAGACAGTGATGAAATCAAAAGAAGGGTAAATCTCAGAATTGTATTCACGAACCCCCGTTGTCACCGCACATATTCCCAGGGGTATGCGTACCCCAGTTAGGGAAACACTGGTGTAGGGGGACTCTCCTAAACCATTACCAGTGTGCCGCATCCACCTGGATGATGTGACAGCAACAATAGTGTGACAGTATGCTCACCACACACCAGCTTAATTGAGGAGAACTCTTGTAGAGGGGAGAAAACATAATTAAACTGATGCGTTTCGGCACACAGGCCTTCATCAAGGTTAAAATGGTTAAAAGAAAACTTGTGCAGGGCAGTTATTTGAACACAAACCAAGATAAGAACCAACCTGTGAAATTGACAAGATAATCATCAGCCACCAATCAGAACACACCGATCTTTTTTTCTTTTTCTCCCCAATTTGGAATGCCCAGTTCCCAATGTACTCTAGGTCCTCATGGTGGCATATTGACTCAATCCGGGTGGAGGAAGAAGAATCTCAGTTGCTTCCGCATCTGAGACTGTCTGTCTACACATCTTATCGCGTGGCTTCGAGCGTCCACACACAACTCACCACGTGCCCCACCGAGGGCAAGAACCAAATTATAGCACCACAAGGAGGTTAACCCAATGTGACTCTACCAACCCTTTCAACCAGGCCAATTGGTTGCTTAGTAAGCCTGACAGGAGTCAGTCAGCACGGTCTGGATTCGAACTTGCGACTCCAGGTGTGGTAATCAGCGTCTTTACTTGCTGAGCTACCAAGGCCCCCAGAACAAAACAATCTTAACTGCACCAATTAGGCAATTAATTAGAGAGCATTTCAAATAAATTATAAGCTTCACATTTCTGTTTAAACCCTCCAAAAATTGACCCCATTCACTTTCATTGACCCTATTCACTTCAGAGCCTCACTGAAATTTTGAAATTTATTTAAACTTTTTTGGTATGCCACACATACTTTCGATTGAGCTTATCTTGTATTGAACGTGGAACATTCCTTTAAACTTGCATCAGATGTTTTACAATTAGGATCTGTATTTGTCATTGTTGCAAGAAAGATAACTCAAGATTTTCTTAGTGTTTGGTGGAATGCTCGATTAGTTTTCAGCCTGTGACACTGAAGTGAAACTCTAAGATCCTCAGCATGGAGGTTTATGGGAAAACTTTTAGCTTTTGACAATCCTCGCTGAGCTGTGGATCCCGACAGCATAGGAGAGAGAGAACAGCACAAATTACACTAAAGTGCAAATCAAGTTCAGGGTAGAAGGGGCTTTAGTATTTGATTCAGAACTAAATATGTTCTGCTCAAAGTAACTAGAACCCCTGTTAGAAAAACTAGCACAAATGTTCATAGTGCTGGTGTGATGCTAGTCTTGCAGGTGGACCAGCATAGCCACAGTGTTTACCAGCAACACTTACAGTAGCTTGTGAAGCTGGGTGACCAAGGAAGTCTTGCTGGTTAAGCTAGTTAAAAAGCTTAGTGAGAAAACCAGCACTCCAGTATCACATTCTAAGGACCAGCATCCAAAACACAACATATGCCGGCCTTTTCAATATGGCTGCAACCAACAATTCAAGAACCTTCAATTCAAGAGAGAAGAGTAAATGAAGAAGTCTTTGAATGGGTGAAAGAGAGAGAGAGAGAGAGAGAGAGAGAGAGAGGGTGATGTCGTCAGAGCGGGCAGAGGCCAGCAGTGTGCCCTCTGTGTCTCAGCATCTGATCGAAATTTAATAAGTGTATTAGGATTGGCAGCTACACTCTCCGGTTGCCCCGGACATTAGCATAAAGCTATTTATTAGTCTGATTTCCCCGGCCGAGAGTGACCAGGGTCTGACTTGCACAGGGAGCAAGCGTTGCCATGGCAGCAGCAGAGTGCAGTGGGCAAGTGTTAGAATGGGAGTGTGCAGGAGAATCTCGACTAGTCATTTTGCCGGAGGAGGATGAAAGTGGGGAGGAATAGATTGAAACAAAGAGAAACAAGAAGTCAGGGAGTATCAAACGAAAGTGAGAAGCAGGGAGAATTTCGGATCTACCTCACTCGTGTTGCAACACCTCTGGGAATGCAAAAGAGGATGGTGCCATCACTGCTGTGCAATAACTCACCTGTGTAGTCCAGGGCTATAGTGTTCTTAACAGATTTAGAGACACATACAACATACACAATTCCTTTTTACCTTATAAAGGTTCCAAAAGATGTTTCCATTGATTCCATTTTATAAGTTCTTTTAACTTTCTGTCTTTAGAAAAACATCAATGTGATTCAAAGCACTCACAATAGTTGAAAATTCTGTCATTTACTCATTGTGCTCTTTCCATACAATGCAAATGAATGGCTACTGGAATTACTCCAAAATAGACATGCACCATAAAGTGTCATAAAGTCACAAAGTAATTAACTGTATCAATTAATCAATCACATTTATTTCTATAGCTCATTTAATGCAACAGATTTTGACCAAAGTGCTTTACAATAGAAAAATATAGCCACATTTAAACACATACACAATAAAAACATAAACCAAAATATAAATACAGTAAAAACAATAGAGAAAAGATGAGTCTTTAACTGAGTTTTAAAAGACTCAATTTAGAGTCAAAATTAAAATACAGCCACATTCAAGCACATACACAAACCAAAATATAATTACAGTACAACAAGGTACAGTTGTAACTGTTCACAAATTTTTAGTCCAAAGGTAGTACAAGACATTACTATTTAAATTCTCTTAATCAGATTACAGTTCTTAACTTTCCGTTAAGTTAATTACTTTGAAGTACATTACTTGGGTTAAACACATTTCAAAAATATTTTATGTAAACAAAGGAACTATACTGTATAAACATTATTTAGGATTGGTTGAGCAGAAAAATAAAACATGTATGTGAAAATTGTTTAAGAAAGTGACTAATTAGTCCTGTGATTACATTTTAAGTAATAAGTAATCTGATTACCGTTTTAGATTTGTAGTGTATTACTATTTTTTGAGCAACACTATAGTCCCCAACTTCTGCTTTATATTCCAAGTCTTCTGAAGCCATTTAATATCTCTGTGTAAGGAAAAGACCAGAATAATATAAAAACTAAATTTATTATAAATAGTGCTGTCAGTACATTCAAATTTTTGTAATTAAACACAATAAATAGCAGATTTTAAGTTCTGAAATTTGACATTTTTCTTGTCAAAATGCATTTATTTCCATCTTAGGAAAGAAAACAAAATAATATGTAACAATATAATGCTTTCTTAACATTTTTAAAACAAAGCCTTTAACAGTATAAAGATATTGAAAAAAAAGTATATCCTCATAGATTGCATTTTCATGGCAATGGACATTAATTCCCTTAAACTCTCATCCTCCACAATTTTAAACTGCCAGTAGGTTGTGGCTATCTGCTTTCCTACTGTAATCATGAAGCTGCATTCTTGATTCAAGTCAGAGCATCAATGCCACTTTGAACTCACCATAAATAGCAATTGCTGACAAAAATGTCTCAATCTGAGTTTGGTGATAGTTAAGACTTGACAAGCTTCTGTGGCAATTAAAATACACCTTACATAGATTGAAAAATACTTGATTTCTATCACAATGCCCATCTGGGCTTCTTTCAAATAGCACTACGAGCTCCTTTCTCCATAATTTTATCAGACATGTGCCGTACTGAGATAACAAGCTCCATCTCCATCCATCTCTCAACCTCTAACATAGGAGGGAGCATAAGAGTCAACTAGCATGTTATAACAGTACTTTCCATTGAATGTCTATGGGACCACCGCATTATGCTGTTTTATTGTAAGCTTGTAGGTTCATCTAAGGGCTCTGGTGCTGTTGTGTGTAAGTTTGTGACATGTGCGTCAGTATAATGACTCCAGGCGGACACATTACAAAAGTTCCACCCTTCACACTAGTGATTATGCTATATTAATGGAAAATGCGTTAAACTAAATTAATCGCATGTAATTATAATTATTAATAAGTTAATTATAAATAATAAAGCTCCAATTTCAAATAATATAAATTACAATAACAAAAGTTCACATCTTCTCCACTGTAGCTCTCGTTCTCAATCGTGTTGTACTAGTTTCAACCTCATTAGTAATCCTTGTATGTTTTGTGATAATTCGTGGCTTTTTGGAATGTTTTGAACTGCAAATAAGAGCAAATGAGATTTGGAACAGCATAAGGGTGAGTAAATGATTACCTAATTAATAGGGCTGTCAATCGATTACAATTTTTAATCGAATTAATTACATGGTGTCCCGATTAATTAATCGTGATTAATCGCATATACGAATATTTGCTGAGAAAGCTCCTTATATAACAATAATTCAATATATAATGATTATACATATTTATATCAATATATAATTATCTTTAAATATTAATAAATTATATATATATATATATATATATATATATATATATATATATACACTCACCTAAAGGATTATTAGGAACACCATACTAATACTGTGTTTGACCCCCTTTCGCCTTCAGAACTGCCTTAATTCTACGTGGCATTGATTCAACAAGGTGCTGAAAGCATTCTTTAGAAATGTTGGCCCATATTGATAGGATAGCATCTTGCAGTTGATGGAGATTTGTGGGATGCACATCCAGGGCACGAAGCTCCCGTTCCACCACATCCCAAAGATGCTCTATTGGGTTGAGATCTGGTGACTGTGGGGGCCATTTTAGTACAGTGAACTCATTGTCATGTTCAAGAAACCAATTTGAAATGATTCGAGCTTTGTGACATGGTGCATTATCCTGCTGGAAGTAGCCATCAGAGGATGGGTACATGGTGGCCATAAAGGGATGGACATGGTCAGAAACAACGCTCAGGTAGGCCATGGCATTTAAACGATGCCCAATTGGCACTAAGGGGCCTAAAGTGTGCCAAGAAAACATCCCCCACACCATTACACCATCACCACCAGCCTGCACAGTGGTAACAAGGCATGATGGATCCATGTTCTCATTCTGTTTACGCCAAATTCTGACTCTACCATCTGAATGTCTCAACAGAAATCGAGACAAACCAGGCAACATTTTTCCAGTCTTCAACTGTCCAATTTTGGTGAGCTCTTGCAAATTGTAGCCTCTTTTTCCTATTTGTAGTGGAGATGAGTGGTACCCGGTGGGGTCTTCTGCTGTTGTAGCCCATCCGCCTCAAGGTTGTGCGTGTTGTGGCTTCACAAATGCTTTGCTGCATACCTCGGTTGTAACGAGTGGTTATTTCAGTCAAAGTTGCTCTTCTATCAGCTTGAATCAGTCGGCCCATTCTCCTCTGACCTCTAGCATCAACAAGGAATTTTCGCCCACAGGACTGCTGCATACTGGATGTTTTTCCCTTTTCACACCATTCTTTATAAACCCTAGAAATGGTTGTGCGTGAAAATCCCAGTAACTGAGCAGATTGTGAAATACTCAGACCGGCCCGTCTGGCACCAACAACCTTGCCACGCTCAAAATTGCTTAAATCACCTTTCTTTCCCATTCTGACATTCAGTTTGGAGTTCAGGAGATTGTCTTGACCAGGACCACACCCCTAAATGCATTGAAGCAACTGCCATGTGATTGGTTGATTAGATAATTGCATTAATGAGAAATTGAACAGGTGTTCCTAATAATCCTTTAGGTGAGTGTATATATATATATTCCACCACATATATATATACACACACACACACACACACACACTTTACAGCTTTCTTGTTACTCAAATTGTAAATTGTTCTTAGGTATTGCTGAACCTCTGAATTAATAATGAAAACTAATGGTTTATAACCACCATACTTACATTTATGAATACTAAACTTTGCCAACGAAAGCAGAAAATTAATCAAATATTATTCCTTATGAAGAGACATGTCATAGCTAAAAAAAAAAAACTAATAAAACATTTCAAAACAAAGTTGAAAGCTGGGAATGATATGATCTCTAACAATCCTGCAGAAATCAGACCAAAAACAAGTCGAGTAGGGACAACTCCAAAATAAATGAAAAAGTATTTCCGTCTGCATACCACAAAATGTACAGAATATATCGACATCACAATTAAATCTCTCTACAAGAAAATAATTAGTGGGGTAGTACTTATAAATAAGTTTGAAGGAAATTTCTTTGATTTTATTTGTGATTAGATATTTATGGGGTAATTTCCGAATTTTGCACCATCTCAATCCAGCCACACTCTGCATCAGACATGCTTGCGTAGCATCTCAGGTGCATTGCATCATAAACATAAAATGTTTAGGTCACTGTGTCAAGTTAAATATAGTTTAATACTCAATCTTTAAACGCATCTTGAGATCCCTTATATCGCATTTGCACACCTACTGATGTGTTTTCTTCACTGTATAAACTGTGTGTTGCTCATACAGCTGAAGTTTCACTTACTGCCCTCTGGAGTAAACAGGTGGTACTACAAGCTTGCATTTCTCAGGAATCTTCATTATGGGCTGGGGGAAGTGCAATTAAATGCGTTAATCTTTTTTAACGTGGTATTTTTGTAAAATGTATCGCACTGAATTAACGCATTAAATTGACAGCCCTTATAATTAACTATCCCTTTATCTGATGATGCCTAGACCCAATACGTTAATCTAAAGGACCTTTAATGTAATATTAAGGGGGGTTTTCTAAAGCAAGTATAGAGATGTGCCAGGGTGGTCAACTAATTGACTAGTCATCTATCAACTTTTAGTCGATTAGTGGGGTCAACTACTATATTATATTTTAGTATTACTATAGTATCTACTATATTTTTAGTGGCTGTGGTTTTAATGGGAGACGCAATTCTCGAATTAATTGAGAGATGCAACTTCTTAGAGAGATTTTTTGCATAAAGCTAACTAGCTGTGCATAACAGTCAACACGGTAAAACCTTCTGCAAGAAGTTTCTTCTCTTTAATACTTTAGGTTTGGTCTTTTTATGCGCTGTTGTTACAGCAAAGTTCTGCATAAACAATACATTTCAAGTTGATCACTGTAGTACAACCTCAGCTGTGAGTAATGATGTGTACTTAGCATCCGTATATCCTTCTAAAGGTCATCTGATTGGGGTTACATGAACATAAACGAGCCAAATTGTACATTATTATCCTTAATACTGACAGTCTACTAGTTGATCAAACAAGCGACCAACAAGTCGATTATGAAAACACAAAGTTTTGCACATCCCTATAAAGATCCCTGCACAATGAAATATATAAACATTTATAGAAAAAGAAGTTTGTTAACTAAAGAGAGAGTGTTTATTTGGTTGTGTTCTTACATGTTTAAATAGGGGCTGTGGTAGCGTTAGTTTTTTTGGTTTTGGTATCACAATGGTCTAAGGTTTGGATTTAAACTAATGAAGCATGGTTGCAGGTGACTAATCTCTGACTCTCTTTTACCTTTTCGTTATCTTTCTGCTTTAAAAGTCCACATTAGCCTCCTGCTGTGGCCAATTACAGCGCTAATACCAGACCTGAAGATTTCAGCCTCAGCAGACCAGTTAAAGGGACTGCATTTTCAGGTGTGTGTGTGTGAGTGTGAATGCAGGCGAGTGTGTCACCACTGATGACTGTGTGAACCAAAGCACTTCTCCTCTCCTGTCTCTCTCCACTCCTCTTCCCATGTGTAGGTAGAGGGATAAGATCTGCCCTGATTCCCTCTCACACATCTGTAATGAGACTCGACAGAACAGAGCTCATCATTATTCCACTCTTAAAATGTATTAGGTGAACTCATTCTCTCTCACTCTTCCTACCTCCCTTTCCTTCCCTTTTGCTTTCTTGGGGTCATTTTCAGTCACATTTAATTTAATGCGATTATCCTCCAGCACAACTCAGCACAATCTCAGTGCATTTAATGAAATAGGTTGAGAAACTATCAGCACATTTTAATGTAATGTAATTTTGTGCAGTTTAAAGCACTACTTTTTTCCAATTTCAGGTAGTTTATGAGCGATTCAGGAAGTTCCGGTGCAAAAATGCAATATTTTCTGGCAGCTTCAAAGTGAGACTCACAATTTAAATGCTTACTTTTGAATACATTTGAAATGAAAGGTCACATTTTCTGAATCATCTATCATATCATGTTTTGGAGATATTTTGATACAAAGATTGACTCTTAAGTGATTCAATGAGGTGCAAAATTAGATTTTCAAATGTTGATGGACAGTGTGTTGTCAGGATTTTAGCATAACTAGAGGTTATGATTGAATATATACTGCTGAAGATCTAAGCCAATAGAAGGCTTTACTTGATAATTACAAGGTAACAAATAGGGCCAAATAAATGGACATCAATAGGCAGAACAGTCTAAGAGCTTTTGAAACATGCTAAAATATTTAGTTCAGCGGTCAACAGTAAATTTGTCTTCTATGGCACTTTCTTTCATATAAATATTTTTCAGACATTGATGAAAGTTTGTACAATTTTCTCCCAAACAGATGAGGTTTTTAAGGATGAAGCTATATCGAGTTTAAAATAAACAAAACCTACCTCCCTAACCTAAACCTTCAACATAAACCTACTGATAGTGGCATAATAGCAAATATGGAATAAAAAAAAAATCAAAAACTATTGCTGAAGCAACAACGTTATTTTCTGGTGCTTCTATGACACTTTCGGCTCTTGTGATGACTTGCGAGTTCATGACTTGAACCCCTTTGCCTCACAAGTGTTACCGCACAACTTAATCGCATTCAAACAAGCTTGTAAATGAACAGTAGTTGGTTATGTAATGCAAACGTTAAAAATGTATCGCCTTACAAGTAAGGGGATACAGTAAAAGTGTTTTGATGTCATAAGGTAGCATTGTTTGAGGAACAGAGTGAAAAGTAAGTGATTGTGAACTAAAAACCTGCCTTTTTAATCGTGATTTGTGTTAAAGGACATAAAGTAATTGTTGTTTTAGCGCCCTCTAGTGTCCATTTCAGAAGGAAACTTCCATGTAAATATTATTTTGCATAAATGTAGATATAGTAGTGTGTTTCTATGAGACATTGGTGGTCTGGATTCTATATCTCTGTAGCTCTTAGTAGCATGAATGCTGGGATCAAAGGTTCAATTTCATGACACTTAGCTCAATTAAGTATTTTTAGATGCATCTAAGAGGTGTTGTTTAAAAAAGTGGAGTCAAGTTAAAAATGAAACTGGCTCAATAAAAAGCAACTGCTTCAATAAAAAGGATTACAGGCTTATCAAACCTGGTCGACCTGACATTTAAAAAGTGACAAATTAAACTATCGAATCTTTCATCTTTCAGGTCCCAAGGTGTACTAACGTTGCTCTTTGATGATGAGATGGGGTTAGGGGCTTTGTTCAGTTTTGAAGAGGTGAGATCACATTGGATGCTTGAGTCTACAAGCTTCAGATTTATGCAGTTAGATTTGAATAATCTGCTTCTCCAAAAGTTCTACAACTCATGACTTCTAGATCTAAAACAGATAGACACTCAACCCAGTAGGATGTCTACAATATTAAGCCCAACCTGACAGGCAGTTGTTGAACTCCGGTTGCGTTTGGATTCAGGTCGACTGTGGGGAGCTGGCTTTTTGAGACTCTTCACTCACACTGTCTGTTTTAAAGGTCAGCGGCTATTGATTTGAGTGAATAACTCATGATGGCTAGATGAAACAGGGTGAGGGGCAAGGAACAGAAGGCTATGACTTCTATCTCTTCTTTTTTGATTTGACACACCAAACATACAGCAGAGGAAGACAGTTGTTCTTCCCATTAACTGTCAAATTGGGGTTCTTAAGTGAGTTGAAACAAAAAGGAGTGCTGTCAAGATCTATTCCAGTATCATTTGGACCAGGGGCGTGTCTAGGGGGAGGCTGGGGGAGGCAGTGCCTCCCCTAGGATAAGCCCTGCCTCCCCTGAGAAATGATCTGCCCATCTGATGATAAATTAAGATTTAAAAGTGGATTGTTTTGTGCATATTTTTCCATCGCTAGCGGAAGGGTCTGACCCAACAAAAATCCAGTTTGGTGCTGTTTGACAGTGTGCGCGTGCTTCGGACACACTCTGAAAAAGTGCATAATGTGAGAACAGAACGCCAATGAAATGTTTACCTGGCAAAGCTTTAAAGCACGAGCAAATAATGAATTTTTGTGATTGCGAATAAGTGCAGTGTCCTGTGAGTGTATGGTAACTACCGCGGCGCGGCATTAACATGTGATGTGAATGTACGTCGATTATTGGGACTGTGGCGCCAGAACTGCAGCTGATAGAATGTGCGCATTATACTATCTCATATTTTAGTTTCCATGCGCTTAATGTGTTTCCACAACAATGTTAGTGAGTAAATCTACTGAAATGGCCAAATGATGAATGAGAGAAAGCCGTGTGCAGTGCGTATGCTATATAGAATATATGTGATGCGATCTGGGAAAACCCACCACATGGTGAAATTTGACATATTACAGGTTTTGGTAGTTTGGCACCATATTAAAGCTGGGTTCAAGCACTTTCCAAATCTGTTTTCATTTATTTTATAGTTTAAGTGGTAATCCGAAGTCGGCTGATGACTATGATTTTCAGAAATGGAATTTTGAGAAAAACAGGTTTACTTAATGGTCACGTCCTGCTAGCGCGACGACTGGTGCTCCCTTTTTTATTGCCTTTTTTCATATCAAATATTTTAGTAATCATCATAGATTACGTATCATTCGAAAGCTTACGAACTCAAAATTGAACCTGTGAAAACCGTTTTGAAATTAGAAGATTGAGAGGCGAGCAAGGTCTTTTAGACGAGCAGCTTCAAACTCTGACGGGTTTTCCCAGATCGCATATCACATATTTAGTTGCTCAAGCAAGTGGTAAAATATTTAATCATGTATTTATATTAAAATCTGATTCGCAAACATTTTAAATTAACTTAAAATTGACAAAAACAGCAGACACATACCTTTTCTTTTGCATTTAAATTTTAATACAATAAATCTTGCATTTCACAAAGAACTTGTTTTTCCACCTCCACGTATGAGACTAGTGTCGTTTATTGTCGCCTTGTTGAGGTAAATTGTTGTCTTCCTTGCTTTACCCCGGTCTTAAAGTAAAAAGACGACTGTGAAAAATATAAGTATGTAATTAAATACATTTATCTAAGTCTATTTTTACTATATATCTCAAAACTCCTCCAGTAGCCCCTTAAATAAAAAACGAACAGTCCTAACCAGAACGTTCATTACTTTTTTTTTTTTTTAGCCTATTGCTTTTCTATTGGCCGTTATTGGGGGTGTGTCAGTCTGCTGCCGGATCACTTTAACAGCCAGAGAGTACAGCAGTCAAATTCACTCTGCACGCAGACGATTTAGGTTTTGAATCTGTTGGCAGCTCGTGTTAAAAGTCTCACTGATCACAACTTTGTTCTTTTCTCATTTAATGCTAGTATGTACTTATAAGCTTTTCCTGAAAGTCTTGTGGTTGAACAGTTTTGTGTGCACTTTTTTTTTTTTTGTCATTTTAGTAGGCTATTAATTTGTTGGGTAACACACCCTAGCTCATGCTGCTTAGCTAGCTGCTAGTCACTTAAGTTGCTATAGTCTCTAGTCACTGAAGTTGGCACTGACTGACTGAAGTCAATGAAGTAGGCTTTTGGATTTAATAATTAGACCAGTTTTTATTAAACATAAAAATGCTTAAGTGGCTCATTAAAAAACAGGCACCTTGTCCTTCACCCTCCATACAAGCTGTCTCTGCTGAGCTCAGCTCACCTGCTAGCAACAGTGAACATGCTGCCTCTGACAAGCCCAGTACCTCTGCTTCCGACACCGAGCAGAGCCTTGTTGCATCCAAAACGGTAAATCCTCCAAACGCATGTCCTCCACAAAATCCACATGCACCATCCTCCAGCTCTGCATCTGTGTCAGAGCCAGCAACATTCTGCCCTCCCCAAAACAGACAATCCTCCTCCAGCTCTAGTGTGTCTGTTAGTTTTCCACTAATAAAAAAATAAAAATAAAAAAAAAATAAAAATAAAAATAAAACTATATTTAAAAAAAGTTATGTTGCCTCTGCTAATCATATCATACTTTCAATTCTTATTGTTTCACAAAAATAGCTTTTATTTCAACTCTCTAGGTCTCCTGACCCCCTGCATGTAGCCTAATATGTTTCCTTTTATCTAGGCCTACATTTTTCATTTATTCATTTAGCAGACACTTTTATCCAAAGCCACCAGAGAATAACATTCAAATACTGTTCTCATACTGTTCAAATGAGCATATCAAAATTGTTTACCTGGGGCCGCATTCACAAAGAATCTTATAAGAGGCTACAAGTAGCTCCTAACTGGCCAAACTCCTAAAAATAATGGGCATGTGACTCATAACTTTAGACTGTGTTTTACTAAGAGTAATTCACGAAACATTTAAGCCCTAAAAGTAGAACCTACGTCTGGGACAGTTTAGAAGAAGAAACAAATTAATTTATCTCTTGTCTACAAACGTGACTTCAGATTCATTTAAAAAACTCTCATCCCTCTCGGTAGCCTACTCGTGTAGCACGTCTTCTCACAAGCAAACACAGGAAATCACCTTTATCTGATATATATGAATCTGTCAATAATAATATCATCATATTATTATTAATGTTGACCTGATTTGATTAACTTTTATTTGATAGCCCTATAGTCTAATAGGGGCCCTGTGCCTATCTCTGGGTTCCTGGCTTAGAAAAAGTTCTGCACTAAAACATATTGTGTGTAGTATAGCTTAATTTTGCGCCGATTTTTTTCAATTGTTTATGTTGCCCCCCCAAACAAGCCAAATGCCCCCCCAAACATGACATCCTGGTACCCCCTCTGATTTGGACACAGAATGGAAAACAATTTAAATCGGTTGCCGTTGATAATGCAAGTATTTTGCATAATTTCAGTAAATGAGACATTTAAATATACCTTAAATGGAAATAAATCTGAAGCTTTTATGAAAAACATGTGACCAAACTTAGCTGGTAACACTTTGCAATAAGGTTCGATTTGTTTATATTCGTAAATATGTAAAAAGAATCATGAACTAACAATTAAAAGCACATATAAATATTGGTATATTAATATTATGTCAGCACAGTTGTTCATTATTAGTTCATGTCATTTACTTATGCATTTAACTAATACATACAACAATTTATAAAATATATTAATATATATTAATTAAAGTTAGTATACATAATGAAGTATTTGACATAAACCAAAATTTAAAAAATGCTGTAAAACTATTGTCGTTAAGGTCATTTATTACTTTATTTTGACAGTTTTTTGTGTGCAAAAACCTTCACTAACATTGCAAGTGAACCTCGAGGAAAATGCATGACATGACCACTTTAAATGGATAGTTGACCCAAAAATGAAAATTCTCTCATTATCGACAATCTCAACTTGTATGACTTTCTTTCTTCTGCAGAACACAAATGAAGATTTTTATAAAATAAATGTATAAAATAAATTCTCAGCTCTGTAGCTCCATACAATGCAAGTGAATGTGGTTAAAAAACTTAAAGCTCCACAAGCACATAAAGGCAGCAAAGTTAATCCATAAGACTCCAGTGTTTTAATCCATGTCTTCTGAAGCGATCCAATGTAACAGAAGAAGAAAAAGTGAAATTTAGTTGAGTTATAGAGTTTGATTACAGTTTCTAAATCCAGGCATCTTCAACAGGATTGGTTTAGCTACTTTATTGGCTCATTTTTAGGATTAGGCCTACCTACTTAATAGTACCTAAAAACTATATGTGTACTATCAGATAAGGTCAATTGGGCAATTAACATTTGCATTTCACCTTTTTAAATATATTCTGGGAATGCAGTGGTAATTACTAGTAAACTGTGTGCTGTCTGACTACATTTCAGGCATTTTTCTTCTGTGTATATAATATGAGGCAATCCGATGAGAATCCCAGTGGTATAAAGCCCTAATGTTCTGTGTGAAATGGAATTTAAATATGAGAGATAAAAGGATAATATTTAGCATTTACATACCGTCTAATTTAACGTATGATTTTGTCACAGCGTTTTAGGCTTACAGTAATATCAGACTAGATAGTGCAAAGCGAAACACATAATGTCAACGGTCTGAGTCTGACGGACAAATTAGACAGCAGAGACATGGTAAATTTCAGGAAACAGAGAATTTATGTATGCTTCTGTATGGTGCCCTTAACGCGTCTATGAAAACCTTCGTGCTAAAGCACTTACCGCACCAATTAAAACGAGATGGTGAGATGTACCCAATTCCCAAAGCTTTTCCCGCCGCTACCGCGCGCCCTGACGCTTTGCATTTAAAAGACCCAAAACTCTACCTCCGCACATGAAAGAAAATGTCAGGGCCATAGTTCGCTTCAGATACCCGCGCATCAAAGTTGCCGGTTACTGCATGACATTTCGCCGAGCTCGTTGGCAAACCCTGCTGGGCGGCAGACAGTGAGACAAAGCCTGGGCAAGGGAGCAGGTATTAACCCCCAGACAGCCAGCTGTACTTCGACCAAGTGGGAGACTGAGTCAGGCACCGGTCGATATCTATCATTGAAAAGGCGCCCAGTCTATTAAAATACAGAACACAAAAGCTTGACCCAGGTGTTTTGTTACCGGTATTGTTGAGCTTCAGAATATGGTGCCCTCAGAAATGCCAAAGTTCAACCGTTGTGTTATCGAGATAGCTTCATGTGCTGAATTGACCATAAGAGGATGTCGCTCTCTAGTGGCCAAAATGCCAAATTACATTCAGTTCACTCGGTGGTTATCTTTGTAACGCTCACAGGCATCTATTTTCTATGGAATCAAGCGGTTTAAAAGAACAGCTCCTAACTACGTGAACGAATTATTATTAATTAATTAATATTTCAGGCTGGTTCAACTAATGTGCATGCGTGTTTTCGAGTTGACTGAGAGGCGACCCCTGTGTATCAAGCTGCCTATCTTCCTATATCGTGTATCGTGAACAAGTCAATCGTGAATATTCTAGCACTGGAGGGTACTAATCCACTGAGCATTGGGACACTCATGACTTGATCACCGGCGACACGTTAACGAGCTCGCGCAATGTTATTAATCAACAACATCACTGTATTAGTAACACTATCATTAATTTTCCTTGCAGATATAAATAAAGAAATAAAAGTATGTAGGAGTGTTTTTAAAATCTTTTAACATCTCAAATATTTAAAATATTGTTTCACTTTTATGGTAATTATGAATGGAAGACATTACTTTTCAACATCTCTTTTAAAGATAAATAATACTCGGACCTCTTTACACTTGTGTTTCTGAAGACATGATTTTTCCGGTAAGGGAACATAGTGAGCAACGATGCTCCCTGGTTTTTACGGTGCATTGTGGGATTTTTTAGAGTTTCAGTGCACTGGAACGATTTTGCGGATGAGACAGACCTAGAAATGGACGACTCACGGATCAGGGCCCTGACTACTGAACTAGGGAACTGATTTTTTTTTTTTTTTTTTTCCCCGTGGACGCGTTGTTTTTATTTATTTATTTATTTATTTATTTTTTTATAATAATTATTATTATTGCAATTATACATCACAAAACAGGGAACATTCAACAACGTAAGACACAGAACAAACTTAAATGAACAAGGACAAGGAGCATGATTCAAGACCGAATAGGATACATATAAACACCCATATAAATACATACATCAAGGATACATATATCAACAAGGATGTACTAAAACAACAAATACTTAGAAATAGCAAAACATAAAGATTCAATCTTTCTATTTTGTTTTTTAAAATATTTGAAGCTCTGGAATGATTTTACAAAATCCCAGAGAAATACATTAAAGGAGGGCTTGCTTTTTTTCCATTTACATGTATGAATATGATATTTACCCAGCAACAATACCATATTAACCATATCAGAAATGTGTGGATTCAAACTGTTTTTTATAAAAAGGATATCTTGTAGAACAATAGGAGGGACTGTCTCAATTTTTACTGATAACCAGTTATATATGTCAAGCCAAAACTGAGAAGTAAATTCACACTGAAAAAAGGTGATTAAGTGTTTCAGAGAAGAAAGAACAGAAGACACAAGGATCCACCTCGAAATTAAATATTTTCTGTAAAAAATCACCTGCAGGGTAAATCCTTAATAGGATTTTGTAATGAGTTTCCTTAACCTTTGGAGCAACAGGATATGCAAGATAAAAGGTGAAAGATGTATCTCTTACTGAAACTTCAACATCTCCTAGAAAATAACACTGAAAATCCCCAGTGATAATATGTTTAAACACTTTATATATAAGTGTGTTACTAATTATCAACTAGTTCCACATTACAAATTTTCAAGGAAGGCAGAGAAACAGCAGGCCTAGATACAGGATCAGATAAACTACTTTGAAACTAGGGAACTGATTGAGACGCACCCGATGTCTGTATCTAAAAGATGATTGGCACTTCTACCTGTAAGGCGGGACTTCCTTTGTACATCCGCTATGTTGGGCGTTCCAATTTCTCCCATTCATTTTAATGCAAGTGTTCCGTCTCGGGCTGAATAGTCTCTGGTGGAGCGTTAAAATGCAGTCCATGCTTGTAGTTTGGGAAGTAGGACACGTGGTGCCGCCATAAATCAATTGATCTCTTGTAGACATGTTTATACCCTTTATATTTATACATGAATACAGAAGTGTGCTGTATGGTAAAAATGTATTCTCAAAAATGAAAATTTACTGTATTGTGTAAATAATAATAATGATATAAGATAAAAATAATTATAATTATTTGTATTATTATTAAAACATAAATAAAATAAATAAATATATTTTATTAAATAGAACGTTAAAATCTCTCTCTATCTTTCTCTCTTTTTTATTTTTTGAGAGGTATAATGATAATCTGACAAAGAATATACCAAATGCACCAAATTAACAAAATACAGGATAGTAAATTACAAAGTAGGCTACATCATTTTGACAGTAAGTGTCTACAGTAAGTGTCCATCTTGTTGTTATGCTGGTTAAAGACTGTTTAGAGGACGATATCTGATTACAAAATTCGTCTTTATGCAGACAGATGCTAGGAGAAATTCCCAAGAGATTAATTAATTTCACATTCAGCCTGTATTGATTCTTTGAACTCAATGCTATACAGAACAACCACACCACTGCAGGAAAAAATGCAATTTCCTACATGGCCACTAGATGTATAAACATATTCACACAACTAGCAACTTTTCTATTGTTTCTTGGTTTAACAATTACATTTCTTTTTAATCAGTTGACCACTGATTAAGTGTAAGATATTCTGTGTAATCGCTTTGAAACCAACAATGTTTAAACAAAGTGATTATATTATGATCATGGCACATAACAACAACAACAGAAAAAATATGATTATTATTTCTATTATTACTATTAATAAAAATAATACCAGCCAATTAAGATATGTTTAGTAATAGAAATTACTAAAAATAAAAGTAACTATTAAACATGAATAATAATAATAATAATAATAATAATAATAATAATAATAATAATAATAATGATGATGAGTGGTGGTGCTACTCATGTTTGTAATAACATATAGAAAGTTTTTCTACTTGAACCAAATTTACTTTCTGCCCCTGACCAGTAGAGGTCAGTATAGCTTTATGATTGTGAGTCAGTCTGGCGGTGCCCACACAGAGGGCTAATGACTGTTTCCTGAATGGTTTGTTTAACATTTCAGCAATATAATATAATTCGCCTTAATGGTTTGACACATATTGACACTTTTCTATTGTTCTTAGCCTGTCAATTAAACATAAATACATTAAACATGCCATTAATGCATACCAATTCATACATTCATTCATAATGTGTAAATTTTATAAAAGCAGCTAATTCTTACATTATTATCCCATGGTTTCCATCCTTTCAACTAATTATTCTAAGTGGCTGAGTCATGCTCATGTTTATGGATTGATTGTTTTTTATTTCACTACAATGTAACTGGCAGTTCCTCACCCAAACAGTGGCAACCAAAATGAAGCATCATTATTATGTTCATCATGTTCAACTCAGGAAGCCTATATTTAGAGCCGAATTTGAGCTCTCAGTCTCATCTCAGCTTGCCAAATGACAGCTCTGCTCTGCTCTTTTTTTCTTTTACTTTTTTTTTGAACACATAGCCCTCTTTATTAACAATCTGTAAGATTATTAATCTCTTTACATGCCTATGCAGACACAAATCCTCTCAAATCTTCAACCCAAAAGCACGGCATCCTACTGCATCCAATAAATTCAAAGATTCACCATATACTGTATATCAGAACACATTTTGTGGCTGAGACAGAATAATCCCTTTCAGAGCATTATAGTTCTTAGATTTAGTCAGATTTTGTCCTTGGATTTGCCTCAAAGGCAGTGAAGTCACAGTTTCGAAAACAAGTTTATTGAAAACCGCTAAATCCAGACATGGTCTCAGACTAGCCTTGAATGTCTCGAAAATGTGATCTTGTAAAATAATAGATTAATTAATTTGAACAGATAAGATGTGGTGGACGAATAGACCGTTCACATTGAACCAAGGAGATGCCAGTCATTCTGCTATTATAAATTCTGATGGATGTTGTCCCTAGTGTTTTTCAGCCCTGTCTCTTTTCTGAAAATGGGCTTTTGGCTCCTTCAACATGCTTAAACTACTATCCTACATAGACACAAAAACACACATGCACATCCCATATGCGCACATTCAGTCCCGCCTATTTCTATCAAGATCCAAAAACTCAACTGTCACAGTGCCAGCCAAATAGTGATGGATCAGTACTGGCAAATTGATGTGCGCATATTTAAATGTGTAGTTTTAAGCATATTTATGTTTTTGTTGTCATTGGGCATCCATGCATATGATTGTTTAGTGCTCTTTTAGGCTATTAATCAAACTAGTCTTACCCGCTACTTTCATTTTTTTGTATTATTCGAGGACAAGTGTGTTAATTCAGTGGAATTCAGATCAGAGGACCAGAAATAACTGTCATGTAAATTACTATTATTTTTTACAATTTTGTTCTTGCAATCTTGGTGTATGTATTTTGTGTACAAACAGTCTGAATGTGTGAGTGTCTGCTTCTTATTCTTGTGCCAAGCCGTCTGTCATTGACCTGTCTGTCTTCAGCTGTATTAGGAGAGTGAGTCTCAGATGTGAGTTTCAGGGTCGGGGCACATCTGCGAGCCACTTGAGGGAATACCAGCTATCATCACCATCCAAACACAGGGAGACCTTGTCCGCAGAACACAGGAAAGGCAGACTAGACACCCAAAGTGATACAGCTATTGGGAATAAGATGTGGGTGGATGAATGCATTAATGTATTACATTTTATTTAATTCATAAAACTTTATGTATCACATAATGGGAGAAAAAAGGCTGGGGTGGACCATCAATCATGTGCTAATCTTTGTGGTATTTTATGTGCTTCTTGCCTTTACATTATGAATTTATATATATAATTAATGCATTTAATATAGCATTTAATAGACAATTTCTTTGTCTGACTATCCATCTTGGATGGATATAGCTCTATTTGAATGATTCTCCAATTTTCTAATGCAGCATTATTATGGTGTTTCTCTGTTTCTTTTCCTCATATTGATTTTTCTCCCACAGATATTGATCTTGGGATCAGGTGTGCCCTGTGCCTTTGTGTACATATAAATATATACACTGGCAGCCAAAAGTTTGGAATAATGTACAGATTTGGCTTTTTTCTGAAGGAAATTAGTTCTTTAATTCACCAAAGTGGCATTCAACTGATCACAGAAAACTCAGGAAATTGCTGATGTAAAAAACAGCACCATCACTATTTTAAAAAAAGTAATTTTTGATTAAATCTAGACAGGTACCATTTCCAGCAGCCATCACTCCAACACCTTATCCTTGAGTAATCATGCTAAATTGCTTATTTGGTACTAGAAAATCACTTGCCATTATATGTTTAAAGCTATTTGATTCATTAAATGAAGCTTAACATTGTCTTTGTGTTTGTTTTTGAGTTGCCACAGTATGCAATAGACTGGCATGTCTTAAGGTCAATTTTAGGTCAAAAAAGGCAAAAAAGAAACCGCTTTCTCTAGAAACTCATCAGTCAATCATTGTTTTGAGGGTGAAGGCTATACAATGCTTAAAATTACCACCAAAAAATAAAGATTTAATACAAAGGTACTACACTACTGTCTTCAAAGACAAAGGACAACTGGCTCTAACAAGGACAAAAATAGATGAGGAAGGCCAGATGTACAACTAAATAAGAGGATAAGTTCATCAGAGTCTCTAGTTTGAGAAATAAATTCCTCACATGTACTCAGCTGACAGCTTCATTGAATTCTACCTGCTCAACAACAGTTTCATGTACAACAGTAAAGAGGAGACTCAGGGGTGCAGGCCATATGGGAAGACTTGCAAAGAAAAAGCCATTTTTGAAACAGAAAAACAAAAAGAAAAGGTTGAGTGGGCAAAGAAACAGACATTGGACAACAGATAATTAGAAAAGAGTGTTATGGATCTTAACCCCATTGAGCATTTGTGGGATCAGCAAGATTGTTAGGTGCATGAGAAGTGCCCAAACAAGACAGTCACATCTATGGCAAGTGCTACAGGAAGTGTGGGGTGAAATGTCACCTGAGTATCTGGACAAACTGACAGATAGAATGCCAAGGATGTGAAAAGCTGCCATTGCTGCATGTGGAGGATTTTTTGATGAGAACTCTTTGAAGCAGTTTAAGAAGTGTGTGTGTGTGTGTGTGTGTGTGTGTGTGTGTGTGTGTGTGTGTGTGTGTGTGTGTGAGAGAGAGAAAGAGAGAGACTCAGAGAGAGTGTCAGAGAGAGTGTCAGAGAGAACGAGAGAGCTCTATAGAGTGTGGGATCTATAGATCTTAGCAGCATAAGCTTTTATTTATGTAAGCATCTCTGATATTTAGGAATTTTAATTGTTTTTGCTTATTATTCAGAAACTTATTGTTATGTACGAATATTTGTAGGATCATGATTACCATTGCCAACACAGTCCCATGACAAGTTGCAATAATAGTACGAAATGGTGAAATCGTAGAAGTTGTCTCAAACACAAAAACGTACAAATTTTGTTCCCTTAGAGAACAGTAAATGAACAATTGAACAATGTTATTAGGATTTTTCCTAAATTTAACTCCTAAACCTAACCATACATTCTAACTCCCTACCCAAACCCTAAACCCAACCATGATTTTAATAGGAAAATAACCTTTGTGTACCAGAGAAGGAAGAAAACATTGGTTTAGAACAAGACGATGTATTGCAATGAGTAACCTAAATTAGTAACCTAAGACGTTTCCTTGAAATAAAGTTTTGGTCTTGAATCTAAAATGTGATGTCAGTATTGTATCAATTTGTAATTCTACTTGTTGATTTATTGTTTACTATGGGAATAAAATATCTACAAGACAAGTCATTCTCAGGGGCGTCACTTTCTTGTAAAAAGTGGTGGGGACATTTTGGGTAAATAATTTATTAGGTAATGTGCAGATAATGTCCGTACATCTTGAATAGAAAAATCTAACCATGTCAGTACTGTGATTTTATTTAATACATGTTTCAGTGAGATCTTGCCAGAATGAAAGATTGGTCTCATAGTAAAGATTTTTCCATTAATACAAGGGGGTCTGGGCTCAAATCTGGCCTAATATAACTTTTTTTTTTTAGTATATCTGTACATGAGTGGATGTATTTAATTTAACTGGAAAAGAGCGCAAGGTGCAGAGCGAGTAGAAAACACACCTGGATGCACGAGAGAACATCGCCACTGAAGGCCATTCAACGCCACTGATAACAGAAGCAAATAGCACTCATCATAACATAAAAAATAACAACCTCTGGCACTGGATCACCAATTATTATTACAAACATGAATGAAATGGAATCTCCTGTTCAAAAACTGGAGATGTTTCTCCTGCATTAAACACTTACCTGCGAAAAGCTATTTATAAAAATGGTGTGGACAAAACTGGCAAAGGCAAAAAGTGGTAGAGACATAACCCACCCGTCCCACCTGTAAATGACAACTATGGACATACTATATATTATGTTTGCCATCTTCTACATATTATTATGAATTGTCATTATGTTGATCATCGCTTGTACAAATCCCTAACTATAAGTATTACAATTCTCGTAAGATAGGCTGTTTTGGCGCAGTTTGCGCCATTGACATGAAAGACACTTCAAATCATGTGGCTTTTTTAAATAGAGGTGTTCTATTCATTTTCTAAGCAATCAGACTTGCGATTTGTGCCTGGCGGACAATAAAATAAGCAAAAAAAAAAAAAAAGAAAGAAAGAAATATTCCATAGATGTACATTGAAGGAGAGACCAAAGTCATACAGAATATCATACAGACATGGGGTAGGCATTTTGACTTGGACCAATTAGCAACCACCCAGAACACCTTAGCAACTGCATAACAACACACTAAAAACAACACAAAACACCTTAGCAACTGCATAATAACACCATGGCCACACAAATTGTCTTCAAAAATGCTAAAATAGCAATTCCATAGAGCTCTTTATCCTTTTAAAAGGGTACCATCCTGTTTTGTCTCTCCCTGTTCCTGTTTCTTCTAGTACTCAGGGCCATGTTTTGTGAGTTCAATTCAGCAAATGTCTGTAATTTGTCGTGCACACAATTTTTCACTGGTACACAACAGTGCACACAATCAAAGCTGCATACACTCTCAATGTGGCTCAGATGTGGTCATGCAGTCTAAAGGTATTAAATTATTCCAGCCTAGCAGCCGAACGGAACTGCACAGTGGGACGACAGTTTTATACACACATTTAAAAAGATGAAATGCGTTTTGGCAAAACAGCGAGAGATGATGACGGCGCCCTGAATAGCTGCTGATGGTTGTTAGGCGTAAAATGCTCTGTGATTTGTTACATTCACATGAACGTTAACTAGATCTTTGTTTTACAGTTAGAATAAAACTAACTCAACTTCTACATATCTAAATTGAACCAGGGTTTGTTTCCAAGTGTGAATGGCTGGTGTTCCCAGCTAAACTGATGTTTTACCAGCTCAATGCTCATGTGCTTTTAACAGCTTTAGTGAGCTAGTGAGCTGGGCAGAGGCTTAAAGACTTTTGCCCCTGTAACGCACCACTGAGCAAAGAGCACAGCCCAGGCAGGAAGAATATCCTTTTTACGGTTCTGCTCATTTCAGCCTCTGCTGCCTTCAGACACGTCCAAAACCGATCAATGCTTGGCCGATACAGTCTGATATAGTATGCAGTGACACCTGCATATGTGTAGGCTAATGTACTTTTTATACACATTCCACACTGAGATATATGATACATAGCTTGTTATCCGTAAGGGGGATTTGTGTCTGAACAAATACAGTGCTTTCCTGGCTCCGATTCAGGCTTAATGAGTTTGACAGGTGTTGTGCTGAACTGGGAGCAGGAAGCAGGAAGGACAGTTGTGTTCTGGGTGATTTGTCGGCCTTTAGGCTCCATTTTCAGCACCTGCAGAGCAGATCTGAGATCAGTCTCTAAGGCTTTCCCTTTCAACACTGCTCCCATCCTACAAGAATACCGAGCCAACTCCTTAATCACCCTAATAACAGGCCAAATGTGTCAGGATGCTCTGACCGATCTCCTTAAAAGGCCTGGCTTCCATCTGCTGGAAAAAGTAGTAGGAGGAGGATAAGGAAGGGAAGGTTGTGACATCCTGGAGTGGTTTGTTTGATTATTGGTGTGATCACCTTGAAAGATAAAGGACATCATATCCTGTTAACAGGTCTGGCTTTTTCTTTGCTTTTGGATCTCGATGCTCTCTCTCTCTCTCTCTCTCTCTCTCTCTCTCTCTCTCTCTCTCTCCCCCTCTCTCTCTCTTTTTCTCTCTCCCACCTCCTGTTCCTCAGATACTATCTCAGGAATCTTCCATGTGAAGCGCCAGCCCTTGATGAATCCACAAGTCCGGGGAAATGAAAGTGTTTCTTGGTCATTTCAAAAATGGAATGAGCTCCTTGAAAGGTATTAAATTCTGTAATACATTTTCTCCCACTATAGAGGGTATAGGAACTCAGAAATAAATCAATACCGAAAACTGCAGCACGGGGGTCGGACAGGGAGCTGAAATATTAAACAAGCGCTTTTAAAACACAGGCCAAAGCCTATTTGGAAAAGAATCCATTACGGCTCAGATACTCTCCGCAGTTGTCTATGAAATTGAATTCGGCTAAGGAGAGGGGAGCCAGTGGTTTGAGGGCTCATTTGCAATGAAATTGAGAGGCAGTTTAATCAATAAGACATACAGTATTTGGAATGCGAAACAGAAAAGGGGCTGGTGGAACAACACTAGGGTGAGATGGAAGGATAAGCGTGGTGATGATTGCTGACCGTCTTATTTTCTACCTATAACTCTCTCTCTCTCTCTCTCTCTCTCTCTCTCTTTCTCTCTCTCTCTCTCTCTCTCTCTCACACACACACACACACACATTTATACATTTGTGGAAAACACCTCTGAATCGCATTCTTGATGCTGAAAGACTAGGTTTGTGAAATGAAATGTTAAAAATTCCTTAATTAAAAAGGCAATATATTAGGGCTTTCACCCAAGGCAAGCGCAATGCTAATCTTAAGCTCCACTCTCCTTCGCCCTTTTCCCAAGAGCCTAGCTGTAACAAGTGGACCATTACCCTGATAACACACCCCACCATACCTCTCCAACACACACACACACACACACACACACACACACACACATATATACACATACATCCCAACTAAATTTGTGGATCAGTTCACTTCAGATTGAATTCTATACATTGTCGCATTAAGTCTCAAATGACTTTCTTTCATAAAACATAAAAGTAGTTAATAAATTCAGAATTTACAAGATAACACAAAGCTATCATATTTGTTCAAAATAGTTGGAATATTGCAGAAAGTCATATAGGCTACTTTTATAATGCTTTTATGGTAATTCTTTATCCTTATTTGGAGTTTTACAGCCCTGGGTTCCCATCCACTTTCACTGTATGGAAAATAGTGTGAACATTCTTAAAAAACTTCTCCTTTGTGTTCCACACAAGAAAGAAAATCAAACAGGTTTGGAACAACATGAGGGTTGTGAGTAAAGAATGACAGAATTTTCATTCTTTGGGTAAACTATTCCTTAAGGCTTCCATTCTGGAATCTTCCTCTTGTGAGAATTGTAGCCTTTGGAAATGAGAGGTAGAGTGCTGGTGAAGCAGAATGTCTAACAGATGAGGGAGAGAGAGAGAGAAAGGGAGAAAAACCTGCTGTTCAAGCACTTTGTAAAGAGCCAGAAATAAAGAGAGGGAGAGAGGTAGAGAGTCAGATCACACCACCAGAGAAACCGCATTTTCCAAAGTGAAGCAGACATCCATATCAAGCAGATCCACAGCACTTCCAGCAAACGCCTCAGGTAGAAACCGATCTCTGAGGCTGAACTTTTGCTCTGGAATGTTCCTGTGGTTTGGATGCTGCAGACAAAAAATGTGAAAGACAGATGGAGAGACAAAAAAGAGAGAGATAACCTAGAATGGAGCAAGCATATGGTCTCTCCAGCACTCAAAACCACTCTGACCAGAAAGCCTGAACTTCATGCATTGGTTTGCAGTCATGCCTCTGGCTTGTTCTGGCCCCCTGTTGTGGGTTTCAGACTGGTCTGCACAACATATATCCCTCTTTCTTTTCCCACTGGTTTAGTGTGTTCACAAGTACTAGCTGTAGCCTCAGTCTAGGATAAATTGTAAGCTTGGAATGCATGCTCTTTCTTCACTCTTAAGATCCTCTGGAAACCATTGTGTATTAGAATGCTGAGGGATATGCCAGTGCCGATCTCTGGCTGTTTATCAAAGCTTTTTCAAAATGGTCCATATAATGGCTTCAAGTATTAAGGCAAGTAAAGGAGGATGTTTACGTGGGAATCTCATGGATTTTCCTTAATAAACTGACAACATGTAAGGTAATCTAAATGCTTTAAACTGTTTGTTTTTTTAATATGGAAATGGTGTTCGCAAATCCCTACCGGCCTGCCATCCAATTAGCTTTGCATCTAAACAGGTTGTTGACATTTGGAAGGTTGACATATGTCCTGTGGTGTGAATTGCTATACTTTATCTAAAACTATTTTATATAGCATCTTGCTAGCTCTTTTATTATTTAGATTGATCTCCCTGTGAGTTAGGTGACAATCGGTCAAAAATTCTTCAGCTGAAATCGGTCTGAGCTTACTAAAATATTTAAACCACTGCCCCAGTGGCCAAAGCGGGAAGTTTTTTTTAATGCATGGGGACGTTTGAGCTGTCAAATGCCCAAAGGGGTGCTAAATGCAAGCTGTAAAGTAAGTTGTTTTTAGATATAAATTTTATAATACATGGAAGAGGAATGCATATTTTATTAACTTTACCCCCAGTCCCCAACCCTAAACCTATCCATTAGAGGAGTAATTTTTTTTCATTTTAGATCGAAAATGCAACCTCTGAATCATGCTCATCATTATTCTTACAATAAATGTAATGTGTGAAATCCAGAGCCAATCGAGTTTAGTCAGTTCTAAGTTTCAATCTAAAATTGTTGTTGCTCTCTGAGGCCGTAGCAGATGATTTCATGCCATTTCATGCCTACTTTGTTTTGATAAATTCTCTGACTGACTGCTGAATAATGTCTTAGTGGATTGTGTAATGAGTGAAGCTGAACATAGCGGTTCGTCTCAATTACTAACCCCTGCCTCTTCTACAGCAGAGCAAACGATACATCAGCTCGTTTTAGGTGGGCTAATTGCTTACGCACTGCTTGATAATAGAGATTGATTCTGGATGTTTCCACGTCACTTCTTCATTTTTGTAGCTGAAATCAGCTTTCTTTTCTTCTTCTACACGAAATCAATCAGCTTTCTCTCACACACACTCACACTTTCACTGTCCAATGCCTCACTCTCCATGCTGAGACCCAGCGGGCCTGTTTGACTGAGCTCAGATCTTCTGCATTAATTAAGACAAACAGAATGACATCTCGGCAGCAGGCACTGCAAGGTCATCTCTGTCTTTTAGAAGGACCCTAGTTACACTAGGCTAGCCACCATACACATCTAAAATACAGAAAACACCTTTGCTCTTTCTTCCTTTAATTTGTATTCCTCTATCTATCTATCTATCTATCTATCTATCTATCTATCTATCTATCTATCTATCTATCTATCTATCTATCTATCTGTCTTTCTGTCTGTCTGTCTATCTATATTCTTTTCTTCCTCTGTCCTTCCTTCGATCTTTCTATTTTTTGTCTCCTTCCTTTCTTTTTTTGCTTCTGTATTTTTCCCTTTCCTTCCTTCCTTCCTTTTTTATTCCCATTCCTTTTCTTTCTTTCTTTCTTTCTTTCTTTCTTTCTTTCTTTCTTTCTTTCTTTCTTCCTCCATTGATCCTTCCAACTTTCCATTATAATTTGTTTGCTTCTGTCTTTTTTCCTTTCCTTTCTTTCTTTCCTCTGCCTTCCTACATTCCTTCCTTCCTTCTGTCTTTTTTCCTCTCATCCTTTCTTCTGTCTTCCTTTCTTCCTTCCATTTTCTTCCTCTTCTTCCTTCCTTTCTTTCCTCTGTGTTGTTTAATTTCTTCATTCCTTCCATACAAAAAATGCCTTTGATCTACACTGGCAAGTTCAGCAAGTTAAAACATATATCTACTGTAAATGTATAAGATACTGCTTGTATGCGAAGCAATTTCTGTCCCTTATGGATGAGATAACATTCTCTTTAAGTGTGTGTGTGTGTGTGTGTGTGTGTATGTGTGTGTGCTTGTGGTAAGGACCACAGGGAACTGTGTGGTCAAGCTGTGAGAAAGCTCTCTGCATGCTTATCATTTGTTGTTTATCTCTCTGCATGCTACTGAATGGCTCTGAACTACAGGTGAGCCATACAGGTACCTCACACTCGGATCATAAATTACAGAGGCCTTGAGAGACATTGCCAGATAGAGAGAGAGAGAGAGAGAGAGAGAGAGAGAGAGAGAGAGAGAGAGAGAGAAATGGAGGGGGAACAGAGTTTTGAATAGAGGCCATTGTAACTGCAAAACCTGAAGTGAAAAGGGGACGGTCATTTCTTGCTCCCTCGGTTGACAGCTAATCAGCATCCGTAAAGTAGGATATATTCTCTCCTACCCGCTTGGCTGCCATATTATTATTAGCTAGTGTGCTGGACAAAAAACAACAACCTCGGCAGTGCGGAAAAGCTTAGCCCTGAGCTGCATCCATGATTTAGGGGAAAGGGAAGTGTACTGCTTTTGATTTCTGGAAGACATTGTGGATAAGAAAGTCGCATAAAACATTGTTAAGGTGCTTTGTACATTATGGTCAGTGTTGGGTAAGTTACTCTAAAAAAGTAATTAATTACTAATTACATCTTCTACAGTGTAATTGGATTACTGTACTACTTACTCTCTCAAAAGTAATTGCATTACTTATTATGAATTACTTTCTAAAACCCTTATCAACATCGACCAGATGAAAAATACAAGGATAGTCATGAAACTGTTCTTTTAATTCTTTCAAATAAATCATTCCTGAACTGGCCAAAGAATTTAAGGGGGCAGCATTAAATTAGAAAACATACATTTTTACATTAGACGTTAAATTTAAATTTTAAATTCACTATTGTTTTTTTTGTTTTTTTTTTACTGAATTACTGAAAAATTAAGAGTAATCCCTTTCTTACTTTTTTCAACAACAAAAAAATCTATTTAATTACAATAATTAATTACTTAGTAATGCATTAAATCTAACACTGATTATGCTAATCTTTATGCTTCCTATTTCCCATCAAACATCAACATGTTTCAAAATAGAACACTGGAAATTAGATCATTATGGAGCATTTGGCCAACTCAGATACATTTTTCCAATAAATAAATAGATGTTTTATGGAAAATAACACCCATTTTTATTTGATCAAAAGGATAGTTCACCCAAAAATGTACAATAATGTAATTTAAAAGCCTTCATATTTATTGATTCTGTGAAACACAAAATGAGCTGTTAGGCTCAGTGACCATTCACTTTAATTGCATCTTTTTCTATAAAATAAAAGTGATCGGTGACTAACATTATGCCAATAATCTTATTTTGTGTTCCAAAGAAGAAAGAAAGGCCTACCCGATCTCACGAAAAGTCATACATAATTTCTGAGTTGGTTATTTCTTATGGTCTTGCACAAAATTTTTCACATAAATTTGTACGACTACATCATGTGATGTCTAATGTGGAAGTAAGCGCGAATTCCACACACGAGGCGTTAATGAAATACTTATTAATACTATGTCATTACCCAAACCCCTTATCTAAACTTAGTCAATCAGTAGAGTGTGTAAACAGGATAGGAAGCTGTTGTGTGTGACTGAATCAAGTAATTGTCACGTATTAGATGGAAACGATGTCCAGCAACATCATTGTCTCTAGTGAAATTCGTAGGAATTCAAACGAGTGCAGTCGCACGATATATACGAAATAGGCACATTTCCTGACATTTTCATCATGAGAGTGTGTTGGAAAGGCATCTGGGTTTTGAAACAACATGAGTAAATGATGACGAGATTTTCATTTTTGGGTAAATTATCTCTTTAATAAGATGCTTTTAAGGGAAGGGAATTATTATTATTTTTATTATATATTATATAATTATTTTTCTGATAAACATCTTTTGTTAATGCACTGTATGGAAAAGCTCAATCCTAAAGTATGAATTACAGCTGAAATTGCCCATGTAAATGATTGCTTGCTTCTCATTGTATACAAGGAACATATTCCTTCCTAGAATGTCATCTCTTTGTTGTTTTGCTATTAAAACAAATGGGGTTTAAAAGGTTAGTGCACAAAAAATAAATATATAAATAAATAAATACAAGATCTAAAACAAACAAACAAACAAACAAACAAACAAACAAACAAACAAACAAGAAAATGCACCCTACAAGTGTGCTCCTCTAGGGGAAAGATACACAGATGTTGCAGTTAGAACCGCCATTAGGCATTGGAGGAAAGCAGGGCTAGATTTGCTAAAATTGCCTCACTCTGTGTTTGTGAGAGAGAGCGTGCATTTATGTATGAGTGCATGAGTGAAGATTGTGTGCATTTATTGTATTGTTTTTTTTTTTTCTAAGTGTTTGGATATGTGTTGTGTTTTGGATGTGTGTATGTTGTGCTTCTTGGAAGTTCTTAAGGCTAATTTATACTTTCTGAGCAAACAAGCTTTGTTTAGTTTACCTTTAAAATGATGGTGAAATTCACTGGTGATATATTTTCTGTTTGGAACTAGGGACACTGGGCTAGTCGAAGACCATTGATAATTGCTTAAAACTAACTGTTGGTGTGGTTTGGATGTGAAAATATTTCTTAATATTCCTGAATTAAATTATTTAAATCATCAAATTGCTTAGTATAAATGCAGGCTTCATTCGCAGTGCTTTAGTTCATTCAGGGGAAACATTTTTGTCTTCTTCCATTGCTTAAATTAGGCTTCATAGTTTTGTGATCAAGTGAGCATTTAAAGCATTTTTGTTTGAAAAAATAATGAATGCTGCAATTTCATGTTCCTTCATCTCTTTTTCTAGTTCATCCAAGCATAGTGTTTTTAAGCACCAGTACAACAAAAAACAAAAAACAAAAATATTTTTGTAAAATAAATCATTCCTGTACTGCTTCAGAAAATTATGGGAAATATAGTTTTGTTTGTCATCACTTCATATTGGTAAACCAGGTAAATGAGTAGTATTTTCTGGCAAGCCTTATAGCTATGAACCCTTTTCACAGCCTATGTTGTTGCATTTCCACCTTATTTAGCAGTGTAAATATAGCAAACCTTTTATATTTTCTATGTAAATTTAAAATTTGAATAATATATTAATAATAATTATAAGTGTTATTATACATCATAAATAATACATATTTTATATGTAATAATATTTAGAAACATTATTATAAATTATTAATAATAAGTATTTTTAAATAATAATATTGATCATAAATATGTGCAATATTTATTAAACATATTTATTAGTATGTCTAAATTTATAACATTATTCTTTGTTTTATTTTTTAAATAAATGAATAAACTAGTTAAGTCAAGTCATTTTTATTTGTGTAACGCTTTTCACAATACGCATCGTTTCAAAGCAGCTTTACAGAAAATCATGCATTAACATAAAATGAAACTGTATCATCTATAAAGTCTTAGTCATCATTGTTTAGTTCGATTAAACATGATTGTAAATTGAGTACAAAAATAAATAATTAAATAATAATTGCATTTAGAACCCCATTGAGCATGCTGAAGGCGACTGTGGCAAGGAACACAAAACTCCATAAGATGATGATTAATGGAGAAAAATAACCTTGGGAGAAACCAGACTCACTGTGGGGGCCAGTTCCCCTTTGGCTAACAAGCATTAATATATGCCAATATTATTTATTTAAGTCATGGTTTAAAATTAGTCAAAAAAGTAAGTGTTAAGGGCCAGTGTTTAAACAAAGATTTTGTATGAACTGTAAGATTAATAACTAATGACTTTGAAGTTTATCCTGGATTAACAGCAAAAGTGTACATAGATGCATTGTCCTTTGTTAGTTGGCTGATAAAGGCTTTTGTTTGCAATTAATTGATAGTCTATGTATTACATTTTAAGAGTGTAGTCCATAATTAGACCAAGGTAATGCAAGCAGTGATCAATGAGGTACATCACAGTTTAACTGACAGGTCATTTCAATGAGTTCTATCCTAAATCCAAGGTTCATGCAGTGGCATATTAAGTATCCCATGTCTTATGAATGGAGTTGGCATCAGTTCATCCCCTCAAGTCCATCATATTAGACTGAAGTGATGTCTGACTGGCACCGGCTGTGTTTAGTAGGAGTGGAGTTGACACCAAGCAGGAACCGAGCTGGATCTGTCCAGCTCCAGTGACCAGTACAGGTTGAGATAATATTAGCGTAGATGCCATTAAATATTTTGAAGAGTTATAGATAATGACAAATGTTTCTGGTTCCGGTAGACCTAACTAAGCCTAATTCTGAGTTGATGGATAAATTAGGTGTCTGCCTAGCTAAATAGATGAGTCTTTAGTCTAGACTTAAACTGAGTGAGTGTGTCTGTGTCCCAGACAGTGTTAGGGAGACTATTCCATTGTTTAGGAGCCAAATAGGAAAAAGATCTACCTCCTTGTGTGGATATTTATATTCTATTAATTATTAACAAGCCAGAATGTGATCATAATGAACATGATGGTATATAGCATGGTAGAAGGTCACTTAAGTACTGCGGAGCTAGACCATTCAAAGCTTTGTACGTAGTTAAGAAATGTTTAAAATTAATATTAAATTTAACAGGTAGCCAATGTAACAATAATAAAATGGGGCAATATGATCACATTTCTTGGTTCTTATCAGCACTCTGGCTGCTGCATTTTGAACCATTCGAAGTTTATTTATTGAACTTTCTGGACATCCTCCCAGTAATGCAATACAATAATCTAGTCTTGAGGTCATGAACATATGAATTAGTTTTTCGGCATCGGCAACAGAGCATGTGTCATAATTTAGCAATATTTCTAAAGGTGAAATTATGCTGTCCAAAAAACAATGGAATTTTGATTTTCAAAGGACATTTTGGTATCAAATATAAGTTTTTAGCTGTGGAAGACGATGTAACAGTACATCCATCAAGTCAAATGATATTTTAGCGGATTATTTTTTCATGATATTTGGTCCAATAATTAGTACCTCTGATTTGACGGAATTGAGTAGAAGGACATTTTTAGCTATCCAATCTTTGATTTCATAGATACACTCTGCTAATTTGGTTAATTGTGAAATTTCATTGGGTTTCGAAGAAATATAAAGTTGGGTGTTGTCGGAATAACATTTATACGTAGTTTACACACTCTACTGATTGATTAAGTTTAGATAAGGGGTTTGGGTAATGACATAGTATTAATAAGTATTTCATAAACGCCTCGTGCGTGGAACTCGCGCTAACTTCCACATTAGACATCACGTGATGTAGTCGTACGAGTTTATGCAAAAAATTTTGTTCGAGACCATAAGAAATAACCATAAAGTTATTCCAAGATTCTCAATAATATCTCCCAGGGGAGGCATATATAAGCAGAAAAGCAGAGGCCCTAAAACTGATCCCTGTGGCACTTCATACTTAACTTTTGTTTGATTTGACAATTCCTTGTTTACACAGACAAAGGGGTAGCGGTCTGCTAAATATGACCTAAACCAAGCTAAAGCAAGTCCATAAATGCCAACATAATTCTCAAGCCTAATTCAAGAGAATGTAGACATCTATGGTGATGAAGGCAGCACTAAAATCTAAAAGCACTAGAAGAGAAATGCAGCCAAGGTCAAATGATAAGAGCAAGTCATTTGTAACTCTGATAAGTTCAAACTGTACTGTGATGGGGCCTAAATCCTGACTGAAATTATTCATATACACTATTTCTCTGTAAAAAATTAACATAGTTGGGAGGACACTACCTTTTCTAGTATTTTTTGACATAAACGGGAGATAAATTGTGGCTTCTTAATAAGCCGTTTGATAACTGCCATTTTAAAGTTTCTTGGGACACGTCCTAAGGATAGCAAGGAGTTAATAATATTAAGAAGAGGTTCTGAAATTACAGGAAAAATCTCTTTTAAGAGATTAGTTGGAATTGGATCTAACAAACATGTTCTGGCTTTTGATCTGATAAGTTTTAATAGCTCTTCATGACCTATGAACTATGAAGTTGCTTGTGTGGAAAATTACGAGACACTGTTTTCTGAGGTACTGTTACAGACGATTGCTTAATTCCAATTTTAGGATTTTATCAGTAAAGAATGGCAATTTTTTCAGTAAAGAAATTCATGAAATCATTAATATTGTGCTGCGACGGAATATCTGGTTCAGTCGAGGCTTTATCCTAACCAATTTAGCCATAGTACTGAATAAACACCTAGGATTGTTGTGGTTATTTTCTATGAGTTTGCTCAAATATGCTTACCTGGTAGCTTTTAATGCAACAAAGACACTGTAGCTACAAACACTATCCTTCCATGCACCACAAAATACCTCTAATTTCCTATTCTTCCACATGCATACCATTTTCCGAGCTGCTCTCTTGAGAGCACGAGTGTCATCATTGTACCATGGTGCAGGGCTATTTTTTTATCTTTCAATTTCTTTAAACAAATGGGCTAACCTATCAAGAGTGCTTGAGAAGACTGTATTGATATTTTCTGTTACTACATCAAGTTCTTCTAGACTTTTTCGCTTACTTAGTATATGAGATATATCTGGAAGATTATTAGTGAAGCTATCTTTAGTTTTCAAAAGAATAGTTCTACCTGAACGTGGTGGCATTCATATGCATTAATCATAATATAATCATTCTGACATGACTTGAAGGCTTCATAAGTGTGTAGCTACTGTAACAGGCAATGTATATAGGAAGCAATAAGGTGAAGACATTACAAAAGTATCCGTGAGGCATGTTGTTGCTTGAGTAGGATGCTGGCATGTCTCCCAAATCCTTCCCCTCCAGAAATAGCTCCTCTCCCCTTTTCATTTCTCATCTCATTCTCCCTCCTCTTCTCCATTTTAGTGGTCTAGTCAGAGATGAATTCAGTCAAGTCGAAAGCCTGAACATTATTAATCTTGTTGCCTGGTCATCTTTTGTAGCACCAAGTAGAGCAGAGTGTGTGTGTGTGTGTGTGTGTGTGTGTGTGTGTGTGTATTTGTGTGCGTATGTGTTTGTGTAGATGTGTGTACATACACTACTCCCGCTGTGGCTTACTGCCTCAGTCCACTTAGCAAACATAGAGTACTTGTAGACATTACCATAGTAAAGACATATGAGGCTATGTTTGTGTATGTGTGTATAATGGCCAACATCTGGAACACAGCTAGAGCATGTAGATGAAATACAACCTGCTGAGATCTTAGAGTGGAAAGGACTGTATTGGTGTGTGTCCATTAGTTGGACACTGTGGAGAGGCTTACAAGGACTTTTTTTTAGGTTACAAACTGGTAATTACAAGGGTATTATGATAGAAATGTCATTAGAAATTTCTAATGTCCCCATAATTCAAATCGCTTTACAAACATACTAAATGATTATTTATTGAAAATGTCAAAAAAAATTTTTGTGAGGGTAAGGTTTAGGGTTAGGGGATAGAATCTATAGTTTGTACAGTATAAAAATCATTATGTCTATGGAGTGTCCTCATAATGATAGCTGCACCAACATGTGGGTCCATCGCATTTGGCCAAAGAAATTACATATCAGTCTCCACCCATCTGTGTACTTCCTGTCTAAATGTCTCACAGCACTCCTAAACAAGTTATGGACTCCACAAGAAAGGCAAAAGCATTTCCTGGCTTGTACATTGTTGAAAAATATCAAACTTTTGAATTGAATAAATATGTAAAGCAGGTAACATAACACTAGATTGGTTTAGAGATTAGTACGGATGCCAAATAATTGGCAAACTTTTCAGATGACTTACAAGGTGTTTGACAAGATGTTCCAGATTTTTTAAGTCAACAAATATCTGTAGTATGCTTTAGTATAATACAATTTCTATTAGAAATTAACAAAATTCCCTGTTAAAACCCTTTTCCTAAGATTTCATACTGGTATGATACTAAATGTGATTATTGTGAATTGGAGAAGGAGACTGTCACTTCTTTTTGAATTGCATTTATATATATATATATATGCCATAATTAATAAGCTCAATGACCATGGCCATGAAGTTTTGGTATTTTCATGCAAGCATGCGCTAAGTCTAAGTGAAAGTGGGTTTGGTGAAATCACACGAGCAAGGCGCATGGGGCTGGGTCAAAAGCATTTTAATTTGGAGGTTATTCTCTGATTATTGCAGCACCTGCATCCTATTATATATTCCATCCCCTGTAAAGCACCATCGATATAAACAAAGACTGCACAATCATAAGAAGTTGTTAGTGTTAGTGGACTGTATACAATAAATTAGAAGAATAGAAATATGGACTTATTTTGTGCATTAACTCCTAGCTCCTTTTATACACATGGAAAATGTGGTTCAGGATATGTATGTATGCTCTGTTAAATTATAGAGAATGTAAGTTTTGTTAATAATTTTCATCTACTGACACACAAATAATGGCTAGTATAAACAGTGAACAGGTCGATTTTGATCTTTGAAAAATTTAATTAATTTATTAAAACACAAAAAAAATATTTCTAAATTCAAATTACACTTCAAATTAAATGAAAATATAATCAAAATAACGAAGTGTTCAAAAAAATCATACCAAATCCAAAAATGTTATCTTTTCCAACTTCTTCCACTGGCCCCTTTTGCAGTGAAATAAAAATGACTACAACAGCAGGTGTAAAAATACCAATACAAATTAGATCATAAATAGAATTGTTAATATAAACACAACAATATTAATAACTGAATAATAAACCATGATCTATAGATAGTTTAATGCAAATCTCGTACATTTTTGTTTAATAAAAAAGCTATTGTCAGGGACATAATTTGATGTTCCACCATATTTTGATCATTTGGACATTAACTTTATAACCACCTGCTGGTGGAATCTCCAAACTGCAGATGCAGGAACTGAGTTAGACTTTGCGCTGTAAACAGATGTGGCAATAAAATGTGTTAGTGCACTGACATATTAGGAATTTCCACTTTGCGCCACTTCATTTACATACAAATTCCCCAGTTTGCGTACATACACCCACAGATAGCGCAAACACACATGCCCACTTGTGCTTTGCGTTGGCATGGAAATTGCGCTTAGAATTAGTGCCCTCATGAAAATTGGCGCACGGTTGTAGTACATAGTGCGCTTTGCACATATACGAAAATAGAGCTCAATACCTTTAAACACTAACGTCACGTCCACTGAACCTTTTTTCATTTGACAGTGCATTGATTTGCTATGTTTAAGCTTCTCATCCACTCCATAACAGCTTTATCCTCCATTGAAAACTGTGACTTCGAAAAATGCTTTCCATAACCACCCACAATGGAAAAGGATGACGTAAGGACAATGAAACAGTTTATTGTAGATGTGGCTTAAGCTAAGAGGGGCCGTGCTTAATGGTTAATATAGTTATAATACACATTGTTAGACATAATGCACAGTTTTGTTCTTGAGTGCCTCATTGCTTTTGTAGAACTACATAATAAAATATTAAGGACAAATCATAACATGCAAATTACGGACTTCACAAAAATGTATTTGCTGATTTGTGCAGTGTTGAAAATTTTTGAAATGAATAAAGCAGATAAGAGAACCTGGATAAGAGATAAGAAATATTTCCGATGACTAATGAGATGTTTGACAATTGCTCCGTATTCTTACATTGCTGCGGAGTGAATTTGCTAAATTGTTTGACAGGCGTGCTGCATTTTGAGAAGAACACGAGGTCTATCGACCCCGAGCAGATGATACCAAATAACCCAATCTAACCAAATAACCCAATCTAATCAAATTGTTACATCTCTGTATGGAAATGCAGACTGTTGCTTCGGGTGGGCTGTCATCCTAAAGGTCATTTCTGACATAACTGTAGCATGTTTGCAGTAAGTGAGTTTATTGTTCCCTTGGGCACTTACAGTAGATCATTTCTCCTGTATGCAGTTGTAATTTGCCAGTGTGTCAAATAGAACTCTACTAGCAGATATTTATATCAAAGCTGAGAGAGCACTCAAATAATATGCAAAGGAAGCAGAGGAATATTTGATCAAATCACCAAAAATAATGTCTGACATTGCAAGCAATGAGTTCAAAGATCTTAAAGAGATAGATCACCAAAGACCAGTCAAGAAGTTGTAGTTACACACAACTGGTGATACAGTATATAGAGTATTGTGTCCTACAATGGGAATGTTATTGGTGCCTGAGAGAACACCCACCTAAGAGTAAAAACCTTTAAAATTTTGTTCTTTTTTCCACAGCCAAACATGTCAAATGTGTTCATGAGTTTAGTTTCACAGCATTCTAGAATTTCAGATAAGTTGATGATATACAGAGAGTTCTTCCTTCATGCACATTTCTTGCCTGGCACTCTCTACTATCTCTTATCCTTTTCTCCGTAGAAATAGATTTGGTCCTGAGGACCAGCGCGAGGAGGACACCTAAAGAATGAAATAGGAATTCTCTCGTTGCCCTTGACCTTATGCGATCGCCAGTGCTGCATTTTATTGTGGGGAAAAAAGATATTAAAAGCTATTGATGTTGAAGAGTGTTCCCCTTTTCCTCTGATAAATGAAATGTGTGACTTTTTGACACCTCAGTTCCGAGGCTTCAAGAGAATGATGCAAAAATTCAACATTAAGACACTTACTTTCTTTTATTAAACTTGATGGCTTTGGATGGAGACCCATGTGGCATTTGAGGTGTGTGTCTTCAAGTGTTTGTGTATGCGTGTGTATGTCACATCATCTTGTGAAGGACAGACAGGATCAATAGAGATTATTAATGTTTCATAAGTGTTACCACATGTATTTGTGTGAGTGTGCTTGTGTCTATAATACTAGGTTCTCGAGGCGTTATGGAGTCAAAGGTTTCCAGAAAGAATGTCTTTTGTTGAACCCTCAAATCATCTTCATCCATTATCATTCACTCTTTAAAAAGTAGTTAGCTACACTACAGGCAACACTAGTTTTCCAAACTGAAGTTGTTTAAAGAGGAAAATATGTATTTTTTAAATAAAACAATCACCTGATATAATATAATTCTGAAATAAGAAGTTATGGAGAATCACATTTCACTATTGCCAATCTGCTTGCATTTTTGCAGGTACCGCTGTTGTTGTTGTTGTTGTTGTTGTTTTTTTGCTTTTTTTTGCAGTGTTCAGTCGCAGAAGTAATGAAAAGGCCTGAAGAAATTTTCACTTTTCTCTTCAAAATGTAGAGAAATTATAGTATAAGTCCAAAGAAATATTTATACTCAAGTAAAATATATATATATATATATATATATATATATATATATATGTGTGTGTGTGTACTTTACTTGAGTTGTTTGAGTCAAATTTTTTCAATTTGATTCCTTTGACCTGAACAAAAAGATTCAAAAAGTGGTCTGAATGATTTGTTTTGCGAATCATGAATCTGATTCAAAATCACAGTTGAAGAGGGCGCCGGATTACACGTTCAGTTGTGTGTCTCCACTGGAGAAGACAAGAAACTACGGAGCCCCTGAAGTGACCTGTGCAAAAAAAAAAAAAAAAAAATCACAGAGACTTTAGCGTGCGCACGTGAAACGTTTCTCGTGCACATGCGTTTCAGTTTCCGATGTGTGTATAGCTCTTTTCCGATTGCGTCATTGCCATCATTCATTTACTCAAAGATACTGAGAGCATGGATGCGCATTAATTTATAGAGATATATTTTAAAATTGGCCTTCAATACAAAGACATTACTGTTTATGACATTACTGTCATGGCTGAGACACGCTTTGATCTTCCAAAGGAATTATCCCTTAACGTTAAATACTCTATATGTAACGTTATCTAATCATTTAGATTTAGCATTTTAAGAAGTTAACCTCTCAGTAGTCACTGAAAAATATTAATTGAGAAAGGTTTGGAAATAAACACTTGCGGTTATTTGACTTAAAAATTTCTTGACAGGTCTCAACTCATAGTCTATACATAACTGGCGACGCAAATGTGGCCATTTTTACTCGAGCCTCTGGTGTTTTCATCACATTGGACCTTACTCCAAGAGCTCACTATGAGGTTCACGGTGATAATCCACGACGAGGCGGACTTCTGACTGTCCGCTAAAGTTAGACAACACCTCCACTAACTTTAATGGGGTTAACGTTAGGCTTGCCTCACTAAAATCTTTGTATGATTTTTGTGTGTGGCATGTTTGCCTTTTACGGCTGCAGCATAGGTGAACTGAACGTGGAAAATGCAACTTAGTTTTTCTACAGTCATGTCTTCTTCCCTGAGAGAGAGACTCTTTTATTGTTTCGGAAATCAACGTATTGCTCATGTCCATGTATCACGCTCTGTGATCACGCTCAATTACACAGCACATACTTTTTTCTTTTTTTCTACACAGCTCTGTCCCCATTGGTGCTCTTGTCACGTAAATGACCACATCCAGTCTCGGAATATGAACAAACGGGCCTTTTTTCTTTTCTGTTTTAAAGTAATTTTATTTTTTGTTATCTGAAATAGAAAATTAAACTCAAAATTATTTTTTAAATATCACTCATCCCTTTTTGACACTGAAAAAGAGAAACGCTTTGTATTTTAATTCAAAATTTTGTGTTTTAAAACAAAAATCAAATAGCCACTTGTTTTTTGTTTTTTAATACCCGATTCTAAAAGGAAAATTGAATGACCAAATGATACACGAACCGATCAGTCTCCTGCCTTTCCAGGAGACCTGTTCATATAAAAGTCAATCACACGCATTTACATTTTACATTTAAACAAGGTGCAATGTGTATGAATAATTACTGTACCAGCGCTTATGAAAATGTCCAACAATATTTATTTTTATATTTTAAGATGTGAATGGTATTTGCCTAAGTAAAACTAGTTTTTCTGCTGGTTGCTAGGGCATGCTATTCAGTTGTCAAGGAGATCTCTGCTGTGTGTTTTGGTGCATTGCTATAGAATGTGGTTGCCAGGTTGTTAATATGCTGTTGCTAAGTTGTTTTCTGTGTTTTTTGCACATTGCTCTGCAGTTGACAGGGTGTTCTATGTGGTTGTCAGGTTGTTGATATGCTGTTGTTAAGTTGTTGTAACTGTGTTTCAGCACATTGCTATACAGTTGCTAGGGTGTTCTGGTTGTTTGCTTGGTGGTTGCTTATTGGCCCAAATGAAAAGAGCCAACCCCCACAAGTCTCTGTTCTGGTCACTTAAATGACTCATCTCCCTCCTTCAATGTTCCAATTTTTATGGACTGTGGTATTCATTTATAATCACATCATAAATATGATAATTCTGATATTATTTGAATGCGACATTAAAGGGATAGTTAATTAAATAAATTAATTTCTTTTCGATCCAAAATGCTTATGACTTTCATTTTTTTTCTGCAGAACACACACACACACACACACACACACACACACACACACACACACACACACACACACACACAAAGATTTTCTGAAGAATATAGCTGTTATAGTGGAGTAGTGGCTAGACATTTGAAGCTCCAAAAATCTTATAAATGCAGCATAAGAGTAATCCATAAGACTCCAGTAGTTTCACAATGTCTTCTGAATGGAGCCAATTGATTTTGGTTGAGAATAGACCAAAATATAACTCCTTTTTCGACTATAAATCTTGACATTAGTAGTCTCCTTGGTGATCAGGATTTCAAGCTCAAATACACTTCCTATAGTGCCATCTAAGGCTCTGTGCATGCGTTAAGCACTAGGAAGTGAAATCGAGCTTGAAATAATGATTGTTCCTATAGATTGCAATGGCAAGATATACAGTGAAAAGGAGTTACAATTTGGTTTGTTCTCACCCAAAACAAACTGAATCGCTTCAGAGGACATGGAGGACAATTGACCTACAGAGCTGAAATATTCTTCTAAAAATCTAAAAATGTGTGTTCTGCAGATGAAAGAAAGTCACACATCTGGGATGGCATGAGTTAAATGATGAGCGCAACCAATCAAATATGGTGCAGTGGGTTTAATGAACTGTTCCGTAATTTATTCAATTTACTTGTACTTTTGATACTTAAGTACTTCTTGACTTGAGTCGATTTTCATGAAGGTATCTTTACTTTTTCTCAAGTATGACAAATGGATACTTTATACAACACTGAAAATAGCTGAGCTCCACGCTACTCTATCTATCTACAGTATCTCTCTTTCTTTCTGTCTGTCTGTCTGTCTGTCTGTCTGTCTGTCTGTCTGTCTTTCTCTCATTGTCATGCTATCTTCTCTCTCCTGTCTCTCCCCCTTCCCTCTCTCTGTCTTTTCTCATATTCCACTGTCAGAATAGCATTCCTCCCCGCCTCCTTTTCTCCTCTATTTTACCTCTGGTTGTGTACTGAAAGATGAACTCTAGCCATTTTGATATAGTGTAAGGTCACCCGCAAATCAAGACATAAAATCCAAGTAAGTGATGTTAGCCGAGAATCCATATTCTTCACCCTTTCTCTCCCCATAGTACATCTTTCTCTCCCCATAGTACAAAAAAAACTTTCAGGAGATACATACATACTGTACAAAACGTACAGTCTTTCTCAACAGGGAAGACAGACCAAAAATTAATCTTGCACAAATTCTTTCCCCAATTAAATGCTGCCTAGAATGAGAATGTCCCTTATGCTAAAACCACCTGCATACCACCTATCATTAGCAAGTAGCAAATCTGTGGCTGTGATGTAAACTAAAGGCTATTTGTAGTTGATTTAAAAAGCTTAGAAATGCACCCATACAAAAAAATCTTGAGTTCTGACAAACTCGCTGCAAATTATTTTCACATGCAAATGCGAAATTGCTGCAAAGATCATTTGTGAAAAAATAAAAAATAAATGTGAATTTGCTGCAAATTTTGCAGGAAGTTTGACAGAACTCTTGATTTTGGTAAGGGCCATTTTCATTCCACACATACATTTACTTCGTTTACTTTTAGCAATGCATTCCTCACTAGCATGGCAGTTAGCTTTGCTGCATTTCAGTAGCACTGAGCAAATTGTCTGTTGCATTTTAATCTATTGTTTGTTTATCATTACTTTTTTTCTGACATTGTGCCTGTTGAGCTTCATCAACACATTCATTATGACACTGACGGCTAACATTAGTCTTTCATCTTCTCTCACTCTCATTTGTTCTCTCTCCATGGCTCTGCAGTAATTAACAGATTTCAGGCTGGTTTCATACCAGTAGTGATGGCAGGCAATGTGCCCAGGCGGCAGAGAGCAGGCGGGGTGGCAGCATGCCTGGAGAGGGCTGCTCTAGGGAGGAAGCGGCACTCTGATGTTTGCTTTTGCATTTTGCAGCTTGTATTAGGTTTGTTTAGCATCGCAAGGTGGTTGAAAGAGTTGCAGCGTGGTTTGATGAGCCATTGCACTTCAAATTAGCATCAGGAGCATTCAGTGATCAGGAGAGACAGCACTTCGTCGTTGTATTTCTTAGAGTGGAACATAAACTCTGGGGCCAAACACACAAATACTCGCACTCATATAAATGTGTCTGACAGGACACTAGGTCTTATCCTACACACTGTACCAGTGTTTCACATTGTAAATAACCCAATCTGAGGCAACCTTGAATCCCAACCAAATCATTGTAGTTGCCAAAAACCTACAGATTTCACAGTGTTTTTTGTTATGCAATATTCTGGCAACTCTGGTAACTTGTGTGCTAGACATTTTGAAATCATTGTGACAGCGAGAATATAATTGGCGGTAGACAACATAATAGATTTCACTTCTTATATTAATCGCTTATAGTCTTGTGTGTTGACTGCTTACAATGTTTATATTCAGTGCTTTGCATACTTTTGTATATTATGTATGCTATTTAATATCTTTAGTTTACAACTAAAGGTCTAAAGGTCAACTAGAGCGACAGACCTTAGGCCACATCCACACTTATCAATTTTAGTTTAAAAATGTAGTACCCCGTCTGTCGCTCACTTCGACATTGTGTTGAAGAAGCGACACTAGGGGTCTCTCTTGAGTGCCGAATATGCCTCTGATCTATGAGAGTGTGTGAGAGCATGAACCATCCACAAACGCTGCCTCGGTGTGATCGGCGCCCAGACACACGAGACAGCACCTGTGGCCATCTGAAGCGGAGAGCACTCTACCGCATCCAGGAACTACACAGGGGTTGAATGGCATCTTTTAAAAGATGCGTCCTGAAAAGGATGTTCAACGCCGCTGTGTATTGCTCTTTCAGAGAAATAAACTCTTTTACAGAGAAAATTACTCTTTATAGGAAACTCTTTTAACTCTGCGCTGTCGAAGTGCCCAGGGGCAAACTGCACGCCGTGCAGAGAAGAGAAAAGACGCTGAAATGCGCCGTCGATCCAACAGCAAAGCAGAGCGTCAGAGGATAGAAGCAGGAAACGGTTGTGTCACTCTCAGCTGGCTGCATACATGACTATCGGCTCCGAAGAAAATTACTGAATGAACAAGCGTATTTCCCTCGCCTTTATATCCGTATCCGGGGGCGGGGTATGCAAATACTGTTCGCCAACTCTCATTGGCCTTTTTTCATAGAGCAGAGGCATATTCTGCGCTCAAGAGAGACCCCTAGTGTCACTTCTTCGACACAACGTCTCGTTCCCTTCATCAGGGAATGGAGGTTACATACGTAACCGAGACGTTTTCAGTTTCATAAAATTTTTCAAAGAATGCAAAAATGTAGACCATTTTTAAAAAGCTCTGTTTTTGGTGGAAAAAAACACTCTTCTAGTGTGGATAAGTGGCGTAAAAATAGCAAAATCAATGCTTTTTCAAACAAAAACGTATTTGTGTTGGAGTAGACACTACGGCCAATTTAATTTGACATTTATTTTTAATTTGACATTTAATATGTTATCTTAAGTAAATGTACAAAAATGTTTCTAGCTTCATAAACTTGATTTCATGTGTCAATGCATTCCGAAATGTGTCAGAACACAATTTGTTGCATTCTCAGCATTACCACAAGAGGTGTTTTAACATAAACTGCTTACTTCAATGGTCATTTTTCTCTATTAGGTGGACTACAGTCACGGAAGAGTATGAATAATACAACATACTTAATGGGCTGTATGTCTGTCCCTCACAGCCTCATTTTCACTCTAAATATTAAACATGGCTGTACGTATTGTGCATGCCATGAGCACTCTGACTGACATGAGAAATATTTACTCTCAGAATATTTAATCAATCATGAAACGTGTCCCGCATTTCTGTTGGCTGTTTAAAAAAACTAGCAATGCCCAATTTGCGAATGAATAATTATTTTTAGTTTGTACTTTTCAGTGAATTGGCCAAACAGGCTTGCAAAACGGTCTGAATCGATTCGTGATTCAGTATAATTAATTCGGTCCACTCTCACTTAATCATTTGGAGCGGTTTCTCACACAGTAAAGCAGTATCAGGATATTTATGAATACAGCAAACTAACAGCGCTGGATACAGTGGAAATTTACCCACAACAAACTGAAACAAAAGCAATGAGAGGTAACATTGAGAAACTTGTGCTAGTGTTGTGACATGTGAACAAGGGGCTGTTCAAACTGAATGTGATTTTGCATCCGCTCGTGCTGTTCCCTTTCAAAAAGCTAAACTTATGATGCTGCGCTGAGATAGCACTTTGGGAACAACTTTAGGTGTGACCAGCTGTGAATATGTGTGCAACACGTCAATGAACATTGACCGGAATTTATAGCCTCTGCCGGTGTCATCATTGGATGCACCTGTGGCAGGGCTATAAATAGATGCATCACAGGTGCATCGTCAGATCTTTTGTCTTTAGATCACTCTGTGTGTGTGTGTGTGTGTGCGCGCTTCATGAGCCTGTCAGAAACGTTCTACTTTCCTCTGTTAGGAGTTAGAATTGTTAGGCAGTGCGCAGAAAACTTTCTCTTTCTCTTTTCTTTAAAAAAAAGAAAAAAAGAAGAAAAAGAATGACTGATAAACAAAGCAAGCAGTGTGTGTTCCCATGTTTACGCTCTATGGCTGAAATGGAAACACACCAGTTTTTGTTTTGTGCGTTCGGGGGAAGAGCATGCTGCTTTTGCATTGCGGCAGGGCGGGTGCAGGCATTGCGATCTGTTTACAGTCAAAATGCTTCACACTCGTCTCACTTACTTCCAAGAGCCAGTGCCCACTCTTTCATCGTGGGGCTCTCGCATAGATCTGGCTGAGGAGCGAGAGACGGGTCCGTCCCTATCACTCGCTCTTTCCCCAGATCCAGCTGATCCTTCTCGTAAGCCTGAAGCATGCCTCGGCGCCTCTTCAGTTCACAAGGGAGACGCTGAACCTCTGTACATTCCACGCACAATAATAAAGCGGCTGAGGAATTACTCAAGGTGGTTACTCGGGCTGTGGCCAGACTACAGCTAGAATGGTCACGCAAACAAGAGACCCCCCCCCCTCTCCCCCCCAAGTGCTCCAAACTAGAAGACAGATTTCTGTCTGGTGGCCAAAAGTAATAAAATTTAATAAATAAAAAAAGGGGAAGGGAATGCTATATCAGTCCCTTCCTTTCTTCTATGACCTCAATAACGAGAATTCTCATCCATGGCGGAATCCTTATACTTCCCATGTCTTCGTGCCCTCGACGTTGAAATATTTGACTATCGTGGGTGCTGAGGCTTGGGGGTATACGGTGATGCCGCCGGTAGAAGAGACACTTGTGGGTTATCTCTCGCCTGGCTTGGCATCATCACTAATGAGACCCACTCTCCCCACAAAGCTGTGCAGGACCACCTCCACGCTTGTGGGGAAGGCTTATCAGGCAGTAGGTCAGGCTGGTGCTGCCCTGCACACTATGGCAGTGTTACAGGCGTACTAGGCTAATCTGTTGAAGTATTCGGTGATGCCGCCGGTAGAAGAGACACTTGCGGGTTATCTCTCGCCTGGCTAGGCATCATCGCTAAAGAGACCCACTCTCCCCATAAAGCTGTGCAGCACCACCTCCACGCTTGTGGGGAAGGCGGAGAGACACTTATGGCTTAACCTATTGGCATTAGATACAAGGACAAAACTTTCCTTCTCGATGCCCCGGTTTTGCCTTCTGGCTTATTTGAATGTGCCTGGTGATCACTATGAATATAGTTCAGATTGCTTCAGTTCAGGACTTTCTGTAGGAAAAATTGTCAGCAGGCACATGCCCTGCCACTCTCAGGGTCTATGTGGCCGCCATTTCGGCTTGCCACGCCTTGATTGACGGGTTGCGGTTGGGAAGACATCCTCTACTCGCTCGCTTCATTCGTGGAGCTATGCGACTGAGGCCTCCTGCTAGGACCAGGACCCCTTCATGGGACTTAGCAATAGTCCTTGAGGGTCTGGTTGAGACCCCCTTCGAACCTCTAGAGTCAGCGTCTGATAAACTTCTGACTCTCAGGAGGGTTTTTCTTATGGCAATCACCTCTCTAAAAAGAATTGGGGATCTACAGGCCTGCTTAGATTTTGCCCCAGGAATGGCTAAAGCAATTTTGCACCCTCACCCTGACTACCTGCCTAAGGTTCCTTTCTCGACCTTACATCCGGTCACTCTCGAAGCCTTCTGCTCCCCGCTGTTTACAACTCCGGAGCAGGAAAGACTTTACAATCCAATGATGACACCAGCAGAGGCTATAAATTCCGGTGTGGAATGCACACATATTCACAGCTGGTCACACCTAAAGTTGTTTCCAAAGCGCTATCTCAGCGCAGCATCTCGTTCCGCTTTTATCAGGGAACAAGGGTTACAGTCAAGTAACCTGAGACATTTTTCAATCGTTTGCCATATAAACATTCGCTAGATAGATGTCTTTTGAAAACTGCGTCATGTTTCACTGTGTTTTTAGCATCTCTCATGGGAGCACTGCATATTTAGGTGCTGTGTCAAGTTTTAAAACACTTCTTCAACTGATAAAAATGCATCTCGAGACACCTGTGTTCTGCTCTATTCATTGTGGTGCTTTTTTCTTTTTTGTCTGAATGGTTACTAGAAGAAATGCTTTAGCCAATAGTTACATGAATGCTACTCATCCTCAAAAAAAATAAAAAAATAAAAATAAATGCTTATCTGAAATTCTCCAGAATTGAATGCTTTGGTGTTGTTTTTTGCAAAAAAAATTAAATAAATGTCCACGGACCCCCATAGATATAAGGTTTATTAGGCAGATTTCTTTGCATACCCTCAGATTAAATCCTGCAGGAAATCCTATGTACCTATGTCTAAATGTCTAATTAACTATGATAAAAGTAGTAACTAATAATTATTCAGTATTGTGACAGTAGCTCAGCTGTTTTGAAAATAGTGCAGATTTTCAAGTAACAAGCTACATTTTCCAACAAGTATCAGAGTAGCCAATATTTAGTTAATAACTGCTGTTTGTCACTATATTTCGACTCAGTTATATAACATATGAAGTTTTATCATTTAAATAAGAGTTTGACTATATGTAGTATACATTTATATTTTAAATGTAATGTTGTCGTCCTAATATCACCATAATTTAATATAAAAATATCAACAAGGGGACATTTCATTCCAAAATTAGAACATCTGATTAGAATTAAATAATATCCTCTTATCGCTAATTATTAAAAAATATATATTTTTAAATAGCTTAAATGTGAGTGTGGCACGGTGGAGGGCGGGACCGGGGCGTGATTACGCACGCCAGGTCCCGTATTAGGCTAATTAAGCCGCCAAGAGGGATAAAGGCCACTCGCGGACGGCGATGGGAGAGAGAGAGATCGTTTACGGACATGTCCGTCGTCTTATATGTTTGTCTTTTGAGTTTTACATTAAACCTTTAAGTTATATGTCAAGCCGGTTTTTCGCCTCTTCCCTGCCCGCGAACGTGAACTGTTTTACGGGAAGGAACAGGGATACGCCGTAGCGGAGTTCTCGCCACTACCCCACTAATCTCTCTCTCTCTCCCATCGCCGTCCGCGAGTGGCCTTTATCCCTCTTGACGGCTTAATTAGCCTAATACGGGACCGGGCGTGTGTAATCACGCCCCGGTCCTGCCCTCCACCGTGCCACAGTGAGCTAAAAGTAAGCTTAAATTTTATTTTTACAAGAGTAGCTTGCCAGTAGTTAGAGTAGCTTGTAGTTTGGAAAGCTACATTACTCAAAGTTTACTTGCATAAGGCCCATTTTCATTTTCTAATGATGTTGTGGTTCTGCAACTATATTAAGTTATATTTCTTACACAAAGCCTAAAAATGTCAATGACTACGTGTACATGGCTTATTGCAAGAAAGCATGGCTTATTGCATGGCTTACATTGTGAGAAAGCAGCATATTGCGAGAAAACAGTGTTGCGGTTTACATGCACTGTATAAGAGGCGTACTCTTCACTCCTGTATACATTCGGCTTGATCAGTAAGCAACAGAATTTCCCCACAATGCTTGTGTAAATAACAAACATGGCATCTAAAGCAGACTTAACTATTTTATTCCCTGTTGCTTTGCTTTATTTCCAGATATTCAAAAGTTGTTGCTGTGTTTGTTTCCTTAAATATCCCTCGCAACCTGCATCGGAATTGCTCTGCAACAGTGGGATTTCCTTTCTTACATAAAACTCTGGGATTCCCCTCCATGTACCAGTGCATATATGAATGTGAGGGGCAGTTGATATTTTACATTGGCATGTATAAATGGGTATAGGTTAGGTGTGTGTGCTTTTCCCACTGTACTCCCAGAAATTTTGAATTCGATCTACTTTGTTGACTTGTCGGGCTCCATCCTATGAAGTATGTTTATCTGTCTTTTCACGCACATTCACGCACCTCTTAAAAACCTGTTGAAACACTGCTTATGTGTTTACATGGCCACATTAAGCCATGTTCTTCAGGAGAAATCTAGGTGTGTTAACCTGTTTTTATTTAATCCCTTAAATGGTGTAAGTAAATCAGCATTCCTATTGCCGCATAGTACAAAAGCCCTGGAATAAACTGCTTTCTTAAGTGCATGTTAACATGGTCAAAGGAAAGGTTTTATTGTCTCAGGTAGTGCTGCTTTTGCATTCAAAACTCTCATTTGGAATGCATTATAGTGACTGCTGTCCCTTTGGGTGAGAGCAAGATCAGTTTATCTAAGAGGTGGAAAGATTACACAGGGGAAAATTTCTCTTTTTGCTCTGCCATTTCCTGAATCACACCATTTTGCGTCTGGAGTGGGCAGAGAAGCACGAAAAACAGTGAATGAGATTATTGCGTCTCTTTATTGAATCCCAGGAGATTTGAAAACCCTAAAGATGATCAGAATCAAGTAGTAAAGTTCCTGTTGATTTTTTCGGCAGGCCTTTAACACACCCTGGATGTTGTGCTTCATGTTTTTGCTAAGCACTTAAGCTGCCGACACTGTTTTCACCACTTTCGTCTTTCTTTTCTTCACTTTCCTTTTGTCTATCTGTGTCAAAATGATTGCCTCCCCACTTCCCCCTCATATAACAAGTGAACTTATTCTCATTATTTTTCTCTCCACACTATTTCTTCCATACATTCTTTCTCTTTTTGCCTCCCATCCCCTGTGTTCCTGCCTCTCTTCCCTCTGGTCTCAGGCTTAATTAGGGAGATGCCTGCCTGATCAATAGGGCTCACTCTCAGGAGAGTGACTGCTACAGCCAGAATGTGTATATATATGTGTGTATTGGGGGATGTAGATTGTAGATGCAGAAGGAAGGCAGGGACAATTCACCTTAGGGAGTTAATGTGTAGCTGTCTCTCTTTGTATTCTGCCCACTCAGAACCAACACACCAACGCACAAACTATTTTCTCTGAGCATCCCACCTTCAAACGATCCTCTTAATCTGGAGCCCTTCGCTTAGGCCAGGTGTGAAATGCAAAGAACACTGGAGATGCTTTCAGTGACAGCGACGAGCAATTCACTGGCTTCATTTTACAGTGCTCAGCAGGTATTTCATTCTACAGCTGGCTTTACAAATACCTGCTGGACAGGAACTTCAAAGTGTGTGTTAGAGAAAAAGAGAGATAAAGAGAGAGAATGCAATTACCAACACTGAAGTCATTTAAGCTTCACATTGACGTATGGGTTACTTACATTCAAATCCTTTGAGAAAATCACTACAATGCAAAATCCTATTCATAACCACTTAGCAATGGCATAGCAACCACCCAGTACTGCCTAGCATGGCATCATACGTCAGAACACCTTAGCAACCATGTAGAAATGCCTTTGTAACCACCCACAACATCCTAGCAACCACATAACAACACTCTAACAACCTGTCAGAACACCTTAGCAACCAGGTAGCAATGGCAAATTAAACACCTAGTGAAACTTAGCAACACAACTCAGAGCTTCTTAGAAACTGCGAAGCAATGCTTTAACCACCCAAAACATCATAGATTTGAGTTTGTGATTTGACTCACATTTTCACACTTAAAATCTTTTTGAAAACTTGATTAAATTTATCTGCATAAACCTCAGGCCACGTCCAAATTAATGTGTATTCATTTGAAAACGCATCTTTTTCTCAATGTATTGGCCTTCTGTCCACACTGAGACAGCATTTTTGCCAGCAAAAACTGAGCCTTCGCAAAACGTTCTCCTAAGTGGATAGATTTGAAAACGCCATCTTCGCATAATAGAGTGGACGGAGAAGACGGAGATATCTAAAAATGATGACATATTTGTTGTATTATTCACTTTGAGAGCATTGTTAAAGATAAATGTGACTTTGTACAACCTTTACAATGCATTCCTTCATAGGCGACACAAAGTTTGCTCGGAATTATTGTCTGGTGACGAAACGAGGACAATTGCGTTTCAGCCCGTAAATGGAATGGAAATTTTTCGCATTCACAGTAAGGGGATTTAAAGGGGTCATGAAGTGCTATTTTTTTTATAATTTTATTATCTTCCCTGAAGTCCAATGATAATGTTATAAATGTTTTTTTGCACCAAAACAGTCACAAGTTTGTAGTATATGATCATATTCCACCCCGTTTTTGGCCCTATATCTTAAATGCTTAGTTTTGGCCTAAGAGCCTCCTTAAAACTTCAACGTAAACACCCACTGTTATGATTGGCTAATATCACGGAGCCCCTCAAATTCAACAAACTCAATCAGAACAGAATAAACAGGCTCCACAACATTATAAAAATACATTTCAGGGTTTACACATAACGTACATCCAACACATTGTGACTGAATATGTTAATCTCAAGCACAACTAATACTCAGCACCTCAAACAATCATAACATTTTAAATATTCATGAATGAAACAGTTTACTGTTTTTGATTGTGTACAAGAGTTTTTAACTGCCCCATCCTTCAATCAGAATCAGAATGAGCTTTATTGCCAAGTGTTCTCATGTACACAAGGAATTTTTGGTGATATGAGAAACAATGCACACAGAATGTTACCGTGAGACAAGGTAAGAGTATAAATAGACTTACAAATAATGCTGGATTCACATATACTCCGTCAGCGGCGCATGAGCAATGGCTTAATTTCCACGCCCATGTTAACAGATGACAGCCCTTTACACTGCAAGCATGTGCCGCGAGGTGAAGCGTCCCAGACGTGGCAGTGAACAGAGTTTTGGTCGCGTGGCTCACGCTGAACTTGCTGGCTCGATATGCAATAGAACACGAAAATAATCAGGATATTAAAGTAAAAACACAAGCATATCAGAATTATTCAAACATAAGTACACTACAATTTATAGGTCTGCATCCAAGCAAACTGAAATTTTAACTAAATAAAGAGAATAATGAATAAACTGCTGGAACTTTGCCAGTTTGTATGTTTCACAGCATTAACCAATCTCGATTACCTGTGATGATAGACATGCACGTGATTGCCTGCTGTTGTTGCTGAAAAAGAAGAAATTTACCTCAGCTTTGCAAAGCCATAGCGACGGATGGTACCAAGTGAATGCCCGTCCCAATAAATAGTAGGGGAGAGTAAGGACTGCCCACTTGATGGCCAAGCATTCCTCTTTGGTGCTGTACTTCGTCTCTCTCATAGAGAGCTTCATGTTTCATGCATGAATGGAAGGGTCAAAAATTGGTGTAACCCAAATGATGTGGAGAAGGCCATTTTCTCAGGAGACATCGGCGTCAAGGAGATCTGCCAATATCCCTTTGATAAATCCAGTGTAGCATAAGTGTAGCATAAAATACACTTTGATAAATCCAGTGTAGCATGCTCGATATGGGGATACCCCCATATCGAGCATGGCCTTTAATTCTTCCTGTATTACTTGTTTTTTGTGTTCAGGTAAGTAGTAGAGACGACTACATACCACTGCGTCCTGTGGTTGTCTCGATGTGGTGTTTTATGAGGTTAGTATGCCCGGGGAGAGATTTTGCAACCTGGCAAACTCTGTACATTGTGACGGAAAGAGGTGGTCTACGCAAGGGATCAAAGTGTACTGATATGCCTTTAGATTCACCTCCAGACCAAGCTCCTCCCTCTCCATATGGGGGCCGACTCTCTGCATGATTTTAAGAGATTGAGGTGGTAAATCTGATGTGCCCTGCCCCTATCCATAAGCACTACCTCATTCTCGACTTCCTTGACTCGCCATGTGACCTCAAAGGACATTTATGCATTTGGCAGACACTTTTATCCAAAGCGACCCTTATTACAGGGACAATCCCCCCGGAGCAACCTGGAGTTAAGTGCCTTGCTCAAGGGCACAATGGTGGTGGCTGTGGGGATCGAACCAGCGACCTTCTGATTAGCAGCCCTGTGCTCTAGCCACTACACCACCACCACCTCGACCCTTGCCACTTCGAGTAATTTCAAGCTTGATGTGGGCAGCAATACAATTAATTTATCTCCTTTTGCAAACTCCCGTAGCCGAGCTCCCCTGTTATACAGCCGGTACTGATGTTCTTGAACCTTTAGCAAATTCTTCTGTGATAATCGCCCCAGTGTGTGGAGTTTTGCTTTCAGGTCAAGAAAGCATTAAATAAAAATTTTGCTTTGTGAAGGTCCCTTCTCCCAGTTTTCCTTCATGACAACTAAAACGCCACTGGGCTTATGCCCATATAACTATTCAAACGGTGAAACCCTCTGGAGGCTTGCAGGACCTCTCGCTCTGCAAATAACAGGGGTTCGAGCCACTTATCCCATTTCTGAGCATCTTTGTGCATGAACTTTCGAATCATATTTTTTAAGGTTTTATTAAATCGTTTGACCAAGCGATCCATTTGTGGATGGTACACGCTTGCCCAAATTGACTTAATACCCAATAATTCATACAGCTTGCATAGTGTACCTGACATGAATGTAGTGCCCTGGTCGGTGAGGGTTTCTTTCAGAATCCCCACTCGGGAGATTATTCTGAAGAGAACTATGAACTGAGATGTTGTGAATAGGCACTGCTTCATGGTATCACATTGCGTAATCCACCAGAACCAACACAAAGTGATGCCCTTGTGCTGACTGTTCTAATGGCCCAGCGAGGTCCATGCCAACTCTTTCAAAGGGAACCTCGATCAATGGAAGGGGGCACAATGGACGGGCCGGTGGATTCACCAGAAGACATTCACGGCATGTCGCACACCACTAACATCCCTGCGAATGCCCGGCCAATAGAAATGGGCCTAGTGTTTTCCCCTGTCCAAAATGAACCACCATCGAACTGATATTGATATTTATGCATTTGGCAGACACTTTTATCCAAAGCGACTTACAGAGCCCTTATTACAGGGACAATCCCCCCGGAGCAACCTGGAGTTAAGTGCCTTGCTCAAGGACACAATGGTGGTGGCTGTGGGGATCAAACCAGCAACCTTCTGATTACCAGATTATCAGTTATGTGCTTTAGACCACTACACCACCACCACTCCACAAATGGATCGAACTATGATGAGCTGTCTGGAACAACATTTCCCAACGACTCCTTGGTACTAACAACTATGTTGTATCATCTTTTGTCTGAGCATCCTGCGTCACTGGATACAACCGATCATTTATAATTTAAAAATACGGATATGTGAGTGCAATACATGGCAATTGGTGCAATTGGTGGCTGACCATCAATTACTTTCACGTGGTCAAACGCATGCTTAAGAGTCTCATCTCACATCTTCTCCAGAGGGAAATCCCCAGTGGGAATTCCCCTAAGGGCTGGGAAAGCCGAAGCTTCCCCCTACCTTATGTCATCCTAACGCGGAGCTGACATAGACTGCCCTGGCTCTGCCTACCCTGTCAGCGCTTTGCACACCCCACACCATCCCTCTGTATTACAGGACCCATCCACACACAACCCCCTTTAAAAATTCGGGAAAAGCTGGCCAATTAGTACCCAAAATAAGTGGATGGGTGAGGCAGGAACTAACAGCCTCAGTATTATGCTTTTGACCCCAAAATAGAATAGTGACCGTCACTGCAGGATAATTGTAAATATCCCAGTGCACACACCTCACCTTCACCCGATTATTTGTATCAAATGACCCATTTTGAACCAAGCATTGATGAATGGAGGTTTGGTTACAACCTCAATCCACCAAGGCTTGGTATGTAAACCCCCCCCAATACTCACTGGTATTTGGAACATCCCGGCTCGATCGGGGGTGGTCTGTGGAGTGTCGGTGACCCGGATCAACATCCCTACCTCCATCGTGCCCACACTAGTGGCAGCAGCTTCCCCCATCTGAGAGGAAGAATATATAGAGCCGGGTGTGAGAGAAACAGGAGGGTTAATACACCACCGAGGCTGGGGGAACAGGATAGGTCAGAAGGAAGGAGGGGAGGGATCACAGAGAGAGAGAGAATGGGGTGTGCCACCCCCCTGGTATGCCGCTACATGGTCCTCCGCCAACTGTACTGCTTCATCCAGTGACACCATGCGGAGGCACTGGACCCACTCCGCAATCATTTCTGTAGTCGACAGATGAATTTCTCCTGCACCATGACACTGATGACATGCCCAACATCGCAAGGCTCCACACCGCTGGCTGTGCTCCTCTGGACTGTGGCCGATCCGCTGTAGTATGGATTTCTTTAGCTCGGGGTAACAAGGTTGTTGACCGGGAGCTGTTGGGCCACAAGTTGGGTCTCCCTGGTCAGCAGCGGTAAGAGGTGGACAGCCCATTGTGTCCATAGCCATTCCAGAGCTTGGCCCATGTGCTTGAAGACCTCCAGAAAGGCCTCTGGATTGTGCCCCATCTCCGCAAGCAACACATGGGGGTTCGTTGCTGCCAGGGTCGGGGCATAAGGCCCCACTGAGGCACCAATCTTCACAACGCCCATCGGTCCTCCTCTTTGCCTCGAAAGAGCACCTCAGATCCAAGAGGGCCTGTGTTGAGCCTGGTGGATGCTGGCAAAGGATCGGAAAACCTCCTCCAGTGGTGAAGATGACTCCATAATACCCTTCCTCCGTCTCCCGGGTTTCGGCACCAGTGTGATAAAGGTTCGTGTCAGCCAGATAAAGGAGGAAGTGGGAGCCAGTTTCACAGTTTATGTCAGTCTGATTTTCAGCTTTACTCAAAACACAAAACTGCTTTTCAGCATCACTGAAATAAAAATTCAGCTTTTCAGCTTCACACGGAAAAACTCTATCGGGGAACAGACACAAAGACTCTGGTCTGTCTCTCCCTCGCTCTGTTGACTGGCTGTCTTTTATCTCCCCCGACTCACACTGTGAACACAGAGATGGCAATTAGTCACAATTCATCTCTAGTGGATTTCCTTACTGCTTTCTCTCTCCACAGACTGGTACACAAGCAATCCATACTGACATGAGCCAAAAAATGCACACATCATAGTTCAAAGTATGGTGAAATTACTCACACACATACTGAAGGTGCATATCGCCAGAAACATATCAAAATGTTCAAAGATGCCCATCTAGTCTATGCTTACATATACCAACAATTAAAAATAGTGCACATGGGTGAAAGAATGCGTCCATGACACATTTGTTCTAAAAACAACTAGAGGCAAGAGCTGAATGAAAGAGAATTGCTTCTCCCTTTCAGAGTTGTAACTTGACGCTGCGACTTTTAAAAACAGCGAGATACATAGTAGCGGTCAAAGAGTCATGTTTATATACAAAATAAGTCAACATAGTTCAGATGGGTCCCCTTCGGTGTTATGTTAGGAATAGTTAGCAACTCTATTGCCTGCAATCTTGACTTCAACTGCGTGACAGTGGGCAGGGCTAAGGGTGCGAAGACGCATGTTGTGGAATGCGTAAATACAAATGAGCAATGTTTCTTGATGTCACGAACAGATTTCAAAATGAGATGTTTCAGCAGGGTGGCAACAATAAATGTTCTATTTAGATAAGGAAGAGAGAAGGCTTTAATGGCCACAGCAGCACACACAACTTTCTCTTTTAATACACACATTAACTGAAATACTGTACAGCAGGAAACGTCAGCACTGGAAAGACATGAGCTCGCAGCTCTCTCTGTCTCGTTTGACTGTTCTGTCACCGTTTTTATGCCGTTCTCCCCATGCTCACTGAAATCAGAGACAGGTATTAGACATAATTTGGCTCAGGTGCAAGGGCCCTTACCGCTTTCTCTCCCCGGACGGACGCTTGACCACGCCCCCGCTGCCACACTCTTATATGTGTAAATATCAAGGACATTTTGATTATCCATTTCATAACCCCTTTAAACAGTTTAAGCAGCTGCTGTTTTCATATGTATCCGGATTAATGTGGACGTAGCTTAAAACGGGCGTAAAATATGCCATTCAAGGTATGTTTTCTGTGTACATGCCTTTTATAATCTTAATATCACACAAGTTTCTAATAAAGTCTGATTTTAAAGAGACCCAATGCAGAGCATAGCAAGCAAATGCCAGCTTTTGTTCATATTTTTTTGCTTTAAATGTCCCAGGGAAAGAACATTTCTAATTAAACCCACATGCAGAGTCAAAGGGCAGAGAGAGAGTCCAATCTGTTAGGTAACAATGCAGGGGTCTGCAGACCAAGTTGGCACTAATGCAGAGGCTCTGCTCATTTGGACTGACTCTGTCTCCTGTGGTAACGCTCATTTCCTGCCCTGGCCCTTCCAGTTCAACCATTCAACACCCTTCAGATCTGGCTGTAATAACGCAAACGCATACACACACATGTTGGTTTCAATATATTAGTGCATATCCTTGCAGAAATGCGAAACACTACCCCCAGTGGTCAAAGCGGTAAGTGTTTGTGACAGGGTGGAGGGCGGGGCCGGTCCGGGTCGTGATTATACACACCTGGTCCCTTATCGGGGTAAATGAGCCTCCGAGAGGGATAAAGGCTGATTGCGGACGGTGGTGCAGGAGAGAGAGATCGTTTACGGACATGTCCGTCATGTGTGTGTTTGTGTCTTTTGTTTAAGTTTCTCATTAAACTATTATTTATATTGTCAAGCCGGTTCTTGCCTCCTCTTTGCCCTGTCACAATGTTGTTGAGCGTATGGGCAAGTGTTATCTCCGTTTTCTGGGTGCAATGTATGCACAGGCTAACATACAGTGAATAGGAATGCTTATTTTATATGTATTTTATGCATATTTTATAACTGTTCCCCCAACCCAAATCCCAAACCTAAACCTAACCAGCAGTGGATTAAAAATTTTAAGTTAGAGGAAAAATGCAATTTTCTAATCGTGCTTGTCACTGATTATATTAATGCAATTACTTCCTGGATTCGATGCAGGATTCGATCCTGGATCTTCCACTCTGCTGATGCAATGTGCTTCCAGTTGGGCCACAAGGGAAGGTAAACATGCTGAAGCTGATGAAAAAATGTTTGATAGGTAATGCCGCTTATCAGTGAGTCTGCATAATGTGGATGATACTAGGTTAATGGAACTCTCAGAAACAACTTGCCGACTTTCCGTGTGATTGTGTTGATTAGTCAGGGCATCTCATGAACAAAATGGGTTTTATATAGAGGTAATGATATTTAATTTTTAATTGTACACTCACATTGTAATTTGTCTTTACCAGATATGCCAGACCTGCTGACTTTAATGAAAAACAGTGGACACTGATGCAAAAATTTGCCACAGCTTTCAGCAAATTAGGGTGTGTGTGTGAGAGAGAGTGAGAGGGGCATACTTTGTAATTTGCAGTCTGTCTGATTAGTGCCAGGTATGCAAATAAATATTAACTGGGCATTTTAAGACTGTTTGTTGGAAGCCCAACGGACATGAGCTTCTGCTCGTCTCAAACACTCCAGAGATCCAATCAGTCCCAGCTGTCTTATTAAGCATCTAAATATAATTGCAGCTCAGTTTGTTAAGTGTGCTACAGAACAGGAAGGAGGGTATTTTTGCAGTTATCTCTCTTTATACCAACCCTACCCTCCCTCTCTCTGGCTGATAATTAAGGACTCAAGGAGGAAAACAGGTTTTAGGTTGACTCAGGTGTTTTCATTTTATTTTTAACCGAGTCGTCTCCTGTGTGTGTGTCTCTCCTTGTGTATGTTTGACGCTGATATCTCTGTGTTTGTGTGCATATGTGTGTGTGCATAGTGAGCTCCTTTGTCTCCATGCGTACTAAAACCTCAGAGGACTGATTACCAAATTGCCTCACAGCAGTACGCTTATAAGAGGTTGTCTGCATTTGTGCATGTTTGTGTGTACATTTGTATGCTGGGATATAGTTTGTGGTATTAATGAGTTACATATAATGGTGCCAGGAGTATTGGGTATTGCCAGAATAGCTCAGTCTTAGCAATTGTAGCTATAAACCTCTAGGGTTCGGAGGTGAAACTGGAATGACGCAGTAATTAAAGGATTTAATCTCAATTTGTTTCTTAACCTTCCCATTTATATGGAACTGGGATCAATCCAATCGACCCTCACAGGTTTTGTAAACCCTTTTAATGCTTTATTAGGTAACCCTTTCCAACCATTATAAAATATACTAGCGGTACCATCAGAACCAGCTTTATTGCCAAGCTTACTCATACAAGGAATTTGTCTTGGTGACAGGAGCTTCCAGTGCACACCAAGACAAATTCCTTGTATGTGCAAGCATATGTGTAAGCATAAAATAATACAGTGATGGGATTAAATGTTAATATCACTGTGCTTTATTACATACTAAGATTTGAGTGCTTACCGTATTCCTTAGGCTTTACCTGTACTCAAACATGTGCAATAGTTGTTTTTCTAGCTCAAATGCTGCATGGTGCTTACAATGTGTCAGTCATGGGCTAGATATCCATGGGAATGAATGATATGACAAAATATATACATTATTCTGAATACACAGAAAGTCAATTTGGATAAAAGCATGTGCAAATGCATACATTTAAATTGTATTTGCAATGAAACCGAAAGTACTTCAAAGAATGACATGGTATTTTCATGGTACATGTTCAAAAACTTGGTCTTACCATAATAACATATACAAATGCCATGGAATTTGTTTGGGGTATGTTTTATTTTTTAAATCTGTATTCCACCTCTGAAACTGTTAAATTCTGTCTGCCAAATGTATAAAAGAAAATGGTATTTACATGGTAATTAAGTGAATACCATTGTATTACCATGGTACATATCCTAAACAACACGGATTTACCATAATGCCATGTCCAAATACATTATACTATTTGGTACTTGTGGTGAAATATGTAATACACCCCTTAAACTGTCCAATTGCGTCTGCCAAATACATAAATATAAATTATATTAACATGGTGCTTCAATGAATACCTTGGTATTACTATGGTACATGTCCAAAACAACATGGTTTTACCATAATTCCATGTCCAAATACCAAGTACACTTTGGCACTTTGTTGTACATAAAATGTCTCGGTTACTGACGTAACCTCCGTTCCCTTATGGAGGGAACGAGACGATGTCGATGAGTTTACACTAGGGGTCGCTCCTGCAGAGCCCAGACATCTCTGACCTTGAGAAATAGCCAATGGAAATTGGCATGTGGAATTTGCATGCCACTCCCTCGGACATACAACAACATATAAAAGGAGTGCCGCTGCAAACACACATCAGGTATCGCACTGAGGAGCCGAGCCAAAGACCCGGCCATTTCAGTGGTTGGTTCAGTGTTGTGGCAGGAGGGACACAACTTCTCGTTCCCTCCATCAGGGAACAGAGGTTACGTCAGTAACCGAGATGTTCCCTGTCTGTCACTCACTCGACTTTGTGTTGATGAGTTGTCACTAGGGGTCCCAATGGAAAACGCCACAAAAGCTGAACCGAGCTACGCAGACTGGTGGTGCGAGATGGGCAGACCTCTGTGTGCCTAGTAGCAGCACAGCAAGCCATCGCATAACTACCTCCAACACACTGGCTGGCATAAAGCGGCCCCCTGCACTAGGGGAATGGCTAACTGCTCAGGAGTATAATGACTGGCTGGCCCTGCCATGGCCTTCTCTCTATTGTTCTCCCCAAAAGGAATGAAATCGTTCGGCTGTGGGGCAAATATATGGTCCAAGCTGGGGGGTGTTCCTCCAAAGAGGAGGACACTGCGGAGACCACAACCGGCCCCGAGAGGGGGGGGGGGGGATTTTAGGTGGAATACAACACACGGTCTTTACGGGTTAGGAGCAGAATCGTGTGGAGTGACGTCATGGTAGATCCTACCCAAGGGGGGAGGAGTTACTACAAACACAGCGACCAAGGACAGAGGGCCCTCTGCCCAAGGAAGATGTGGTTTACCGGCAGGGAAACCATTTTACGGAATATACATCACACGGGTTACCTAGGGGGACAACAGCACATGTGGAGCACTTACCTCAGTATAGGGGCATGGTGACGGCCATACTGGGACGGCAGTGAGCCTCTCCAAAGACTCGACGGCCGCTAGACTAGGGAGGAAGAAGGTCCAGGGTTCACACTTCTTGTGAACGCAACTGGGGAAAGAGCGCACGTCTTCACCTCAAAAGAGGGGAAATATGCTATGCACAAGCGATACACCCGGCCAGCTGACCCGAACATACCTGTTTGTGTCACCTGATAACACACAGGATGAAACTGGCTCAACCCTGAGGTTATAGAACCTTGCAAAGGTGGTAGGTGTTGCCCAGTCCATGGCTCTACATATTTCTGAAGCCACAACACCCCTGGTAGAATGGGCTCATAGGCCAGCAGGGGGTGGCAGGTGCTGGGCATGGTATGCCATAGTGATGGCATCGACGACCCAGTGGGCGATCCTCTGTTTGGAGACAGTGCTTCCCTTCCGCTGTCCACCGAAGCAGACAAAGAGCTGCTCGGAGCTTCTAAAGCTCTGCATGCAATCCAAGTAGATGCGAAGAGCGCACACCGGACACAGTAAAGCCAAGGCTGGGTCTTCCTCTTCCTGGGACAGCGCTTGCAGGTTCGCCACTTGATCCCTGAAAGGGGTCGTGGGAACCTTCGGCATGTAGCCCGGTCGGGGTCTCGGGATGACTTGAGAGTAAGCAGGACTGAACTCTAGGCACAGTTCTCTGACAGAGAGAGCGCCTTTAGCTCTGCTGACTCAAGGGGCTTGAAGGGAGCTCCCCGAAGGCCCCGAAGGACAACGGAGAGGTCCCACTAGGGAACGAGGTGCGGCCTGGGGGGGTTTAACCTCCTCCTGCCTCTCAGGAATCTGGTGATGAAATCTAATCTAATCCCTAATTCTTACTGTCCACTGCATCGTGATGCGCTGATATAGTGGCTACATACATTTTCAAAAGTGGAGGGGGACAGCCATTTCTCCAACTTTTCCTGCAGAAAGGAAAGCACTGACCCTACTGCGCATCTCTGGGGGTCTTCACCTCGGGAAGAACACCACTGTGTGAACAGACGCCACTTCTGGCCATAAGGGCGCCTTGTTGAAGGGGCCCTGGCCTGAGTGATCGTGTCTACCACCGCGGGTTGTAGGCCACTTAAGTCTTCCACATCCCGTCCCTGAGGAAGAAGGTCCTTCCACAGGGTAATTCGCAAGGGGGGCTGTCGCGAGGAGCATAAGGTCTGAGATCCAAATCCGAGAGGGCCAATAAGGGGCCACTAAGAGGATCTGCTCCACATCCTCCCTGACCTTGCACAAGGTCTGTGCAAGTAGGCTCACTTGGGATAACGCATACTTGCGCAGCCCCAGGGGCCAGCTGTGTGCTAGGGCATCTGTGCCGAGGGGAGCCTCGGTCAGAGAGAACTACAGCGTTGGACGTACAAGCAGGCGGGGCATCGAGACGGGGCGAAGCCTGAGGTGCTGAGTCTAGAGACATCAAAGCACTTACCTGGCTCGTTGTGACCGCTCCCGGAAAAGCCTGGGATGGGGGAGGAAGATTTTTGTCCTCGTAGCCATGGAGACCTGACTGCCTTTAAAAAAGCAGTGCAATCACGGATTTTTGCCACAGCTGGGCGCACGGGGGCGGGAGGCCCCCCAAACTGGTTCGATCAAGTTGGGCCAAAGGTGGCACTCCTGGATCACTAAGGTGGACATCATCATCAGTTGGAGGGCAAGACCAGTCACTGAGCACAGCTCCTGCATAAATTTTGGGTCAGAACTACCCTTGTGCAGTTCTTTGAGCGCCACGGCTTGATGAACTTGCAGGAGAGCCGTGGCGTGCAGGGTGGAGGTGGCCTGTCCAGTGGCACTGTAGGCTCAGTCGTGAGTGATGACGTAAACCTATGGGCCCTGGATGGGAGACTCGGACAGCTCCGACATGTGGTGGCATTCTGCAGACACAAATGCGCCGCAATCACCTTACCAACCTGGAGAGTCGCCGAGCACCCCCTGGCAGCCCCACCGTCGAGGGTAGTGAGAGAGGACGAGCCCACAATCCGGGTCCGGGCTGTAAAAGGTGCCCGCCGAATTTGTGCACTGTCATCATGCACTTCCGGGAGGAAATTTACAGGTTAGGGCACAGCCGTAAGGGTTCAGGGGGAGAGGAGGATTCCACTCCGTCCTGATGCTCGCAGCCACCCGGGCAAGCATGGCTGTCAGCTGCGCATGGCAACAGACTGAACCAACCCACTCTCCGATGCTGTAATCGAAAGCTCATCACTCGCCCTGAGACGAGCAGGTGGTCACATCGTGAACTTGCTGTGGCAAACGAGCGTGCTGGGGAATGAGAGATCCGCAACTTTGCCAGAATCATGCCCTCGCAGTGAGAGCATGATCCATCCACAAGCGCTGTCCCTACGTGGGCAGTGCCCAACACGAGAAGCAGCGATAGTGGCCGTGGGAAGTGGAGAGGTAACGATCGCAACCAGGAAACATACACAAATGAAAAAGGCATCTTGAAAAGGATGTTTTTCGTTTGCTCCACTCTTTTAGAGGAAATTAAAATCTTTTATGTGTTTTTATATATATATATATGTATGTATACGTAGGTATAAATATATATAAATATATATATATATATATATATATATACACTACCGTTCAAAAGTTTGGGGTCACATTGAAATGTCCTTATTTTTGAAGGAAAAGCACTGTACTTTTCAATGAAGACAACTTTAAACTAGTCTTAACTTTGAAGAAATACACTCTATACATTGCTAATGTGGTAAATGACTATTCTAGCTGCAAATGTCTGGTTTTTGGTGCAATATGTACATAGGTGTATAGAGGCCCATTTCCAGCAACTATCACTCCAGTGTTCTAATGGTACAATGTGTTTGCTCATTGGCTCAGAAGGTTAATTGATGATTAGAAAACCCTTGTGCAATCATGTTCACACATCTGAAAACAGTTTAGGTTGTTACAGAAGCTACAAAACTGACCTTCCTTTGAGCAGATTGAGTTTCTGGAGCATCACATTTGTGGGGTCAATTAAACGCTCAAAATGGCCAGAAAAAGAGAACTTTCATCTGAAACTCGACAGTCTATTCTTGTCCTTAGAAATGAAGGCTATTCCATGCGAGACATTGCTAAGAAATTGAAGATTTCCTACAACGGTGTGTACTACTCCCTTCAGAGGACAGCACAAACAGGCTCTAACCAGAGTAGAAAAAGAAGTGGGAGGCCGCGTTGCACAACTGAGCAAGAAGATAAGTACATTAGAGTCTCTAGTTTGAGAAACAGACGCCTCACAGGTCCCCAACTGGCATCTTCATTAAATAGTACCCGCAAAACACCAGTGTCAACATGTACAGTGAAGAGGCGGCTGCGGGATTCTGGGCTTCAGGGCAGAGTGGCAAAGAAAAAGCCATATCTGAGACTGGCCAATAAAAGAAAAAGATTAAGATGGGCAAAAGAACACAGACATTGGACAGAGGAAGACTGGAAAAAAGTGTTGTGGACAGATGAATCCAAGTTTGAGGTGTTTGGATCACAAAGAAGAACATTTGTGAGACGCAGAACAAATGAAAAGATGCTGGAAGAATGCCTGACGCCATCTGTTAAGCATGGTGGAGGTAATATAATGGTCTGGGGTTGCTTTGGTGCTGGTAAGGTGGGAGATTTGTACAGGGTAAAAGGGATTCTGAATAAGGAAGGCTATCACTCCATTTTGCAACGCCATGCCATACCCAGTGGACAGTGCTTGATTGGAGCCAATTTCATCCTACAACAGGACAATGACCCTAAACACACCTCCAAATTGTGCAAGAACTATTTAGAGCAGAAGCAGGCAGCTGGTATTCTATCGGTAATGGAGTGGCCAGCGCAGTCACCAGATCTGAACCCCATTGAGCTGTTGTGGGAGCAGCTTGACCGTATGGTACGCAAGAAGTGCCCATCCAACCAATCCAACTTGTGGGAGCTGCTTCTGGAAGCGTGGGGTGCAATTTCTCCAGATTACCTCAACAAATTAACAGCTAGAATGCCAAAGGTCTGCAATGCTGTAATTGCTGCAAATGGAGGATTCTTTGACGAAAGCAAAGTTTGATGTAAAAAAAATCTTATTTCAAATACAAATCATTATTTCTAACCTTGTCAATGTCTTGACTCTATTTTCTATTCATTTCACAACGTATGGTGGTGAATAAGTGTGACTTTTCAGGAAAACACAAAATTGTTTGGGTGACCCCAAACTTTTGAACGGTAGTGTATATATATATATATATATATATATACACACACTCACCTAAAGGATTATTAGGAACACCTGTTCAATTTCTCATTAATGCAATTATCTAATCAACCAATCACATGGCAGTTGCTTCAATGCATTTAGGGGTGTGGTCCTGGTCAAGACAATCTCCTGAACTCCAAACTGAATGTCAGAATGGGAAAGAAAGGTGATTTAAGCAATTTTGAGCGTGGCATGGTTGTTGGTGCCAGACGGGCCGGTCTGAGTATTTCACAATCTGCTCAGTTACTGGGATTTTCACGCACAACCATTTCTAGGGTTTACAAAGAATGGTGTGAAAAGGGAAAAACATCCAGTATGCGGCAGTCCTGTGGGCGAAAATGCCTTGTTGATGCTAGAGGTCAGAGGAGAATGGGCCGACTGATTCAAGCTGATAGAAGAGCAACTTTGACTGAAATAACCACTCGTTACAACCGAGGTATGCAGCAAAGCATTTGTGAAGCCACAACACGCACAACCTTGAGGCGGATGGGCTACAACAGCAGAAGACCCCACCGGGTACCACTCATCTCCACTACAAATAGGAAAAAGAGGCTACAATTTGCAAGAGCTCACCAAAATTGGACAGTTGAAGTCTGGAAAAATGTTGCCTGGTCTGAGTCTCGATTTCTGTTGAGACATTCAGATGGTAGAGTCAGAATTTGGCGAAAACAGAATGAGAACATGGATCCATCATGCCTTGTTACCACTGTGCAGGCTGGTGGTGGTGGTGTAATGGTGTGGGGGATGTTTTCTTGGCACACTTTAGGCCCCTTAGTACCAATTGGGCATTGTTTAAATGCCACGGCCTACCTGAGCATTGTTTCTGACCATGTCCATCCCTTTATGGCCACCATGTACCCATCCTCTGATGGCTACTTCCAGCAGGATAATGCACCATGTCACAAAGCTCGAATCATTTCAAATTGGTTTCTTGAACATGACAATGAGTTCACTGTACTAAAATGGCCCCCCACAGTCACCAGATCTCAACCCAATAGAGCATCTTTGGGATGTGGTGGAACGGGAGCTTCGTGCCCTGGATGTGCATCCCACAAATCTCCATCAACTGCAAGATGCTATCCTATCAATATGGGCCAACATTTCTAAAGAATGCTTTCAGCACCTTGTTGAATCAATGCCATGTAGAATTAAAGCAGTTCTGAAGGCGAAAGGGGGTCAAACACAGTATTAGTATGGTGTTCCTAATAATCCTTTAGGTGAGTGTGTATATATATATATATATATATATATATATATATATATATATATATATATATATATATAAACGAAGTTGTTCACTTCATAGTTTTCTGCTGCTGAATCGCCCATGGGTATTTGCTCAGCACAACCATGGTGTGCGAGGGGGAGGACCACTGGAATGCACCGTAGATCCAACAGCGTACAGAGATGAATTGAGGCGGCAGAGGAATTCAGCTCTGTGAACTTGCTCACTCGGCTACGAAGAAGATATCTGATGTGTGTTTGCAGCGGCAGTCCTTTTTTACCCGTATGTCCGGGGGAGTGGCATGCAAATTCCACACGCCAATTTTCATTGGCCTTTTCTCAAGATCAGAGATGTCTGGGCTCCGCAGCAGCGACCCCTAGCGTCAACTCATCAACACAACGTCGAGTGACATATAGGGAACCAGTAGTCCACAACTGAAATGGTCAAATCTGTACAGAAATAATCTCAACTATCCTGAATATTTTTCAGTAAGGCATTTTGGCAAGCATACCTGATTTCCAATAATTGCTACCAAGGGACAATGTTAAAACCATTGAGCATTCATTGTCATGTTGAGATGTGAAAAAAGCTGTTTGAATAGGCTGAAGGCATTTTAGATTTTTAAAAAGGTGACACAGGCCTGTCGAATGTAGTGAGCACTTGTTTTATGACTGACATTTAGAAATTAAGGTAATGTCAGCATGTTAATCCACTTTTCAATATTTAACTTTGAAGATGATTACACTTGCAGCTCTGTCATAATTTTTAAATGTCACATCTGTATTCATATTACGTAGTAATGCAGTAAGCAGAGCCGCAAAGCAACAGTTAGATCTGCATGTCCTATGCTTGTTCTATATATTCATATAGAAGAAGCCATGGTGAGTGTTTTACAAATTAAAAAGGGATAATTGTTTATTCTTACCATCCCTACTGTTCAGTGAAACAACTCACACTCACTTTTTGGCAGCTGCATTTGAATCTGATTTGACTAATGCTTGTAGCTAAGCTACTCCAAAGGAACATCAGTGTCTTCTGATGCATACTAACTCTTCAAGCTCTGAATGCTAAATTACAAAAAAAAAAAAACTATAATATATTTTTGCAATTATTTTAGAAATTTTGTTTGGTGGCGCTAGCAGTGGAGAAAGTACACAATTTAGTTTTAAGACTTGTTGGATCGGGGTCCTTTGCTAATTATGTTCTCCCTCTTCTCCTCTGTCGATTCCCTCTTCACTTACCTATCTAATAATGGTGATTATTTTTTTTTTTTTAATTTAGGGCCTGTTCACACTCCAGTCTTATGTGACTAATTGTCGTGAAATTATGAAATATTTGCAAAAAAAAAAAAACTTCACACAGGATGATACCAAATTTTTTCATTCTTTGAAACTACTGCGTGACACGACACAATCACAGCAAATGAGAAGATACAGTGTTTTAAGTTTAATGTGCAGTTATGATGAGCATGATTTTAGACCAATGAGTGGGCGGAGCTATTTGTTGCTGCAGAAATAGAAACCAAGCAACCAACAAAATGTCATGTAACGTAATGCATGGCAGAGTCGTGATTGGTTATGACAAAAACTCAGATTTACATAGCTTTTATTGATTGCTGATTTATTATGTTGATGCAATAAATATATAATTATATGATTATTGCAGTACAATATTTTTGACTTTGGTGTGGAGTTCAGAGAGATGCATTTTATAATTTTTAAAATCTTGTTGCACAATATTTTAATGCCTGAAACTATACACTCTTGGGATGAATATGCATTTAACTGCACTATAATTTTTCTTCCAATGTAAATACATTGTTAATGTGATGTATCTAAAAGTTTGGCAGCATTTTATTTATTTATTTTGGCCCCAGTTTGCTGCAATATCCCAACTCTTTCTCTTCTAGAAAGCAACAGTTAAAAACTGTTGCCCCAATAACAACATGTGCTCTCTAGTGCATGAGTATTTGTTCTCTGTTTTTACTGTATGTGTGGATGGTATTCAAAGATAATAATAATGCCCTTCATACAAAATGTCATGACTCAGAGAAGAAGGCTCTGAAACAACGTGCTGTGAATGCAAAGCGCTGCTGCATTACTTAAATGCTTGTATATAGAGAATAAAATGGCTATTTCTCTGGAAGGGTTTAGGAGTGTTAAAGATCGATGCTGGACTTGAATTGGCAACATAAAAGAAATAACTGCACAAGGACATTGATTCAATAAAGGAATGTATATCCTCCACATCTTTATATCAATGAAACAAAATGCATGGATGCAAAGGTTAATGGCCACTGTTTTTCTGCTACCTATGAGATTATTATCTGACTGCCTTTAAAAAAGCAGTGCAATTAAAATATTTCAAGTGAAAAGTTTGTAGGTAGGGTCTTACAAGGCAACTCGGCACTGGCTCACCTTTTCTTCTTTGATCGCCGTATAAAGAGGTGTCTGTGTAAGGCTGCTGTTCATAGAGCTAATGTCAAAGGTCAGGACTGGCTAGCTGAGCAGAAGTGGGGGGGTTAAACCATGACAGCTGCCGGTGTGCTATCCATTTTAGAAACGGAAGCTCCAATGATTGACAGGAGCAGAGACAAAAGCAGCCTGTGTGTGGAATGTGTCTTATGACAGAAGGTGTCTGTGTGTGTATATATATATGTGTGTGTGTGTGTGTGTGTGTGTGTGAGTGAAAGCTCTGGGTCATTAAACAGGATCCCTTTAGTCTCAAGGGCTACCCTACTTATATAATAAGAAATGTATTATATTCCTCTAGATCAACTGGTAGAGCAAGGCACTAGCAATGCCAAGGTCATGGTTTCGATTCCCAGGGAACATGCAAACTAATTAAATATATACTTTTAATGCACTGTATAATAATAACTGATATGACCAAAATCTTAAATCACAGTATTTTATAATGATATAACACAGTAATGTTACAATTTCATTACATTGTTATTTTTGCTAGAAATTCTAAATATATTTTTTTATACATTACTTTACTATGTAGTAACATTATGTAAATGAAACATTTAAAATCTCATCTCACCAATGGACCAATATATAAGTATATTATTTATAACAAATTAATGATAAGTCTAGCATCAGTGCAAAAAAGATGCTTTAAATTACATAATTCTTGAGATAAAACCCAAAAGTCTTAATATAATATATAATTGTTGAGGCATGTTTGAAGCCTGAGGGCCAAGGATATACCACATTGGAAATAGTAGGCTATAGCATGATATCTAATCTCTAAAGGTTCACCACACCAAAAAAAAAAAAAAAAAAAAAAAAAAAAACGTTAAAAGAAATTGCTGGACGCATGTTGTGCCTGACATGATCAGGATTCATGAGAATTCAACAGCCATGGGAAAAATAATCTGCAGTCTGCTCAATTTGCCTGTTGTTTAGGAAACATGCAAATGAGCTCATTAGCCGAGGGTTTGTTTGTTGTTTTGTTCATGTGGGTTGGACGGAAACTTGTAATGTGTAACCCGTCATCACAAGCTACCCAGATGGACTAATAGGATCAGTGACCATTACACAGAATCAGATTGTGTGTGTGTGTGTGTGTGTGTGTATTGAGCGACTATGATGGGCACTGTACAGCTGGTTTCAGGTCTTTATCTAAGTGGAAAGACAAGAGGGTGAAAAGATGAATAGACAGCTGAATATCTCAGCTATTTAGTAATGGTGAAAACATGGCGCTTCCCATGTGTGGAGAGGTCCCTTTAAATGCTGACCCATACAACCTGACATTGTACTACACAGCTTTCTCTTTCTCTTCCTGTGTGTCTGTTTCCCAGCCTGCCTCTCTGCCAGCTGACAAATTTATGGTCTAAAACATTTTACAATCATTATGTTCAGGTTGTGGCAACATTTATTTTGGTTTTAATGTGTTTTTTAAACATTATTTAAAGGTGCACATGGTAATTTTTTCCTCATTAAAAAAGTTTAACTCCTAAAGACAATTTTGCGATATATGTAGGAAATCACGACCACTCACATTAAAATGAAGACTCCAGTAAATGAGTAAACTTTTATTATTCTATACATGAGAGGGTCCGCACATCGTGCCATGTTAGAATCACATGACCAGCCGAATACTACTCACTTAATCCCAGTAACCGTCCTGTTATTTGACACTTTCACTCATTGATTAAATTAATAATGGCTGATTGTGAATACAACATTTTTACAATGGCATCTAAAACTGAAAACTATTGATTTTAAATGATACTGCATCCAAGCCAATAGGTGTCAGTGTAAGTCCAAGATGACACAAAGACAAAAGTTACTGAGTGCACCTTTAAAAGTTATCATGATGAAACATTCCTAAAAATGTTCTGTATAATCAACTTAACATACTTGGAATGTTAACTTGATGTAGGGATGCACCGATATGGAATTTCTGGGCCTACACTTGTAACTGATTATTCACCGCTCATTGTGGCCGTTACCGATAACTGATTTTACTTTTTGCGTTTTAACCCTTTAAACTGAAGCTGTTAGCTTATTTCTTTAAAACTACTCACTTGTACCAACACAATAGGTTTTTAAAAAACTATATATTTTTTTAAGGGCCGGCAATCTCGATCCAATCTGACCAACTCTCTTATGCTGCTATTTAAGGTTTGGCAGGTGCAATGTGAACCAAAAGTGTGACTATAGTACAGATGTATGCTGATTTAAAAGATAAATTAATGACTTTACATTTGGATAAATTTGTAGCTTGTCTATTATATGAGCTTTTATGGTATTTTTTGTATTGTGTCCATTTCCACAAGTTTTTCTGGTAATCCTTGTTCGTTGGCGCACTGACAAAATACGAAGCTGCAAGCAGTTAGAGATTCTCTGCCACAAGCATATAAACTGTAAAAAATGATTGCCAAAAATACAGTATCTGTGATAATTCCAATACCAGTGCGATAATAATATTTTCTTTTTCCCAGTTGATATTTCAGCTGCCAATATATTGAGCAATTCATCTAAATTTGACAATTTGAATGTTACAATCAATTCGATTTTTAGTTCTCTAAAGAAAATGTGAGTGGTGGTTGCCAGGTTGTCCCTAGACAATTGCTAAGGTGTTCTGTGTGTCTTTTACTATGTTGCTATGTGGTTGCTAGGCATTGGTAGGTGGTTGCTAGGGTGCTCTGGTTGGTTTCTAGATGGTTACACAGTGGAAGTCAAATGAGCCCACCCTAAGTCTCTATGATAGTAAATCTGTTTACTTACATTTTTGGCTTGTATCTTTCTCAACCTGACTTCATTCTAGTATGTAACACCCTCTTTTCTCAGTCCAATCAATTTCTGATGGAGGAAATCCTGGTTGCACAGTATATTTTCTCTCATAGAATGTCCCATTTCAGTCTGAAATACATCAGAATACACAAATAAAATGTCTTGGGAACATCATTTCATGCTGACTGTAAGCTTTACCTTTACGTCCTTCAAGACGACACTAATTTCATGATAATTTAATCATTCACTCTCTTTTATTCTGCAGCCTCATAACTGTCAAAGTCCCTTGACTGAAAGAAATGCTTTGTGTGTGTGTGTGTGTGTGTGTGTGTGTGTGTGTGTGTGTATGTGTGTGTTTAAAGAGACCAGTCCCTCTAGGCCTCTGAGGACCAATTGCATGTGCCTCTGTCTTTTAGCTGGAGAACATTCTCTGAAGTGTAGTGTTAATTCTGTTCTTTAGAAGTCCTTGAGATATAGGACCGGCCTGTTCTTGTTCTCCATTCGTCCTCTGCTCTGAGCTTGAGACCCTGTGGCTTCATCTCACTGCAGCTTTAGAGCAGTCTATTCCTCCTGGTCAGACACATAATGACTACAGCACTCTTGTATCTAAAACCAGCTTTCACATTTTCTGTCTGCCTGGTACAATGTGAGTGTAAATTGCTCACCCACGCATTAGAGGGGATTGTATGGTACTCTTAAAGGCTGGCTATGCTTATTAGCATATCAGAAAAATCAAATATAAGATGTCTTTAATATCTCACGTTTCTCTCAGACAGCAATAAAAAATGGAGAGCACATATCATACATTCAAAACTGATGTATGATAGATGTTTTGGTTGCTCGCACAATGTCATAGTCCCTGCCATTACTTGCATTCCTGTTGCTAGTTTTGATCTATTCGAGCTTACATTTTGCATTTGACTCCAACTGGCTCATTCTGCCTGATAAGGGAGTGTCAGTCTTATAATATACTCCTCACCAGGCTCGGGCTGTGACAGCAGAACTATGAGCTCCCAGGCACAGTTTATTACCCTATCTTCTTTTATTAATCTCCCTCTTAAGCACTCTCTGACACTTAGTTACCTTCTTACTCTAATATGACTCATTAGCACACAAAACCACTCTGCCTGCTGGCCTGGGAGGGGGTGTAGAAGGTTGTGAAAGATAGATGCACAGACTAAAATGTATCAGATACATGTACTAAATTTAGAAGGATTTTTTCTCTAGACCTTTTTGTAATCAAATGCCTAGCATCCACAGAGGCCTTGAAGTACAGTGATATACTACATACAGGATGGTACAATAAGGAAAACAGAGAAACAGGACAGGACCCAAACAAGGACCATAAGTAGACTCAGTTGCAATTGTTTGAGTGGTTATATGTGGTTGCAGAGTTGCATAAGTTTGCAGATAATTTGCCATCCTTTCAGGCAAGTCAATAGGATTATTATTGTTGTGTTTTTTTGCCAGTTTTTTTTATCTATCTAGACAAAAATGGCAACTTTAATCACTTGTGGAAATAATAGCACACCCCTCCTCAACAATCCGTAAGATTTGAGTCATTCATATCTGTAGCACAAATGGTGTGGAATGTGTTATGTGCCAAATTGTAATACTAAATGTAAGGGGTGTTCGATTTCTAGTTTTTTGGAGTCTAATCCTTTTTTGGATTCCTGATTCCAGCTGTTGGAGTCGATGAAATTGACACTTCGACTCTCATTCATTTTCAATCAGCATAGTTTCAAAATTCAGGGCCATCACCAGGGAGCCATTAGTGGGGAGTGCCTCCCAAGTGACATATTCCAAAATGGCGGCAACAGAATTATAATAAATATATATATATATATATATATATATATATATATATATATATATATATATATATATATATATATTATAGCTCACTCAATCCACTGCTTATTGCTTCTGATTGCTACTTCATGATAAAGTTGAAGTTTTTCTGTAACTGCTGGTCAAATTCTCCTACCCTAATCCAAACACTAACGTTAGTCAGACATGAGAAGCTTACTAATGTCTAGATGGCTTCCATGCCAATGGAAAAACAAATCACACATATTTTCTTGCTCGATTCACTTCAATAACTATGAATAGGCATATTATGGAGACATAATAAAATAAAAAATAATTAATTTGGACCGTTGTTTTTAAACTGAATGTACAATATGGTACGTGAAATCGCTTTTTTGTGGAACGTGAAAACTTTAAAATGGCAACTCAACGGTCTCAACCACAACAGATTAAATAGCAGTGGGTTTAATTAAGATATATTGGTGTGGTTATTGCTTTGATAACATATCACTAGTTTACCTGTAAGTTAATAGTGTTTCCCATTCCATATGTTCTGGCACATTAAATTTGGTTTTTATTTTCTCTTAAGAGTTTTTAAAATGTGTGGCATTAAGACATAAACTCCTTCTATTATAACAGCGCACTTTTAGTATTGTTCAAATTAGAGACATAAATTTACCTTAAAATGACTGGTAACAATGTAATTCCCTAGTATCTGCTCATATCCAATTTTAAGAGGGAAAATAACAAGAAACAGGCTGGGTCGGAAATAATTTCATTGTCATATAGAAACTAGACAAATTGGGAGAATCCACTTCTCCAACCACTGTCCCTTGCATTGATGTAATACTAAACAAACTTGTTAAAATCTGTATACCCTCTCTCCCTTTTGCACACACGCACGCACATTATCTCTAAAGCACATGATGAATGAGGTGGTGTCCTACCAACCAACAGTTGTTTGTAGAGGATGTGATTGGTTCTTAAGAACGGCAATTCATTGGGGGCCTGGGTAGCTCAGCAAGTAAAGACACTGACTACCACACTTGGAGTCGCAAGTTCATGCTGAGTGATTCCAGTCAGGCTTCCTAAGCTACCAATTTGCCCGGTTGCTAAGGTGGGTAGAGCCACATTGGGTTAACCTCCTCGTGGTCACTATAATGTGGTTTTTGCTCTCAGTGGGCACGTGGTGAGTTGTGCGTGGATGCCGCGGAGAATAGCGTGAGTCTCAACACGCGCTAGGTCTCAGCAGTAACGTGGTCAACAAGTCACATGATAAGATGCAGGGATTGACTGTCTCAGACGTGGAGGCAACTGAGATTCGTCCTCCACCACCCGGATTGAGAGTCACTACGCTACCACGAGGACTTAGAGCGCATTGGGAATTGGGCATGCCAAATTGGGTAGAAAAGGGGAGAAAAATTATTGCAATTCATTATTTTGAGCCAATAACCACGCCCTGCTCGTAAAGTTACGGAGTCGACCAAAAGAATACGTTCCTGTATCATAGTTGACAAGTCAGATTCGGGAAATCGACTCTTTTGGAGTCGACTCCCCATCACTACTAAATATGAGCAATTGTAATAGTGTAGCTTGCCTCAGCAAGTACCAATAAAGTGATACCAGTCTTTTTTATCTTTTCATAAAATTATGAGAAATACTGTGTGCTATTTAGTACAGTTGCATGCAGATAAACTGTACAGAGGTAGTTTTATGTCTTGAACAGACATATGAATGTGATACAAGCATATTTTTAAAGTGGTAACATTTTGATTAAATTGCTGGTAAATGCGTGTAGCTCATATGAATGAGTAATTAAGCACTTATGAATATGTTAATACTATATTTTCTATATTAACATCAGCAGATCCGTCAAACTAATTGAGGTGTCAACAAATGTTGATTAACAATGAATATACTTCAATAATTAAATGTATTTTTCTGTTCCTATGTCCTATTATAGCAAAACACAACAAACATGGACATGTGTATATGTATGCTTAAAGGGATAGTTTATCCAAAAATAAAAAATATGTCATTATTAAATCATCCTCATGTTGTTTCTTTCTTCAATGCAAGGAGATGCTATGTATGACCAGCTATCATATGGACAAAACATCTATAAATGTGAATTGTGACTGAGACATTCTGAATTTAATTATTTTGGTAAACTATCCCTTTAAAAGTATATGAATGCATTACCCTCATGTTGAAAGATCTCCTATTAGCCAGAAACAATGTGTCTTCCTAGTGATTGTTTACATTCCATCCTATCAACCATTTCTAAGCCCTTACAACACAAGTTTGGTTTGACATGGTACATGTCCTCAATAATAAGGTAATACACAGGCTTTCAAGGTTCAGCTGGTGATGAAAACTTCAGTTAAATGTGTCCCCACTGACAAATCAGACAGCTGTAACATAGCCTACACACACCCTGTCAGCAGTGTTTTAGCCCTGCTGGGCTTCGATTGCTCACCAGCTTTGCATTTTTGACCCATGCAGGCTACAGATTGGCCACGCCTTTGCGCTTTCGCTGTCTGTGCTTTGACCTCAGGGATACTGAACTCTGAACCCAGATCTGTCGAGTTCACCTGCTCACACAAAGCCCAAAACAGGTGTTGACCAATCAGCCTATTTAAAACACAGCATTTTACAACTTTAAAAGCCTCTTCATGCTTGTGATCATAATGCAAATTATCCTTAAAAGGAGTTCAACCAAAATTAAAAAATTTGTCATTTAGTTTTGCGTGCCATTTCCTATTGATATTAAATCAAAAGGTGTAAGATTTCACACAAATCATGGATACTATGGCTGTTTATTACTTTACAAACACTTATTTTTTGCTCTATTACTCACATCCTGCTATGTTATTATATCAAACCAATTTTACTCTAACGCGTCATTTGAAAGGTGATACATTTTAACACTTGTAATACAGCCCACCTACATTTACACACTTATTCCAAGATGATTAACTTCAGCGGTAGCTCACCTGAGAGAGTGTTGCACTCTGGACTCCAAGACAAAGCCTTGAGCCTAGACAAGGACACTCAAAGTGAAAGTGAAGCGAAATTGTCATAGAAGTGACATGAAATGACGTAGTTGTTTCAGTAAATGTACTTTTCATGAAGTATTTGCTTTTGTAACACTTTGGATAGGTTTAGGCTGGTTAAGGGTAAGGTTTACCTCTCATTTATCTTTTAGGACACCACTGGTTAGGTTTAGGTTAAAGTTTTAGGTTAGGGAGGTACGTTTTACTTATTAAAACATCAATCTAATATTCACCTTAAAAATATAGTATGATTGCAACATAATTTCACTCTCTTTTGGTGGCCTCTGCTGGACATTTCACTGGAAAACTTTAGCCAAACATGTAATGAAGCACATTATTTTGGTGTGCATGTAAAATTCATAAGATTTGGCAGATCAATTTTCATCATTTACTCAGAGGAATACAAAATGAGATGTTGGGCAGAATGTTAGCCTCAGTGCACTATTCACCTTTATTGTAAGAGGAAAAGCCATATTGCTTCTCTCATGAAGTATCCCTTTAGTGACATCCATTGTTCATTTTGTGTTGACCCATATGTCAATAAAGCCAGAAAATAGAAAATAATAATGCAGTAATTGAATATAACTGCACAACATAATAGGTAAATTCAATAACCTCTACATCTATCTTTATTTCTTTAATTTCCCCTGTGAAATTAGATATGTTTGTTCTTCTTTGTGTCAGCTACACTTAACATTGTTCTTGCGTGAAAGCATACAACATACCTTAAACATGTTATAACTCCCAGAGGGCAGTTCTGCTGTCTATACTGGGGCTGAGAGACAGCCTATGGGTTCAGCCATTAGCATATATTTCTGAGAAAGAAGGATTCATAATAGCAGACAGCCCAGGGTTGGACCTGAGTCCCAATCTGCCATGTTTAGCTCATCTGACTCGCAGTCAGTGATAGGCATATGCTATTGTCTCCTGAACAACAGCAGCCTTGAAGTTGGCCTCTGGCTGCCCAGGGGACAGTATCCGCCACTCTCAGTCTTGGGACGCTCCCCAGGGTATCACACATTCTCACTAGAGCTCGATGTTCCATAAATAAGAGAGATATCCTTGCAACACACAAAGATAGCCCAGCATACTGAGGCACTGTAAATCAAGAGAAAGCGGGATATGTGTGTTCGGGTCAGGTTTTGCCTATTGTGGGGACTACATTTCCACAAGAATAGCAAAACCTGAAATCACCTACATGTGGGAACCAATGGTCTCAACAAATAATTATTTGAGGTATCATTAATGTCCACAGCACAAACGATGCAAGTTATGTGCCAAAATGTAATGCTTAAGGTTAGCAGTTGGTTCAAATTCTTAACCATAAGCATGTATTACCAATAGTGATGTTGGAGTCTTAAATGAATAATTATTTTGAGCCAATTTTCAGTAATTAACTGATCGAGTCGGTTCAGAAAATCTAACTAAATCAAACTTGACACAAAATGCACAGCTTAAGTACTTGTACTGGCTACAAGTACTTAAGAGAGTATATAAGTATATATAAGGAGCACCAAGTTTCTGTATCTGCAGATCACAGACAGTCTGACTTGGTCCCTCAGCACCTCTTAACTCATTAAGAAAGCACAGCAGCATCTTCATTTTCTACAGTGACTGAAGAAGGCAAACCTCCCCCCACTCCATCCTTACCACATTCTACAGAGGAACTATTGAGAGCATTCTAACAACCTGCATCATCGCCTCTGGTTTGGAAACTGCAATGCTTCAGACCTCAAGGCCCTGCAATGCATTGTGAAAACAGCAGAAAAAAAATTCAGACTCTCACTTCCATCCATAACAAACATTTACCAAAAATGCTGTCTGCAGAAGGCCCGCAGCATCATAGTGGACCCCTTCCACAGAGTCTTTGACCTGCTGCCATTTCAAAAGTGATACCATAGCATACAGGCCAAAACACAAAGACTCTGCAACAAATTTTTCCCTCAGGTTGTCAGGCTCCAAAACCCTGACATGTCTTACCACCTCCAGGACAAGAACGTAAACCTAACTGAAAGAAAAATGTTGCACTACTTTCAGTAACATATTCTGCTGCTGCCACCACCAGTATTTGAGTGGACACTCTGTGTTCCCCCAATACTTTCATTGGATTTACTATGATTCAATTTATATTGTCTAGAGAGAATGGATAGTGTTTATTGTACAGTTTGTCTACATCGCGTGTATATATACTTATGTACATATAGATTTATATTGCTCATAGTGTTTGTTCTTAAGCTCTTGTTTATTTTTTATTATGTTTGTGAAGTGTGCCTTGTTTTGTCTGTAATTGTTCTCTGCAGACCTGGTATATTGCCATTTCATTCCACTGTATACTTATATATAGGCTGGAATGACAATATAACTTGAAACTTATAACAGAAATGTTGTAACTGAAATGACCTCTAAATTCGAGTGGTTGCTACTTCTCTCATCTCCCGTCTCTGCTGTTAGATGGTTTGCTATAATCACACCTTGCATCTGTAGGATCATCATACACAGGAGGAGTCCCTGTCCGCTCTCGAACAGGAGGAAACTGAATTTTGCACATGGGAAGAAATGTGTATTGGGACAATAGAAAGACTGCTGAGGGTAATTCAAAAAGCAGACTGTAAGGTTTTGTCTCTCTCGGTAGGATGAGTCTGGTCCTCATGCGTCATTGCTTTTTACATAAAGCTCGTTGAGTGGTACACAACATGTGGACTTAATGGTGGGAGCTGGCACTGGCTTAATTGGCCCTATCAGACCCTCGCTTTCTGATTCTTTTCCTTGTTTTCAGAGCATCCCATCTCTCTTTCCATCTCATTCTCTGTCCATATTTTCATTCCTCCTCTTTCTCTACCCACCAGTGTTTATCCATTCTGTCAGAGTAGGTTTATTCTTTAGGTCCCGGTTTGGTGTGACAAAGTTGTAAGTCCCCCTGGCCAATCTCTCCATGTTGTAAACAGGATTTAGGAATGTTCCAAACTTCCCCAGTCCTGGATTAGTCTGCCCACCCTGCCTTCATCTTGCGTTTTACCCCTGAGCAGTTTTAGTCCAGCAGGGATAACCTGAGAGAGCTAAGAGATAAAACAGTACTGTCACTCTCATAGCAACCAGAGCGTTCCGGCTCTGACACGACACTGGACCACATCAAGGGGAAAGAGCTGCAGAGAGTTTACTCTAAAATACTGTAAGGGCAAAATGAAGAAAGTTCTCCACACACACACACACACACACACACACACACACACACACACACACACACACACATATATATACAGTATATATATATATATATATATATATATATATATATATATATATATATGATTGATATATATATGTGTGTGTGTGTGTGTGTGTGTGTGTACAAATATGATTTATGAAGCATTTATTTGTATGAGGGTTTTGAATAAATGAGAACAGTATATAAAAATAATGGGTCTGAAGCCAATAACTGATCATTATTTTTATGTTATGGCCAATACCAATATCCCTTTACACTGTAATCAAAATACTGTTTTGCATGCAAGTTAAATCAGTCATCAAACTTCTTATTCTTAACAATAGAAAAGACAGAACTATTTAGTACTTTTGTAATCTGGCATATAATGAGTAAACTATTTTAATTCAAATATAAATAAATTGTCCTGATATTATATGATCCAATAATGGCGTTATCAGGCTGACGCCACAATTACTTAAATTGACTGATACTGATATGTCAATGATGTACACAAAAATAAATAAATAAATAATTATTTAATTAAAGGAATGTTCTGGGTTTAAACAAGTAAAGCTCAATTGACAGTATTTTTAGCATTATGTTGATTACAACTGAAAATATTTTCAACTCATCCTTTTTTTCATTAAGGCACTTACAATGGAAGTGAATGGGGCCAGTCCATAAACATTAAAATATACATGATATATACATTGTTTTAAAAGTATAGCCACAAGACGTAAACATTATACATGTTAACATGATTTTTAGTGCACATTCACAAAAATAACTCCCGACCCTGTTCCTGGAGGCCCCCCAACACTGAACATTTTGTATATCTCCCTGATCTGACATACCCAATTCAGGTCGTTGAGTCTCTTCTACTGAGCTTGATTAGGGAGATATTCAAAATGTGTTGTGTTGGGGGGCCTCCAGGAACAGGGTTGGGAACCAATGAGTTAATGGTTTAAACAACAGTGTTTTTGGATGAATGGAACTATTAAGGAAACTGGTCTCTGAACAGTTTAAAAAGCACCTTATTTAATCCTATCTCATTATACAGCCTCCGAATGCAGCATTTTCCAGTTTTTGGATGCAGCCTGTGTCTTCAGGTTACACTTTACACTTGGTGCTTGAGCTCTGCGTTCTACTGTACTGAAATACTCATTCATTGACTTTAAAAAGATGTCTTAGTTAACAGTAACAATCACGCAATATTTCTCTCATGTAAACTAGATTTCATGACGGTTTACCCAGTCTTGATAAACATCTTAGTATTTATATTCATCATCTAAGGAACAATTTGATGAAGTAATCCAGAAACCACTTTACTGTCTGTATATTTATACAGTAGAAACAGTACAGATGTGATAAAAACTCAAAGCATGTCTCCCAATGAAGTCACACAGTAGCTACCAAGGGTGTAGATTTGCACCCATGTTTACATTGATCATGGTATAAATAATGGGGGGGTTGTACTTGAATTTTTTGATTGAACTTCCTGCATTTTTACATTTTCAAAAAAACATTGTGTAGTATGTTTTTTAAGCAATTTGAATTATGGGGACACTAGAAATGTACTCATACGCCACATTTATGGCAAAATACCTTGTAATTAACAGTTTGTAACCTTAGAAAATCAGTTGTTGAATTAATAATACAGAGGATTTTATTTTAAATTCAGTTGAAAAATGCATCAATTATATATTACACAAAGTTTGAATCTCGTTGACATTTAATCAAGGCACAACGAAACGTTGCATTTTAATTTCCATCCCCAGATCGACAAATAATCCCCACCTGCACCAGTGCAATAAGCTACGAGTTGATAACACTGATTCCCTTCTGTCTCTGTTGCCTCCCACATCAAAACGGAGATCAAAAGCTGTGCTGTGTTTAAGTCATTTGCATTTTTGTCAATATGCAATACACTCAAATGAGTTACCCTTTGCATATTTAACAGTGCTTCTGTTGACCATCCAGTGCCTATTGTATGTCATTATCCATCACAAGCAGCATAGAACTGCCTGCAATGAGTATTTAAATATATAAACAGGCATATTGTGAGTGCACGTAAACACATGCATGAGGTGATGAAAACAGCTCATTTAAACTCAAAGAGAAATGTGTTATGCACAGACGGCCAAGAGAAAGAGAGAAATGGCTGTTGAGATAGCTAGTGTCAAACCAAGACCAGATAGGCGAAGACTGTGTGTCAGAGCCTATTTCCCCAGTGCTGCCGGCCGATGAGGGCCATAACTGCTGTCACCTCCCTCCTGGATCCGGCAACAGACTGTGGGAATTGGAAGAGCAATTTCATCTCCAGGGAAACAAAATGATGGGAGCTCCAATTTTCCAGCACAACTTGAAGGAAATAGAAGCACGCAGAACATATCATTAGCAAGCCCCTAGTACAATCTGTGGACTAAATTACCTCCCAACCTGCACAGGTCTTCCTCAAAACAAAGTTCAGAGAGTGCTCAAATAGGAAGTCAACAAAGATTTATCAGGAAGAACAATTGCTAAGGGGGATAAGCTTAACTAAGCATCCAGCATCACCTTTGAGAGCAAACGTGAAGCATTTTCCAAAAAAACAAGCCAATTAGCAGCGATCTTTGAAAGACATGTGCATGCGAGGCGACCTAACACAGTTTCTGTGCCAAGAGCGAATGTGGCCACATTACACAATTAACTCTTCAAACCAGTTGTCTCTTTGAAAGCTGGTCTTGCTAAAATATAAGCGGTTAATGTCAGACTTCTTTCCAAGTCTACAGTGTTGTTCTGTTCATATGACAGCAACAGCAGGGACTCAGTCGCCTGATACACACCAATTTCAGTCCCTTTCAGGATGGCAAATTAGAACAGAGGGACCTTCTCGCTTCACAGAGCTACAATTAAGGGGGCCTCAAAGAGAGGGGGACAAAGACAAAGAGAGAGAGAGATCGAGGTAGACAGTTAGAAAGAAAGAGAGAGTGACAGACAGACAGGGAGAGGTAGGGAAAGTGGAATATTAATGCATTGGAGAGCAACAGGAAATTGGGCGGCTAAATGTGTGCCGGTGTCCCGTGATAAATAGGAGCCAATCTTACTCAGAAGCAGATCAATGGTGAGATATATTGTCATTTTCCAGCTGCACCCTCTTAATCAATTAATCTATAATAAGATCTGTGCACCTTAAAGGGACAGCTCTAGAAATAAACAGGTTTTATTGGGGAGCATGATGCTCAGTTCACTCAGTTTCAGAACACTTTAAAGCAGAAGTCGGCAACCTTTTTGACATGGAGTGCCATTTTTTATTTTCCTGGTCAAAATCACACAGAGGGGTAGTCTATTTTATTTATATGAAGTTTTTCGCACCTGACCTGCATTCCAATCTACATCTTGATGTAATCCATCCTCATGATCATGCAGCATGTTTTCATCAGCTGAATGGGTGTGTGACAACGCTCGTGCTGCTCATGCAAACCATTTGCGCATCACAAGCCGTTCAACTATTTAGCCCTTTTCTGTGAATTGCACAATCACAATCTTAAAACTTTATTTCCAGATTTCATGCATATTTTGAATAGACTCATTAATCTTTAATGTACTTTTGAGTGTGACCATGGTTTAAGGAGGGTGTACCTGTATGCTGGGTTGGAAATCTCAAGGATTAATAGTGGTGTTTTCCTTATTACATGATGTGTTGTTCTGAAAGAAAAAATAAACAAATGAAACATGCAGTGTAGGTTGTCTCTTCACATTTAACTTTTTGTTTAGCCTACCATTCAGCTCATGAAAACATGCTGTGTGATCATTGGATTACGCACATCAAGATGTAGATTGGAGTGCAGGTGCAGAATTTCATTTGAATAAAATAGTCTACTCCTCTCTCGCCATTGCTGGCATGCCAGTGATTACCTCTCTGTGTGCCAATGCTGGCATGCGTGCCATAGGTTGCCGACCATGGCTTTAAAGGGAAATTCTAGTTCAATACAAATTAAGCTCAATCTATGGCATTTATGTCCAAATGTTGACCACAAAAAAAATATACTCGTCTCTCCTTTTCTTAAAAAAAAAGCAAAAATCGAGAATACATTGTGACACTTACAATTGGATTGAATTGGGTAACTTTTGTAGGATTTAAAGACAGAAATGCCACGCTTATAATTTTAAAAAAGGACTTACGTCGTCATGGAAGCAATTGTATAATTGGCTATAACTTTACACAGGAAAGGTTAGTAAGCAATTTTGTAACATTAAAATTAGGGATGCACCGATACCACTTTTTCTATTCCGATTCCGATATCGGAAATCTCATTGTTGGCCGATACCGATCCCGATCCGATACAAGTGTTGTTTTCTGCATAATCAGTTAAGAATATCTTTACATTTTATTATGTGGAACTAATTGGGAGTACTCTTTAATATGTAAAGAAACCTCAAAATACACTTTATTTAAATATAAAAGTATAGCTTATTAAGAAACACTTTATTATTAACTAGTATACTGGATAACGTAGCAGTAAAATGAACAGTAATTCCAGTATAAGTCATCAGTAGAAAAGAAGCATTTTTTTTTTTTTTTTCAAATCTTTTTCAACTTGTATCTGGATTTTAAAGGAATCAGATCTCTTTTTTGTTCAATTTAGTTGTAAGATATCAGTTAACTCAGATATTCATTCACACAGTTATTTTTTGGAACCCAACAAATAATAATATATTATAATAGTAATATATCTCAATTGTGCACTGTTAACTTTTAAACCATCACACTTTTTTTTTTCGACATTCTGAACACTCCAAGAAGTCCAGTATGTTTCTGATTGTTCTCAATTTCACAGTAGTCTAATTCGTTTCTTATTCAAATTCTGGTAAAATGCTCCTATGGTGCCCTTCTAAATGCATATTATAAGTGAACTGAACTTTTGAGCATCTACATCTGAGATATTCGTGAGTAGCGCTCAAATATTGCGCACGGCATGAAGCCTAAAAATAGACGCGAGTGTGTGTGTAAACAGAGCAGCTCCATTCACTGACACGCTGGAGCTGCGGGTGCATTTTATATATATATATATATATATATATATATATATATATATATATATATATATATATATATATACTTATTAAACACAGTCTTTTGCAATTCACAGAGCTATCACATGTCTTCAAGTGGCTTTGAATAAAATGCATGAGTCACATGAATCTACTAAACAAGGCCACATGTCAAGGTTTGGGTAGATTAGATTATAAACGAACAATCAGTTCTTGTAGTTAATGTTTTGAATGCAGGAGAAATGGGCAGGAGTAAAGACCTGAGCAACTTTGACAAGGGCCAAATTGTTATGGCCAGATGACTGGGTCAGAGCATCACTGAAACGACAAGGCTTGTGGGGTGCTCCCGTTCAGCAATGATAAGTACCTACCAACAGTGGTACGAGGAGGAACAAACCTCAAACTGCAACAGGGTGTTGGGTGCCCAAGGCTCATCAATGAGTGAGGGCAATGAAGGTTAGCTGGTCTGGTCCAAACAGGCAGAAGGTCTACTGTGGCACAAGTCACAGAAAATGTTAATGATATTTACGGGATGAATGTGACACAAGACACAGTGCATCGCACCCTGCTGCGTATTGGGCTATGTAGCTGCACACTGGTCAGAGTCCCAATGATGACCCCTGTCCACCATAGAAAGTGCCTACAATGGGCACACGAGTGTCGAAACTGGACCTTGGAGCAGTGGAAGAATGTCATCTGGTCCGATGAGTCCCGTTTTATTTTACCTCACTTGGATAGCCATGTACGTGTGTGCTGTTAATCTGGGGAAGTAATACACTAGGATACACTATGGGAAGACAACAAACCGGTGGAGGGAGAGTGATGCTCTGGGCAATGTTCTGATGGGAGACCCTGGGTCTGGCCATTCATGTGGATGTCAATTTGCCAACTGCCTAAACATATTTGCAGACCAGGCACACCCCTTCATGGCAATGGTATTCGCTTATGGCAGTGGTCACTTTCAGCAGGATAATGCACTCTGCCACACTGCACACTTTGTTCGGGAATGGTTTGAGGAACATGATGAAGAGTTAAAGATATTGCCCTGGCCTACAATTTCCACAGATGTTAATCTGATTGAGCATCTGTGGGATTTGCTGGACAAAAAAAAAGATCCACGGCAGCTCCACCTCGCAACTTACAGGACTTGAAGGATCTGCTGCTAATGTCTTGGTGCCAGAGACCACATAACAATTTCAGGGGTCTTGTAGAGTCCATGCATCGGCGGGTCTGCGCTTTTTTGGCGGCATGCGTAGGGCCAACAGCATATGTGTGTGTGTGTATATATCTTTTTTTTTTCTTTTTTTTTTATATTTCAATATTTCTTCCCTGAAATGGTTTTAGTTGTCAAAGCAGAACATAGCAATCACTCCCTGTGTTGCCTGTGCAGTTGCTGTGGTCAAGCCACTGGGATCGTTTTATTGTATAATCAAGCAAATTGGTCTTCATCAAAGGGTGGCAAATAAACACATTCCTGCCAGGTCTTTTGTTCCTTTTCCAGCTTTTGTGCATATGGAGCATTTGCACTTCCTTTTCGCTCCATCTGTGTTTTGGCATTCTTCGCTCATGTTCTGTTGTCATACTGTATGCAACACTTTCCGCTTTTGGGGTGCGGGGGAGTCGGCCCTTTTCCGTTACATAAGGACTTGCTGTATTGCTTTTTACATTAAATGTAATTTTGGTTTCCACTTTCTGTCAGTCTCCATGGTGATCACATTATGATGAGCAGTCAATATTTTGCTATGGGGATTTTAGAAGCATGAAGCGAGTGGCCATGTTGTATAGGTGTGTGGGAGGGTGAGATTGTGTGATATTGTCAATGTGCATAGATCACTATGTGATTGTCACCTGTATGTGACATATCTGATCATACATTTTATCTGCTGATCAACATATTTTTAGCTGTTCTGGTGTCATAAATTTATTAGGATTCTTTAAGCTAAGCTTAAAAGGATTGTTTACTCAAAAACATGTTTTTTTTTCGGATTTCAAAAGGAGATTTTAGGAGTCATCATTCACATTCATTGTATAGAAAAAACGAGCAATGCCAACATTCATAAGAAAACTACAGTAGGATTTGTCATTTTTGTTATATGTGGTATTTAGGGTTAGGTAGGGTAAGGTATTTTCTAATTAATATTTTGTGGGTGAACATTTCCTTTTAAAAAGGAAATTTTTGTCTTTATTATACACGTGTCTTGATTATCTTTAAACATTTAAATATATCACATGTGTGTTTTCGTTTTTTTGAGTTGAATTTTAGATTCACATTGTCAGATGACTTGGCCTCTGTTCAGTGTGAGTTGTCAGGTGTTCATGGTACGGCTGATCAGTGCAATAAATCACGTTTCACTGGCACAGACTCAAGCAGCTGTATGACGGATGGGCTAATTACTTATAGTGCTATAGTGTTATCAGAACGTTTTCTGCTGTCGCCGTTGATGGCTGAACACTGATATTATGTCTGATATGTTGAGGTGTAATTTTTATCCCAGCCTTGCTTAATTGAGAAATTGTCAAGCCGTTTTTGTGGTCACCTTATTTCAGGTGGTTACGTTAATTTTTATCGATAAATCCTGGGAATTGGCTCTATGATGTATTTCAATTGCCTGTGGAAATGAGTGGATTACTCTTGTGCAGGAATTGCTCAAGATTATCTTCTTTGATGAAAAGAAATGATCAATAAACGAAGCAAACAAATACAGACATAAAACCCACTCATGCAGTCATTGTGTTTTAGTTCTCCAGTGAATAAAGCAAGCAGATATTATATAACATATTCTGAGAAGGTTTGTGCTTTCACTGTGAGAACAGTGAGCGACTCATTGTTAGCTTTTATAAATCCAGTGATAATTTGTCATCTCTACCAACCCTCGCAGAGCTCCCATTCATGCTGTACTCCTGTGACTGTTTCTTAATGGCATCATTAAGACATGATGATATGATGTCACTATAACTCTCACCCTAATGCGATTATTCAGCTAAATTCAGAGACTGCACACTCGTCCTGGCAGGTCCAGCTAATGTTTTATGGTAGTGGCGCATGCTGAATCAGTCATAAGAGAGAAAAAGGAATCATGTTTTATTCAATTACATGCTGAAGCTCAATTAATCAGTTTTTGCAATTAAGTTAAACTTGCTCATGCAACATACATGAGGACAATATTAAGGGTAATCGCTGCAGAAGCTCCCTGCGTACACCAGGCACGGACTGTCCTCTGCTAAGAACATAATGAAAGACAATATATTACATTAGGGAAATTTGAATAAATATATCCCTTGAATACAACATTTATGTAGTTCATTCTGTCTCAAAATGAACATGAAATGCAATGGTTGATGTTTAACAAATGTAGTGGCATAATACTGTAGCTGAGAAAATGCCAGGGATGGGAAGACTGAAATGCTGTGAATACAAAACAGCCCTTTGCTCCCTGTTTAGTGATTCTTCTGTGTTATTTGCCATGGCTGAATCCACCGGTATCATCCACCATCATTACTTGCTGCAGACAGAGGGTCTTGTGTCATGTCTCATTGTCTGAGGCTCATCCCACACTTATATACCTCTGATATTGCTTTTCAGTTCTGATCTAGTCATTCCCCTGAAACAATGGCATTTCTGTGATTTATGATTCGGTTAGAGCCTTAAATCTTTGGGGGCTGATTGATACTGCTTTTAGGAGACAGATCTATTTACTAAAAATTAAAATGGAATACTGAAATGAACGGCCTGTAGGATCTTAATTTTATAATGATTACACTCAGCCCTTTGTCTAAATCAATATAATTGTTGTTTAGGAGACAGTTAAACCAAAAAAGAAAGAAAAGAAAATGGTGTCATTGTTTACTCCCCATCATGTTGTTAAAAAAACATATGACTTTCTTCTGTAGGAAAGTGAGTTATTTCAGAAAATTTCTTCGGAGCCGATGGTTGTATTTGCAGCGAGCTATGACGCTCTCTGCTGTTGGATCTACGGTGCACTACAGCGGCATTCTCCTTCCCTGCACGGCAGCTTGCCCCTGGGCACTTCAACAGCGCAAGAGCTTAAAAGAGTATTAAAAGAGTGATATTTCTTGTAAAAGAGTATTTTCCTCTATTAGAGCAATACACAGTGGCGTTGCACGTCCTTTTCAGGACGCGTCTTTGTAAAGATGCCATTCCGCCCCGTGTACTTCCTGGATGCGGTAGTGTGCTCTCCGCTTCAGACGGCCACAGGTGTTGTCTCGTGTGTCTGGGCAGCGATCACACCGAGGCAGCGTTTGTGCATGGTTCATGCTCTCACTGCGAGGGCATGACCATGGCAACGTTGCAGTCGCGGCTCGCTTCCAATAGAAAGCACGCCACTCCAGCCGCCCCCCGCATTGCTCCTTCTTACCACGGGATTGAGGACGATGCGGCTGGTGATGGAGGCAATCTGGGGATGGCAGCGGGTGCAGCTCCGCCGGGTATGCCCCCTCGGACCACCCGCTCCCCAGCACGCTCGTTGACTCCCTTCTGCGCTCGAGGCAACAACGGCTCGCCTCACAGTCAGCCTGCTTATCCTCTAGAGCTCGAGGTGTATGAGCTCGCCGCTGCTTCTGAGAGCGCAGCGTCTGACGCGGATGACTCCCCTGGGCTGCCGCCTTCGGGCCAGCACGCCCAGGCTGAGGCTGACACCCAGATGGCCGACATGCTTTCCCCTGCTGCCGAGAGCGTGGGCTTGGAACCCTCCATCCTACCCACAGCCATCGCGGTTGGATGACTGGTTCCTGGGGTCTGGGCGCTGCTCACAGTCTTGCCCCCCCCCGGTCCCGTTTTTCTCAGAGGTGCATGATGAGCTGACGTCATTGTAGAGAGCACCCCTCTCCACCCTTCACAAAGCCACTCGCTCATCCGCTCTCGCTACCCTCGACGGCAGAGCAGCCCATGGGTACACGCGATTCCCCAGGTGGAAATGGCTGTTGCTCTCCACCTGTGTCCTGGAAACCCTACCACCTTGCGGGGTCGCCCTGTGCTCCCCTCCCAGGCCTGTAGGACAACATCCTCTCTGACAAAGAAAGCCTACAGCACCGACATGCCACGTCCGCCCTGCACGCCATGGCCCTCCTGCAAGTCCACCAGGCCAAGGTGTTCAAAGATCTGCACAGGGGTAGCCCTGATCCCGATGTGCTGCAGGACCAACCTTGCCCTTAGAGCCATGAAGGTCACAGCGCAGTCACTCGGGCAGGCGATGGCCACGCTCATGGTCCAGGAATGTCCGAGGAAAGTCTGAGACTCCCCCTGTGTGTATTGTCCGCGGTATGGTCCCCTTACGAAGTGGACCCACGTCTGGAGTGGTGGTGGCGTAGTGGGCTAAAGCACATAACTGTTAATCAGAAGGTCGCTGGTTCGATCCCCACAGCCACCACCATTGTGTCCTTGAGCAAGGCACTTAACTCCAGGTTGCTCCGGGAGGATTGTCCCTGTAATAAGTGCACTGTAAGTCGCTTTGGATAAAAGCGTCTGCCAAATGCATAAAATGTAAATGTAAATGTAAAATGTCTCCCTTAGGCAGTCCTAGCTGCCCTCCGGTCGCCGTGTTGTAGCAACTCCCTCCTCTGCGCCATTTCTACATGCCGCCTAAAAAACCCATGTGATGTATTCACCACTCTTACCTCCCCTTCAGGGCATGGGTGGTCTCCGCATGGTCTTTTCCCCCTGAAAGAACAGGAAACTGGGTAAGACCCCCTTCCCTCGATGCAGGGCCCCAGCCATTCTTGCTCTATGCAGAGAAACATAGAGAGAATAGAGGCCTAGCCAGGCTTGGCCCGTTCCCAGGTTGGCATGTGTCGCCTTGTTCCCCTGCCTAGGGTAACCAGAAGGATTCCGACGACTTTTTTGGGGCATTGGGGAAGAGTACGTGCAGTCTGACACAGCTGGTCGCCTCTGCACGTAAAATACCTGCCCACTCCTGTGTCAGCAGAACATGTACACGGCTCAGCAAATGGCGTGATTTAAATTGGACCCCTAGTGTCGCTTCTTCGACACACCGTCGAAGTGAGCAACAGATGGGGAACGTCTAGGTTACGTATGTACGTACGTTGTACACAACTTGATGGAGGGAACAAGTGTGTCCTCCCGGCCACGTCGCTGAGCCGAGCCACTGTAGTGGCCGGACCATTTCCGGCTCCTCAGAAAAATCCTGAAATAAATACCTCCATGTATTTCCCTGCTTTTATACCCGTATGTCTGGGGGCGGGGTATGCAAATACTGTCTGCCAACTTCTCATTATATTCGGTGCTCAAGAGAGACCCCTAGTGTCGCTTCTTCGACACAACGTCTCGCTCCCTCCACTGACGTTTTCAGTAGAATGGGCCTCATTCATAAAACTTGTGTAAAGATATGAGTAAATTGGGTGTAATTTACGCAGAAAATAAACATTCCCGAAAACGTTCCTCCGGATTCACAAATGCTGCGTACACCCCAGATTGTTTTATGAATGAAGTGCATTCACATCTCAAATCTTGATTTAGCAAACACAATAGCATCTCAAAAAAAAAAAAAAAAGGAAGAAACTTACTGTCACCAGATGTTTTTGCTGTCATTGGAAGATCTTTGTAAATCAAACAATCCAAAATGTTAATAAAAATGGTTTTACATGAACTTTAGTGTAAAAAATGACAGAAGGATGTCCACAACCATAAACCAAAATGCCATTTGACCAAAATGCTGTAAACTAATAAAGATCTGCAAGCAACAACAGTATGCAGGCTTTTTCTATTTTTTCCCACCTGTTGTATTGTGTACACACCTGCCCACAATTTGTTTATTTATGGGTTTAACAGCATTAGCACTGACCATACATTATTAACTGAACTCGATTTATGGATGCCTACACATAATTAATGAACCTAAATTACAGAGCTCATATCAATTGAAGAAATTGTCCAACCAGTTATGTTAGAGGGCATATATATCATTATTTATTTAAGTTACTTCAAATCAAAATGTAGTCATGCCAGTTTGCCAGAAAGAACAATACGTTTGGATGTCTTACGCATGATGATTTACACTTGGTCAGGTGCAGGTGCACATTTTGTTTGTACCAACTAACATTTTGAAAATATGAAAACTTTCATGAATCTGAGAATTTACGTCAGAACAGCTTCACAAACGATATACACAAAACTGAGTTCTTCTGGTGTTTCATGAATGAGTCCCAATGAAAGTGAATGGGGACTGTGGCTACTGAGCTCAACGAATGACAAAACAATCCCTCTAAAAGTATCATATTAGTGGTCCATACAGTCATTTTTCTTCTGAAGCCATATGATAATTTAAATAATTATTCACTGAAAGTCTTCCCCTTCATCGTAGTTCTCATGTAGCCTACATTAAAATAAGGCACATTAAGATGTATATTTGATGTCAGTAACAAACGGTCATAAGAACCAAAGACATTTAATGTTGTTGATGTCAAATCTGGTACAACTAAATCATGGCAAACTTCTCATATGGACTACTTTATGATACTTCATGGTGGTTATTTTAGGACCTAGACAACCCCTGTGTGATTATACTTAAATTTCACTCATTTGTACTGCTTTGGCAAACGTACAGTTTTGTCATAATAACAAAGCACACAAAAAATTTAATTACAAACTGAATTCTAAATGAAGGTTGATTTCCCTCATGTTATTACCAGAAAAAACAAATAGTGGTCAGTTAAAGTGGCACACCCAGGATGTTTTGGTCACGTGCAACTGCCTCGAAATTAAATTAATTCACTATTAACAGCGATATGTGCATGCAGTGTTGTTTGAAATCAAGCCACTGGCGCTTTAAGAGTGCAGTTACCCCATTGTGGGTAACTGCTGAAGGTGGGCAGGGGGTGGGCTTGAGCCACGAGAAGGTCGCCCGTAGACGCGAGTTGTAAATCCGTTCATTCACACAGCGAAGGCAAGAGTGAGGGGCAGCGCGAGCGATGGAAATCATCCGGGTTAACTGGACGGGATATTAAAGAGCGGATACTTTTTCCATACAGAGCGAAAGCGACTAAAGAAATATATTTCCCGTGAAACGAACATTGGAAGATGTAAGAAAAGCATCTGGGACGGACTGTGAGCATCACATCTATCTGTCCTCGATATTGACTTTTTATCCATACGATCAGCGCTCGAGCGCAACACAGCGGGCGCACGCGAGGAGGATTTTTGATGCCGAGGTTTATTTACCTATCAAGGGGCAAATAAAAAGGTTTTTGTATGTTTTGGCTTTATTTTTGAAAGTTCTTCGATGTGACTGCCTGCTTAAACGCGTCTCCTCTCACTTTAACCGGATTGTAGAGCTTTTTGGGGTGAATTCACGAACATACAGGAGGCTTGGAGATAGGCGACAGAAGTGACTTTATACCAGTAGGTGATGGAGTTTCGCAGGACTTTAGAGGCTGTGTTCATTTTGATTGCGCTCATCTGCTTGTCTCAAGGTAAGTTGGATGAAAATACAACGATGCGATGCCAATATGAAGATTGGAAACGCAAATTATTGTGAACATAAATGTGTCTAACGTAAATAAAGTGTATTACCACATGGATAGTGGTATTCTCTGAGTTATTATTGTTAGTTAGGTTGTAAAAGAATGCTCGGTTTCCTATCTATGCAACAGAAGAATTAGTGGGGTTTAAACAGGAAATCAATTAGTATATATTGAAGGTATATACAGGTAAGATATAATAAAGTCTTAAGTGAATTATACAGGCTCTCCTATGTCTTTATGAGGTATACATCACATAGTATTGGCTGTATGTGTAAACTTTTACATTTGTATTCAACCCTAAACCCCTAGTTTATAGGCTATACTTGGAACATATGGATGAAAATGAGCAGTTGACTCATTTTACAATAAATGCACTTACGTACTTTAGGAGATCAATCCCTGAATGCAAGAAAATTCTCTTAAATGCAACACTTTTATACACAATAATATCTGTTTGCAGAAATTATTAATTAATTAACATATTTAGAATTGTATTCTGCTTAGATCAGAGGTATTGCTGCCTTGCAATGAAATCTGTCCCCCAATATAATCAAGGGCAACACAGCCACCGGACGTGGCATAAAATGACATGACAAGCTTTTATTTGACCAGAGCTATAGTCGCCTCTGTTCTCGGATGTGTAGTCAGTACTGCAATCTGCTATTGTTTCATGGGCAGATCTGGTGAGATCAAGACCTGAGTCATACCGCCATCTGAACAGGCCCAAAATCCTCAAAACATGATTGGGTTTGAGTCTAGATTTGTTCAGTTTAACTGTGCAGCACAGTATAGAATCTGAACATAGGCCAATCAGTGGTGAGGTTTGATTCATTCTTTTCCCACGCCTCTCTAAGAGCTGACTTAGTCTAGCGCAGTTATGTGCCAGGGGCTTGCCGGCTATCTCCTCTCATACCTGATAAGGGATTTTGAAAGAAAATACATTGAGTTACACTCCAAGACCTCAGCTTTTTCATTTGTATGTGCCTGATCTTGCCTGGAATGGAGCTTGTTTGACCGTGTTGCATTTGTGTATTTGTACCTCGAGGAGGACATGTGTTAGCTCAACTTCTTTTGAAGTCGTTTTAAACAGCCACAAACAGCTGTTGGCTTTTTTCCGGATCGTTCCCAAACATGCATATAACGACAGCGGGCCTCAGATCAGCACTTTGACTCACTCAGTGATGACACTCTTTAAACCAGATGAACCTCACTGGAAATGATAGAATGACTCTATCAAAAATAGACAACATTACCTTTTTATGGGTGTTTTTTTTATTTATTTAATTCTATAATGCATGCACAAAGAGATCTATAGCCGTTATAATGCCCTATAAGGTATACACTTTTGATTGGCAGCATTTTAAAAGCTTTGTGACTTTTCGCATAAAGCGCATCATTTAGGGTTTTTCTCAATGCATGACAGCTTATTTTGATGTCTTGTATCTCTTCAACTGTCAGTGCTTCTCAGATCAGAAGCAAGGAATGTTTGTGTGTGTGAGAGGTGTGACTCAGAAAATTGTGCTTCTTCCATACACACACTCACACCGAGTTACTCCCTGTTTCCTCTGTGTAAACACTGTGCTGTCAAGAGGCTGTCAATAAGGGGGAGATAACACAGCATCTCCTACTGAGCGCGTCTGATGTCTCAGTCTGATTTCTGTCCCGTCACATTTACGCTTTTTACTGGATCCTTGCCGGGAGACAAAACAGCTTCGGCAACATCTTTCTCTCTCTCTTTTTGTTGTTGCCGCAGAAATCTTGTTTAAGAATTAATAATATCTCCACAGAAATGTTCAGAAGTCCCATGTAAAGCATTTAAAGGGAAAGTGAATTCCCCAAATTACATTATTTCCACCAAGGAGGTCAAATTTTAGCCTTGGTCACCATTCATTTTCATCACATCTTTTTGCCATACAATAAAAGCGAATTGTGACAAGGCAAATATTCTACCTAACATCTTTTATTGTGCTCTAGGGAACATGTGGAATTTTAATTTTTGAATGAACTATCCATTTAATGTGCTTTTTAAAATTAACACCTTTAATTAGAAGCACAAAATCCAAGGCTGTTTCCATATTTGACATTACAAGAGAATAAGTCATGTCCTAAAATAGCAGTATCAAATCATCTCAGGGCCATTTTAGGGAAGCCAAGAGCACATAAGGTTCTGGCTTATGAGTCTAGCACTGACAGGAAGCTTGAATTGAACCCTAAAGACATCAGCTCTGGCTGGCGTGGCACTGAATGGGACACAGCACAATGCATTGGCATCAATCTGTCAAACCCTGGGTCTCTAGCCTCAGATGAAGACAGTTCAATAGCCCTACGAATTAGTTCCAATGGCTGTGGTGGTGACCTCCAAAACCGTGTTTTAAATGGGAAACACCAGACAAAGAATCAGACGGAAGGGACCAAAACAGTATGAGGGAGCATTTTGAGTGTTGGTAATGTGTGTTTATCTGGAAACCATTAATAGTGGGGCTGTTAAGTGAGTATTTTGGGATATTTTTAGATTCAACACCTGTCTGCAGCAATTGCTTTTTCAAATTTAGTGGTGGTAGTTTAACTAAGGGGTAGTTCACTAAATAGTTGTGCAAGATATTTCAGTGCAAAAACCTGCAACTTATTCAATAACCACGTTTTTGTACATGTTCTATCTGTTATATCAGCTGTAATTCATCAAATAATGATCAAATGATGGAGAAGTGCGTTATATCCTGGCATATATTCAGATGCAAGGGGTAGTCAAGCGCACTTTCAGCATGTTAAAAAGATGATTCTGGTGTCTGGATCACAGTAGTCAGGGATGCTGCTTAGACCTGCCAAAGTGTGTCAGGTAATGGTGGTCTGATACATCCTCCACTCTACAGCATTCAGAACTGGCCTGCAATATTGGAATTTAATTTCAGCGATTTGTGTGCATGTTTGCAATTCATTCTTAGTGGATTCCCCCCCCTAAGTTTGCTAATGGCTCAAGTAATACATTAAGTAATTTTATCACACTGAAATCATATACGTCTTGAGGTTATATTTTGTTAAAAATATTTGTATTTTAAAATGTATGGACTGACTCCATTCACTTCCATTGTAATAAGTCTCTTCCATTTTAAATAAACAAGTCGAAATTATATATTGTGGTAATCAACATTATGCCACAAATGATGTCAATTGAGATTAACTTGTAATGGACACAAAATATTCCTTTATAAGAACCTGGGCCTCAAGAGTACAAAAGACCCTGACACTTAAGGGATTCATGATTAATATGTTTAAAGAGCTATATTATCAGGACACCTGAGTCATTGTTGATGGAACATAACCCATTCTTGACTCTATCTGTCCATTCTTCAAATGACTATAGGCTATATCTTTCAATAATAAGTTACTATCTCCACCAAAGCAATAACACTGACTGAGGCCCAATATTTAGCTTCACTGAGCATGTTTACATGCTCTTACACAGATTAGGCTTAACAAACCGGCAATGTGTGTGGCCATGTAAACACATCAAACAGTTTTCCTTTATCGGTGTAAGGACACAAACCGTTTAAGAATAAACCGATCAACACAGGCTGATTTGCGTGGCATGTAAACACCATTAACGGCATTCTTACCTTCTTATCCAATCAACATAAGTGTTATGTGCATGCCTCTTCACAAATTCACATCAAAAGCAGAGAATAACTTGATTATTTCAAATCTCATGTAAATACTGTTTTCTTGCTTTGTCATTTTTTTAAAAGGGATACTTTACCCAAAAATCTAAATTCTCACATCATTTATTCAATTTCATTCCATTCCAGATGTGTATGACTTTTTCCATTCTGCACAACACAAACAAAGGTTTTTAGAAGTATATCTCAGCTCTGTAGTTCCTTTCAATGCAAGTGAATGGTAGCAAGACCTTTGAAGCTCCAAAAATCACATAACGGCAGCATATATTTTTTTCCCATACAACTCCAGTGGTTTAATATGTCTTCTGAAGCGATGCAATCACTTTGGGTGAGAAACAGAAAATATTTCTATCCATTTTTGGTATAAATCTACAATTTCACTTTTAGAATGTGAAAGTGAATGTGGAGCTTTATAGTAAAAAAAAAAAAAAAAAAAAGGACTTCAATATTGATGTGTTTCTCATCCACATGTATTATATCGCTTCATAAGAAATGGATTTAACTACTTATTTTTGGAGCTTGAAAGGACTGTTCGATTGCATTGAATGGACCTACAGGGCTGAGATGTTCTTCTAAAAATCATCATTTGTGTTCTGCAGAAGAAAAAAAGACATTCATACCTGGAATGGCATGAGTTTGTTAATGATGAGAGAATATTCATTTTTGGGTGAACTCTCCCTTTAAATAAGCAGATTTTTCGGGAGTTAACAGTGTATTGGTGTGCATGTAAACTGGCTCACTGTCAAGAAATGTAGCTACTCCTTAAAGGTGCTGTAACGTTTTCCTACTCCCTGTAAGAAAATAAGTGTTGTAAGATATCTCACCTGTCTCTGTGACAGCTCTTGACGCTGTAAACAGCAAACAAAATGTGTCTGCAGACAGTGATGCTTTTCACCTGTCAATAACTTAGCTTTTTTGTGTTTTAGTTGTTGTCAATTATTGAGGCTTACTGACATTTTTAAGTCATGTTGTTCATAACAGTTGTCTGTTGAGGGCGCTATTTTGCTACTGTTGTTTTAAACATCTGTTTCTGCACAATGCTATATTTGGAGTGCAGGGTTTGGAAAGAGGGGGCGTGGCTAATTCAATGGCTCAGTAACATGGAAGTAGAATTACAGCACCTTTAATCAGAAAATTTCTCACCACTTCAATATTTACATGCACTGCAGCAGTGGTTCTTCCCTCTCCAATAATCCAATAGTTATAAGAGTAGATTTTATCAGCACTAATACATAGAACTTCTCGGCTGTTCCTGTGAATTTCTCCATCTGTGTTGGAAATGAGCCTTCTGATGAATTGTCACTAATATTCTTGTCACTTTTTGCACTGTATAACTTTGTGTATTATGTTGAGGTCCATGTGCTTGTGGTGAGCGTACATGCTCTGACACATTGAGCTGCGGTGCTCATGTTGGTAATGTGAGTTTGAGTCTGACTTGAACCCATTGCCACATCTCATCCCTGTATGTTTTACCTTATCCATTTAAATAAAAAAGCAATGACCTTTATCAAATCAAATCAAATCACTTTATTGTCACACTACCATATACACAAGTGCAACAGTAGGTGAAATTCTTGTGTGCAGTTCCGCGCAACATAGCGGTCATGACAGTGACGAGACATATACCAATTACAATAAACAACATATTTACACAACACAATTTACATATCAAATGTACACATAATTACACAACACAATAATAATATACAATGTACAGTAAACAATACACACACTATAGAATACACATACAATAAAATAAATAAAGAGTATATATAAAAAATAATTATATATATATATATATATATATATATATATATATATATATATATATATATATATATATATATACACAGTAGTTGTATTGAGGAGAATATATTTGACAGTCCAGTGTGAGATAATAGATTATAGATTAATAAAGTGCAGTGCTAATTATTGATCATGAGAGATCAAGTGTTCAAAAGTCTGATTGCTTGGGGGAAGAAGCTGTCATGTAGTCGGCTGGTGCGGGTCATGATGCTGCGATACCGCCTGCCTGATGGTAGCAGTGAGAGCAGCCCATGACTCGGGTGGCTGGAGTCCCTGATGATCTTCTGAGCTTTTTTCACACACCGCCTGTTATAGATGTCCTGGAGGGAGGGAAGCTCACCTCCGATGATGTGTCTGGTAGTTCGCACCACACTTTGCAGGGCTTTGCGGTTGTGGGCGGTGCTATTGCCATACCAGGCGGTGATGCAGCCAGTCAGGATGCTCTCTACTGGTGTGCTTTACACAGTGATTTATTCTTTACATGTACTGGCTTTAAGTGGGACTCCCAAATTGTTGGGAACATGTCTGGTTGGTTGGCCCACTGGTAAATCTGTGCATGGGTGGATGGATGCAGGAGGGCATTTTTTCAGCAAGTGAAATTTATATTTTGGTTAACAGGTTCAGTTTGAGTCTGTATGTCTGCATGTCTGTATGCATTATGTATTTACAGTATAAACAGAATTTGAGATTAGGAAACATAGACTAAATATGTCATTTTCTACATGATTTGTTGGTATTTATTTTGTAGGCTAAGCTTTTGAAACACACATACATTATCTGCATTTGTTTGTTGCTTTCCTAATCCAACAGCAAGGTATCACAGTAATCCTCTTTTTTTGTAGCGAAGACTCACTATTTATACAAATCTCTTTTTTTGCAGATAAACACATACATACACTTGGAGTCCTAAATGTATGTTTTTGCCATACCTGCCAAATATGGGTGACTTGAAAAAATGTACAGCCATTATTATTTCATACTAGCTTTGTTAATTTATTTAGCATTATTTTTAATACAAAGGATATATTGTCCTTATGATAATGGAATAATTTAGCTATTTTTCCCTTGCATCTTTGTGACCAACAACTGGAGCATCATATATGAGATGAAACTGCACCTGTCACAAAACGTTGACATATTGCGATTTGTATTCCTTTTGTTTTTGTTTTGCGTGGCTTAATCCAAAGAATATTGCTTGTATGTGTCACCATGAGGAGTTAGAAAATATACTTCAGGCATCTTAGATAAACCTCTGATTATAAAAATTCCGCTGAGGTAAAAGTTGTAATCTGACGTGCAAGTTGTTGTGATTTGAAACCCACCCATCATAATAGTGACTATCGTACATACTCTCCTGACCAACTTCCAGCCTAATAAAATTACCGTCCAACTGGCAAGTACTTTTTATTTTTATTCACATTTGTTGAGTGTTCATTTTGGACCATGCATACAAGTTTACTTCCCCACTCTTTAAACATGTAAATACACCCATTGGGATAAGCTTGTTGAGGACTTTGGATTGTGTTTAAGTGGTCTGTGATTTATCAGTATGCCAGTGAGTGCTGCAGGAATGCCCTGAGTGTAAAGAAGCTGTGGGCAGCTGTGGGGCACTGCAGGGGAAGCCTGCGTGCCAAGACATACCACTTTACATTTCCAGACTCCTACTATCTACAGGTCTTGTACAGTAGCATTCCTTGCCTGTTCAACTTCACTGCATCAATTCTCAGCCACTTGTTTGAATCTATGTTCTGAAAATAACATTTGCTCCTAGAATTAAGAAATTATTCTTGATCCGAGTGACCTGTTTAATTTACACAGTATGACTACTCATTATCAGGGTTTGCTGAGCCTAGATTACCACACTCTCGCACTGAGTAACAACTCACTCAAACTCCTAAACAGCCAGTTTGGGCTTTGAGTGTTTACACGGGGCAAGTGTGTTTTCCACTGAAAAACAGAGACCTCTGGTCATTGTTATATTTGTAGTGTTTGCTAGTTGATGCGAACAGAGCCGGCGTGTGTGTGTGTATATGTGTGTTGGGCACTCTGTAAACAAAAGGGCCTGGGGCCATGTGTACTCTCATCAGGAGCACCAATTTAATGACTCAGTCTCTATCTGCATGGGCATCGCTATTATATTACCTTCATTAACACACGCTCTTTCTCGTTTTACCCTTCTGGCGCCTGTTTACACACTTTCATGCTGTTCAACTTATTTGCCCTTGGCTCCCAGTTATCCTCATCAGTCGTGATCTGTGTGTTGTTGCAGTAAATAACAGTTGCTGTCATTGTTTGGGTGCTGAGTTTAGCGGCGTTATTAGACAAAGACATTACTTGCACTGTTGTTGCTTAATGGCCGTGTAGATCTAAATCGCATCTTGGCCTTGCTGAAATCAGTCCTTGATTGCAATGCGAAGAATGCTGTGAATGTTTTCCATGGTGTCAATATTCTTTGTCTTTGTTTCTGTTTGAAGTGTTAACAAGCTGGCATTATTGTCTTTACAGATGCGTGGCAAGGCTTTGATATTATCAGCTCTATGCAAAATCATTTCTATCACAGCAGGAATTGGTTGCATTTCCTACTTAAAATACCAACTTAGACTAAACCAAGTGTATGCTGGTTAGTACTGGTATTACCAAGATAACGAAACTGTTCCAAGAGTTGCCTACGATGCTATGGAGTCCCTGAAAGGGCAGGAATTTATTTTCTGAAATTGTTTTGCATTCCCTCACAATCGTTTTGCATACTCTCACAATACTTTTGAGGTTTTTTTTCCCTAATAAAATAATGGTTTTATAAACCATGGTGTTAATTTAGAAAAGTTTTGTACCAATGTTTTTTTTTATTATTATTATTATTATTGTTATGGTTGTTCTGTATTATTACTATGGTTTTACTACAAACACTATGGTTATTATATGGTTAAAATATGATTAATGTAACAAAAATTATGGTTTTGTGGTTATGGTTTTTCTACAAATTAGAACTAGAGGTAATGTAGTAAACCTTGATTGTTTTTTTGTTTTTTTTTTGTAAGGGATAGATGAAACTATTGTGTGAGAGCTCCAAAATAATTATGAGAGAACACATGCAATTGTGAAGGAATGCAAATTATTATGAGGGAACGAACACTATTGGGAGAAAACTAAAAATGTATTGCAACGGACTTACTGTGAGGGAACACAAACTATCATAAGGGAATGCAAACTATTGTGACGGAACACAAACTATTGTAAGGAAACGCAAAGTATTGCAAGAAAATGCAAAACTTATTGCAACAGAATGCAAAACTTCCTTTGAAGGAACGCAAACTTTTGTGAGGTAACACAAACTATTGCAAGGGAATGTAAACTATTGCGAGGGGATTCAAACGTACTTTGAGGGAATGCAAAACTGACTTTGAGGGAACACAAAAATTACTGCAAACTAATGCGAGAAAACGCATTAAACTTATTTCGATGGGATGCAAACTATTGTGAGAAAACGCTAAAAGTATTTTGATGGAATGCAAAACTTACTGTGAGGGAACACAAACTTTTGTGAACGAATGCAATCTATTACGAGAAAACAAAAATTATTGCGACGGAATGCAAAACTTAGTGTGAGGGAACAATCTATTGTGAGGGAACACAAACTATTGTGAGAAAATGCTAAACTTATTGTGATAGAACACAAATTATTGCGAGAAAACACAAAAGGTGTTGCGACAGAACAAAAAACGGTTTGCAAAGGAACACAAAGTGTTGTGAGGTAATGCAAAACTTAATTTGAGGGAACGCAAACTATTGTGAGGGAATGTAAAACTTTTTGTGAAGGAATGCAAACTATTGTGAGGGAATGCAAAGTATTAAGAGGCAATGCTAAACTTAATTGTGATGTAACACAAAACTTATTGTGAGGGAACATAAAACTTTTCAGAAAATAATTTATCTCTCTGTCCTCTAAGGGGCTCTGTACAATTCAGTTCAGACAAGGTTTCATTATTTATAGCCTGTGTGCCAGAGAAACTGAAAATGAATTCTCACAGGGTTTGTGTTTTCAGTCTCTATTATATAAGATTTTAAAAATGCAAAGCTAATTAGGTTTAGATTTCAATAATTGGGAAGTTGTTGCACTCTATTGCATGCGAATTATTGAACTCAGTGGTACTCTGCATATTTGATATTTGTCATACTACTATTACATTCTTAAAACGTAGATGGATCTCATTAATTTAACTACTAAAGCTATGTCATTTATTTTTTCAGCATTTGTATTCAAAACTTTGCTACACAGACAACTAATTTGTCCTTTATCTCATGAAGCTTTCCAAGTTAGAAATTCTTCACTCCTAACATGTCAGTTTTTTAGCCCACAAACCAGTGGTGTAGTAGTGTCTAAAGAGGTGGGCATACTGTGAATTGATGAAGGAGCCCCCCCTGTGTAAGAAAATATATTTTTTCCATAAAATATATTGGCTGTTGTAATCATAGTCCCACAACTTACAAAATGTATGTCAGGGTAAGTTTCTTGCTGGCATAGTGTACAGTGCACTGCTACGATGGTAAAATTGATTTACATTAATAGGTCTCATTCATGTTGCTTTCATTAGGCTTCTATGAACATTGTTAATACTTTATAATTACTCTAATTAATAAACTAATACATACATAATATGTAATAAATGGTTAAACACTGTTATAGCTCATTTGAGTGTAGTAATGTTCACGTTAACATGCATTTGTATATCTTGTATTACCATATATAGCCTACATAAGAATTAATTGTTATTTGTTTTAGATGTGTACTATTTAAGTTTAATTGCATAAGTTATATTTAAATGTATAGCATATATATATATATATACAGTAAATATATTTACAGTGCAAATTATGGTTACTCCAGTGACACATGTGCATCAGCATTGGGCAGAAATGTCCCACCTATTACTGAAATGGAAAATATGATTGGTTAGCAATTATTCAATCGTGTCTGAAATGAATGTTCTGATTGGTGGATCAGCGTAGTCAGACTGTCTGTCTTGTCTCTGCCATCAGTTTGCTACCGCCTACCACTGCTCCTTGTGCGTTTAGAGATAATCACTGTACAATTTTTTAAATAATAAAAAAAACACAATTCACTTAACGGTGCTGCGGCACCCCGTTAGTAGATTGAAAGTTCCGGGACAAAAGCTTACTTGTTGTTTTAGTGACCATGATTCCTGCATATGCCCTAGACTACACTACAGCCGCAAACCAAGAGCAGACTTGTCCATGACCAACCTCAGTGAGTCATTCTTATGCAAAACACCCACCATCTCACAAGCACCACTTGACTTAAATGTTAAACCTGTTAAATGTGTGAATCACAAATTGTGAATGATTCAGTTGTGTATTTCACCAGTTTACATACATAGGTTACGTCTAGTGCTAAGGGAAGCCTAGGGGTTTTCCTACCCCTTATTTTGGTCATTTCCTCTTGCAATCACAAGCCAGCAGTGCAACAAGAACACATCCTGAATGTGATATGTTAACTCCTGTACCTCAGGGGAGATATGCAGAGTTCTTGCTGCGCTGGGAGTAGACAAATGTTGAATATATGCCTAATCATTGGCATGTCGCATTCAATGCATGTCTACACTGATCATGTATTTAACATGAACTCTGACTATACAGTGCTGACTGCGGCTTACTCCTTTTCATCTCAGTCTGTTTGACTTTCAAAGATTCAGTTCATAAATAGTCAGGTTGGCTGTTCATTGAAGGCCCTAACCATTGAGGGTTGATAATTTTTAATGAGAAGCCCATTTCTTCAAAGTCAGCATCCACTTTGTTTTACCCTTTTACTGATATTTGACCTGAAGCTGAAAAATTGCACTGTTAAGGTATTGGGGAAGCCCTCTGAGAGAAGCTTTTAAAAGTTTTCTTGTGGTTTTAAAATGTTATTCTGTGTGGGCCTGACCGATGGGGTGTTGGGGTCAAGAGGAAAGTGGATAGGGGGAGAGTTTCTGTGGAGATTAATCCAGTGGAACATGGAGGTTTCTGGTGCGCCTCTGAGGAGGACCTGGAAACTGATGCTATCTCAACAAGTTGTGGTATGCTGGTCACCCCAACTGGGCCACTTCCATTAGCAGGGCACTGAAGAGGTCCAGACAGCACAGAGCAGCTGGACTGAAGCTCCACTATCGCGGCCATGCACAATTTATAATTTATTCCAAACTTCTTCCTCCATGGGAGAGGTCAACGCCCCCTTGAGATTTGCAATATGCCATTGACATATATTCCAGATGTGCTTTTCTTGGGCACAGAGTTTTAATTACAGGAGGTCAGGGGAAACAGACTATGGTATTATTGTACTGCCTTCATTGGAGGCTGGGGCTGTAGAATCTGAATGAACCCCTGTAAACCCAGGTGAAAGTAATGATCTCTCAGATCATTTACATACACTTTTAAATTTTTCTAGGACTTGCACAATAATTTGTCGTTTTAAAATGTCACATAAATGCTTTGATCAATTTTTGCGAATTCAGACTAACAAACCAAAATGCAGTTGTAACTTGGCTCCACCCAGCATGTATGCAAGTTAAAGGCCAAAGTATTCTTCGGTTTTCCACAGTGCACATAACGCAAATATCATTAGCAGCACAGTAAGTTCTTCTAGATATGTGGACAGTCTGTGTCTTTGTACATCGTCAGTGCTTGACGAACCATAATTGGCCTTGAAGTTGTGCAGGAAATACAGCTATTCCCAGAAAAACACAAAAGGCACTACAATGCCTCAACCTTTTGCTAGATTCTTTGCAGCCTGCTTTGGTTGTACTCATACCTAAGAAATTATCTACTTCGACAAGACCAGGGTGACTAGGTGGTTGTTTACGCTTCATGGCCTGATCTCCCGAGGCAACTCTGAGCTCAGTGTTATTTGAGATTGCAGGATTTAGGGTCAGCACTAGAAGAGATTCTCACTAACAGGTCGAACTGCCGAAAGAATCGCATTTATTTCCCTCCTCATTTCCTGCAAGTTCTCTCCCGGGAATCCATAGAGGGATCAATACCTAATGTTGGACATTGCCACTACCCAGCCAAAGGTTCATTTGAAGTGCTGTTTATTTTGTGAAGTGAGAAGGATCTTAGAGAAATGGAGTAGCCAGATGATCTGATGCATGAAGATAGCTTTGTCACTGTTCCAAAATTTCAGTAGTCGGTTCCAATACCAGTGAAAGTTTACAGTTCTCAATTCCAATTTCGGTCCCACAGCATAAATATGTTAATATGATAGTATGCTATCGAACACACCCTATTTAAAAAGTTACATTTCAATGCCAATAATAAAGTAAAAGAACTGCAAGGATGCATTTCTTAAATTTTTTAAGTAGCACCCTATTGAAATATTTTTTTATTGTTTCCCAAATCACGTTTTACTTTTTTATTATTATGTTCCAGAACTCCATGTTTTAAAGTTTAATTGAATTACATCATCAAAATTGTGTCTAATCAATTTATTCTTAAATCTTTTAACAAGAAGAGAAAATAGAACATTTCAACAATTTTATTCAACAGCAGTCATATTTGTGATATATTGCTTAGTTGTTATGATTATTATTATTTTTACAGTGAATATTACATTTTACAATACAGTTTTAATATATTTCTGTCACAATTTCTTAAATTTCAGGCATTAAGCTTTTATTTTGAATCGTGCTTTTATTGATGATGTGTTTTTTGCTGGAATCTTCACTTTTCCAGATAAACAGTTTGCAACATGGTGTCGTGTCTCTTAGTCACAGCAATTCCATTGGCTGAGGGACCTATTAATGAGTACTATATTTACTGCCTGAGTAGAAATCCTTTAAAATCGTTTTTATAATGTATTTGGAATATAATGTATAACTGAAGTTAAAGATTATGAAATTAAAGATGTGTCATTGTTTGCGTTTTTCAGTTAGCCTAAACTTCATGGACATGCTATCACAATGTTTTTGCTCAGGCATTACAAATGGTTAACCCCATGGGGACTCCATTTACCGGGTAGATTCAGTTTATCATGAAACCGGTCCAGTGTGATCATTGAAGACTTTTAGGTCATGTCTGAAATCTCATCTCTTTACATTGGCCTTTGACTCTGACAAATGGAATGTATGACACAGTTTTGGAGTGTTTGTATTTAGATTACTGATGTTTGTGTATATGGTAATTTTTTTAAGTTATGTTTTACATTTCATTACTATGAATCACTTTGGTCAACTCTGTTGTTTTAAATGCAATATAAATAAAGTTGAGTTGAGAATAAAGAGCAAATTCTATGATTTAATTATATAAATATGTAGTTTACTGTGGATTAGTGCTCTGCTTTGTCATCTGATACAACGCAAAATATTCTGAGGAGTTTCCAGTGTATGAGCGGTTGGCCTTAAACTTTCATTTAAAGTGTGCAGCTCATCCACACTAAGATTTCAGCATTTAGCGGTTTAATAAATCACATTAGGACATGTTACTATTTTAATTTGATTTATTGTCTATTTCAATGTAAGAGTAACAGAGCACATGCTCAAAATTAGCGTGTGAGCTTTTGCGCGCTGTACCAGATTGAGTTGGAACTACCGGTACTGCAGAAACACTGGTATTGTTACATCTTTTTTTATTTTAGTATCGACTTGGTACCGAAGTACCAGTGCTTTTGACATCATTACATGAAGATAAGATCTAAACTGTCGGAAAGTGCCTTTGCATCACTTTAAAGATTATTGAGAATTTGGAATTTGGGATATCACATATTGTTTTACTCTAAAAATGCTCAGAAATTATCCTAAATGTGGGCATGTATTACATCTAATGTAAATGTGTCCTACATAGTGGTATGAGATACTCTAGAACAATTTTATGATATGTGATACTCTACAACAAATATATATATATATATATATATTATATATATATAACTTTTTCATCTACTCGGATGTTTTTCAATATTTAAAGCTTTTTTGTTTTTGAGATACAAACATATTCCCCTTTGATCTTTTATATAATTAAACAGTCAAAAAGTAGATATGTACTGGTTTTGCTGAAATATTTTTTAAACAAGTCATGTTAAAATCCTTGTTTACAAGTATCCATGCTGTACAAAGGAGAATTTCTCCCCTTTGAACAACATCAAAGCTCATCTAATGGACACAGCCTCTGAACCCACAATGGCACATTGACTTTATTTTGGTAGGGCTCTGTGACTCTGTGCTTTTTCTCCCAGTTCGAGTGAGAAATTCTTCTCATCCCCTACAGTAAACTCACCACATATTTCACTGTTTCTTAAGCAGGAAGCACATAAGCAGCTCTTGCTGTAACCCCTTAAGGTGTCAAATTTCTGTCAGGAAATTTTTGAGCTTGCCACTTTGCTTAATCCACCCCGGTTTCCACCTTGCAGGACTGATTCAGGCAGAAGAACGCTCGTCCCAGAGGAAAACAACAGCCCTCCTGTATAATTTCCTTTTTACATGTGACCTGCTCACTTTGTCCTCCCACTGTCAGAAGCCTCAGTAGTAAAGAGCGTAGCTTTATGGCCCTGGGTTTGTGTTCTTTTTCAAGGGCCCTTTTGTTGTTTGTAAATGCAGAACAACTGAAAAGATTGGTGAAGAAGGAATGTTGGAAGGAACACCCCCAACTTAATTTAACTGAGTGTAATGAATGCACATTTTCAAATCAATTCCCAGATTCCAGTGAAAAAGAGGAGGTGTGGGGTTGTAAAATAATCAACTATTTCTAGGGGGGCCGGAAGTCACTCAAAAGAATATCAGATGAGGGTTGGGAGAATTTGTCATTCTCACAGAAACTGGTCATTTTTGTCACTTTCTTTTCTTTCTTTTTTTTTTTTTATCTGTGGTGTAAAACTTCTGCCAGGGCTATTTTGTGAGGCAAACCTGCTACTAAAAGAATGTCATTTTCGCTCAAAAAAGCCAAAGAGAAAGTGTTTTCCTTATCACAAAAGATTAAAGCGATGGCTCACCCAAAAATGAAAAGTCTGTCAGCCTTTACTTGCCCTCTTGTTGTTCAAAACCCGAATGACTTTCTTTCTTTTGATATTAGGCTGAAGAGAGCCTCAGTCACCATTCACTTTCATTGCATATTTTTTCCATACAATGAAAGTGAATGGTGACCGAGGCTAACATTCACCCTAACAGTGCCTGTTGTGTTCCACAAAAGATAGTGAGTAAATGATAATGAATTTAAAATTATTATCTTAAATAGAATAAGCTTAGTGCTTTTATGCACTGTCACAATGTCATAGTTCTGCTTGATCTTGTCTTATTAATCTAAGCATTAGAATTAAACACTTTGTTTTATACTCTCTTTTTTTTCTTCCAGCACTGATAAGTCCTTGTTCAATACACTGCATTTTAATATTTGATTCTTAAAAGCTTCTCTATTAATTTGTGTGTGACCACAAGGTTTTTACTTCAAGGAAAGAAGACAATTATTGGAATGACATCTGACCTCTCCCTGTTCGGTTGTCATGGAGATTCTTTGGCATTGACACCTTCTTTTGGAAATCTAAAACTATTTGCATATGTCACCACACACACACAGTTGCTGTTCTGTAGCATCATTTGAAAATTTACCAAAGCGAATGTTTTGTTACCGCAACACAACATCTCTTGCATCATCTGTCTCTGTTTTGCTGGACTAGGCTTTAGAGATCATCATAACAGTGGAGATAAATATTTTTAGTGCTAAAAGCCCATTGGGATTGGTCAGGATTGCAAGATGCATGTATTTTCTCCTCGAGCCAGCTCGTCTACCCCCTCTTCCTTCACATAACAAGGTCAAACCCCTATTACGATAGAGGGACTTGGTACCTTTAAGAGCAGATGAGTTGTAGTTGTGACACCTCTCTTTATGCCTGAATCAATCTAACTGCTGGAATCATTACTTGCATGTCACAAAGTGAGATTGCCACTGGGCTTTACTGATTAGGAAACACACACTACTGAAATTACAACAGAATGGTGTGTTGTCAGTGTTCTAAAAAGGGACGTGCTCTAATTTTCAGCAGCACATACAAATGGCTGTAATCCCGAGAAGCTGGGCAGCTGTGGTAGTGATGTTGCCCTATGTCTTAAACTTGAATCAATATGGGGAAGATTGTCTTAATTACACTTCACTGTCCACCCAGAAATCAAAGCTGTTCCAAGCAGCCGGTAGCATTTGTGACTAGGTCATTAAAATGATATTCACATCAGCTCAGCCTTTTGTTCCTTATATGTGCACTTCCCCAGAGGACAGTTTTATTGCTCAAAGGTTTTGCTTTTTCATAATTCTAAGTTATGTTTCATTTAAGTAACTTTGTCTCAGATATTTCTCTTAAAATTTTTAAGGAGTAATAAAAATAGAACAAATGAGACTTACAGTAAGAGTGTAGAGATTTCAATTCAAAATATCTTAGATAATTTCAGCATAGCTCAGATAATTTAGTCTTAGATTTACATGACTAGAAGTGCCCCATTTTAAGAGTTCTAGCACTAATTGCAGTGCTATGCGATAAGTCATACAAGTGGCATGACTAGTATTAATAGTGATTGTATCAGCCTTCCAGGTTAGGCTGTGGATTTTTGCACACACTTCACTTCTATGTCAAATTTGTTTCAAAAATTAGGCTATTTAGTGAAACAAAAATTTAAACCAAAAATATTTCTAAATTCAAATTACACATCAAACGAAATTAAAATGTAATCAAAATAACAAAGTGGTCAAGAAAATCCTGTATAACCACCTCTTGTAAAATCCTAACATTTTAGCCTCTCCAACATCTTCCACTGGCCTCTTTTGCAGTGACTTAAAAATCACTCTAAGACAACGGGTGGAGTAACATGAATACAAATTACATCATAAATACAATTGTAGACCTGGTTCTGAAACGTCTTGGTGCAATTACCTATTTCTCAGGAAATTAACCAATTTTGCTTTGCACCACCTCATTAACTCACAATACATCCTCAGTTTGAGCGCATACACCCACAGATTGTGGAAAAAAACTCCCACCCATGGCCACCTGCGCTTCATCCTGCCATGTAAATTTTGAATTAGTGCTCTCATAAAAATTAACTCTGCGCACGGCCATTGAGCATTGCACTATGCCTAGCGGTGTCACAAAAATAGAGCCTGAAATCTTTGCATTTCTAGTTTACTCAATTTTCTGTTTCCTAAATATTTGTTTTCCAAAGAAGGCCTTCACAGTTGTGGAGAGTTTTTTTTCAAAAGTTTCAATTTTTCGGCAGAGGAAAACGCCATTCTGATGAGTAACGTAAACGTAAGAGAAAACAGATTAGTGTGGATGTGGCCTTCGTCAAAAGTCTCCATTTTCTCTTCATTTAATCTCATTGCTGTCTAGAAGAAACATTTGAAATAAGAGGTCTCATTTGTGATTTTTCTTTTCTACAAATTTCCTTTAACTTAAGTCTAACACCTTGTCAGGATGGAAGACATTTTAGTGTTCGTTTCTAGTGTTGTTACTGTTTGTCAAAGATGCTCTAATCTAAGAGATATGTTTTCTGCTTGGGAAAGCCTACAAAACACCCTGTTTACCTGAGGGATACTATCTCTGACAGAATGTGAGACCACAAAGTTCCTATGAGTCCTTAGAGTTGTCAAAATCCCCCAAACACCCATTGTGGGGCTTGTTTTTTCAATGTAGTGGTTGAAAGTTCTTGCACCTCATAATGGGCAGTGCAGTTTGGTGTCAATCATTTAGTATCTGAGTGCTTGTAAAGCTATTGCAGGGTCAGAAAACGGTGAGATATTAGTCTGCTTTTCCAGATGTTGCTTTCAGCATATTCATGCACATTCATTTTCCCAAGCTAGCACTTCTTGAGGTCATGATCAGGTGAGGTGCATTAGCTACTACTACCTTAGTTAAATTAGCTCTGCACTTCACCGATTTTATAATGTCTTACACCTCCTCTGTGGGAGGTTGGAGTGTCTGGCCTGTTTTATTTATAAGCCTGTCCTTGGATTCTTACTAGAGGTGTAACGATTCATCGATCTGGATCGATGCATCGATCCAGTGACCAACGATCCAATGTTATCGATACAACATGTAAATATCGATATAGACTTTTTTTAAGATCACCTTTATTTTAATACTCATGTCAGTCACATCCATACGCATTTCCGTCAGGCAATGAAGCAAATTTATTAAATTCATTTCACTTTTTGAGCGCTAAATGCACGTGCGTCAACCGGGCTTCCAGTGAAACGCGAGCTCCAGACCAGTGACAGGATCAGTGCATGCACGTCAACCGGGCACTCCTCTCGTTACAAACACAGATCGGCTCACATGCGCGATTAATTCATGCTTCCATCGATATCATTGCATATGTGACCCATTTGAATTTTACTTGAGAATTTGCTATTTAAATGTACCATGGATCAGTTCAACCATCATGTGATACATCTTGATAACACTGACATTCTGAACAGCACTAATGAGGGAAAGAGAAATCACCTTCTGCCCAGCATTAGTTATAAGACTTTACACATCAACACCCTTACTAACATTTATTCCAGTTAGCTGTAACAGAATTTTTCATTACAACTGTGGAAGTTGTAGATAAGAAAACGACGGATACTTGGAAATTTGTTCTTTTCAGAGAGCTCAATAAAATATTTAAAATATATTTTGGTATCAAAGTATCGGCAAATATTGCAGGCCAAGAGAATCAATTTAAGATCGTATCGTGATGAAATGTCCAATTTACACCCCTAATTCTTACCCCACCGTGCTTCTCGTCCAACCCCTGCTATCCGCAGTCTGTTCGGCAGTCCATATGTGTCTGCTAAAAGCTATTAGCTAAACCCTAGCGGTTTCTGCTCCCTTAACGCAGCGGGGCTGTGGGGCTTTTTGTTTTCAGAGTGTGGAAGGGCTGCAGTCCTGGGGATTCAGAGGTGAAGGCAATGCCTGTTGTTTGGCCTTTTCCATCTCTCTCATGGACGGAGGTCCAATTAACTGCCATTGTGAGGTCATTATGTCATTTTATTCATGGTTATGGTAAAGTTGTCCAGAAATGGTTTTGTTTTAGGTTGTAGTAGCCTCTGAGCCCAGGAGTGTTTATCCTCTCGATTGAATGTGAAGAAATTAAGGGCTTAAAGATCTACACTGTTAAAATTAATCCTTAAAAGCACTAGTATTAATGCCAGGTTACTGCTTTGAATGGAGGACTTTTAGATTAGCAGTAATCTCTCATCTTTCTCCTGAAATGCATTAGTTGTTTTTCATAATTCCATATAACTTTTGGCGAGTGTTGGAGTGGTGATAGGAAGGGCTGGGCAACGTAGCTAATATATATATATATATATATCTGTATTTTTTGGCCTTTTGATGATAGTCAATATCAATATATGTGTATTTGCTCAAAGTTGATAATGAGTATAAAACAGTAAAAATTAGTTAAGAAACAATCAAGTTTCTTCAAGTTTCTTCAAATTCAAATAATCATGAAGAATAAAATTGAATTAATTTGTTTGCATGCACCAAAATAACAACACATAGTTATGAACAACAATATTTATATATATATCCATCCATCCATCCATCGTCAACCGCTTATCCTGTGTACAGGGTCGCGGGGGGCTGGAGCCTATCCCAGCTAACATTGGGCGAAAGGCGGGGTACACCCTGGACAGGTCGCCAGTTCATCGCAGGGCCATATATATATATATATATATATATTTTGTTTTTTAATTTATTTATTTATTTTTTTGTATAAATCATATGTAATATATGAAAAATTCCATGTAGAGAGTTCTGTGAAAATGTTTTGGTTGATGACATAAATTCAGCTTTTAATCAGAGTTAACGATAAAGGATATTTGAAGAGGCTAAATATCTCATATTGCCATATTGCTCACATACTCAATCAGAGTTGCACAACTTGTCTAATGGCACGCATTTCAGAACATTAATGGCCAAATTAATATAACTTTACAGATAAAATTATTGAGATATTCACAATGTTGCTTAATTTTATATCACCATCAAAATTACAGCTTATATATTATGAATATTCAATATATATAGTAGCCCAGATCTAGTGATGGGTATTGAAACCAAATTCTATCACCAACAGCAATATTAAGGGCTGTTTGTAGATCTTTTTTACATCTATAGAAATACCTTTTAAGCACATGATTAATTTCCAAGTGGAGGATATTTTCTCCATCCCTTTCTCTGTCTACTGGTAATCATTGTCACTCTCCTGTCATGATGTAAAATAATTTTAAACCCACTATAACTGTTGCTGCCCAGATCTGTAATTATTTTCAAAATCACCATGCACAATGACTCTCTTTCATCCCCAGAAATCTCCCGATAGCTGAAATTCCCCAGTCCTGTTGAGAATCTGTTGGTGTTGTTGTTATTCATCTGTAATTGTCCCACCACCACACTGTCATTCAAATTGGGAGAGAGAAAAAAGCAATTTCAAAGCCTACCTGAATTACCATACCACTCAACATCCAACCCCCCCCCCCCCCCCCCACCCCCACCCCAACAACTGTGCAAAACAAAACAAAAAACCTTGGCAGTCAATATGAATTCAAATGTGCCTTAAAACAGAAGACAAATTATATACAGTGTATCCCACCTTCCACCTACTGTGGGTATTATGTTCTAACCATGCACAATGCAACAAGGAATTTTTTAGTCCACACCAAAAACTAACTGTACAGAAATAGAAACTAAGCAATCAACAAAATGGCTTGTAACTTGTTGTAGTAGTTGGTTGGCTTGGAAAAAAATTCAGATTAACATGGCAGAGATATCTTTTATTGCTTGTTGCGTTATCGCATTGCGTCTGGTTAAGACAGTGTTAACGATATTGCAGTTTTTTTTATTCCTTAGACTCGTGTTCCCATGTAATGCCAATGTTGACCACTGATTTGTTTTTTCTTTTAGGATCTCGGCCCAGGCTTGAGGATGCTGCTCCACGGATTGTCGAACACCCATCAGACCTGATCGTTTCCAAAGGCGAACCTGCCACATTGAACTGTAAAGCTGAGGGTCGGCCGACCCCCATGGTGGAGTGGTACAAAGATGGCGAGCGAGTCGAAACGGACCGAGAGGATCCGCGCTCCCACCGCATGCTTCTCCCCAGTGGCTCCCTCTTCTTCCTCCGAATCGTTCACGGAAGGCGCAGCAAGCCTGATGAAGGCGTGTACGTGTGTGTGGCTAGGAATTACTTGGGCGAGGCCGTCAGCCGTAATGCCTCTTTGGAGGTTGCAAGTAAGTCAGCTCATTTGTACACTGATCGCTGCCTCGCTCCCTCTGCCTCCCGACCTCAATCTCTCTTGCTACAAATTTCCACAGCACTCATCTTTTTTTCCCCCTCACTCTATAAAGCTTTCCCATTTTGTCCTCCTCTCCTCATCTCTTTCCTCTCTCTTCCATCTCCTCTCTATCTTGTTTAGTCTTCTGATCACTGCGGCGACCCATAACCCTGTCCCTGGATGGAGGAAAGCACTGAGGTCATTCTTAGTTTTAGAGGAGGTAATCTGATTTGTTGTATTAATGTAGATGGATGGCAGCTTGTATCAGAGATAAATTCAGCCCCAGGAATAGGCAAGAGAGGAGCATAATGCTGGCTGCATCCTGGTGACAGATGTTGCGTTAAAAAAATACACCACCGTTTCCGTGTTTCTCATGGAATGGCTCCAGGTTTTAACAGCAGTGCTTCCCATATCTAATAGGCTGTAATTAAATTCCAATGGCAGTATTTAATTTTTTTCATTACATTATCACCAATTTCATTATGCTTCCACAACATTATGTTTTCGTCATGTGACCCCAAAGCGCTGGTGTGTTAAGATTATGTGATTTGTTATACATGTAACATCAGAATGTTTCTAGGTGGACTGCAGACTTGCTAACCTTAAAGTTGAAGCGTTTAATTTTTTTTGTTGAAATACTACTTCTATACCACCTTAGTATGCCAACTACCTGTTTGTTGACCAGTGGCATACAGGCATAGTGTAAGGGAAAACCTGTCTGAAAGCAGAAATTACACACTTTACTTTTAAATGATGTCATCGAAGTACACATTCTTCAGGTATTTCACCATCTGATTTTCATGCCAGCTGCAATATGTTTATTTTAAAAGGAAACCAAAGAAACAGCTGCGCTTTTTAGGATTAATTGAAGATGTTTATTTGTCACATTTTTTAGACAGTCTCTCTTATGCAATTTCAGGAAGTGTTACTTCTTTCCAAAGCTGTAAATAGCTGTTATTTACTGCCGAGCAGCAAGCTAATGGTTATTTTTTCATTCTCAACATCCTTTTCAGATTTAACAATATTTCAGATGGATTTCAACAGTAACTACTCTAAATGATAGGATTGCTTTATGATATTACTGAAACCATTAACCTACTTTCCCAAAATCTGAATTTAGGGAATGTTCATATTTGAGTGATATTCAGCGCCATTACAGACACTGCTATAAACTCTGAGTTTAGTGTAAGTTCATGATCCACGAGTGTTTTACGGAACAGATGGTCTGTTGAATAATTTTTTTTTATTGTTGCTCAGAAAACTAGTTTGCCAAAGTTGCATTACAGATGCCAGCAGTCATTTTGAATATGACAGTGACTCAATTTTATGTTTGAAAATGTATGCATCTCTGAAACTCATCTATTTAACCCTCATAGTATTTTACAGTAGAATCTAAACAATTCTGTTTTAACACAGTGAATTCAAAGCAGGCTAAAATGCTTAATCAAACGTAGGAAATTCTGCTCATACAAATGAAAGGTTTTTGCATGAGTTCTTCTCAAATTATGCAGAAATGTTCATATATTCTTTCCAATGGAACTGCCATTACCCAAAGACTAAATGTGCACAGTGAACAGAATGTATTCTGAAAACAAATTGTTTGTGCGTGATTCTAGGTTTTCCTAGTATAGATTCAGAAACCACACATCCTTGCCAGCTGTCTATACTGTCCTTTATCCCTGCCCCCATCGTCTTGGTAGCCTACATCATTAGTTATGATATGTTTGTCCCTCCTGTCAGATAATAATGCAACATTTCCTCTAGAGATTGCTGTGCGGTATGGAATGTCTACACTGCTCTCTGGCCCAACTGCTCTTAAGTTGAGAAATCACCAATAGCCTTACACTTCAAAGAAGCACATAGCTATAGCTAGATTTCACAGCTTAGTCAGTATGTTGTTAGTCTAAAATTGCAGTTAGTTTAGATAGCAAGATACTTTATTACCAGCTCAGTTTATGCACTCCTTAAATGGGCCATGTCAATGCACTTTCTAGACATGCTCTATCTTTCACAATGTAAAGCTCCCTCCCCATTCCATTTATAGGCCATTTATAAAAACAATAAGCTGCACGAATCAAAACGAAGTTGAAAAAAGCTGCGCAAATCACAATCACAAAAACATTAACATGTGACCACCCCGTATCAACCCGTATTCAGTATTCAGCTATTTTAAAATGACAGTGTGCTCCAAGCCGGTTAGCCAGTCATGACAGAGGTAATTTACATATAGAGGTCTTAAAGGTTCAGTATCCTAATCAGTCTGTTTAATTTTAAGGGTCAGACAGGGTGGAACAGTCTATACCACAACATTATAAATAGACATAAACAATTAAATCCTATAGAACCAATTAACCAATGATTTCTAAAGTGCTATATAATTCCAGTACATCTGAGGTTAGCTGTAGTTTGATTAAATTAAGTTTTTGGGCTCCTAGAAGATGGCGGTTTGGAGATAAGATTAGGGCACATACTGCAGTGCCAGCTCCCTGCACTTCACCAGCGTGGCACAGCTCCATCAGCCAGGTGGTGGGCATGAGAAAGGGGTTAGTGTTTTCAGCTACTGCCAGCCAGAGGGCTTGTCTGGTTCACCGGTTTTAGGCGATCTGGTAGACATATATGTACTCTGTATACATATATATGAATATTTGAATATATATATATATATATATATATATATATATATATATATATATATATATATATATATATATATTTAGAGAGAGGCAGGAAGATAAAGAGAAGGAAGGAGGGATCCCATATGCCAAGCGTCTTGATCTGTCATCAGCAGGCAGCATGTCATACATTATGAGGGCACAGAGCTTCGGTCAAACGCAAGATGTTGTGGTGAGCAGAAACAGGCTCTTGGCCCGGAGTGTGTGGGAGGATCTGCATTCCCAGAGCGAGTTTTTGCAGACTGTTTATGTACGCTGCTTTTGAAGACTATTTATGGCCAGGGTGATGAGTTATTAAGGTGCAGTTACATTACTCGGAAGATGAAGCCGGAGCTGTGATGATTTACAGTGACAGAACCCTCGCATTTTAAATGATAGATGAAAGGCAAGCGATCAGTGGCGGCTCATCTGTGGTTTGTGGTTTATTACTTTTTAAATTATGTTTAGTTGAGACTCGGTGTTTGGTGTTGCTTCTTTTCATTTGTTTGCAGTATGGAAAAGAGGGTAATAGGTAAGTTTGCAAGGCAGGAAAGGGCTTTTGAACAAACTTAAGCCATTTGGGGCTTCTAATGAAAGTTGTTTGGGGGGCAGTGCTGTACACCCCACCACTGGTTTCCAAAACAACAGGTGAAAACGAGATCAGCTGTCCTATGAAATGTTGAGAAAGAACAGGTGAAAGGAGGATATGATATTCTTGTGTACTTGCTCTCTGTTGTGATTGGCTGTGAGGGGTGGGAAAATTTCTTATTATGTAGATTCCCACCTGAATTTTTCCAAAAAACCTGTTTTACTGCATAAACACAGATTAACATCCAATAGAGTGCAACAGACTGTACGGAAGTACAACCCCAATTCCGAAAAAGTTGGGAGAGTATGAAAAATGCTAATAAAAACAAAAAGGGATGATTTGTAAATTATATTCACCCTTTTCTATATAGAAATCACTACACCTACACATTATATGATGTTTTTCCTTTTTTTTTATGTCCAGTAATTTCAAATCAGATGATTGCAACACGCTCCAAAAAAGTTGGGTCAGTCGAGTGTTTACTACTGTGTAACTTCACCATTTCTTCTAATAACACTAATTCAATCATTTAGGCACTGAAGACACAAGTTAAGTTTAGAAAGTGGAATTTTCCCACATTCATCCATTATGTAGGTCTTTAGCTGCACAATTGTATGGGGTCTTCATTGCCATATGTTGTGCTTCATAATGCACCACACATTCTCAATTAGAGATGGTCAGGACTGCAGGCAGGCCAATCTAGCACCCACACTCTCTGTTTCACAGCCATGCACTTGCAATCCGGGCAGTATGTGGTATGAAGTTGTCCTGCTGGAAAATGCAGGGATGTCCCTGGAAAAGACAGTGCTGGATGGCAGTATATGTTGCTCCAAAATTTGTACATATCTGTTCTCACAGATGTGAAAGTTACCAATGCCATGGGCATGATCAAAGCCAATAACAGCTTGGATGGCCCTTTTCCTCTTTTGTCCGGATAAGACAACAGCTTTGATTTTCAAAAAATATTTGAAATGTGGACTCTTCAGACCAAAACAACACAGTTCCACTGTTCTACTTTCCATCTAAGATGAGGCCCAGCACAGAGAAGTTGCTTCTAGACAGTGTTGATGTAGGGCTTCTGCTTTGCGCAGTAAAGTCTTAACTTGCATCTGTGGATGCAGCGGTGAGTGGTGTTGACTAACGAAGGTTTGCTAAAGTTATCCCAAACCCATGTTCATGATATCCATTACAGATGAATGATGTTTTTTAAGTCAGTGATGTCTGAGGGATCAGTGATCACGCACATTTCAAAGTGGTTTTCGTTTTGCCCTTTATGCACCAAGATTTTACCAGAGTCCTTGAATCTTTTAACTATATTGTGCACTGTAGAGGGTGAAATGTCAGAAATCCTTCCAATTTGTCTTTGGGAAACATTGTTCTCAAAGTGCTGGATTGTTTGCTGAAGAATCTGTTGGCAAATTGACATGTCTCGAACGATCCTTGCTCTTAAAGGACTAGGCTGCTTTTGGAGGCTCCTTATATACTATGACACGATTGCCTCACCTGTTTAACATTTCATTTCACATCACCATGTTATTTGAACTCATAACATTTTTATTAGACTTTTATTAGCAGTGCAATGCATAAAATCATGCAGATACGGCTTCAGTTATTTTTCACATCAACCATCAGAATGGGGGGGGAAATGTAATATGTACCAGACGGGCTGGTTTGAGTATTTCTGTAACTGCTGATATCCTGGGATTTTCACACACAACAGAGTTTACTCAGAATGGTGCCATCTTATTCATAGAGGATTTGATGGCAGAAAGTTCTTTCTTGTGGGACACTCTGTAGGATACACCTCTAGGGTTTAAGCTATAGAGACATCCTCACAGATAAGCCTATTTATCTGAAACCCCTCAGTACAAGAAAGAATAAAGTAATAGTGGCTTATGTTCAGCAGGGCATGCTGTCCCCTCACTGGGCTGCCTGCCCTCAGTGCTATTAACCTTATTGGCTTGGATCTAGACTTAGTGTGGGTGCTAAAGTGTGGCTTGTAACAGTCCACACTTTGAAACTCCTCAATATAAATTGATTATGAAACCAGCAGAAAAGAGCATTGTAAAAGAGCATGTTGATTTTTTTTTTTTTATTATTAAATTTAGACAAAGACTTTTAGCACTAATGCACAGGCTCACCCTGATACTGCTATAAAAACTGCATGAATCAGATTTCTGTTATCCGTCTTCCTGTTTTATCATGACTCACAAGGCCATTTCAGTCCTGTATTCTGTATCGGCATCTACAAAGTAGATTTATGACTCCTTGGTCTATGTTGTGAATATGAGCTTTTTAAGGATAGGGATCGTTCACAAAAAAAATTTTATTCTGTCAACATTTACTCACCTTCATAACATTCTAAACCACATGACCTCCTTTCTTCCAAGGAGCACAAAATGAGATAATTTCATTGTATAGAAAAAAAGATGCAATCAAATATAATTGTGATTGAGGCCTGTAACCACAAAAGAAAGATTGTTGTAAAGGTTTGGAACAATATTCCAACAACATGAGTCAATTATGACAGAATTTACATTTTTGGGTGAATGATCCCTTTAATCTCCCTACATTTGACAAGGTATTGCATAAAAGATGTGTCAGATTTATTTTCACCTGTCCTCACTCATTTTAGCAAATACATATTAACCACAAAGCTGCATATCTGTGAATGTGTCTTTGTATCCATGCAGAAATAATGAGACCACTTAGCCAGCTGAACTCTAGGGGTCAGGGAGACTGCTGACAGCGTGTGGTCATTCGGACATGGGGTGACTCAGCCCTTCTGTCCTTTGGCTATTTAACTCGAGCACTGCATAATGAAAAAAGCCAACCAGGAGTAATAAAGATCAGGATTAGACATGCAAACACATGGCCACCTTGGAGAAAGAAAGAGAGGAAGGATAAATGCAGCAAAGATAGTCATAATAAACTGTGTTATGGAACAGTGAGGAAATGCAGAAGGAAAAAGAGTGCAAGGGAGAGACTTTTGCTGAATGAGCAACAGGTGGTCATAGAAGGAGTTTAGACAATCCTGTCCACACTAAACATAATAAGCAGGGGTGCATCTGTGCTTTTGTATAATCGGGGTTATGACCAGAGCAGGCAGGACTCAGACTCTGACACCCCATAGAGTCATTATCCACTTTCAACAGTTGCCTCCAACTCGGATAAATGAACACTAATTGGTTTGTCTAATCATTCTTTCCATCACTGAATTTAATACTATATCTATTTCTATGACTATGTTGTATTATTAATAATAATTCTTAGTGATCATACTAATGATTTTCAACTGGCAGATGATAAAACTGGCGGAAATACTCCATTGACTTATTTCACCCAAAAATGTAAGTTCCAAAACATTAAAAATTTCAATAAAATGGCAGTTGATCATTTTAAAGCTTAAAAAAGGACCCAAAAGTGTCATAAAAGTAGTCCTTGCAACTCATGTTTCATGTCCAAAGTCTTCTGAATACATACAATAAGTTTTGTTGAGAAACAAGCCAAAATGTAAGTTATTTTACTCTGAAAATCTTGATCTCTGCGATTGGATGATTGATTGTTTCTCTCTCATTGACATTGATAGGGGGCAATGGGCAATTATATTGTTTTGTTTTTAGAAGGTAGAAGAGCATAGACACACATTCACACATGTTTTTTTCTATCATGGTGAGCACTTTCGATTTTTTTCCTGATGTCTGTTTGCAGAGATAATTCTATTTTCGATCTCCTAACTCTGCCCCTAAACCTAACCCTCACACAAACCTTTCTGCAATGTTAGACTTTCATTAAGACCTAATTAGTTTATTAAGCCATTTTACTAGGTGATTTCCCCACAATATAGGCCAAATCTGACCCATACACACACCACCAGCAAAAACAATACTGCTTAAAGGGTTAGTTCACCAAATAATTATCTTATAATTTACTCACCCTCATGCCATCTAAGATGTGTATGACTTTCTTTGTTCTGCAGAACACAAATAAAATTTTTTAGAAGAATAACTCAGCTCTGTAGGCCCTTACAATGCAAGTACATGGTGACCAGAACTTGAAAAGCTCCAAAATGCTGACGTTCTGGTCACCATTCACTTGCATTTTACAGACCTAAATAGCTGAGATATCTTTTTTTTGTGTCAGCATAAAGAAACTCATACACATGTTAGATGGTGAGTAAATGATGAGAGAATTTAAATTTTTGGGTAAACTATCCCTTTAAGCTATTACATTGCCTTTGGCTGGTAATTTATACCATATTTTAATCTTCTATCCTCAGTGTTTTCTTATTTGGACAGAAGCTAGCTTCCATTCAATCTCAGCTTCTCATACTGCAACAAATCTGGCCAATTCGTTGGACTGGCAGCTTTAGTTTCTTATACTTTTTAAAATTCAAGGTCAGTGGTCAGGGCTGTGGCACAGTGGTAGTTGGCGCGGGTTTGAATCAGACCTGCACAATGTACCAATCCCATACACCCCATACACTCCATTTCCTCTCTCTCTCTCTCTCTCTCTCTCTCTCTCTCTCTCTCTCTCTCTCTCTCTCTCTCTCTCTCTCTCACCACTTCCATGTTTCCTCTTCACTTTACAGTTTAATAAAGTTCTAAAAGCCTTTGAAAGCAAATTCAAGGTCAATTGAACAAGAACTGATGCAAATCATGCAAACATTTAATACATGCAAACAAAAGCCGACAGTTCAGTTCCATCAAACAATGTCAACCAATCAAGTTTCCTGGCCAGTCTAATCAAAATCCATCTCTGAGACAGACTTGTCTCAGTTTCAGCATCCGTGTGTTTGTGACGTCTGTTTCAAAAGCATACAAAGCTCTTTCCAGACATAGTTACTCTTGCAGATGGGCTTACATATGAACACGAATCTCTCCCCAAACCCCTGCTAGGAAAGGCTTCAATGTCAAACCTTATCCGAGACCTGTCCCGCTGATGTGCTCTGACTCATCATGCAGAGTGCTTTCAGATACTGACTGCTCTGTTGGGTTTGAGTCCTGTCTCCTCCCATGATTTCAGTGCCACCTGTGCTATTGTAGAAGACCACAGCATCTTGTAAGGCTCAGACTCAGTTCGATTTCTGCGGCCTATTGTGAATCCATTAAATAAGTAACATCTTTGCTGGTGGCACATTGATTATTTTAGACATTGTTCTCATTATTGCCGTGCTCCATTTACCAGCACTTACGAGCTGATTGGCTTTTTGTAAGATGGCATGAAATCTTTTTACCTTTGCAGCTGCAGTTTAATGCAGCTGAACTCCTTCAAATGCACAGACAAATCCACATTTGTTTTTTGTTTTCTGTGTAGTACATTCATTTGTCTTTTGTTTTGTTCACACCTCTGTTCCAAGCAGAACCTGTCTTAAAATCAATCATTTTATTGTGCAGCAGTTTTTCTAGCTAGAGCATATCTGCAGAAAAGCCACTAAAATAAATTGGCTGTGCTTACAGAATAATAATTTATTTAATTTTTTTTTTCTAAATCTCCCAGCAATGCCTGCAATCATACCATTTCTTTTACATCATTTTTTATTATTCCTCACCAGAATTAAGAAGTGTGTGGCCTATTGCAAGATCGAAAAGACACAATACAAACCCATTATGTTGCTGAGTTTTCATAGAGTGAATTAGGGTAATTTGGGACATTTTCGAAAGTTCAAAAAAATTAAAGATTACCCCATATGATTTTCTTCCATGGAACACAAAAGGATATGTTTGGCTTTAGTGATTCTCATGAAAATTCTCTAGAAAATATGCTAGTTCCAATTTTTCCAAAATCAAAAGAACCAATTAGGAAATTATATCTTGCATATAGAAAATGGAGCCTATTTTTAGGGCCAGTAAGAAGCTTTACATTGTGACATTTGCATGACAGTTTTGCAAACTTTTTCTCATTACCGCAATGTCTATATGAAATTCTCATTATGGCAATGTGAAAAATCTTTTAATCGTCAATTATTTAAATGGTAAAGTATTTATACATCAAAATAGTACTCTATTGGTACTGCCTTTACGTTTTTGTGTATTTCAAATAGAGCTGTCAAAATTAGCACATGCAATTAATTTAAAAGGTTTAACACATTAATATTGCTTAATTACGATTTGAACGTTTACTGTTATTACAGCACAAACCAGCATAAACACTGGTTAGAATGACGGAACCGTTTCGATGTATCCACCCGGACTCTTTACATTGACACACACTACAAACACACACAACAGCCATGGAAGTGATCAAATCATGGAGAAAGGAGCTCTTTAAGCTTGTGATGGAAATCAAGTATTTTTCAGCCTACTGTAAGTAAGGCACATTTTAATGCTTAAATTAAAGCCTATATAGTTAAAAGAGGCGCTGATGCCTTGACGTGAATCATGAGGCTTCACGATTGCTGTAACAAAACTAAATATATCTAAATATGTTTTGGAGTTTTAGTAGAGGGAATTAACATTGTTTGAAAGTGCAAAAAAAATCCAGATTACCCTAATTCACCCTAACAGTAGTTGATTCATTTTGGACAGTTGAACATTTCAGTTTCCCCAGATGGCTCTAGACCAGTATAGGGGGGCACTTCATTAGGGGAAAACGGGACAGTTGTGAACAAAGACATAGAGTTTAAGTTCTGTCCTCTCATTAATCAAGAGAAGACCATCACTAGATTAAAGTAATCCTCTTTCTTTCTAAAGACCGTGTCTCTATTAGCCTCCACAGTGGTCGGCCACACGCGCCATATTAGACCACATCACTAATGGATTATTGTTGTCGGTATCTGCATACAAAAAGACCAGCTCTGGGGGGGCCTGGTGCTCTCCTCCTAGATGTGCCATCAATACACAGGGGCCTCCCCTCCCTCATCCCCTTAACTCCCCTACTTTTGTTCTCCACTCAGACGTTTTATGGGCCAGCGTTCTGTCCAGCGGCGCAAGGCTGGTAACGGTTTATACATGCAATACACCCAAGCACTGAATAATGATGAGTTTAAAGTAAGGTGAACGTGTTAGACAGTCTGCCTCCCACAGAGCAACCCCTTTTCCCTCCAAAAACTTGAAGTGATTCAGAAGCTTCTGTTGTTCTGGAAATGCTTCATAATGGAATGCAATGGGGACAGAAGGGAACGTTACGCAAATGGTTTGGAGGTGACCTCTTATTGGGCTTCAAAGATGCTAAAATATGATGCTTGTCTGATTTAGTTCAGTTAATTCAGAGAGATTATTCGACCTGCAGGTTAAGCAGAAATAATAATGTATTGTCATAAAGCTTAAATTTTTAAGGATGAGTTTGAACAGCCTTACACATCTTTATTGTGCCAGTGCAAAATTAGAACGCCTTGAAATTTAGATTCCATCACAACAGTATAGTAATGTAAGTGCAACTTACCCACATTGTGAAAGTGACTGATAGGCTAAATTAATCCTTAAAACTGAAGCAAGTCATGGTAGGTAGTTAACATGGGTTTGTCGAAGTGTTTATAATGTTGGCTTTTACCTGAAGTACCTGTGGTGAGTTTATTTTGTGTAAATGTGGTATGTACACTGATGAGCCAAAACATGACCACTCACTGGTGACGCGCATAACATTGATCATCTTCCAACAAGGCCACATGTCAAGGTCTGTGTAGATTAGATGGTAAGCGAACAATCAGTTCTAGTAGTCAATGTTTTGAATGCAGGAGAAATGGGCAGGAGTAAAAACCTGAGCGACTTTGACAAGAGCCAAATTGTTATGGTCAGATGACTGGGTCAGATTATCTCTGAAACGGCAAGGCTTATGGGGTGCTCCAAGTCAGCAGTGGTGTGTAACTTCCGACAGTGGTCCGAGGAAGGACAAACCACAAACAGAGCGACACGTGACACCTACTTAGACATCGTTGCAGACCAGGCAATGGTATTTCCTGATGGCAGTGGCCTCTTTCAACAGGATAATGTGCCTTGCCACACTGCACACATTGTTCAGAATCCAGTGTGCCTCCACCTTGAAACTTACAGGACTAGAAGGAATCTGCTCCTAATGTCTTGGTTCCAGATACCACAGGACACATTCAGGAGTTTTGTAGAGTCCATGCCTCGGTGGGCCTGTGCTGTTTTGCCAGCACGTGGAGGGACCAACAACCTGTCATAATGTTTTGGCTCATCAGTGTATGTTCTGAATGTCAGGCCATCCCACTCTGGGAAGGGTGTAAAGATTAACCTCCAATTTAGAACCAGACCAGAGAGCCTGAGATTAACTGGAGGACAGATCATAATATCTTGTGAATAGAGGCTTCCTGTGGAACTTCCTGTAGAGGTTCTGAAGGATTTACACGCAGAAATTGAATCAACATTTTATCAGCGACATTTTGCATCATTCATTTCACATTTGTTAAAAATAGGCCTTAAACGTCTGAGAGAATTTTAGGAAGAAAGGAGTGTAAATCTTCATTGGGCATGCAAGCACACATTTGTTTTTAAATTACTGTTTCACTCCCTGTTGACCGTCTCTTCATTAGTCCTCTATTTTGTATAAAACACTAGCTTGGTAGAATGGGCTGCCCCAGGCAGCCACTGGTGGGTCAGTGATTAACAGTGAAAGGGGTGTAGGTTAGAGTTGATGCTCTGGCTCTGTGCCTCTGGATGCCACTATTGGTCTATTGGTAACCCCCCCTCCTCTTCTCTTCTGGATAATGACACCCACCCCTAGCTCTGCACATGCTGCCTTATCCATGAAGAATAATCATTTAGAACTCCAATTTGTTGCCTTGACACAGCAAGGGCTAAAAGGTTTTGGGGAAGACCAGACAGGCCTGTTTATGAGCAGTTAATTGCCTTGAAATTATGCACCTTGGCAGCACATCTCGTACATCTCTCTGTCTCTCGTTCTTTGCGTTCCTCATATTGGATGCATATAATTTCATTCATCAGGCTGGAAAGGGGAGATGGGTAATGCTTTGGGGTCATAAAAGAATGTGTGGTGAGCAGGGAGGAGCCGAGTGGTGTCTGGGCAGAGCAAGGCCAGGAAGATAAGTGGCGAATGACTTCCACCTGCGCGCCACACCAGCTTTGCGTTCCAGCAAGGGGAGGCAGGGGTATTTAAGGAGAAGAGACAGCGGCAGACGAGAGAGAGGTGTACAAAACTTGTCTGCAATGTTTGACTGTCTTTTTGAATTGATGCAGCTGGCTGAAAAGCAGTGTGTGTTTTTGTTTCTTTATACACTGAAAAGTGTAATTAAATGTCTATGTGTTTGTCAAACCAATTCCAGCTTCCTCCTTACACAATAAGTGTTACAGGATGAAGTTGGCTATCAATGTTATTTCTGGTAGCATGGCCTGCCACTGCAACCAGAGATTTAAGAGTGCTGTAAAGCTGACTTGTGTCCTAGTACACGCAAGTGGTACAAATTTGCAAAGTTTAGTTAATCAATTTTACTATTTAATTTTTTTCAATATTACCATTTTTATTTTATTGTGCTTTATTTTGCATAAACATATGGTTTTGTTTGGTTTTTATAGCAGATACCATTTTAGTTAATGTTCCGACTGTCAAAAGCTATCAATCTATTAATCTGTTAGGGTTGATCTGCAAATCTGCATAAAATTGTTAATTTAGCTTTTAGCCTTTTTACTTGTTTTTTTTTGTCCGGTTTTCACATTTGGCCCTCTAGCAGAGACAGTGCCTGAATACTAACATCATCCTGGTGGTTTTGAGCATTTCTCTCACATGGAGGAAATTGTTTTTCATGCATAGTCACCACATCACCGCATCCAGATGCTTTTCATCAATCAGCTGTGAAAGGAAAGAGAGAGATCCCAGCTGTTGTGTTCTAACAGGACTCAGGTGATGGCTAAACAGCAGCGACAGCATCTAAATGAACGTTGAGACGAAGACAAACACGCACATGCTAAAGCCACAAAAGCTGAGAGACTGAAAAAAAAGTGAGTCGAGGAGTAGAAGCTTTAACGTTGATTTCCCACTGTCCCCAAAGCAATATCTGTCTGCTTTGAGCTTGCACCGGGCTCATTATGTCTAGAGAGGCCTCTTTGATCCTATCGGGGTTTGGGATGATGAAACGTCAGGCACCAGATCGGTGTGTGTGTGTGTGTGTGTGTGTGTGTGTGTGTGTGTGTGTGTGTGTGCATGTGCGTACAAACTATAGTGTGTGCGCATATGTGTATTTGTGTGTGTTGCAAGGGATGTCAGCTGGTGGGGGTAGGGGAGAGGGGCAGATGTCCAAGCTGCACGTGCCTCAAGCGTCAGATAAATCCCCCAGCTCCCCTGTTACCTCTCTGCTCCTGTCTCACCTCCCCCCCAGACTCCAGTTAGGAACTGGTCCAGCCTGTGGGCCCATCGACTGCAACAGATGTGTTCGGCACCGGGCCATACTAATGCTATTGTGACTAGGAATATTATATATATATATATATATATATATATATATATATAAATATAATGTACAAAAATTCTTTATAATGATATAGTCAACTAGTTGCTCATAAGGAATTCCTTATAAAATAGCGAATTAGCAATTTTAAGCATCCACCACACTCCGATCATATGCATTTCATATGGGTCGCTCGCAGAGGGGGTGTTTTTATGACAAGAAAACAGAGTGCAACAGAATGGAAAGAGTTTTTTTTGTTTGTTTCATTACATTACGTTATGTCTTGTTTTGATTAGTGTTTCGTTACGTTTCTTTACATTTTGTTCCGTTACGTTTGTTATGTTTTGTTCACACCGCCTCTTAAAAATACAATACTCATAAAAAAGAGAACTCACACAAAATACATTTAATGTTTTATTTTGTTACGTTTCGTTTTCTGCTGTTCATTTGACATCATGATATGGTCTTAAAAACACAATACTCATGAAAAAACTCACACAAAAGACATATTAATAATGTTTTCAATATTTGAAAAAATCTAAAAGAAAATTGGAAAAAGAATCTAGATAAACTAGTTCACTTCGCTAATCAACTAGTTGGTTAATGGACAACTAGTCAACTATTCTGACCCATTCCTTTATGTGACTGCAGAAGCCAGTTATGACCTTATGAAGACCTATGTAATTCAACCATCTCCAAGCTGCCATGGAATCTTATAGCCAGAAGATATGAAACCTGATCTAGATCCTTCTTATCCTCAGAAGTGTCATTGATGGCTCAGAAGATCAGACTTTAAATTCCACAAAATGTCACGAGTTCTTCAGGGTCTTCTGCTTTTATTTTATAATTTCCTTGCAGGTATATTGTATCTGACCATAACTGACTGCAGGGCAGTGGCATGGCCCCATCTATCTAGAGATTTTGTAGAAGATATTGAGATGTCTTTTCATGTGGGCTATGGACAGGTGTATTGAAGAGAAGCACTCTTTCAAAGCTGCTGTAATTGTGTTGACTCCACAAGGAAACTCTTAGAGGTGGCAACAGACCACTAACAGAACAGATGGAAATCACTCACACACACTGACAGCTCAAAAGAGAATCTTCAATGTCTTGCTATAACATTTGGAGCTTATACCTGGCTGCCCAGGAAAGCATCCTTTACTCAGAACACTTGCTTCGTGAACACTTCGGCAGAACATTTTGTTAAAAAGAGTAAATTTTTGTATGCTTATTTTAAAGCTGAATTGTATAATTTCTGCACCAGTAGTAGATTAAAATATTTTTGCCACTAGCAAAAGGTGCATAATATCTGTGAAGATTGCTGCATACTGTACCCAAATATGATTTCTTTTTTTGCACCTTTATTTTTTTGTGACACTTTCCCCATACCAGACAGCCATTCCATATGGGTTGTTAAAGTATCCCTGAGGGCTTTTTTAAGTGCTTGTGGGTGTCTTGTCTGAGTGGAGTGTTTTTCCCTTTCTCTGCCTCAGGTCTGCCCTGGTCTAAGGTGGTCAGGGATGGTCTATTGAGGATAAGTGTACGTCTAGGGGGTTGAGGACAAATCTGGTCATTTAAAGTTGATGAGATGGTTTAGAGGCCAACATACAGGCCTAAAGCTCTCCATATGTTCACACACAGAGATAATGTTTAGCGTTATACATATTCAGAGAAATCAATAACCTTCCGGTCAACTAACACCTGATCACCTGATTATGTTTGCTAAAGCCACATTACTCAAATTTGAATAAAATAAAGCAATATAAAATTTTACATTTACATTTATGCATTTGGCAGACACTTTTATCCAAAGCAACTTACAGAGCCCTTATTACAGGGACAATCCCCCCGGAGCAACCTGGAGTTAAGTGTCTTGCTCAAGGACACAATGGTGATGCTGTGGGGATCGAACCAGCGACCTTCTGATTACCAGTTATGTGCTTTAGACCACTACACACATGGGTGTCTGTGTGTCCTTGAAAAAAATAACGATTCTGTCATCATTAACTTACCCTTACATCGTTCCAAACTCGTATGACTTGCAACACAACAGGAGGTGTTTTGCAGAATGACAGCCTCAGGCTCCATTCACTTTCATTGTATGGAAAAAAACAATTCAATGCAAGTGAATGCTGACTAAGACTAACATTCTGCCTAACATCATCTTTTGTGTTCCACGGAAGGAACATGAGGGTGAGTAAATGATGACAGAATTCAAATCTTTAGGTAAACAAGCCCTTTAAATCAAATTCATGAATTAAATCAAATTCATTCAATGTTGTGTTGAGGCACAAGGATTAGAGCTTGTAAAACTGATATTGACATAGTTCACGATTTCCTGACCCAAATTTAATAAGATTAATACCTCACGACGAACATGGGCTGAGATTACAGCCAGTGTCTGCTCTGATTAAGCTTTTTTCGCACGTGTGTGTTTGTCTATGTGGATGTTGTGCGTGTGTGACAGATCGTTTCATGCGGACAGGACAGATTGACAGATGACCAATTCAAATGCCAAAAGCGGCCCTTGGAACGTAAACCTTTCATCATTGAGAGAGAGCTATTTGTCATGCCCGCTCATACATTTGAATATTAGATTTTATTCATGAGGGTTCGTAAAACATCCAAGCTTTCAGGCAACAAAATAACGGCCTCTTGAGTGCTTGATCACGCTTGACAACAAACCTTTTATTAGACATGAATTGACTGCTCAGTGGATGCATCTGTGCGTTTAGTCTAAAACACAAGTAAAATGCTGCTCTTTAGAAGCTTTGGAAAGGTGAACTTAAAAGATTCTAGTACCTTAAAGTAATATTTCACACAGAAATGAAAAGTTTGTCATCATTTACTCACCCTCAGGTCTCTCAGGTCTTTCAAAACCTGTATGAAAGGAACACAAAAGGAGAAATTTATAACAGAATGTCTGACCTGCTCATTTCCGTACAATGAAAGTGAATGATGACTGCTGTCAGGCAAGATTTTCAGTGAATACTGACTTCAATTTCAGTCTGTTCCTTTCACGAAACTATCTTTGGCTTCAGAAGAGCATTAGTCATTTTGACCTTATTGTACACTGTAAATACTAATGGTCATCTGAAATGATAAAAAATTGTTTACTCAACTTAATCTTAAATTCTTACTAGTTTAATTTATTTACCTTTACTCTCTAGATCCTAAAGTTGTCATTAATAAAAAACATTTAAACAATTAAACATGACTTTAAGTGCCACATTTTGGAATCATAACTCAATACATAAGTTCTTTAAACTGTAGCTTTGAGTACTACAAACTAAAAATAACCAAGTACAAAATTGCAGCTGTGTGGAATACCCATAAACCCTTTCGCTTGAATAAATTTTTTGGCCAAAAAAGGGAACTTCAGTAGTAAAATAATAGTTTTTACAAGATGTAATATAAGTCTCTGGTGTCCCCAGAATATGTCTGTGAAGTTTCAGCTCAAAATACCCCACGGATCATTTATTATACCATGTTGTAAATGCCTCTTTTTGGGTGGAATCAAAAACACACTGTTTTCGTGTGTGTCTCTTTAAATGCAAATGAGCTGCTGCTCCCCACACCCGACATAGCTCTGGTCTCTGTGAATACAATCAGAGACAATGATAACTTTAGCTGCATTAGCCATGGAATCAGCTAACAAATAACACATTCGGAAAGGCGATTTGCAAACATTCACAAAATATAAAGTGCAATACTTACATCTTCAGGATATAAAGCTGGAACATGAACATTTGGAACTAATCCATGCTTGAGAATAAAAAAATGTAAAATTCTGCTTTATATTTACACTCATTCACAAAGCAGTCCGGTGTAAAATTATTTGCACAAACATACACAATTTTGTGTATGTTTTGGGGCACATTTCCTTCAAAAACAAAACTTGTCCACTGCAACTTCAGTGGCTCTGATGCCGGGAGTACATGACAACTCTTATGTTCACTTTTACAGCCAACAACAGAACACTTAAGACGCTTATGAAGCTGAGACATTATTTTCCTCACTGTATCTGCTCCAACGCGGAAAAATGTCTGTGTGTAGATCACTCAGGGGAGGATCTATGATAATAGGGTGGAGTCAGTCACAAGTCGTCTGCCAGGCCTGCTCTAGCGCGATGTCACTTTAGAGCAGAAACAAAAACCGTTCATTTTACACTGTTTTTGATTAATAGAAATATAAGAAAGAGGAGTTAGTGAACTTTTAACATTGTATGGTGGTTGTGCACACACACCGCTGACTCACATTTATGAACAAACACCATATAAAAGTGAATTTTGCATAATAGATCCCCTTTAATTCTTATGACTATTGTTGTTGTTTTGTTGTTGCTGGTTGATAATTGAGATTTTTGTGAATTCACCATGAGGGTGATTAGTGTTTCCTCTGGTGAACTTGGAGCCTTTTAAGTTTTAGCCATTCTTCTTTAATCAATTGTACCTCACAAAAGAGCAGATTTATGAAATTTGGTTAAGCTTATTTGTAACTAGTAAAATTTACTTAAAAAATTACATTCGGTTTACTTGAACTAATTAAGTATGTTTTCTTAGAAAAACATGCAAACCGATTGCCTTGAAAAATCTAAGTATGTCAACTAATTAGATTTTACATTGTAGTTTGACAGCCTCTTGTCCCCTTAGCTTTCATTGTATGGAAGAGAGGTGCTTAGACATTATACCAAACTTCTCCTTTGGTGTTCTAGAGAAGAAAAAAGTTATTTGGGTTTGGTGTGACATTTTGGGGATTTTTGCACAAACTTTTCTTTCATCAAATGACTATTCGAACAACTTGTGGTCATGTTTAGAGCTATTGAGCTGTACAAATACTTATAAAGCACATCCTCTACAAAGTAAACTGCCTGTATTGCTAAAAAAATAATCTCAAACATACCTTGGAAAGACCTGCTTCCACTGGTACACATCTATGAATTGATTTTATGAAGCTTTTAGCTGACCACTTGGTGACTCAAACAAACAGACTCATTACTTTATAGACAGCTGCATTGGGTGCAAGTGAAAGCCCCCAGCAGAGCTATATGTGTGTTTTTAAGGGATTCCTTACAATGTCAAAGATCCGACTTTAAAATTAATGAAGGACTGGGGATGAGGAATTGATTTTGGAGAGGGGAAAGGTTGTGAGTCGGGGGATTCATTAGCCATGCCCCACAGAATGCAGCTCTAGTGGCAGGAGAAGAAGGTAATTGAAGTGGACTGTAGAGCTTACGGGTAGGATTACACAGACTTTGTTTTCAGAGGGAGATAGAAAGATGGAGAGCAGGAGATGGAGAGGGGGCTTTCCCCCCAGGGCCAACAAGGAGGTCGAAGGTCGTAGTCTTAATCCCTCATCCCTAGGGTTTAAGGGTAATTGGCAGAGTCTAATCAGGCTCAGTTGAGCCTCTCTTGTTCTAAGGAAAGAGTCTAGAACTAGTTAGGAATTATATCCTTTCACACCTGTTCGAGTCATTTGTACCTTGTCTTACAGAACATGGGTTAAGTTTGTTCAAACCTCTAACCCTAAAATTAAGCAATAAAAATAGTGATGTTTGCCTTAGTAAGCACTAATTATAAAGCTTGTCCTTTATTGGAAGTACAAATTTGTAAAATAACACAAATATATGTTAGTTGGATAGCAAAAGATTGGAGTTGCTGGTTGCATAAACATAGCCATTAACTTAAGACTGCGTTTAACAATTAGTTTGACTAGCTAAAGACATCATAGAATGCCTGTTGCATAAAACAAGCTCCAAGTTATCTTTAGTAAGACAGTCTAATTTGCATTGCATTGTGGGAAATGTAAGACACTGAACAGCTTTAATAAAATGGCAGACAGTGGATGCTCAATACAGTTTGAAATCGCTGAAAATATTTGCTTATTAGAGGACTACAGTGCTTCAAAATGTTCGTATTCAAATGAAGAAATTTAGTGATTTTAACCCAAATCATAAAAAAACATGACATTTTGTTACCATAGTTAAAGTCAAAGTCTTCTAAAAAGTCTAAACTCAAGCCCCTTTCAGCTGTCAACTGAAGCCCCCACTGGCTCAGCTGACAGCTATTTTTCATGGCAACATGGAATGTTAACAGAAGTTAGCCTAGGGGTGTGCTGTCTTACATTTTGGTCTTAAATTAGACTGATCTACGTTTTTATGCAACTGACTGGAAAAATTAAGACCAACCTTTTAGACGACTATCTAGTAAGTCTAGGCTAAAACAGTTTTTTGCAACCGGCACTGGTGTTGGCTTGATGGGCAACATTTAGATTTTCTTTAGCCCACAGGACTTTCTCTCTCCATTCATATACAGTGAGGAAAATAAGTATTTGAACACCCTGCTATTTTGCAAGTTCTCCCACTTAGAAATCATGGAGGGGTCTGAAATTGTCATCGTAGGTGCATGTCCACTGTGAGAGACATAATCTAAAAAAAAAAATCCAGAAAACACAATGTATGATTTTTTAACTATTTATTTGTATGATACAGCTGCAAATAAGTATTTGAACACCTGAGAAAATCAATGTTAATATTTGGTACAGTAGCCTTTGTTTGCAATTACAGAGGTCAAACGTTTCCTGTAGTTTTTCACCAGGTTTGCACACACTGCAGGAGGGATTTTGGCCCACTCCTCCACACAGATCTTCTCTAGATCAGTCAGGTTTCTGGGCTGTCGCTGAGAAACACGGAGTTTGAGCTCCCTCCAAAGATTCTCTATTGGGTTTAGGTCTGGAGACTGGCTAGGCCACGCCAGAACCTTGATATGCTTCTTACAGAGCCACTCCTTGGTTATCCTGGCTGTGTGCTTCGGGTCATTGTCATGTTGGAAGACCCAGCCTCGACCCATCTTCAATGCTCTAACTGAGGGAAGGAGGTTGTTCCCCAAAATCTCGCAATACATGGCCCCGGTCATCCTCTCCGTGCAGTCGCCCTGTCCCATGTGCAGAAAAACACCCCCAAAGCATGATGCTACCACCCCCATGCTTCACAGTAGGGATGGTGTTCTTGGGATGGTACTCATCATTCTTCTTCCTCCAAACACGGTTAGTGGAATTATGACCAAAAAGTTCTATTTTGGTCTCATCTGACCACATGACTTTCTCCCATGACTCCTCTGGATCATCCAAATGGTCATTGGCAAACTTAAGACGGGCCTTGACATGTGCTGGTTTAAGCAGGGGAACCTTCCGTGCCATGCATGATTTCAAACCATGACGTCTTAGTGTATTACCAACAGTAACCTTGGAAACGGTGGTCCCAGCTCTTTTCAGGTCATTGACCAGCTCCTCCCGTGTAGTTCTGGGCTGATTTCTCACCTTTCTTAGGATCATTGAGACCCTACGAGGTGAGATCTTGCATGGAGCCCCAGTCCGAGGGAGATTGACTGTCATGTTTAGCTTCTTCCATTTTCTAATGATTGCTCCAACAGTGGACATTTTTTCACCAAGCTGCTTGGCAATTTCCCCGTAGCCCTTTCCAGCCTTGTGGAGGTGTACAATTTTGTCTCTAGTGTCTTTGGACAGCTCTTTGGTCTTGGCCATGTTAGTAGTTGTATTCTTACTGATTGTATGGGGTGGACAGGTGTCTTTATGCAGCTAACAACCTCAAACAGGTGCATCTAATTTAGGATAATAAATGGAGTGGAGGTGGACATTTTAAAGGCAGACTAACAGGTCTTTGAGGGTCAGAATTCTAGCTGATAGACAGGTGTTCAAATACTTATTTGCAGCTGTATCATACAAATAAATAGTTAAAAAATCATACATTGTGATTTCTGGATTTTTTTTTTTTAGATTATGTCTCTCACAGTGGACATGCACCTACGATGACAATTTCAAACCCCTCCATGATTTCTAAGTGGGAGAACTTGCAAAATAGCAGGGTGTTCAAATACTTATTTTCCTCACTGTATGCATGTGTGTGAGTGTAGAAATTAATTAGTTGAAAGCTTACATACAGTGTGTTTGAAGCCTGGTTTACAGGGTTAATTAAAGCTCCAGGTAGTGCCAGGGATTCAAGCTGGCCTAAATGGACTTGATAAATCTTGACTGACACCAAGACCCCTGCCGGCTAAAACCTTGTCAAGCTACTTATACGACTTGTTTTTAAACATTAGTGTTGTTGTTGTTGTGCCATTTAATAAAGCAATAAGCTATGAGAGACTGCGTTTCAGCTATTTTACTATGTTGGTTAAGGTTTTTTTTTTAGATGAGATGCAAAGCAAAATATGAAAGACATTAATTTCTAATTAAAAAGTTTTTTTAAATAATTATAATCATAATTATTAAAATAACAATAATAAAAAAAAAATCTGCCAAATATTATTGTTTATTAGCCTAAATAACTTGTTTACAATTGCCAGGCAATGTAACAAATTAGCACATTAATATAGAATTAACGGTCCCACTTTATATATTTTTTGTCTTTTTTTTTTTTCTCTTGATTTTCTCCCCTTTTTCTCCCCAACTTGGAATGCCCAAATCCCAATGCACTCTATGCAATCCCAATGCAATCCAATTGCCTCCACATCTGAGACATCTTATCACGTGACTTGTTGAGTGCATTACCGTGTAGACATAGTGTGTGTGGAGGCTTCACGGTGTCCACCGCGGCATCCGTGCACAACTCACCACGTGCCCCACTGAGAGCAAACCACAATATAGTGAACACAAGGAGGATATCTCATGTGACTTTACACCCCCTAGCTAATTTGGTTGCTTGAGACCTGGCTAGAGTCACTTAGCATGTTCTGGGATTCGATCTTGCGAACACCAGGGGTGGTATATATTTGGTGTCTTTAACTATTATGTTTTAACATTAAAATACAATACAATGTACTTGTTGTGTAACTACAAATTATTCTCTGGCAAAATTCTCACAAGATTCACATTTGCTGCTACTGAGGTTGAAGGTTTAGGGGTAGGGTTTAGGGTTCGGGGTTATGTTTTATAGTTTAGGATAATGGTTTGAGTAGGGTTGGGTTCAGTATTAGGGGTAAGGTTAATAGTGTAACTACAGATGTAATTAAATGCTGGTACATTAAATAATACGTAGATTGTATCAAATGCTTAAGTACAAAGTAGTTAAAGACACCTAATATAAAGTGGGTCCAAACCTGGTTACACTTTATTTTACAGTGTCCTTGTTACAGTGTAATTTCACAAGTAAATACTGAGTAATATTAATTAACAACATGTAATTACTATAAGTTTAGGGTTAGGGGTTGGTTTTGGGTTAGTTGCTTGTAATTATGTGTAATTTACTGTTATACCTATAGTCAGTACATGTAATATGTATAACAAGAAAATAAAGTGTTACCAACAACCTTACTGTCAACTGTTACCCTACTAATTAACTATTAAAATTATAATACTTTAGAATCTAACATGAATAAGAGTAAAATCAATGGCTACTTCACATCAACTTTAAACATGGCTCATCCAAAAAAACAAAGACTGAACATGGATTGTGAGCAAAACAACAACTAGCTTTAACTCAAAATGGGTTCGGCAAGACTAGATTAAATTTGTTGTGAGACATCGGTGGACATTCCAATTAAAGTCATGTTTGTCAAGTTCAGTACGTCATCATTCACCCTGACATCGTCATGAAGTGTAATGTATATTCAAGCCAGATGCCACACCATCGCATACATTTGAAGAGACGGAAATTAAAACAGAGACAGCTGACAAACATCCATTAGAGGTGAAAAGAGGGCCACCCTGAGAGCTAACACTAATATCTGCCTGTTTTCTTGTCCTGCTTTGGATTAATCAACAACACATAGCCTATATTCACTCACTCACACGCTCAGAGCTTCATCCATCACACTGAACTCTCACGGCCTGCCGTGATAACATTGTACTGACATTAACTCAGTAATTTAGACGTAATGACTGTACATTATCCATTCTAAAAGGAAAGCACACACACTGATTCCCTTACGCCACGTAAACACATTCTGTGCACAAATTAATTCTCACCCTTAATTAATGGTCAGAAGTTAATTTTATTCCATCTGGAGTCAGGCATGTTTTTTTTTTTGTCCAGCTGTAGCTTTTCAACCTGTTTCAGCTATAATAAATCTTGGATAATATTGATCCATAGCACCTCTCAAGATTTGTGACTCTAATCTCGAGCACCCGCCTCAGAAGCACTATGTCCGTTCCCTGGTTGTTCCTCTGCTCAAGAGGTTTTAGGGACCTTGAGATAGCATCAAACTCTCACTGAGATGCCCGCTCATGGGGCTGAAGGACAGGCAGTGTCTGTAAGACGCAAACCTTGACATCCCTGCATTCAATCTATTATGTGAGATTAATGACGGATTTGCAGATGTGACTAATGTCTTTGTGTTAAGAGTAGTATTCAGAAAACTCATACAGCGTTTATTGTTAAATGCTAATGTGTTTAGGTGGTAACATGAAGGACAGAAAAAATGGGATATATGTAAGTGCTTTTCATTTAACACATTACTATAAACCAGGCAACTACACAATTCTGCCTGAATAGATTCTAGAACTTTGGATCAAAGGGTTATTTTCTGCTATTTGCAAAAATTATTTGTTATGTTGACACAAAAAGTTTTAATGAAGTGTTTTTACGAAGTGATTACCGTGAATTGTTTTTGCAAAAACAAAGAGCTTGCGGGTGAGTAGCTTTATGCTATTCAATTTGCAGAAATAATGGAGCTCTATTAAACCCAACATCATTTTCCAAAGTGTAGAGTTCATAGAGTTTGGAGAGGATCGTCAATACTACTAATTAGACTGTTTCAATATGCAGCATTTTCACTTTATGGTCTCTCGTTAATTAATGAATCGTTAGTCTTTGATGTGCAAATTATGGTTGTAAAGCTCAAACTTTCCAACTTCAAATATTTGCTGTAATATTTAAAAGTGTTTTGAAAGTTTTATGTAACTTTTCTGATTTATCCGTTTTAGTTAAAGCTGAAACAAAAGAATTTTCTTTCAACTTTAGGATTGTCCAGACCACTTTCCTAAAATTTCACTCCACTTTTCAGATTGATTGTTTTTGAGGTGATGTGTGAAGTGGTCAGGCTGAAAGAGAGAGAGACAGATGAATGCCTCCAGGATCTTATCAGGATTTGTCAGCTCTGTTTGATTACAGAATTTAAAGAGGTTCAGGTCAGTCAAGAGAAATAGAGTGAAATAGTGATGAGAGAATGAGATAGATAGAAACAGAGTGAAGTAGGCAAGAGTAAAATATAGTTTTTGGTCAAGTATAATGCACTCTCATGTTGATGATGCAATTGTACCATGGTTTAGATCTATATATTACAATTTGAAAAGAATCCTGCAGGTGCAGGAATCAAACCCAGGTTCGGACCAAGCAATCAAACTTAAGGGCCATTCACATCGAAAGCGTCATTACAGATAAAAAAATCAAGACACAGCACCACTAATAGAGCAGAATGCAGGTGTCTCGAGTTGGTGTTAAAAGCACAACACTACTGCGCAAGATGCTGAAAAACAGCGAGACGAAGCACAGTGGTCAAAGACGTCTGCCTAGCATATGTTTACATAGCAAAACTATTGAAAAATTGTGTTAGGTGTGAACAGCCCTTTAGAGTATAGAATAAATTAGCTGTTCAAATTGGGTCATAAAAAGACAGATAAGGAAAAAGAAAAGGCTAAAATACAAATATAATAATAAAAAATAATTAATATTGAAAAAAAAATTTTTTTTGAGAAAATAAAGTATATATATATATATATATATATATATATAAATACACATACATATACTGTATACACATACATACATATTCACAGGCATACACACACGTAGTGCAAATCTGTTATATACAGTGCAGGGGAATGTAATGGCAGAAGAAGTTGGATGTGTTGGATAAATATAAAAAGACTGCATTGTGAATCACACATGATTATTGCTCAATGGGGCAGTTTTAACTGTTCATGAGATGGATAGCCTGAGGGAAAAATCTGTTTCTGTGTCTGACGGTTCTGGTGCTCAAAGCTCTGACGCGTTGGCCAGAAGGCAACAGTTCAAAAATGTAGTGGGCAGGGTGAATGGGGTCCAGAGTGATTTTTCCAGCCTTTTTCCTCACTCTGGAAGTGTACAGTTCTTGAAGGTAGGGCAGGGGGCAACCAGTATTCCTCTCAGCATTCTGAACTATCCTTTGTAGTCTTCTGAGATCCGATTTGGGTGCTGCACCAAACCAAACAGTTATTGAAGTGCAGAAGACAGACTCAATGACTGCTGAGTAGAACTGTCAACTGGCGAATGAAGTACAATCTCTGCTGGGCCTTTTTCAATATGGGTCTCCCACTTCAGATCCTCTGAGATGGTAGTGCCCAGGAACCTGAATGACTTCACTGATGCCACAGTGCTGTTTAGAATGGTGAGGAGGGTCAGTGTTGGAGTGTTCCTCCTAAAGTCCATAATCATTTCCACTATTTTGAGCATGTTCAACTCAAGGTTATGACTGCACCAGACAGCCAGCCGTTCAGCCTTCCTTCTGTATGTAGAATCCTCATCATCTCTGATGAGGCCAATGACAGTGGTGTCATCTGCAAACTTCAGAAGCTTGACAGAGGTGTCCTTGGCGATGCAGTCATTGGTGTAGAGGGAGAATAGTGGGGAGAGCACACATCCCTGGGGGGCACCAGTGCTGATTGTACAGGTGCTGGAAGAGAATTTTCCCTGTCTCACTAGCTGTTGTCTGTCCATCAGAAAACTGGTAATCCACTGACAGATAGACATGGGAACAGAGAACTGGTTTAGTTTAGTCTGGAGAATAGCTGGGATTATGGTGTTGAAAGCCAACTGAATTCCTCAATTGTCCCTGGTCTGTCCAGATGTTGCAGGATGTGATGCGATCCCATATTGTCTGCATCCTCCACAGACCTGTTTGTTCAGTAAGCAAATTGAAGGGGATCTAGAAAGGGTCCAGTGATGTCCTTCAGGTGGGCCAACACCAGTCTCTCAAATGATTTCATGACCACAGATGTCAGGGTGAAATGTCTCTATCATTAAGTCGTGGGATTTTTGGTTTCTTTGGGACAGGAATTTATCAAGGTAACATATAATAAGATTCAGCAAACAGATATCCTGCAGGCAGTATTTAATATAATTTGTCAATGTTTGCGTTCAGTCTGTTCCATCTGGCCATGCAAGGAACTTTTAAATTCCCTCTCTCGGTTTGCTGACTACAACAGGTGTTCTATTTCAGTGGCTTTATTTTGTGTCTGAACTCGGGATATTGTGTTCTGAGTGAGAGAGCTAGTTTGGTTCACATTTGGAGCTGATCCAGCACAATATTGGAAACCTTCCACTTCGTACAGTCTATCTAAACACAAACCTTTCGCTCTGGGGCACAAACACGAATTGGAAACGTGCAGCTGAAGAATCATTTTGCGGAGCTGATAGAGCTCTGGTCAGATTAAAGTATTGGCAGGTGCCGGCACAGAGGAATCTGATAAATGGCAATAAAATGGAAATCTGGATTGAGAGGTGAACTGATACCATCAGCCCCAAAGGTGCAGGAAGGTCCATTGAAGGATATTTGTGATGGTTATTGTTTGCGCTGCTGAGAGGATTGGGTCTTTGTGCATTTGCACGTTTCCTGTGTGTTTTTGGATAGCAGTGCTGAGTGGCAGATTGCATGTGACCGGCAAAGCGACATGTTGGTAAAACTTTACGTTTGCAACATTTTGTGTCCAGATTAGTAACAGCGGCTTGATTATTTATTTATTTTTTTCTCAAACTGGGTGATTTTTGCCAGTGTATAACTGATTTAATTATTCATAGTCGTGTGTTAGAGGAAATGTTGCATTATTTATGAGGCCGACATGGACAGTGAGCAAATTAAGACTAGGGGGAGAGGTAGACCAAGAGAACATTGCAAATAAATTAAACCAGAACAATTATTACATAGCAATAGATTAATATCTTAAAATGCTGTTGTACAGCACAAAGAGTACAGCTGTTTGTAAAAATAATTAATACCACAGATTTTTCACAGTAGTCCCCAAACCCAGTGGCTGATGTTTTTTCATCTTTTGAAACCGTCTTTCTGTTTCTGCAGTTCTCAGGGATGATTTTCGACAGACACCCAGTGACGTGGTGGTTGCAGCAGGGGAGCCGGCAGTGATGGAGTGCATCCCTCCAAGAGGCCACCCAGAACCCACCATCTCCTGGAAGAGGAACAATGTGAAAGTAAATGATAAGGATGAGAGGATAACGGTGAGTCTAATCCCTTTTCTCTCACTTCCTCTTTCTAGTCACATAACATTCACTCAACACAGTTTAATTTCCTCTTCCTTTCCCCTTTCATTTTCCTTTTTCCCCCTTAACTTTTCCCTACCCATTTCTCTTTATTTTTTCCTCTTCGTCTTCCTTTCTCTCTTGCTTTTCCTCTTTCTCTTTCCCTTTCTCTCTTGCTTTTCCTCTAATTTCTTTTCTTTTTCTCTTCCACTACCTCTTACTTTTCATTTTGTTCCTCTTCTCTTTCTTTCTCCCAATTAATCTTTCCTTCTCTTTCCCCTCTTTCTTTCTCCTCCTTTTCCTTTTTCTCTTTTTTTCTCTTTTCACTTCCTCTTTCTCTTATTCCTTGTTTTTCTTATTCTTTGTTTTCCTCTTTCCATTTATATTTCTTTCTATTTTTCTCTTCCTCTTCCTTTTGCTCATCCTCTTTTTCCCTTTCTTTTTCTCTTCTTCTTTCTTTTTCTCTTCATTTCCTCTCCCTTTTTCACTTGCTATTTCTCTATTTCTCAATTTTAATTCACATTCCCAGTGTAACGGTCAGAAACGGGAGAGGATCTATGTGCAGCTTTTATTGAAGCCAAAACCAAGAAAACTAAGAATAACAAAATCCACAGGGAATGTAATGCAAAACAAAAAACATGAAATAACAGACAAATGGACAGGAGGGAAACAAGGGCTTAAATACACAAGGGAAAACTAGAAACACCTGGGGAAACAATCAGGGGAAAACCAATCAAAAAACAGAACTACAAAGGACTACAAAAAACAAACAGGAAACAGGAACTAAACAGGAAACTTCAACATAAAAGCACAAAAACAAAAGAGAACAGAGAACATGACAACTACAAAGGACTACAAAAACCAAACAGGAAACAGGAACTAAACAGGAAACTTCAACATAAAAGCACAAAAGCAAAAGACAGCAGAGAACATGACACCCAGATTCAATTTAGATTTCATTAGATCCCTAAAAATTGTAGATATTTCCACATATGCATTTCTTTATTAGCATGGTTGAATTCAATAAAATGTTGTCAAGGCATTCTGACAAAACAGAAATTATATGAGCAGAAATTTGAAAAAGTTACTGTTTATTAGTTATATTATAACACATGAGAATAAACAACTAAAAATGTAATGTCTTTTTATGTCTATTTATCTCTATTATTTCATCCACAACACTAAAAGCTGTCTCTTTGTTTCCCTCTCTCTTATTGTCACTACTTATGTGTTTTACCCTCTTATGACTCTTTTATTAGCCACTCAACTAAATAGGATATTACAACATCCTATTCCAAATGTATCAGTTTGGCCATTCTTTCTATGTCATGTGTTTTATAAACAACCAAGCTCGCTTTGCTTTTATATTTACAGTTTTTAGCACCTCTAGCAGTTTTCTAGAAACCATGTTCATAAAACATCACAGGATGCTTGGTTTCCTACAGAGGATAAGCTGTGTTCTGAAGCTTTTTGGTTTTTAGTGTCTCTTTCCTTGGATGTTTTATAAATATGTGCTTTTGACTGACGGTATTTAAAGAGAAGTTTATTAAAATATTTAAAGTATTAAATTTTTTACTCACACTCATGTTGTTCCAAACCTGTATGTCCCTTTAACTTTGCTTTTCTTTACAGATCCGGGGAGGGAAGCTGATGATCTCTAACACACGGAAGAGTGACGCAGGAATGTATGTGTGTGTCGGCACTAATATGGTTGGAGAGAAGGACAGTGACCCAGCTGAGCTTGTAGTGTTTGGTAGGTTTTCTCTCTCTATCGTTGTACTTTTTCTCTTTCATTGTGTCTCTAACACACACATCTGTCTGTGTTGCTCTATTGCCCACAGAGCGGCCCATGTTTGTACGCAGGCCTGTGAATCAGGTGGTCCTTGCTGATGACAATGTGGATTTCCAGTGTGAAGTTCAGGGAGATCCTACTCCGACAATACGCTGGAAGAAAGAGGAAGGAGAGCTGCCTCGGGGAAGGTGAGACATGTGATGTGATTGACAAAAATGTGATTGTTTACCTAAACAATGGCCCACGAGACTCTATCCATTACAGGGATTTTTCCAAGAATAAGGGATGTTGATGCACTGCATTGAGTGGATTATTGCTTTTTTAAAACACAATAAAAAGCATTACACACCAAACCCACTGCTGTGAAACTTCGCTGATACAGATGGCTTAGAACAGTGGGACCCAGTTTATAAGCAAAGAACTGTAGAGTATTTCTTTATACAGTATGTATGTGTTTTCTCATAGGTTTGAGATCCGTGCAGACAACAGTCTGCATCTGAATCAGGTGAAAGCTGAAGATGAAGGCTCGTACACCTGTTTATCTGAGAACAGCGTGGGCAAAGCAGAAGCATCCGGAACACTTCATGTTCACGGTGAGTTGCAACAACTGTGCAGACACACAAATGCTGCTTAGCTCAGTAACTCTTTGTTAAATGCACACGTACACGTACACACACACACACACACACACACACACACACACACACACACACTGAAACATCTGCCAGCTTTGATAATAATTCTATTATATTCTTCCCTCTGACTTTAGCATCTTTCTTATATACTCAACAAAGTCTCAATTTTATTAGCCAGAGCCCAGATGCACTTGTGCTCACCTTGCATTTCACTGATTACAGGAACGAAGTGCTATGGCAACAGCCATTTATTTAAGTCTGACAGATACAATTAACATAATTCCATCTGGTTAGAGGCACATATTGCCCCATAAAACATGACTGTGGCCTTGAATTAAGAATATTCCGCACACTTAATAGATGCTTACTGTAACACAATTGCTGTGAATTATTTTTCCTGACAGCTAATGAAAGATGATTCATCGTGTGAGGGAAACTAAAATATTATTAGTACAGTTTTGCTGAAACAGTGGTGTGGCACTACTTTTATACTGAAGGAATCTATGTTCTGGAAAGAGTTTATTCTCTGTTCATGTAATTTTGGAATGACCATAACTGCAAGTTACCAATTATTAAATAATGTTTTTGTTGAACTTTAAAAAAAAAAAAAAGGAAAAAAGGAAAAAGGAAATTGTCTAGGCTTTATTTTACTCTAAAGGCTAAAAAAAAAACCAATGTAGAAAAGCTCCACCTTCTACTTGATCGTTTTGACGTCATATAAAAACCATAATTGCTGCCCATTCAAAAATTCAGGGTATATTATTTTAGCCAATGTTAACTTGTGTGCTTTCTTTGTTTTTCAGGATTTTGCAAAAGAATAAATAGGTGAATTATTATAGTGATTAAGTATTTTAACATCAAATACTAGGGTGCACAAGAACCCATTTTGAGCTTTTCCATAGAATCAAATAATTTGTGAGACTGACAATGTAAACAGATGTTTGAATAGTCATCTATTAATTCCAAAACCATGCAGCATTAATTTGAATGGCATTATCTCATCACTTCCTCTTCATCTCTTCTTCTTCCTGTCACTGGTGCTCCATTCCACAGTTATGTTTCATTTACCACTCTGGTTATTTTTTAATTCATCCTCAATGTTATAAATGCAAAACAACATTGAACTACTCCAGTCTACTCTTCTCATTTTTAAATTTTTTTTGTCTCTCTCTTTCTCTCTCTCTCCATCCTCACCTCCATTATAGTGGGCCCATCTCGTAAGTACCATTCCATTTCATTTCTCTGCATGTGTGTGGGTGTGGTTCAGATATTGTGGAGGATGTGATTTGTTTGAATGATTGTGACAGGTTAAGACCCTTGAGGGGTGGACAGTCAGGCACCTACAAGTTTCTGTAAAGTAACTGGTAGAACCTGGCATGAACAGCCATGGACATGGGTCGATTTCAAGGGAATGCATTGACTGATAAAATGTAAACCTTTGCTTTCAATGAAAGCATCTGCCTAATGAATGTAAAAGTACCTATGAAGACATCCTTAAAAGTCTTAAAACCTTACCTTACCTTACTTAACCTAAAATACACAAAAGCGATGACTCAGAGAGCAGTTCTGTCCAGCTCATTAACTCAGATATGCAGAGAGGTAAAAGAGGCTTTCACTGTAAAAAAAACAACATTGAAAATGCAGGAATTTGAAACTTAAGAGCTTAAACTGAATGGTTTGGTGGGCGAACTGGATTTTATTTAGTGAGGAAACTTACAAAAGTCACAATCTACCACAAAACAGGATTGACCTCACTCCTTTCACTCCAGAGAAATACAGTACATGATTCAATTTCAGAGATACTGAAAGGGGAGAGAAGCTGCAAGCTTAGTCTTCTACTCCAAAGCCAAACTGCTGTCACTTTAAACCTGATTGGATCTCTTATTGTGTTCTCATAATGTAGCAATGGATGTGAGTTATATAATATGCAAGATTTGTGGGATCTGGAACTTAATTTTTCCCAAAGGCTGTGCAAGGTTTGGTGCAGTGTGGGCTATTCTGTCAGCTAAAACAGCTCCAAATGGTCAGGCAATAGCCAAAAACCACTTGGTTTTGGCTCTGTATCCTTTCAAGGTCACCAGACCTACAATCGTTTTAGCCATAAAAGTGTTCTTGAATAGCATAAAATAAACATTTGCAGGCTTTTGCCTTTTTTTTTTTTTTAGAGCTTAACCTTTATATAATTTGCTTTGTTTCCCTTACAGAACATAATTTAACTAAAGGCACAACGAGGAGTGCATGTACAGAGTTCTGACCAGAGTCATTTCCAGATGTGTTATTTCTGTCAAGAAAAAACAAAGAAATGGAAATTACTATATCTGATGCTGACAAAGCACTTCTGCGATAGCTAGACAAACCGACAGACACTGTGAAAGAAAGAACATGTTTTCCTAAGGGGTAAAAGAAACAGTTCCCTGCAGGCTGGATGTTTTCTTACAGCACCATGATGGGCCTTTGCACTTTTATTTCTCTCTAGTGTCTTGGATGAGTAACATTGAATTGAAAGTGTGGGAAATACACTTTTAGAGTTGCTCAAACCTGTAATTTCAGTCTTTCTGTGGAAATCTAAACTCTGTTCCAAAATCTCCTGAGCTGCTTACCTAGGAAACTGTTTTTAGGTCATCATAAGCACATTATATTTTTCAATTAGTGTTTATTCCATACTCAAATCTATCAAAATAAAATAGTTCTATCTAATTAATGTAGTATTTTTTATTTTTTTGTAGATTTATTTCAAATCAGTTACTTAGTTAGAAAGTTAGAATGCTATCTTAGAATGTGCCTATGTAGACAGTAGTCAGCTTACTAGGTTTTGGAGCTAGTGAATTGTCTGTACTGAGTGCATCACAATGTTTATTTTTTAGAATATTAGTCATAAAGACATGACACTGGTTCATAGATTAGGTGAAGTGAGTTATGGACAGATTTAAAGAGTGAAGCTTAGTTTAGTCAGTCTTTGTGAGTGGCAGGAATAAAGCTAAAGCAAATTTGTTTCATCATTCACTCAGTGTCATGTCAAAAGATAATCCACGGCATGCTTTTCCTCATCTGCCCTCTTCATTAGCATGTCTAGGAGACAATAAAGATGATTTAAACCCATGTTACAACAATTTAAACTAGATTAATCCTGCAGCCCTTAGATCCAAACATACTCATTATGAGCTGTCCAAAAAAGACGGGAAAAAAGTCTGTCCTATTCCAAACACTGACATGACTGATATTCGCATATGCATATTACTGCATTCTCAAGGGAGGAGAATTTAAAACAGCACAAGCTCCTTGAGAAACAGCATTTATGCAGATTAAACTCATTTTGATTATGCAGTAAATATACTGTATGTTGAATGAATCTGTCAAATATTGCTTGACATAAACTGCTGCTCAGCTAGTCATTGTAAACATATGCCCTGTATTTGTGTAGATAACCTCCAATCCTGTAAAGTGTTTAATCTGTTACACTCTAAAGACTGTATTAATTGCATGTAGGGGTTTTTAATTGCGGCACTGAGCAGTGAAGCATAGCCCCACCATGCTTTCTGTCTGCATCACTGTTTGACGGTGACAACTACCTGTCATTTCCACCCCTCTGGGGATAGATGATGTGGTTTCTATATTTTGAAGGGATAGTTCAAAATAACATGAAATTCTGTCATAATTTACTCACCCTCATGTTGTTCCAAACTTGTATGACCAAGCTTGCTTTCTTCCGTTAAACTCAAAATGACATGTTTGGCAGTATGTTAGTCTCAGTCATTATTCACATCCACTGTATATTTTTTCAATGAAAATGAATGGTGACTGAGGCTATCATTCTGCCTAATCTCTCCTTTGTGTTCCACAGAATAAAGAAAGTCATATATGGGGTTGGATAGTGATGTCAAAATTACCTGTACTTCGGGATCAAGTCGACACTATAATAAAAATGATTAAATTATACCAGTGTTTCTGCAGTTCCAGTAATACCGAGCACCAACTAAATTTGCTTCCCGCACTCTGCCTAACTAACAGAAGACTGTTTTCAAATGCTCACATGCTTATTTGACCGAGTGCTTTGTTAATCCTTTTACACTGAAATGGACAATTAATCAAATTAAAGTTGTGATTTGTCTTAGCGTGATTATTAAACTGCCAAACAATGCAATTTAATTAAATATATATACAGTCTGTGTGCTTCAAATTGAATGTGTGAAGCCGATCATACAGTACATTGAAATACCGCATTTTATGAGCATCACGCACTGTGCTTGTTGTAGAAGTTGACAGAAGTGCACATTAGCTGTGAAGTGTGCAGTACCTGCAGACTAAATATTTATATAATTAAATTGCAGCATTTTGCACTTTAATAATCACATTGGGCCACATAAATTAAAGGAATATTTCACCCAAAATTTTAAATTCTCTCATCATTTGCCTTATGCCATTCTGGATGTTTATGACTTTCTTATGACTGAAGAGTTTTAGAAGAATTTCTGCTTTTTTGGTCCATACAATGCATGTAAATGGTTGCCAAAATTTTGAAGCTCCAAAAATCCCATAGGTCAGTATAAATGTAAGGCAAATCCATATCTTCAGAAGGGATTTGATAGGTGTGGGTGAGAAACAAATCAATATTTTAGTCAGTTTTTACTATAAATTCTCCTCCTTGTTAAGTCAATCTCCACTTTCACTTTCACGTTCTTCTTCTTATGTCTTCTATTTTTAATTTATATGCCTCTTGGAAGGGGGAAGAATTTCTAGCAACAATTTACATAAATATTGATCTGTTTCTCTCCCACACCTATCAAACCACTTCTGAAGATATGAAGAGCATCAACCTATGACACTCTTCCTATGAAGCTGAGATATTCTTCTAAAAATCTTAATTTGTGTTCTGCAGAAGAAAGAAAGTCATACACATCTGGGATGGCATGAGGGTGTGTAAATTATGAGGGAATTTTCCATTTTTGTGTGAACTATTCCTTAAACTGGATGTGTGAAACTACTGTCAAAAACACAGAAAACAGAAAAGCGTTTACGTGAAATAAAAGCTTGAATCTAAAAAAAAGCTTGATTCGTGAAATTTAAGAAATCAATTGAAGAAATCAGAAATATGTTATTACTGTGTAGTATAATGTAATATTTACTGTAGTATTAATAATATTTAAGCAATATCTCACAAGCAAGAGTGCTGTACATACTGAATAGAATTATTCATCAATGTATTCATTTCTAATGTGATGCTGTGTTGTGCAGCACTTTATTTGACAAAGGTAAGAACAATGTTGTGTTTTATATTATACTGTGAGGATCTTTGCTGAAGCACTTTATTTAATTTAAAAAGATGCAATGGTACATATAAAAGTATTCGAAAGGAGTGTGCTCAAAAACATATTACCTATTTTTTTGTGGTATTGAAATTAGTATTGAGAATCGTGAAAATGTAACTGGTATTGGTACAGACTACTATGATTTTAGTATTGTGACAACCCTAGGTTTGGAACAACATAAGGGGAGGGTAAATAATGATTTTTTTTGTGTGAACTGTCCCTTTAAGACGCACTGTTTTTGTTATTGTTTGGGGGGGGGGGGTGATGAGGGGTATATCGTTATATGTTGCAGACAGCCTTGAAGATATAAGACGATTTGTGAATAATGTTATAGCGTTAACACTTTTGTTATTCTATATTTGTGATTGGGTGACACTTTCGACCTGTCACTAACCAGTCAGCCAGCCTGGCACCATAACGGTTCTGTCTTCTGGTATTCTATAAAATACACCATATGTGCTTTTACAAGGAGGAGATATCCAGAAAAGACATAGTGATCTTAACAGATGGTATTCTATCTATAACTTGGAAGATTTTACTCCTGAGGAGTTGTTTTTCATTGCTAAACTAATTCAAAAGTTAAACAAATGCATATCACCACATAAATGTAATTTTTATTTTTTTATTTTTGTATTCATTTATTTGGCTAGTTTTTTATTAATTTTGATCTGATTGTTGGTGGGATATATATTTGGTATTGTAACAAGTTCACTGGAATGTGGAAGCGGGAGATGGCGATTTTCAAACCTTGTCTTTTAATCAGAAGAAACGCTCGCTTAACAGCGAAAAAGAAAACCAATGCAAATAACAATAAATCCAAAGGGGGGAATTAAATCAGGGCAGTGTTCAATATAACGGCAACAGCCAAAACACAAACAGCTTGTCAGCTGGGCTCTCTCTCCCTCACACTCTTGAGGACTTGCCCTTTTAGTCTCTCACCGGGAAACAAGCAATTACCAGCAATTCATTTCAGGTGAGAACCCTTACCACTTACTCTCTTCCAGACGAAAACTCGACCATGCTCTTGCCTCCACATACCCCTACCTCACAATACAGGCCGAGGAACTATCCGGAATTGAGTTAACGTACCATCCTCCATCGTGGACTCCAGCTGTGGCTGAGTCCACGATGAGGGCTCGCTGCTGCCAGGGGAAGGGCAGCGACAGCCCTCTCCTGGTGTACTAGTCTCCGCAGCACCTGCCGGTCAGTCTCCTGGGCCTCCAGGAGCACCTCAAAACGCTGCTGCTGCTCCATGCGTAGGTCACTCAAAAAAATATTTTATCCTATTTTTAAGATGTATCCATTTCAATTGAATAACAAATTTCCATCTAATTGAATTGCCTAATCTTTAACAAAATAAAATGTTCAAATCTTACAAAATATAAGTTTTGTTAATTAAATTTTCTTCAAGACTATTCAATTCTCCCCAGCGGTGAGTTTTTCCAAATCCAAAAGGGGGAATTAAATCAGGACAGCGGTCAGCATAACGGCAATGGCCAACACTCAAACATCTTGTCAGCTGGGCTCTCTCTCCCTCACACTCTGAGGACTCTCCCTTTTATTTCTCCCATCTCTCATTGTGAACACAGAAACAAGCAATTGCCAGCAATCCATTTCATGTGAGAACCCTTCTGCTTACTCTCTTCCAGAAATGGCCAGAAGAATGGCAAATGGGTATCATAACCTTTCCATTTTGCTTTTAGGTATCTTTAGTGATCCCAAATTATACAGACAAGGGATGTGTTTAAGATTTGACCTCTAGGGTCAGGGTTAGGGGTTCAGCTTAACCTCTGGACAGTAACCCCACGGCCCCTGTGGCCAGGCACCCTATTGGGCCTTGTTCTGTTTCAGCATGCTTGTCGCCTGCAAGCTGTGATGCAGCCAATAAGAGAATTGGGGAATTGATCCTAAAGAGCTGTCTTTATATAAATAGCATTTTTTGGATTGTATTTGGCTTTTGTTATGAAAGAGACAAAAAAATAAATAGAGAGGTGAGACGGAGAAGTTCAAATCATGGCAAAGTTAGAATGTGAGAGGAATAGAGTGCAGTTTGTTAGCTGTATTAGCGTGGAAGGCGCAAACACTCTCAGGCTCTGGACATGATAAATTAGTGGTAAAGTGAGTTAAGGAGAAAGCCCATCCTGAGTATAAATGTGTGTTGTCAGAGCCGGCATATCACTCTAATAGTATGTGAAACAGAAACATTTTGATGGCGTGGGAAGGAGAATGAGAAATCAAATAGCTGGTGAAGGTTAAAGGTGACGGCATTGCCAATTCACAGGCATCTGATAAAGGACAATAGCATGGAAATAGTCTATACCCATCAGCCCCAGTCCAGTTTGAACATCTGAAGGCTGATCATCAGTTTAGTTGATCAAAATTGAGCAAGTTTATCAGTTATTATCAGTTTAGCAAAATGCTATTAGTTCTTTCATGTACATTAAATCTGAAGTGTGTTATTTCTAGTGTCACCAAACAGAATTGTGAAAATTATGACATTTTTGGCAGTTTTTGTTTTCTCCTGACTGCCATTTGTTTGTAAGAAAAAAGAGATATTACTGCCCCAAAACTGATGCAATGTCAGGCTGGTCAGGATGCTCAAACAAACAGCAATGTTTTGATTGCACCACAGTGTTTACACTTTAAGGGGAAATTGAACTAAAAATGGGTTTCTTATAGTTGCCTCTGGATATTAAGCTGGGATATGAGAAAGTATTAAAAAAAATAACATTTAAATTTACACATGCTAGACAATAAAGATTTAATTCAATTTAATGCAACATACAAACCAAATGCAACAAATTGCGCTAAATGCATCAAACATGTTGTCACTCCTCTGGGTGGAATATTGAAAGTAATGTCTTGACAGTGTAACAGGAATTCATCATGGTATAATACTGATAATAGAGGTTTACTGTTTGATCCACGTGAAATTTCACTGCGTAAATGTGTGCTTGGTGTGAATAGTCCTGCAAGGCATTTGGCAGGTTAGGAGCTGCGCTAGGTCTTGACATGGTGCTGGGTAGAAAAACGGCTGCAGGGCAGATAAGCCTAGAAGATTAGCATCCATCAGAAAGAATCATTAATCACACTCACGCCAAGGGCAAGAGCCAAGAAGCCGCAGCAGAAGAAAGCCAACAAGGTCTCATCAAAGAGATTGAGTGAACAAAAGTGAGCGAGATGGGAGAATGGATCCAAAGAGAGATAGATGTATTAAGAGATGAAACTATTGGTCACCCAATGATGCTCTTGTAATTTCGAGAGCTCCTTGTTTATGTCCAGTTCCTCATTAGCGGACTGAAAATGTACATTAGACCAAAGAGTCCAGATTACTTATATAAATGTATATTTGCTCGTGGTAAGCCTGCACAGCCCCCACAAGATAAGTGCTCTTCAGAGCTGCATCAGATCTGCTATCATGTGCTTTTAAGTATCTCTGTGGGAACAGATGAGAAAAGACTTCCATAATAATTAGGCTTTTTAAATCCATCTCTTTCTGTTCAGAATATATCATACTCTACCAGCATTACAGTAGATTCCACTGAAACCCCTGCCTTCAAAAATATATGCATTTGAAAATGATTGAGTTAGTGTAATGCCCCTGATTTGTGTCAAAACAGAGCAGAAATATGGCTCATGAAACAAAAGCCACACACATCAGGAAACATAACTTAAAGTGATTGGTTGAATGTGGATTCATTTTGGTCATGATTTTTATCGGAAACCCAAACTATTTACAAGTTAGGTCTCAGTGTTGGTTTTGTTATATACATTCAACTGTATACATACATGACCTATGACTTAATTTAAACAGGCTTCATAGCTCAGATGTCAGTGTTTGCATGGTAAAGACACTCTACACACATTTTTTCTTCTTTTACAGCAGTGGTGGGCCCAGTACCTGGTACAATGTACAATATCAGCAATGACAGATTTACTGCATGCCACAGGCATGCTAAAATGCAAACACATAGCTCATCTCCTTAGGAGACTAAAGTTTAGACTAAATAAAACAGCTTGACTGTATAAATCTTGGATACACTGAACTTGGAGTTCAGGTTGCCGCATCTAACATCATATGTATATACAGATAGCAGAACAATTCTAGAACTTCCTCAAGTTTCTGTAGGGTCTTGATTTGTTCTGTATGGTTATGCAGCGTTTTTTTCACAAGTTTCTTTCTCTGTACAGTTCCCCCTCAGATTGTGGTTCGTCCACGAGATCAGATCTCTGCTCAGGGCCGCTCTGTCACCTTCCTTTGCGGCACAAAGGGAAATCCCCCTCCTGCGGTGTTCTGGCAGAAAGAAGGCAGTCAGGTAAGAGACAACATTGCACACACATTCAAGGGAACCTTACAGTCAGTGTCAAAACATATATCAGCTGAATACTTCAATGGTCTTTCCTTAAAGGCTTTTGTAATTAAAGGGTAAAAATAACTCTTTAGTCAAAAATACCAAAACAGTTCAAATGTTCAATTTGTTGCACTGTAAAAAAAATAAAAAATAATAATAATCTTAATCAGCGTTTTTGTCCTGTTTTCCAGTACAAATATTCTGAATATCCTTAAAACAAGATACATTTATTTAAGAATCAAAATGTTATAAGATATTAATACTCATTTTCACAAGTTTTATGCTTTAAACCTCGCTAACTTTTGTTAGATTTATGCTTAAAAGGAGACAACAAACATACACAACAAAACAAAAACAATAAAAAAGAATAAACTTAATTTAAGATATATTCTCCGAAGACAAGTCTTAATATCATATGCAATTTTGCTTCTAAATAGATTTATCTTCTTTTAAGGATGTTTAGATATTTTTATTGGGGTAAGAAAGGCAAAAAAAAGAAAATCATTTTTTGCACTTTGGAAAGATTCAAAGAGAAGGTACTAGTTGTTAATAAAAGGAATAATCGACTCTGGACCACTGAATAATTGAAAATTAATGCACACTAAAAATGGTAATGGTTATACCTCAAGCATGAATTAATTTAAATTATCCAATGATTTGGAGACAATTTTTCGACTTATTACATGGTTACCACCTGTACTGTCTGTATGTAATGTGGTTACCTCAAGGCATGTTTCAGGTTTTTGTCCCTAAAATGCTCTTGTGTGTAGTAGTACTTCCTTACGCCACCAATTAATTATCTTGGTTTAAATGGGTCAAGTTGCCATTACTTGTTGGAATAGAATATGGAACTGTAATGCAGTCAACAAACCTGGAGCAATTTTACTTCTAGCCATAGGTATAGAAATAAAATTAAATGACATCTTGACGTCTTTCAACCAATCGGTGTGTTCAACAGTTTTCAATCAAGAATTTCAACAGTATAAATTATAAGTACTCTATATGTGTTTTGCACATCATGCATTTTTCGCTGTTACTGCTCTGTAGATGTGAGATTAAATAAGAGGTGAGTGACACTTCTAAGATTGTTAGTGGGAAGGCAGGACTAGTGCCTACATAGGCTGGAAATCTGATGGATTTATTTTTCATTACCCAGCTGATCTCACATGGAGGATAGGGTCCTTGGGAAGCACCATATGTTTGATGACAAGATCATGTTGTTTGTTGTTTGATAGGACATGGTGGGTGGTCACTGTTAATGCATAACTGGCTCTCTGAATTTGATTCTGTGTTTTTTGTGTGAAAAAAGATGAAAGGTTTATTTGAGTGAACCTCATGAAACTTGTCAAGAATATGCCGGTCATGCTTCACCCTAGTATGAAAAAGAAAAAGGATTTAATTTTTGCTTAACAAAAATCAAGCCTATCTTTGGAACATTGAGATTATTTTGCATTATTTTCATGAGAATTTAGCACAGTTTCCTACCCAAATTTTACATTCTGCAATTCAAATTTTTTTTAAAAAAAAAATCATTCTATTGCTGTTCTGTGAAAAAAGCAATGACTTATTATTTAAATAGTTAAGTACATCATAGTTGTATTTGTTAGTTGTTGGTTGTTTAATTTATTTGAATAAATAAATATTTACAGTAATTTAGTTTTATACTGTAAAAATAAACTCACTGAGCATCTGTAGACCTACTTATTCATGAAATGATCTTATCAGCCAATCGTGTGGCAGCAGTGCAGTACATAAAATCATGCAGATACAGGTCAGGAGATTCAGTTAATGTTCACATCAACCATCAGAATGGGAAAAAAATGTGATCTCAGTGATTTCGACCGTTGCATGATTGTTGGTGCCAGACAGGCTGGTTTGCATATTTCTGTAACTGCTGATCTCCTGGGATTTTCACAGAAAATAATAACAAGAGTTTTCTCAGAATGGGGACAAAAAACAAAATCATCCATTGAGCGGCAGTTCTGTAGACGGAAATGCTTTGTTGATGAGAAAGGTCAACTGAGAATGGCCAGACTGGTTTGAGCTGACAGAAAGGCTATGGTAACTCAGATAACCACTCTATACAATTGTAGTGAGCAGAATAGCATCTCAGCATGCACAACACGTCAAACCTTGATGGGCTACAACAGCAGAAGACCATGATGGGAACATTATTAGGTCCATAGTGCTCCTAATATAGTGCTCAGTGAGTGTATATTTCATAGTTATGAGAATGTAATGAAGGTTATCATTGAGAGGGAATTATAAAAAAAAAAAAAAGTTAAACATACAAATGCATTTTGGTTTGAGAATTTGTAGGGAATTGTGCTTAACTGACATACAAAATAAAAAAAATAAAAAAAATCACAATGCAATAAATCTCAATGGTCCTGAAAACATGCTTTATTTATATATATATATATATATATATATATATATATATATATATTAGTTTTCTTTTGATTTTTGGGTGAAATATGTCCTGGATATTTAACATGCAGCTTTCATGAGATTGAATCGTTTATGTTTAATGTACAGTATATTAGTGTAGATTTCACAACAATATATGAAGCAGGGAGAATTGCAGGGCTTTTGTTCAGGGATCACAGAGTTACAAAGACAAAGAGAGAGAAAGAGAGTGAGGTGGAAGATGGAAAGAATGCCTTGCAGTCATCCTGAATACTGAGAGACAGGCCATTCAAGAGGTGAGAAGGAACTGTGGGATTTCTGCAGGAGCTTTTGTGTGTATGTGTATCTGCATGTGTATGTGTGACTGCACAGTTTATGTCTCCTCAACGGGTCAGAGTGGGTTAGAACTTGTCCCTGGGCCCCGTTAGATAACACCCTCACGTCTCTATTAATAAAGCACATCACAAGCAATGAAGATATAATCCTCTGGTTGATCTAAAGCACTCAGAGGAAGCTGGCTTCCATACCCCTTGTTCCTTCCACCCCCCTTCTTTTCTTCATCTATCAGAGTGTGTCATAGGCCAGGAGTGATTGCATATCCTCTGTACTGTGGGTCATGAACTGCTCTTTGTTTAATTTTGGGTCTATTCTTTGTTTTTGGTGTGTATGTGGGGTCATTCTTCGATGTCGGCTGATAGAGAAACAGAATTAAAGACGAGTGTGAGTCCAGTCAGAGCCAGAGGACTAGGGGTAAGGGAGTCAGGGGATTATCCCCAAAAATGAAACAGTGACACACACTATAGGTCTGCACGGACCTTAAAATGAAACCTGAACCGACCCGTACCAAGACCGTGTGGACCTACCCGGCCCGAACGATATCGTCAGAATTTCTTCTCCTAGCAAATACTGTTGCAATAGGCTGCATTTTGTTTAAGCATAAAGGCAACGTTTGTAACAGTACTGAAACAGTAAACATACACAGTTTTAACAAGACACAGCAGCCCCTTAGTACACTAGAGCAGAAGGGGAAAAACGCAATGCCTTACCGTTTATGCACTGAAACTTCACCTGGTGCAGAACAATCTGGAATAATATGAAACACTGCAACAGTCCCCTCCATGCAGCCTGAACTTGTTAAGAATGTTGAATCTTTATGACAGCTGTGCAGAAAACAATCTAGATGCAGCACAAAGAATGAAACAGAGCGCAGGTGTCTCAACATGCGTTTTTAACTTTTTAACTTGACATGGTGTTTAAAATATACCAGTCCTGCACGAGACGCTGAAGAAAAAGCTAGCAAATATAAAAGACATTCGTCCAACATGTGTTTAAACAATGGGAAAACGGAACAGATGCGCGCATAAACACATGCGGTGTGAACGGACCCTAACTTTTCTGTTTGTGCATCTTTGAGTGAGAGCGTGTGCACGAAACAAGTTCGGTAAGTCTGTTTATTTTTTCATTAATTACAAACCCGAAACCAGCCCAAACTCATCGGGTCCTCGGGCTCGGGTCGGGTTGTAGACCTCTAACACACACACTGCCCATTGGGAACAATAGGTGTTGCAGCCTCAGGAGGAAGACTGCTTATGATTCTTCTGCCTTGTTGTTTGTATATCAGTACTTCCTGACCCCCCTCCCTTAAACAGCAGCTGAGATAATGCAGCTATTGTTCGGCTCACATAAGGAAGTAAATCACTGCGGTCAAGCTGAATTTATGCCCCAGTATCATGTTGAATGCACAGTGGTGTTTCGTTATTGTAAATGCAAATCAATCATTAATTGACCTTTAACTCTAAAATATAAATGATAAAAATATAGTACATGAGCAAACCTATTGATTATACCATATCCTATTTTACTGTATCACTTGTAAAAACAATCACCAACAGTAATGCGACATGTAAAATTATACGAAAATGTACCTTAAAAGGTAAATTGTGTTATCTTGTATAGTTCACCCAAAAATGAAAATTCTCACAACATTTACTCCCAGATGTGTATCTCCAGCAGAACACAAGTTAAGTTTTTTTCTTTTATTATTATTATTTTTTTGGCTCGCTGTGCATGACACCACCGAGACTCACAGCATGTGGAGGCTCATGCTATTTTCCATGATCCACGCACAATTTACCACGTGCCCCATTTGGAGCAAGAATCACTAATCTCGACCACAAGGAGTTTACCCCATCTGACTCTACCCTCCCTAGCAACCGGACCAATTTGGTTGCTTAGGAGACCTGGCTGGAGTCACTCAGCACACCCTGGATTCGAACTCGTGACTGCAGGGGTTGTAGTCAGAATCAATACTCACTGAGCTAACCAGGCCCCCTACAAATTAAGATTTTTAGAAGAATATTTCAGCTCTGTAGTTCCATACAATGCAAGTGAATGGGTGCCAAAATGTTGATGCTTCAAAAAGCATATAAAGGCAGCATAAAAGTAATCCATAAGAGGTTAAATTAATATCTTCAGAAGTTATATGAAAGGTGAGGGTGAGAAACGGATAAAAATGTATGTTATATGGATTACTTTTATGCTGAGCTATTTGATTTTTGGAGCTTAAAATTTTTGGCACCATTCACTTGCATTGTATGGACTAAAAGAGCTGAGAAATTCTTCTAAAAATCTTAATTTGTTTTCTGCTGGAGATAGAAATGATGGCATGAGGGTGAGTAAATGATGAGAGAATTTTAATTTTTGGGTGAACTATTCCTTTGAAAACACTGGCTGTTTTTGGTTGCCGCATCACTTTAATATTAAATTGAATTGATGTGTGGTTACAGGTGTGCATAAATCACCTAGATTTTACAAACAACCAATCAGATTAAGTGAATTGGTTATATACAGCAAACAGCTCTGTTTTTGTCCAAGTTATTAAGGCTACAGAGCTAAAAATAATCTTATTGAGCAACTTTGTGATTTATTGAATTTAACAATATTTGCCCTTCTTAACAGGTCCTGCTGTTCCCCAGTCAGCCTCCTTCACAATCGGGTCGTTTCTCTGTATCGCTTAGTGGAGAGCTGACAATTACAGATGTTCACAGCGAGGATTCTGGGTACTACATCTGCCAGGCCATCAGTGTTGCAGGCAGCATCCTGACAAAAGCCCTTCTAGAGGTGGAAAGCAGTGAGTGAATCTTTAAAATAGTTTTGGTCACACAACCACAAACTCACACATCCTGTTACCCTTTCACACACCCACCAGCTGCTTCAAACACCAGCAGCCGACTTGTATTGATATTTAAATATAAATCAAACTACATTAAAGCTCCATAACTGTACATGTAATTGAATTATTTCTCTGAGGCCTTATCACAAAGATTTTAGTCACATTTTTGTTTGCGTTTGAACAAATTGCTGCTTTGCCCCACCGTGGCCTTGTTCCTCTAAACCAAAATAAATGAAAAGACTTCAAAGCCGCCCCAAATTAAAATTTCTGCGGCCCACAAATGAGAGAACAGCAGGAAGCGGTGGAGACGTAATCAAAAAGGACAAGGCGAAATTGTGCTATGTAAATAACCGCAGGAACATATGCCGTCTCAGTCTTGCTCTTCAGTAACAGGATAAACTGTTTGTGCATACTCCATATATATGTGTGTGTGTGTGTGTACCACAAAATGCGTTTCAGCACATTACACAGAAACCTTTGCGTAGAGTCCAATATTAGTGCAGGCTCTCTACTGTAGTATACGTTGAGACCCCCCTGAAAAGCTCATTTGGAAATTATTTGGGGGAGTCTCCTTTAAAGGTATGTTAGTAATATGTTTACTATTTATGTTGAAGGAATAGTTCTGTCATTTACTCGCCCTCATGTTAATTTTACATTTACTCAAACCCATATGCCTTCACCCAAATTAATGTAAATATCATCTCAGTTATATTTACATTCAAGTTATCTCAGTTGTATTTTCCTGTATACTTGAGGTGTGCCAAACAGGAAACACCAGGGAAATCTATATTTTGTAGCTTGTGATATCAATGCACCACCAAGTTATTTTGTTAGTCTCACCCTCTTCTCTCTCTTTCTAACCTGCTGTAGTCTTGTTAAAAAACAGCTGCTGATTTATTAAATGTAATTCCATTTTACAGAAACCCCTCTGCCTGCTGTGGCCTGAAATGAGGATGACCCTGGCAGATACTATAGCATGCTGGCATCATCTAACTGATGTTTGCTGTTCTGTTCTGTACTGACATAATACATAATGAAATGATCTATGGAGGGGCATATATATATATATAAAACTTGTGCTTCTGAATATCACATTATGTAGGCAGACAACACAGTATGTTTGAATGATACACCCTTTTCCTGACCTAATGGTCTTTCCTTTTCTTACCGCGGTGGACAGAAAATGTCAGAGATGCAGGCTACCTGTACCTGGTCCTTGTTATTATTTCAAATGAGAATGCTGAAGTGACCGAATCTTCAATTATTTGTCTATAGACTTTTCTCCTTACTTTGGTCAATAGATGAGTTTCCAACTCTAGTCAAACAAATAATAAATAATTCATGCACACTCTGGCATGTTCAGCTATCACATTTTTGTATAGAAGGAACACAGCCGAAAGAGAAGAAAAGATTGTAGAACATTGTATATCCCTGTGGAATTGTTCTGAATACCATAAAGCTAAGAACTTGATGATGTTATAAGCTATATAACCAAAGAAAAAACTATTCTGAAAAGTATCAATAAGCAGTTTGGTCTTGGTATGTTAATAACATACAATTCTAAAAAAGCTCTATCTTTACCATTTATTGACAAATAAATATGCTTGAATACATAATGTGCATGAGTGTGTATTCGTTTTATGAGTGTGCAAGCACTGAATACGCAGCAGGATTTTTCTAACTGTGCATCTTTGAACATGCATGGAGTTATTTGCACTAATTAGTGGGTCCAAAAGGTGTCTACACTTACATTTTGAGCTATTAATGTCACAAAGAACTGCTAGAGGAAGATGTAATCACCACTAAACATCAGAAGATGATGGTAAAAACAACAATAGTGGATGTGCAAGTCAAGAGTGTATTTGTGAGTGAGTGTGGAGATACCTGCATTTGTATTACTCTGAAGGAACATAAAGACATCTTTATGAGTCTAAACTCCTGAAGAGAAAGTCTGGTGTCTCATAGCAGGCATAGCGTGCATGCACCAACCGCCTGTTAATATGCTCACAGTAATAGCGAGTATACTTTTGACAAGCACACGTTCAACTGTGCGCAGACGCTGAGCCTTTACGTCAAAATGGAAGTATACCTAGGACTTGAGGCTAACATATCTTCTTTTGTGTTCCAATCAAATCACAATGTAATGCAAGAAAAAAGTCATATTGGTTATTTTTGACTTAACTATCCCTTTAAGGCATCCAAGTTATTTAGTGTAATTTTGGTTTGATATAATATTTTCCCACCCTGTTGCCATCAGTTCACAATGTGCTTTCCGTATCTTAGTTAGCATAATTCACAATGTTTCTTTTTCAATGACCTCTCAATGTCATTTGACTGAGTGGATGATATGGGGGTAACATGCAAATTTGGCTCTTGTGGCCCACGCCTCTCTCATTCTCTTCACCCTAGCCCCTTCTGACCGAGTCCCTCCCATCATCCGCCAAGGCCCGGCCAATCAGACACTTGCCCCAGGGACAACCGCCCAATTGCAGTGCCATGTGATGGGCAACCCTCTTCCAAGTATCCAGTGGGAGCGAGATGGGCAAAGAATCTTGGGTAACGACGAGCGCATTAGCCTAATGGAAAATGGCACTTTACAAATCACAGCCCTGCAGGTACTTGAATGAAGATTGTATTTAAGTGTGTGCATGAGAGTATGTTTTTCAGCTTTTATTCTCTAAAATGCTAACACACATGAATTATTAACATATGGTTATTTCAAAGCATTTCCTGTCAACTCTCTGAGCTGGCAGACACCATATGCTATAGTATGATATTCTGTACAAACAACTCTCCAGTTGTGTTCATCTGGAACAATCTTCATTGTGATTTGATTTACAGTAATGTACCCAGACAGACATCACATGCCGTTCAGTGTTGTAACTAGCTAAACGAAGTGATGCTGCATTACTAAGTTAACACTTTTCAGTACAGTCACAGTAGCTCTGCTATTTTCATATGTAGTGTTGGAAAGTCTGATTCATTCTAGTAAATCGATTTGAGGTCAACCATGTTTTTTAAAATGGTTTATTTTGCGATGACCACCTGACTGTATATTATCCTACTTATTACACAGCTACTTACCAAATAAATAAATAAATAAATGGACATGTAATATTTTTAGGGAATCAATTCATTAAGTTGATTAGAAAATTATTCACAGATAGTTTCCATCATTGTTTTTGTTCCAGAAAAATGCAGCGCTTATTAAATTTGTAAATCAAATCATCTAATAGTCATGTATTTAAGTACTATAGTTTCAGTGCAGATAGCTGCTTTTGTTAGTAGTTTGTACTGTAGCTAAGTACATTTGTAAAAGGGTAGCTTGAATGTAGTTTAACAACTTTACATTTTGAGTAGCATGTAGCTTTGGATGCTACAGTTACAGTGTAGCTCCCAAAACACTCGTCAGACATGCAAATATGACATTTAGACACAGATGATTGCTTTAAAATGTCATTACCACAATCCAATCAATGACGGAGACATAAAATGCACAAACGAAGTTACAGTGAACAGACAGGCTTAATTAGCAGATCGATCGTAATATTTGCTTGGTGGACGGATTTGAGGTGACCCAGCCATTAATGTGAGAGTTGTGCACAGCAGTAAAACCGGTAATTATGATCGTAATGGGAACGTGTGCTGCAGTTAATGTTAGTGCTTGCTAGCCTAATGAAATCCATTGCTCATGGTTTCAGTGATGTGTGATTGTGGGTTTCACCTGAGGTTGTAGCACTGCTGTGAACATGAGATGATGTGTTAATTGATTGTGCCCAGTAATGATTAACAGACACTCAAGCCTTAATTAAATGCTCATTCTAGTATTGAGAGAGGAAGTAAGACAGCAATCTGTATGTGCTACTCTCAGCAACCATGTAAATAATCCATACTCTCCTCATTGTCTTTAAGACATTAAATGTGCCCTTGATAGCCATGTACAGTGACTTTGCGGACAACTACCGACAGAGCAGATGCTACGTTATTGCGACCAATTGGAATCCTCCTTTCATTATTTGCACAGATTTTGTTTATCAACAGGGCTGTTGTCATGGTGGCAACTGGAACAATGTCCCGGCCCTGTGCCCACTAAGAAGCCATTCACACAGGACACATTCTTGCTTTCAAAATCAGCTAGTGAAAGGGACTATAGCACTAAACGAAGCACGTATTGTATTAGACACTGAAAAACGGCAAGGCATGACGCAACAGCCAAAAATGTCAGTTTAGCTCATTTGCGTAGGCCAAAAATATCAAAGTACCTGTGTGAACGTTCCTTAACATCCTCTATGGTATAGCCTACTTCTCAATGGGCCCCTGAGAGTGGGGGCCCACTCATAAAAACATTTTTCATCCCAGGCCTTGTATATTTATGTGATAGTCCTAGTTTATCAGTATGGATTTAGGTTATTTTGCTTTAGTGTTTTGTTATTTTACTGGTTATTTATTTAATGCTTTGTTAAAATTTGCACATTTGGATGTTTCTCTGGCTGTGGTATTGGCCCCATCCCTTCTTGTCTGGTATCTTTGTTGGCCCCCTTTAGTCCACAATTACCCTGGCATGATAGGAGAGCACAAGGGACAGGGAAACTGGGGTTTGCACAGATGGTAGCATATGAAAGAGAAAGAGAGTGAAAAGGAGAACACTGTGAAGAAGTGCCATTATTCCGGGAGATTCGCCAGAAACTGTCTGCTCTAGACTGTGCCAAAGGAGTGAAGAAGTAAGTTAGTAAATGTGGAAAGTAAGTTAGTTAGTGAAATCTAAAGGGAATCGCCTTAAAGTGAAATAGAAAGCGATAAGATGAGAGAGACTATTTTAGAATGAGTGGAAATATTTAGCTCCCTATTTCCTTTTCTGCTCATACATTTTTAAGTGCGTGTTTAGCACGATGTTCTGAGCTGCCATCCGTGATTAATCAGCCTAAGCTCAGCTCTTTACCTCTCTGAGTACGCCCGGTACTCCACCAATGACCAGACAGCACAGCAGAGGTCTAACCAATTAGGTTATTCACTTTAAAGACCGAGAGGTCACTGATAAAAGTGTTACTACACTGTCTGTTTGCTCTCCTCCTTCTCCCAGGAGAGATTCATAAGTGACCAAAATAACACACTACAGCACACTCCTGTACTGCATGAGGATAAAATCAATCCTTCTAAAAAGGGGTTCAAACACAAAAAAAAACATTTTAAATCTTTTCTGTCAATATCTGAGTAGTTGACAAGAAGTTTCAAGCAGTTTTAGCTGTTTTCAATTCTGCTATGCTATAATTAAATAAAAAAAAAAACGATACTTTTTTCCCCCAGTAATTATTATACATGCAAACTACATAAACTATTTGTAATTTTCAAAATTAAAAGAGAAAAACTGAGAGAAAGAAATAGTGACAAGTTAAAGTAACCCAAGATATTCACTTTTACTTAAACGTATATGTAAATGGTAACCTAAAATCTTGATGTTGAATTAAATGTCAAATACACATCTGCTTTGTACATCAACTACAGTTGGTTTTAATTCATGCTTAAATGTGCCATGTGCCCGTCTGCACTTAAAAATGTAATTTTAGACGATATAGACACATCGTAATTCTAGGTCAGAGTATGTGCGTGTTTAGTGCCGATGACTCAAATCCTCAGATGCCCCTGAGGTGTCTGCACTATCAGATCGCTGTCACAGAGAGAAAGAAAGAGAATACAGTACCTCTACTACATCTCTCAGTGTCATAAGCAATTTTAGCCTGACTTCTCCCCTCAGCCCTGTGGTAAAAATTGTATGCCACTTTTACCCTCCCCTCACCACATTAGCTTTGTATTTCCCTTCATTTTATACACATCCAGTATGCCCGTCCTAATCAATTGATTGACGCAAAATCTGCAAATTGAATTAATGCACACAAAATAATTACAAAATTAACAATGGAATGATTTAAAGACGTAGAGACACTAGTAAGAAAGAAAAATCTCAAATCTGATTAGTTGTTTAATTGGATACACTGCACATTGTTTTTCACCCTCCTATCACGTAAAGAATCTGCATACACATTTTGCATTTGCAAGTCAATTTTGACCTGGTGGAATTCACGATTATATACTTCATAACCCGATGGGTTTCATCTAAAACTATATTGTAAATCATAAATAAGTTCTTAACTGTTCAGACATGTATATTTTTGCCATGTAAACGGGCAAATATATAAGTTATTGTTTAATATGCCTTTTTTATAATACAATGCAGAAATTCTTTGACATTTCAAAATATACATTAACTACAGCAAAACCAGTGTGATACATGTGAAGACAAATTGTATCTAAATATATCAGAATTTACAATTTATATTAACAACTAATGTGAGAATTACTAGTAATTTGAACTAATTTCTTATTACTCATAACTGCTCAATACAACTTTGAGTTTTTAGTTTTTGTTCAACTAATAAGTTTGTGAGAGAGTATGGGAAAGAGGCAAAATGTAAGTGCAGTATTTATAAGAAAAAATATAATTGATGTACATCTGATTGATGATAATAAATCTACATAATATCATGTGTAAAGCCCCAATTGATGCCTGAGCCAAATCTGACCAGCAAACTCAAAAGATGTAAAAAATAAAAATAAATAAATTGCAACTTTAAAATGTCATGTGGTGTGACTAAGTAAAAAGTATTATAATACGTTGCTCTTTTAATACATTCACAACTTAATCATTCATTTCCTAAAAGTTTTAAAACACATTTTCAAGGTCATTATTTTTTTTATATAATTTTTTTTAAAATAAATATTATGGATTTTGAGGGTTTTCTCAGAGTTCCTCCACATGACTTGAACAAAATGTGCCTTTTCATAAAAATGTCAAAATTAATTTAAGATGTTTTTTAAAACTTCACGCTCAGTCTTGAGGGTCTAAGGGTCGCTCTGTTTTATGGTCAACAATGGCTACCATCATGTTGGTTTCACCCAATGACTTAGATTTGGTGGACAAATGCGTTTTTAAATATGAATAATATTTTTGAACACAATTGTTTCACAGTTGTTTTTGTTGTTGTTTTTTTTTAAAGATTATTCTGCACTAGTCTTGCCAACATCATTTTTTTCAAGAATTTCAGCTTTTTTGTATTGTCTCTGAACACCACATTTTTTTTACTTAAAGCCCAAGAAACAAATATCAGGATGACTTTAAACTCAGAAATTGAAAATATATTGAAGAAGTGTTCAAGTAAATTGTTTGCGTGAATTGCATTTTTGAATGTATTTTTAATTTATTTGGACAAAAATGAGCATCACTTAATTGACCCTTAGGATGCAAGTCCATAATATGCACGTTACCCTCTGTTATTATATTTTATGATCAACTTTGTGAAAAGAATCCACGTTATGATCATGAAAAAGCTTGCCCTCTGTCACTCAATACATTTATTCTACTATGAAAACTGAATTAGTACCGGAAGCCTGGGCTGGTTCTATGAAGGATGCTTAAACAGCGGTGTAAGAAAGTTGTTCTACACACTTTTATGGGTGAAACCCTGAAAACTGGTTGAATACTCTACACCTGTCATAGCAATATCTTACCTTCTGTCCTCTTCTTTTTAAAGAAAGACAAAATATCTTCTTGAACTGTTCTCTTGGTCATTTTTGAAAGTGTGCAAAACTTTTCAAAACTTGCATTACCTTCAGTGGCGTAAGTTTCATGTGAACACTAGGAAGGACAAATCAACTCATCACTAAACTCCAACATACCTGCTTGCCAGTGTTTTCAGAAATCCGGCATCTTTTCGCCATTGAGAGAGAGAGAACTCACACACTCAAGGTTGCCAGATTGCGTACTAAAATGTTTCCCTTGCAGAATATTTCCAAACTGTACAAGTGTCAAAAATCTAATTGGGGGATTTCACCTCACACATGTCAATATCTAATCCTGACCTGCTAATTGCCCTTATTTAAAGTCTGTTATTTATCAAATGTAGAGAATTTAAATTTGAAGAGAATTTACTTGCATGATTAGTAATAAGTAATGTATGACACACTTGATCTAAAGGGGATATAAAGGGGAAATGGTGGTTTTACAAGGTTGATGCTTTTTGGTATTTCTTGCAACAAAGGGGATGGCATACCCTCACATCCCCCCTCAACTCGAGCCCTGGTTGAAATAATTATTATATTATGTTAGAAGAAACAAACTGCAAAGTAATACGTGAGAAACTAGCATAGCTATGTAAGAAATTGGTTGCTAGGGACAACATCAATTAAACAGTTTTACAGTCATAACATGAAAATGTTTGGCCACAGAATATCACGATTGACCAATCAGAGTGTTCCAGAGAGCCGAGTAACAATGAAGGAAAAGTGATGGCCCCTGCCGTATTACAGTGAAATAATAGGCAATTTCAAGGAATTCTTACTCATTTGTCAAGATTTTCACACTGCACAGAGCAAGGTGATGCAATGCATTATGATTGAGTTTGTCCATACAAATGCTGACCCTGAGCCTGCTGTTGCTAGGAAACGGACTCCGGGGCCTACACCTGTGTTGCCTCCAGTTTGAGTGGAGAGACAAGCTGGAGTGGTGTACTCACAGTGAAAGGTAAAACAAGACACACACACACACACACACACACACACACACTTACAAGTGCTTTATCATCAGCTTTATCTGTCCTTATCTTTGATAAACTCCATCATATCATTTATCAATGCTAAAATTTGCTCAGGAAGCTGTTTTTGATGTTTGTTTGCTCAGCTGATATACATTTTGCTGATGTCAGCATATAACGTGCGCCAATCTGGGGTCAGAATTTTCCTCTTCAAAATTGATTTCTGTTATGATGTCCTATTTATCTAGACCTATACAAAAACAGAAAGTTATTTCAAGATAGACTGTGCCAACAGGACTATAGCTCAAACCAAACACGGACAAGAACAGTAGTTTAGAAAACATAACTGCATAGACCTAAACTGTAAGAAGTGGAACTGCAATTGTGTACTATTGGGACTAAATCTACCTGATCTGACCCTTAAAAATACATTTTGACCTGAATAATACTAGATTATTTAGTTGTTACCACAAGCAATTATTATATTATTTTTTAAATATGCAGAGATGTATCCTGATCTAATTTACCTAACCTGTGTTTACTCTACAGAGAGTGGAGGTCTCTCCACACCACCAGTTTCAGAGCCCTACCAGCTTCCCGGTCCACCGCAGAAGCCTGTCGTAACTGATGTGACCCTTAACAGTGTGACCCTGACCTGGCAACCAAATGCACATGAAGGTGGGGCCGCTGTCACTTCTTACATCATCGAGGCCTTCAGGTGAGCTCATAAACGATGGATTGCTGTACAATGTAAACAGTGCATTACATCCTGGTCCTTCACTTTTATTTTCCTCCTACCCGGGATAAAATTGTCTCTTGCCAGCGGCTACTCCACAAATCCATTCTTCATTTTTTATTAATTCACTGTCACTGCCTTAGCTTTGCTGGTCAGCTGTAACGGACAAGGTAATACAACCCTGTGGCTGCCCTGTCCCTGACCTCTTCCCCTCGGTCCTCTGCTCCTCAGAGTCCTGCGAGGGCAGCTACATCCTGTGCTTACATCTCACATGATGACTGCTGCAAGAATCAGTCCCCCCAGGCTGCAACCTACTGCCAGAGATAACCAAATTATTAGCATCTGTCCTTGAGTTCTAGAATTGAATTTCAGTCAAAGACTCCAGAACTCCAGTAGCTTTTTTAAAGGCAATATCTATATTTTTTATGAATGATTGGATTTCTACATATTTTACACTTGAGTCGTAGTTTGATTTCCCTGTTTTCCCCCTAAAATTCACTTAGAATGTTTGTTAAGGTTTCTTGCATCAAAAACATTTCTCATATGTTATGAAACATAATTTTGTTTTATGCAACCATTTTCCACCCTTTCTGATGGTCTGTATTTGCTACTGTAAATGTCTAAATACAATGTACCAGCTATGTTAAACATGGCAGGCCAATACTAGTCTACATTGTAGATTGATATATGTCAAAAAGCAAACTAAATCTTGTTTTCTATGATATTTCCCCTTTGAATCTTAATTTGAGAGTAGTCAAGTTGAAGTGGTTTGGGGTTTGATCAATCCACCAGAGGTTTATTCATTCTAGGTGGATGTGGAAATAAAGCTTGAGAGTTTGACATGGTAATGAATTCAAATCTAGTCCACACAGTTGCCTCCAAGTTATTGAAAGCTGGCTGAAATGGGGCTACCTCTAATTACAGAAGCAAGGTCCTGCGGTCCTTAGAGGGAGAGCATACAGCAAACAGGCTATTCAACTTTGGAAATCTGGGGTGCCACACACACACACACACACACACACATTTTCATTCTTTCTGTATTTCATGTATGCAGGCTGGATCTCTCTCCTTCCTTGCCCCCCTGGGTAACAGTTAGTATGGCCCCACATCCTTAAAATTGATTCTTTATAGTGTGCTGTGGGCTGAAAAGGGTGTTTGCTATAAAATTTCCTTCCCTGAGGTGTTGAGGGACACAGAGAACAGGGAGTAGGGTAGGGCCGGGCGGAATGAGTAATTTTATACTACGGAAACAGTATATATCACAATGGAATTTCTTTTTTGCTGGAAATCTAATAATTTTATATATATATATATATATATATATATATATATATATATATATATATATATACACACACTCACCTAAAGGATTATTAGGAACACCATACTAATACTGTGTTTGACCCCCTTTCGCCTTCAGAACTGCCTTAATTCTACGTGGCATTGATTCAACAAGGTGCTGAAAGCATTCTTTAGAAATGTTGGCCCATATTGATAGGATAGCATCTTGCAGTTGATGGAGATTTGTGGGATGCACATCCAGGGCACGAAGCTCCCGTTCCACCACATCCCAAAGATGCTCTATTGGGTTGAGATCTGGTGACTGTGGGGGCCATTTTAGTACAGTGAACTCATTGTCATGTTCAAGAAACCAATTTGAAATGATTCGAGCTTTGTGACATGGTGCATTATCCTGCTGGAAGTAGCCATCAGAGGATGGGTACATGGTGGCCATAAAGGGACATGGTCAGAAACAATACTCAGGTAGGCCGTGGCATTTAAACGATGCCCAATTGGCACTAAGGGGCCTAAAGTGTGCCAAGAAAACATCCCCCACACCATTACACCACCACCACCAGCCTGCACAGTGGTAACAAGGCATGATGGATCCATGTTCTCATTCTATTTACGCCAAATTCTGACTCTACCATCTGAAGGTCTCAACAGAAATCGAGACTCATCAGACCTCAACTGTCCAATTTTGGTGAGCTCTTGCAAATTGTAGCCTCTTTTTCCAATTTTTAGTGGAGATGAGTGGTACCCGGTGGGGTCTTCAGCTGTTGTAGCACATCCGCCTCAAGGTTGCGCGTGTTGTGGCTTCACAAATGCTTTGCTGCATACCTCGGTTGTAACGAGTGGTTATTTCAGTCAAAGTTGCTCTTCTATCAGCTTGAATCAGTCGGCCCATTCTCCTCTGACCTCTAGCATCAACAAGGCATTTTCGCCCACAGGACTGCCTCATACTGGATGTTTTTCCTTTTTCACACCTTCTTTGTAAACCCTAGAAATGGTTGTGCGTGAAAATCCCAGTAACTGAGCAGATTGTGAAATACTTAGACCGGCCCATCTGGCACCAACAACCATGCCACGCTCAAAATTGCTTAAATCACCTTTCTTTCCCATTCTGACATTCAGTTTGGAGTTCAGGAGATTGTCTTGACCAGGACCACACCCCTAAATGCATTGAAGCAACTGCCATGTGATTGGTTGATTAGATAATTGCATTAATGAGAAATTGAACAGGTGTTCCTAATAATCCTTTAGGTGAGTGTATATATATATATATACATTACCAAATTATATATATATATATATATATATATATATATATATATATATATATATATATATATATATATAAATTATATATATATATAATTTGGTAATGCCTATTTTTGGATAATCTAGTGAATTAATTAAACACATTAAATAATCTTCTCATTTGATTACTTCCTCCTTTTATTTGTAACTCAATGGATGCCAACCAAAATATACAATTATTTATATCAGTCTGCCATTAGCTTAACATATGTAACACTTGAATGAAAAACAAACTAATATAATAAAAAGGATAGTTCTTACTTTAAATTCTGATTGGAGTCACATTTGACAGTGTTGTAAAACAACTAAACCAGCAGCTGCAAACTACACGCTTTAAAGGTATAGTTCACCCAAAAAGGAAAATTCTCTCATCCTTTACTCACTCTCATGCCATCCCAGATGTGTAGTACTTTCTTTCTTCTGCAGAACACAAACAAAGCTTTTTAGAAGAATATCTCAGCATTGTAGGTCCACACAGTGCAAGTGAATGATGACCAAAACGTCGAAGCTCCAAAAAGCACATAAAGGCAGCATAAAAGTAATCCATATGACTACAGTAGTTTAATCCATGTCGTTTTAAGCGATCTAATCAGTTTTGGGTGAGACCAAAATATAAGTCCTTTGTCACTGTACATCTTGACATCAGCTGGTATGTTCTCACCCAAAAAAACAATTGGATCAATTCAGAAGGCATGGATTAAAACACTGGAGTCATATGGATTAATTTTATGCTACCTTTATATGTTTTTTGGAGTTTCAAAGTTTTGGTCACCATTAACTGTGCATTGTGTGGACCTACAGAACTAAAAAGGTTCTTTTAAAAATCTTAATTTGTGTTCTCCAGAAGAAAGAATGTCATACACATCTGAGTAAATAATGAGAGAATTTAAATATTTGGGTGAACTTTTCCTTTAGTAACATGTATCTTCTTTTCTTGACTTGTTTTGGGACAGATCCCGTTCTGTATTTTCGCATTACACCATGTTTCTTCGTCGCTTTCTCATGTAAATAGCTTAAGTCAGTCTTGCTCACCAATAGCTACGTAAGTATATCCAACACAGAATAAACAGTTTTGCAAAATCTGAATAAAAAGCACTGAATTTTCTTTGACATAAAATTATTATCATATGACAATAGCCTCCTCTCCTACCCAGTGCAGTTTACAATTCTTTTGCAAACAATTGAGTTGATTGCATAGGTTAACATTTAGGTTAGGCATCGGTCATCATTTTGGAAAAATATATAACATAAACTTTGACATGTTACTTGAGCATGTAACTTAAATGTGCTTTTTTTCTCTCCTTACAAATAACCTTTTTACTCAGACAAGTGAATGACCAATTTACTTGTCCGTAGGAAAAGCACATGATAATGCTTAATGTTGAGCCCTGTATACCGTTATACTGGCCAGCCTGAGAAAGTGGGATGTGGGAGGGAACGAGGAAGGGACTGAGAGGAATGGAGATAGAGACTGTGAATAAGAAGAGTGGGTTTTATACTCTTGAAACCTTGATAAAGAAAAGCAGGGATTTACATTGCCACCCACTATTGAGATTATAGATATGTGCGCATGTACCTGTATATACAAAATGTGGGATACTGTCACCATTCACGTTCCAGATGGAGGAAAGGGATTTTTTTTATGCCCAAGCTTTCTTTGTTTCTTTTCTTTCCTTCCCAGCTGATAGCAAAGTGACCTTGGATTTATCACTTCAATCGGTGGGCCGCTGAAGGAATATTTACGAGGTTCCCAGCATTTATGGCTTGGTCTAATTGTGCAGGTCGGCTTTTATTGGCTTTGTGTCTGCGACAGCAGTTGCACCGGGGAAAAATAAACCTTGAACACAGTGCACGTGACTACCACTCTAAACAAGGATGATGGTTAACCACAGACAAGTGAAGAGACATATCCCAAAGCCCTCTGGCACAAACAGATGTCTGCACTTAAAATTCATTGTTTATTAGAGGCAAAGTATGTTATTATGAATTTTCCCTATCTGAACAGCACTGGGTCAATACAGCAAAGTGTCTTCAGAGTAATTCTCTGGGTTCGCATTAAGCAAAGTTCTTTTTGCCGTACCAACCACCTTGATTTGGATTTAATTGGCCATGGGTCCTGAAATGAAAGCTGAAATGTACACCATTGTTTGAAATAGCTTTCACCCAGATATAAAGTATAAGCTACCTAGGTCTGGTTCATTAAACAGACGCATGTAATGACAATAAAAGAAGTTCAGATAACCATCCATGTCATTGATGTAAGGACATTTGGTTGTATAATTGTACACGGTATGGGTTAAAGTGCCCGTGTACCTCCATCATTATGTAAGGAATTCGACAACCATTATAAGAAAGCTATATGACAAATAATTAGATTATTTATCTGAGTAAAATTCTCCACCATTAAAATCGTAATACAACATCTCATTGTATCTGCTCACAATTTCAATTGTAAGGATTTAGTTTTAATAAGATAATTTTTTTTTTATTTGACTAATTTATTGGAATAATATCATTCTCATGGCTTATTGAAAATAATAATCACAAATATATAAGTGACAAAATTATTTATCAAAATATACCACAGTCAAATTATCTTTGAATACAAACAAGACTTTATTGCTAATCTAAACATTAAACTAATCTAACACATACAAACATGAAACCAGTTGGTGAGTAAAGTGACTTGAATGGATTGATCTATACATAGAAAAGGAACTTTATGGAGCCTGTGATTTGCAATTGGTTAACTCAAATTATATTAAAGAGACACCAGTACTTTCAGCAAAGTCTGGAGATGTACTTGCGTTTCCTTGCGTTCCTTGGTTCTTTGGTTCTTTGTAGAAGGTTCTGGTTGTTCCAGTGTTTGGTCCTCTGTTAAGATCATGGATGTCTGTTGCTGGGATGATGAGGCGGGGTTTTGAAGCGAGTCCTTCTATATGGAGGACGAGCACAGTGGTTGGTGAGTCGTAGCACAGAGAAGAGAAGAGCTTCCTCAGAACTTGGTGTCCGAGCCTTCCTGGACTTTTACATTGTACAGAACTTGAGGGGCAAGAGGCTACAAGCCACAAGGGCCAGAGCAGGGAGGATGTGGAGCTGAAGAGGAAGTGAAGAAGCAAGAGAAGCCGACGAAGAGTGTTCTTCCTTGATAGCAGAGTCTTGAGTGTAGACTGACTGCACCCCAAAAGTGTCCTGAGCCAATCAGAAGTGACTTTTCAGAGTCACATGGTCAACTCCTTCCTTTTCAAAGTTGATTCACAAACCTTTGTGTAAAGGATTCTTAAAAATTCTCACTCGAAATAGTACATGTTTTAACCATATTTTAACCATAACCACATTTTATATCTTGGATACAACTGTATATATCAAATATTACTTAACATAAACATTCCAGAAATGCAGAATGAATGTCAACGATAGTAAACATGAGAATAATTATAATAATTGCAATGGTAATAACATTCATGATACGTGATTACAAGAGTAATACGAATAAATCATATGGTTAAGCAAGGACAACCTTACATGAGGTAGTATGACCATCTCTAAGGTAGATATACATATGAAAAAGACAAGAACAATGTTAGATCCATGTATTTAAGAGGGTAAAATGTTTGTAAATCCAGTCTTGGAATTTCACAGCTTCAGATCTCACTCTCTTTGAGTTTAACTTTGAGAAGAAGGGGGTGGGACCTCCTTTCCTTTGTACTTAAACTGAGAACTCCAAATAGGATGCCAGATTAAAAGTTATAATGGTTACTCCATTAAGTTATAGCATGGTGATGCTTGATTATCTGTTATTGTAGATGATATAGTCAGGCTAAGCCTGGGATATAAAATTATCTTGTACACTTTGTCCAACATGCATAGAGATTCAAAAGTTCAGAAGGTTATATTGAGTTTGTCCTATGTCACTGTCCCGTGGGTTGCAAGGTCCTCTCTGACCAATGGCCCTTTTGTTTAAAATCATGCTGTTTTGCTGTTTTAGCAGAATGTTTAGTCTCCTTGACCAGCCATTTGGAACACGTTAATTATCTCAAATAAACAACCTAAAGAGAGCTTCAGTCTCTCAAGTGGGGACTCTCTGAGGGGTGTGTGATCTTGGACAAGTCTCTTTGTTCACTTTATTGGCCAGATGTGGTTCATCTCATTTAGCTGGGCCATGCCAGACTTTAGGGCACCATTTTGGCACTCTCTTAGTTTTATGACTTTGAGGAATTCCAGGGTTAAAAGGTTGGGTTTTCCTAGATTCAAGTCATTTTACATAGCAATTGTTCATTCTTATGCACTGAATATACTGCATTGACTTTGCTGTTAAGCCCTTTTCCCTCTAATGTTGTAAAAACTAAGAAAATAACTAGTGATGTAAATGTGATGCAATGCAAAACAATCAATAATGTATTTACTAATCAGTGATCAACCTGTTTCTACAGCCAATCAGTTGGTAGTACATGGCAGACGGTTGCAGATTTTGTAAAACTGGAGAAGCACACAGTCACTGGATTGTCCCCAAATACTATTTACCTGTTCATTGTGCGGGCAGTCAACGCTTATGGCCTGAGTGACCCAAGCCCCATATCCGAGCCTGTACGCACGCAAGGTCTGTACACTGGGGACCAGTCATTTTACCTTTTATATGTATAACTGTTCTGAAATAAAAAGTCATTTTACCTTTTATATGTATAACTGTTCTGAAATAGTCATATAACAGGTACCAATTACAGGTGGACAGTTGTGATCAGAAATAAATTGTGCCCATATTGACAGATTTTATAAAAATCTATTACTTTTCAATCTGGATTTTATCTGTTATGCCATAATTGTCATTCTTTATGATCATTTTCATTAGATTTGTATTATGGTTAACAAATTTTTTTTTAAATAAATAAAATTTTATATATATATATATATATATATATATATATATAAACAAATAATATAGCATTATTTTGTTCACATTATGCAATGCACTCAATGCAAAAATTCTTTAAAAGTTTCTTTCATCAAAATATAATTTTATTATTGTTTTCTTTAATCTGATGCGTAGTGTATATAAATGTTCTTTGATTATTAAAATAGTATTTATATGGTATTTAAATGTCATTTTATTATCTAACATGGTAAAGCATACATATAGTATATGTTTTAGCATTTGAAGATGTTAATTTTGTAGGTGTATTGTGCAGATGTGAGTCCTACAGGTCAAGGTGTTGACCACCGTCAGGTACAGAGGGAGCTGGGAGAGATGGCCGTACAGCTTCATGAACCAGTGCTGCTGACCGCATCCAGCTTTAAGATCAGCTGGAATGTGAGTACCACTCAAATCTGCCCACCAGATTGACTTCTCCCCGGCCTTATGATTCACCATCCCGCTTACCTTATCTCATTTCTCTCTCTCTGTCTGCCTCTCACCATCTGTCAGGTTGATCGTCAGTCTCAGTATATCCAGGGTTATCGTTTGCTTTATCGTCCTGTCGGTGAATCTTGGTCTCAGCAGGAAGTGAAAACAGCAACGGAGCGTAGTGCCATCATCACTAACCTGCTCAAAGGCACAGAGTACGAGATTAAAATACGACCCTTCTTTAACGAGATCCAGGGCCTGGACAGCCGCCAACTGACTTTTCGCACACCAGAGGAGGGTGAGATATGTGCAGCTCTTCCAGTTTCCAATTGATGCACTTCAATTTAATTTTGCTCTAATTAATTCAATTGGAGTTCATTCAGCTCAGTCCAACTCAATTCTATTCTGTTGCATGTAACCAAGATGAATCGTGTCATTCAGGAAAATACAATTATGGAGGGGGATAATGATGTAGATATGCTATTAAGGACACTAAGTTTTCAAATTGTCATTTTAATTGAATCTTTTTACAGTTCCGAGCGCACCCCCTCGTGCTGTAACCGTGGCAACCGTCAAGCTCAGCAACAGTTCTAGCATCAATGTTTCATGGCAACCACCTCCCACTGAAATGCAAAATGGAGTCATTCAAGAGTACAAGGTGCGATTTTATGCTTGGCTGCAGCAGACCTGAGTAAATCAACTAGTGGTTTTACTGAAGTTATGTTAATATGTTGAGAAAAGTTATTAAATTAAAGGTGTATTCCAGGTTCTTTAGAAAAATTAAGCTCAATTGACAGACAGCATTTGTGGCATAATGTTGATTACCACAAAAAAAAAAAAAAAATTTGAATTGTCAAATTAAGTTTTTTTTCTTTAAAAAAAGCAAAAATAAAGGTTACAGTGAGGCGTTTACAATGGTATTGAATGGGGCAAATTTTTGGAGGGTTTAAAGGCAGAAATCCAAAGCTTATAATTTTTTTTAAAGAACACAAATTCTTCTGTTAAAACTTGTTTATTATTTGAGCTGTAAACCTGTTCGATATTTAAAGTCGTTTTAGGGTTTGTTGACATTACATTATCATGGCAACAAAGTTGTAAAATTGGCTAACACACTAAAATCATGTTAACATGCATGTTGTTTATGTCTTGTGGCTATTAGGGGTGTGCAGCGAAGCAATTATCTGTATTTGTTCATATGACCAAATTATCTGTCTCTGTATTCAGATAGGACCGGATGTGGGCAGGCTTAAATATCTTTAAATTATTTATTTTTTTTGACATTTTACTCTTACATTTATCATTTCTGTTAATAAGATATGCCTTGTATATGCCTTTTATTAATAATAGCCTAATAATAATATTAATAGTTACTATTATTATTATTGTACAATTATTATTTAATTATTATTTTCTTACCAGACAAGCTTAATTTTTATGCCACATTAACTGTGGAATATGTGATTTCTTCTGGTATTTCTGATAATAATATCTAAATGAAACAGAAGTTTTGTTTGTCTGTGCATTTTTATCAAAATTATTCTTGAGGCAGGAGGTGTCAAGCAAAATGTGAAATGTCAAGCAAACATCCATCCATCCATCATCAACCGCTTATCCTGTACAGGGTCGCGGGGGGCTGGAGCCTATCCCAGCTAACATTGGGCAAAAGGCAGGGTACACCCTGGACAGGTCGCCAGTCCATCGCAGGGCCACACATATTCACAACATACACATAGACAACCACTCACACTCACATCCACACCTAGGGCAATTTTTGGAGACATCAATTAACCTAGCCTGCATGTCTTTGGATGGTGGGAGGAAGCCAGAGCACCCAGAGAGAACCCACGCAGACATGGGGAGAACATGCAAACTCCACACAGAAAGGCCAGGGCAACCGGGGTTTGAACCCACGACCTTCTTGCTGTGAGGCGACAGTGCTAACCGCTGCACAACCGTGCCAAATAAATCAATATAGCCTGCAAACAGGTGAAAGAACCGTAAGTCTATAAGGAATTTTTGCAACCTGGTCTCATGAGATCAGGCTAAATGTTTACGATAGGACACCATTATTCAGTTAAATAATAATAACAATTATTATAATAAGAAGAAGTATGTTAAATTTATATAGCACCTTTCCAGAGCTCAAGAACACTTAACATTCCCAAATTTAGCACAGTTTAATGAAGAAGAAAAGATGGAGCATGTTTCAGTTTCTTAATTTTTCATAAGCATATTCCAAATAGATGAATATTCTGTGGTGTATTTAAACCTTCGAGACCGCACCCATCCTATCTGAAATCACACCGTGTGCATTTCCATTCATTACACTTTAGAAATATTGGCTGCACAGATTCATAAATTCATTGTAATTTTGGATATGTTCATTTAAAATGTCACATTATTCTTATGCTTCTTAGATAATCAGTCAAACGAATATATTTAAATTTTATTCGAATGAATCCATTATTAGTTTTGAAGTCATTATTCGCGCCTTTCCTAATAGGGTATTCAGCTTCCGCTAAACTTTTGAGTATTTTAACGTTTACGGATTGGCACAATTTACTTCCACTGTAAGTGTCTCACTGGAACACTTTTTTTGCAATTTTTTCATATTTGGCCATATATATCTCTGAGAAAAAAATGGTACTGATATGACAAAGCAATCAAAAGTTATACCATTACAAATATAATTTATCATAGTGTCCAAAAACATCTCCATGAGCCGAAAGCGTCTCCAAACAAATAAAACATAATAATTGTACATAAGAACTAATGACACAACAATGACTAAAGGTTTGCATAGCAAACGGACATGATTTTAGTCAGGAGGTATCATGGAATGGGTGTCTTTTGACTCAATGTGTCTGCATCACTGAGTCTGTATCATGTATTTGGTGCCATCTCATGGTGACCATATGTAACATTGTGCTTCATGTGGATTATCTAATGATCTGTGCATCCGATTACCTTGTGTGGGGACTCCTTTGAAAGCTAATCAGCTCCTCTAAGGAATGATTTATGGTTTATTTTTCTTGTTAAGTTATAAGTGAAATGTGGCATAAATGCAACACCAATATAATTGTCAAAGACATATACTTAGCTATCACTCACTATATTTGTGTCTGTAAGTATATGGTTGTATTATACTCTTCGAGCGCTTTCCAGCAACATATGGCACATGGCTATTTGATGAGATTTATGTTTTTACAGATTGCGATAATATGTACATTGTAATTTTTTTAGAAATGATATATTATCAAAATGGAATGCTTCTGATGTGTCTGAAAATGTAAAAGCGCTTTTTCAGTTTTGGTCATTATATCTGCATGTTTTGGATAAGCTTTCAAACGATAGCTATTTTGTGCTGGTCAAGACTGTAGTTATTAATTTTTAGGGTTAAAGTCCAAATAATTTTTGTATTCAGTATATTGCAACAAATGCTGTTGATTGAGCTTAACTTGTACTGAACCTGAAATTTCCCATCAAGGAGTAAAGCAAAAATGAAACAAACATATTACACCATGTTCTAAATAGGCGTAATTTAATTTGTCTGTCCACATTGAAGGTGAAAATCCAGCGTGACATGACATAATCCCAATAAATCAGAACATAATTTGATTTTAAATGTTGACTTCTATGAAGCTGGATTTTTGACCAATGAGATTTCACTGGGGTCGGCACTACCCAGCACACTGGCACAGGCATAGAAGCTTTATCACATTGTGTCTGGTTAGGACATGGGTTTGGGTTAAGTGTTCAGATCTGTTTCTTATATTTCAGTCAGTGTTAGGATTCAGATCTAAGATTTATCTTGTCTCACTTCAGGTTTGGTGTCTGGGTAATGACTCTCAGACACGTTACCACATCAATCAGACCGTGGACGGGAATGTGCTGACCACCCAATTAAAGGGGCTTTTGCCAGGCGTGTTGTACCAGGTTGAGGTGGCGGCAGTGACCAGTGCAGGAGTGGGTACCCACACCCAGCCCGTATCTGTGCTTATCAGTGAGTGTTGAGTGTCAGGCTGCATCTGATTTATAGAAGAGTATAACAAAATTTTTGTTAATTCTCATTGATTGCTTTTTAAAACACTGCTAAGGACTTTGTTTAATTGTTTAATTATTTCCAGGTTGGGACCTGTAAAGACATTCAGATTGAGAATAATGCTATCTCTCTCTCTCTCTCTCTCTCTCTCTCTCTCTCTCTCTCTCTCTCAGAATTGCCTGCAGAGCAGCCGGCAGTCACTAGTGGAGGCAGTGAATCTGACGAGAATGTAAGTCTGGCTGAGCAGATCACAGATGTAGTGAAGCAGCCTGCCTTCATTGCGGGTATTGGTGGGGCATGCTGGGTTATCCTTATGGGATTCAGCGTGTGGATCTACTGCAGACGCAAGAAGAGGAAGGAACTCAGTCACTACACAGCATCATTTGCATACACACCTGCAGGTACGCAGAAATGCACAGGTGTGCACATATTAGATGACACACAGGGCCTTATTCATGATACCAGAAAGTATTTATCATACTTAAAACAATTCCTACGTAAATTGTTGCATTAAAATCATTAGGGTGATTTACATAGGAATAGTTTTACAATTAATTTCTGCTTGTGATAATACTCCACTGTACTCCTAACCAACTTCATCTACAGCCTCAGTTTTTCTTCTCAAGCTAATGAGATAATCTTTTCATGTCTCTTTTTTAGTTGGCTTTCCACATGGAGAAAGTTCCTGCCTCAATGGAAGGTAACTGGCACTTATAGGCACGTAAACACAGATTCAAAGTGTAAATAGATTGAGATTGCCATTGTTTGTCAATCTATGCTGATATATTTTTCATAGGCCTGGTATGCTTGGTGCTAACATGGGAAATTACCCTTGGCTGGCTGACTCTTGGCCAACAACCAACCTTGTACACAATGGGAAAGACTCGGTCAACTGCTGTACGTCTAAACATGACACAGCAGAGAGATACTATAACGGTAAGACTCTTTGTACAACATTGTACACCTTTAGGTATGAAAGCTTAGAGCACAAATTGGCTGACTCTAGTGTTATTAATTAGGCCTTATTAATTTATGTTTTTTAACTTTTCTTCCTCAGAGGCTGGAATCTCTAATTACCTGAACCAAACAGAGAAGTACAGCACTGACTCCAATGAAGGTCCAATCTACAGCACCATTGACCCGACCAATGAGGATCTACGTAGCTTCTCTGCTCAGTACTCTCAAAATACTACGCCCTACGCCAGCACACCCATCATGCCTTTCACCAACCAGGCGCCCTGCAGCCCTGAGCAAGATGGCAGTCACTGGATAACTCAGCCTGGAACCTCCAACGCTCAGTACGCCCAGCCAGATCGCTCCAAGACTGAGAATGGTGTGGATAGATTAGTTTAGTAGTTGCCTCTAGTAATAATATGTAGTCTTTGTGTTTAACACAAAAATACCGATTTAGAAAATAAACTTTGCATAAATATGCCATTTTTTTAAATGAACCTTTGGTTCCTAATGAAATCTAAACTGCAGCTTCTGTTTCTACAGCAAAACCATCAAAGCAGAAGTTGATGGGGAAGCCAGTTAAAACTCCATCTCTTAATTGGATGGATGTTTTGCCCCTTCCACCCCTCTCTGGAGAGCTGGACCAATGTGAAGAAGAGGACGATAATGAGCTAATCCAAGACATGGGGTAAAGTTCACTGGCTTCCAATTCATTTCATTGCAGTGCTGTGCCAAATACAGTATAGGCAGAGGAGATAAACCACTTCTTAATGCAAATCTTAAAATGGCAGTTGTAGAAAAATAAGACCCATCTTTTAGTTAAAAGAACAAATTGCTTTATTGGTAAAGGAATTCTGGTCTTTATACTCCAGAATACACATGCACATTAGCTGGACTGGCCTGAAAAAATACATATTTTTGGCATGATTTAAGCTAAATAGGCAAAAATGTATGATACACTGTTGTCAGAATTAATTGGGGATTTGGCATGTTATTTAACATTATCTTGGCTAGGCTAAATATTTTGTCATTTCCCATTTTAGAAGATAGGCGCTTCACTTGCATGCCTAGAAAATAGCTGCCTTGGGGCAGATGGCCGCAGAGTAAATTCTTTTGGAAAGTACTGAGTGACTTTTTTCAATGACATCTGCCAGACAAAACTAATTTTAAGTCTCACCCCATGTTCTTATGCACACTTTCTTAAATTATTTTTGTTAAGTTTTTTACTTAATTTCCACTTAATTATACATGTTGACATCTTTTATCAATTTGCAGCATGTTAGCTAGCTGAGAGCAGTCTAAGACATGCTTGCTTAGTCTAAATTCTTAACATAAATGCTTCTTGTTGTTCCAGAAATGGTCTAACCATTAACTACGATTCAGGGCCAGGCAATTTTATTGTTGTTGACAGGTCTCTATATGGAAGCTAACAAAGTTAGCTATATGCTACTCTTGAGTATTGCCTGTTCTCCTTGTCTGTATCACATTTGTTTCTTGTTAGCAAAGAGCATGGTCAGTGGTTGGAGCAGAGTGCCCCAGCTGCGGCCATGCCCTTATAGCTTTCCACAGCCACTCTAGCCCAGTGGATATCCGTGAGGCAGTTATCCAGCCCTGAGTCACAGATTACGCAGTGGAGATCCGTGAATCTGATAACCTTGACATAGCCCCTTTCGCACAGCAGTCCTACAGTAATTGCATTAGCCAATGACAATTACAGCTCTTCTCAATTCCTTCCTCCAAGCAGAATAAAACCATTATTATGGGCACTAGCACGCAATGCAACACTCACAGCTAAACTGGATTTTCATGACTAGCCCTTTGTGAAGTTTCAAAATTTGTAATGAATGGATAAAAAGGTTAACCTTTGTGTCAGCCCTAAGGCGGTTTAAGAGAATATGGGCTCTGTTATTGCATTTTTAGTAAGCGTAAAGCTGAAGTTTGTAATTGTTTCAATGTAAAAATAATTTTCCTTGTCCCACTATACTGTAATATACAGAGATGACTATAATTAAGCCATTAGTTGGTTGATTTTCTCCAAAAAGGGTAAACATTGTGGCTCTGTAGCTCTTTTCGAAGCATTGTTCTGTTCGTTTTATCGTCCCGACCAACCCAACACAATAAGATTGGCTCAACCAATGGCTGACTTTGGGGCGGGGCTATCTGTTGGTCCAGCCAATAGAACATTTTGAAATCGTCATTATTTTTGCAATTCCACACTTCAGCTTTAAATAATTCTCCTAATATATTTCAAGCAGCAGTTAACTGTATGTATGAAACCAAGCCCTGAACTGAGAACTTAATGCAACTGTAATTTAGCTTTTGCATGGATTGGCCTCACTAGAGCTGAAAGATCATGCATATTTTTATCTGGAGGTCAGGCTGTCTCATCTGACTGAATGATGGCAGAAATCAATATGCCAGCCACCAGTTGCATTGACCCAGTGATTACTGCAGCAGGGCAATCATAATGAGTATGCACTGATTGATTGAGCTACCACAGATGTACTCGAGTTACTCAACCTTCTGGTAAATATTAGGGAATTTAGTTATAGAACAGAAATAATGTCTTTCATTCTACTACTCTAAGGGTCCCTACACTAGAGTTTACGCTACATCAGAATATGCAGCAAAATCATCAGTTTTAAAGGAGATGAAAATATGTAGGGAACAAACATAGGCATCTGTTGACAAATACCAATGCCCAGTTTCAGATATCTAATTAGCTGATTTTCCCATTTGATTTCAAACTAACCCAGCATTTTCCACACCCTCAAAACAAATCATATACATTCCTATTCGTCGAATACCCCGCCAGAGCTTTCTCTAGTGTGTAGGTGCCCTAAGCAAGAACGGTAGGTGAGTGCTAAGAAAATGTATGTAATATAAACTCATTGAAACATAAAAAAAAGGTTTTGTCATGGCATGCAATTGAGAATTTTTTTTAACAGCAGTGAGTTGTTTAATACAGTGCAAGGACATAATATTGACAATATATCCACACAGGACAGATGAGGAAGAGTGGTGTCCACCCCTCCCTGATAGGACTTTCCACATAGATGGCATGAAAGAGGATGGTCCTCCACCGCCTCCGAGAGGAGAGACCTCTTCCCCCACCACGTCTTACAGCCACCAGTCCACCGCCACCTTAACCCCTTCTCCCAGAGACGATAGCCACTGCCACGATATACCACGCTTACACCAGCTTGAACAGCCGCAGATAGCACGGTGAGACTAATAGCTTTTATTGACAGGGATGGTAGAATAGGAAAGGAAATCAAGTTCAGAAAATTACGCAAGCCAGACTCAAACTCAGTTCGCCCACATGCGCTCCACGGCCAGGCCAAGGCTCTGTCAACATTTCACAGTTTATTAAGTATTTATTTGGTTTCCTTCTAAAGGGAGACTTTTAAAAGTGTTATTGTTTGTTCTGTCTTAGAAAGATAGATATACAGTGTTTTTATAATTATTTCTCTGAAAGTCTGTATTTAAATAGCAGGGCTCTCTACCCTGTAGGCTTCCTACTAGAAAGTTTAGAAAGATTTCCTTTTACATTGTTCTGATCATGTCCTAATAGGGTTTATTTAGCATGAGCGACCATAATAGTTTTTTGAAGCATGTTGAAATGCTCTGTTGGCCTTCACAATGTGGAAATGTGAAATTTAAACTAAATAAATCCATGAAATGGGTCGTCATTTTGGTGTGAGTTACATATAATTGTCTCATTTAGAACTGTGTTCTAACTGATCGAGTATGTTTGTCGTCAACAGCCGGTTGCCGTGTGGACCAGTGCCTGTGCCACGAGCGCCAAGCCCCCCTCTCACCCAATCCAATCCAAACCTGTCGGCCAATCAGGAGTGCTCTGACAACACTGTGCCACACCGTTCAGCACACAAACGAGACCTGATCCAGGGAGCTGCCCAAAGCATAGTGAACATCAGCAATACCACACCAGGTGTGTGTGTGTGACAATAAACGTGAATAGCAAGTCCCCACAATGATATAAAAAACAACTTTTGTGTGTGTCATATTTATTCATACAGCATGGCATGAATTTGCCATTTTATAATGTGCCATTGGAGATTTAGGTACTTTAGTGAAAGTAAAACACAAGTTCCATATTCCCCAAGGCTACAAAATAAGCTACATTTTACAGTGTTCATTCAGTGTTCAACGATTTTCTACTCACTTTCACTCACTTTGCATCAATATTTTACCACTTCCAGGCCGAGCAAGACCCTCTGCAGACCAGAAACACACACCTCCTGGGCAGAAATCCAAAGTGAAGAAGAAAACCTCCAAGAGCGGTCAATACCGACGAGATATACTGCAAGGCAGTGAGTTAATGATCAGAATGAAATTGGTTATTTGTTTTTTCTGTTCTTAAGATACACCGCATAGCCAAAAGTTTGAGGACACCCCTTTGTAATTAATTGGTTTGGCTAAGCCCCTTTTTTAATCTTAATGCTTTAGCATATGTAATTCTAGAGAACTGTGTGCTTCCAACATTATAGCAACAGTTTGGGGAGGCCCCTTTTCAGTTCCCCTGCACACACAGTGATGTCCGTAAAGAAATGGTTTACTGAGTCTGGTGTGGAAGAACTTGACTGGCCTGCACAAAGAACCAGACTTGAACACAATTCAGCACCTCAGGAATTAATTGGAACACCAAACGAGACCTAAGGCCCATTCCGTCTGAAAGGGAGAAAATAACTGCAGCCATGTTCCAACATCTAATAGAAAGCCTTCTAAGAAGAGTAGAGGCTGTTAGGGAAGACCATATGCCTATTAATGCCAACTGTTTGAGAATTTAAGGCTCACAATTAACATATGGGTGCGGTGTTTGGGTGCCCACATACTTCTGGCCATACACTGTAGTGTAGACTGCACAGTCTTCTGTTTTGTTAACATGGTGGTCACGTCTTTGCAGATCTTCCCCCTCCTCCAGAGCCGCCCCCTGAGGATGAGGCTGACTGTGCCCATGTAGGGGGACTCGAAAGTGGACAGCCATCCCTGGAGAGAATGGGAAGCTCTCATTCCTCCATGGAGAGGAGAGAACAGGGCACACCCAACCGAAAAAACTCTGCTCATAAACGGATAGATGGTTAGAGAGCTATACTCTCTATCTCTGTCATATTAATAACACACTTTATCACATATTCGATTATATCAAGTACTCACTGATATTATAATGTTGGATGACCCTTAAAAAAACCTTAAAAAGATTTTAAGTGCTATTTGTAATTTTTATTTTTCAATGTCATCTTTTGTGAATATGTACAGTGCCCCCAAAACTTTTTGGGATAATTAAGCCTCTCTTTATAATGTATTGGTAGATAACAAAGTATCAAACAAAGTGGCATCTGCTATTAGCATTGATTAATGGATATGTTCCACTATGCATTACAACCAGAAAGTGTCCAGTTTGTGCTCTCTTTCAAATAAATGGCACTTGGATTGATCATTTGTTATCTAATGCAGTCCCATTAATACATGTTTAAATGTCTAAATGTTTTTTTAGGCTACTGTGTATCTATCTATTTATGTATTAATTTTATGAAAGTTCCTTGTATTGTTTCAATACATTTATACTATTGACCCCTGCTATTATGGACTTGTTTATGTGACTCTCAGCAGATGAAGACTTAATTCCATACAGCAAGCCCAATTTCCTGTCCCGGGGTCAGATATCCAGCAACTGCTCCACAACAGGAAGTTCATCATCACGGGGGTCGACAGGATCTCAAAGTCACGGAACGGGCAGGAAGAGGAATGATGTAGGAGCATATAACAAGATTGATGGCTGTACAAATATAGCTTTTGCATTTCCTGCCAAAAATAACAGCTGAAACCAGTCTAATCTGGTTAGCTGGTTTTAGCTGATCTCCCAGCCTGGTTATGCTTGTCTTGGCTTGTTTTACTGGAGCTTGGGCAATTTTCAGCTGGTCAGACTGGGAAACATTTTAACCAGCTAATACCAGCAAACCAGAATAGGTGTGTCCTCTCTGCATAGAAATACTATATATAATACATACATTTATTTAAGATGTAATGTCGTAAATTATGAATTTCTTCATAGTATCAAATCATCTATATACAGTGCATTCAGAAAATATTCAGACCCCTTTATTTTTTTCACATTTAATGTTGCAGCCTTGTGGTAAAATGCTTTAAATTAAAACAAAAAATCACATCAATCTACACTCAATACAGACAAAGCAAAAACCTGATTATGTATAACTTTCCAAATTTATAAAAAAAAAAAAAAACTGAAGTATAAAATTGGCATAAGTATTCAGACCCTTAAATCAGAACTTAGTTGTGTCAGAGCCCTGACAATCTTGACTTGTTACTCTCTGTATTGTGTCTGGATTCAGTCACTTTGTTTGGTTTTATTTACTTGGTTTACAAGTCCAGTTCTGTCTCATGTTGTGTGATTTAATGTTTTGTCTGGTCTGTGTCTGGCCTTTTTGTTTTGTCATCTGTTCTTTTGTGTTGTTGTCTAGCATGAGTGCATGTTGCTCTCATGTCATTCTGGCGGTATGTACTCATGTCTATTGTTTGTATTTGTCGTTTGTGTGTGGTTTTGTTTTGGTATCTTTGACTTTAGCGATAACCCTGCCCCCTAGTTTGCTCTGTTATCTTTTTATCAGTTCCAAAAGCCCCACTTGTTTCCCTCCTCATTTGCTCCCTCATTTAATCTCACTTGGTCCTCTGTCTCATGCCAGTTCATTGTCTACTGGCTAAATGTCATTTGGTCTTGATGTCTTGACTGTGTGGTTGTTTCCCGGTCGGGTTCGTGTTGTTCGTGTTTTCCTGTTCCGTGGATGTCTGTTGGTTTTCCTGATCCAGCCCAGCCTGTGAACGCTTTTGTCACCCTGGACTGTGTTTTATTCCCTGTGGTGTCGTTTCTTTTTTTATTAAAAAAAGCCCTTTATTCACCATCCTTCATTTGGGTCCTCCCTCCTCGCCCCTGGTGATCCGTGACATGTTGAAGCACCTTTGGCAGCGATTACAGCCTCAAGTATTTTGGAGTATGATTTGACAAGCTTTCCACAACAGTATTAGGGGACGTTTTGCCATTCTTATGTGCAGGTCCTCTCAAACTCTGTCAGGTTGGATGGGAACCGTCGATGGACAGCCATTTTCAGGTCTCTCCAGAGATGTTGATTGGGTCCAAGTCTGGGCTCTGGCCGGGCCACTCAAGGACATTCACAGAGTTGTACCTAAGCCACCCTTGCGTTGTCTCGGCTGTGTGCTTAGGGTCATTTTCCTGTCGGAAGGTGAACCGTTGAACCAGTCTGATGTTCTGAGCGCTCTGGACCAGGTTTTCATTAAGGATATTTCTGTATTTTGCTGCGTTCAGCTTTCCTTTGTTTTTTTGCTGCTGAAAAACACACCCAAAGCATGATGCTACCACCACCATGCTTCACCTTTGAGATGGTATTGCGCAGGTGATGAGCGGTGACTTTTTTTCTTCCAGACATGATGCTTGGAATTCAGGCCAAACAGTTCAATCTTAATTTCATCATAGCAGAGAATCTTGTTTCTCACAGTCTGAGAGTCATTTAGGTGCTTTTTTATGTGTCTTGCACTGAGGAGAGGCTTCCATCTGGCCACTCTGACATAAAGCCCAGATCGGTGGAGTGTTGCAGTGATGGTTGACCTTCTGCAAGTTTCTCCCATCTCCGCACATGATCTCTAGAGCTTAACCAAAGTGACCATTTGGTTCTTGGTCATCTCTCTTACCAAGGCCCTTCTCCCCCAATTGCTTAGTTTGGCCAGGTCTAGCTTCTTCCATTTGAGAATTATGGAGGTCACTATGCTCTTGGGAACCTTCAATGCAGCCAAACCTTCCCTAGATCTGTGCCTTGACACAATCCTATCTCTGAGCTCTGTAGGCATTTCCTTTGACCTCAAGGTTTGTTTTTGCTCTGATATGCATTTTCAGCTGTGAGACTTTATATAGACAGGTGTGTGTCTTTCCAAATCATGTCCAATTGATTGAATTTGCTACAGGTTGACTCCAATCAAAGTGTAGAAACATCTCAAAGATGATCCAGAGAAATGGGACGCACCTGAGCTAAATTTGAAGTGTCATAGCAAAGGGTCTGAATACTTATGTCAATGTGATATTTCAGTTTTTTATTTGTAATCAATTTTCAAAGTTATCAAAAATCAGTTTTTTGCTTTGTCATTATGGGGTATGGAGTGTAGATTTATGTGAAGAAAAAAAATACATAATTTAAAGCATTTTAGCTTAAGACTGCAACAAAAAACAAATATTTAGGGGTCTGAATACTTTCCGAATGCACTGTAATATTTCTCAGGCCCACTTAAAGATTAATCCTCTCCCACCAAATCCTAAACCTAATCCCAAATCTCAAAAATTAGCCCATCTTAGTCAAACATAGCCTCCCAAACATTTGTTTGTCTTTTCTTAACACTCATTAGTCGGTGAGACAGAATTGACTAAGTGTGGATGAGTCTAGACTGCTTCCATCTGGCTATACAGCATATAATATAAGTGTTCACTACAGTGAGAAAGACATGGAACTTTTAGCCAGCAATCATCTACTTGCGAGGATGTTCTCCACAGCACAGAGAACTGATGACAGAAGATATGCTACAATAGATTTATCTATCTGCAAAGTGTTTTTTTTATCCTTTTTTTACTGCTCTTTTTACTTTCCAAGGCAGACTTACACCTGTGACTGCACTTTATTTGTAATTTTTATTTTGTGTCATTTGTTAAAGAGTGGTCTTTGAACTTTTGCATTGCTTAGTAACCATACACAACCTACAGTTAATGGCTTATGAACTATATTACATGCTTTTTCTATATTATATTATTTATTGAACTTTAGTGTGAACTAGGGATAAAAGTCACTTTGAATAAAGGCGTCTGCTAAATTACTTTACATCTTCGCAATACGCAAATCACTCTTGCATACATAAAAATTACTGTTGCAATACCATATTACTGTGGTGGTATTGGATAGTATTAGCATTGTACTTTGATAGATATCAGGGTAATAAATCATTACCATATTCATGAATAATGGTATTTTCTACAGGGTACTTCAAAGATTACTTTGATACAAGCATGTCACGATTTCCAAAAATACTGTACATGGTATTACCATGGAATAGGATTGCTCCAATACCAACATTTTGGATTCTGTACGATACCAGCCCTGTTTTTTTTAACAGAGCTTTTCAGCATTAATGAAAACATTAAATGAAAACAATCTGATTATCTTAGATAAAAGGCTGTCATGGCTGAATCACAACCTGCTGATATTCAGTACACTTGCTTATGTGATATTGCTTACAGATAATAATAATAATCATTTAACCATTAAATATTATATTATTGTTACTAGGAGTATTATTGTGACTGCTTTGAATATTACACTTTTATACAGTAATCAGTTGAATAGAGCTCTCATTTCAGCTGGACTTTTATTTTGAAAGATATTTGAAGTTGTTCCTGTTTGTGAAGGGTTTGTTATATCAAGCTTCCCACCACTCACAAGCTGAAATCTCCGAGTTGTGATGGAGAAAGAGTTCATTTGAGAGTTCACAGCAGTTTATACACAAAACACACTGATCTGTGGGTCTGCAAATGGATACTATTGAACACACTGCATGAAAATCAAGCATTAGTAATGTGTGTTGCATTTGTATATGTGTTCGTGTGCGTACCTGTGTGTATGTGTTCATGTGTGTGCCTGTGTGTGTATGAAGGAAATGACAGGGCAGAGATGCACTTCTTATTCATACAATGCAACGCTTTTGACTGTATATTATTTCATGAAATTCCTTTTTAATTATTATTTTTAAATGGTCTTTTATTTAATCTCAGAACTTTCACATTAGATATTTTTTTGCTAATGGCAACATACTTTAATATAGTACCCAAATTAACAACAAGACGATATCATACCATTTTAAATTCTTTGGTATCATGATATTTCATTGGTATACCGTGCAACCTTACCATGGAATACATTCAAAAACATGGTATTTCAATGGAATACGTTCAACAACATGGTATTACCATGGAATAAATAAAACAGCCTGGTACCTCCACGGAATATGTAAAAAAAACATGATAGTACCATGGAATGCATTTAAAAACATGGTATTTAAATTAAATACATTAAAAATATGGTAGTACCATGTGTGGCAGGGCGGAGGGTGGGGCTGGGTCGTAATGATACACACCCGGTCCCCGCCCTGCCACACCATGTTACTTTTTCTTTTTATCGCACATAATCGGTACAGGGTTTAAAGGATGGATGTCGTTTAGTCAAAGAAATAATGGGGGAACTAGTGGTATGGCCAAGGTGACCTTAACCCCTTTTTTATAGTGTTTTACCCACATATGTGAATAGTTCTATCATGTGAACTGGGTTATGCACTTCTAGGGTCAACCCCTATGGTCTGAAGATTCTCCTCAGATGTGTGCCCCGCTCTCAGGTTACCCACACTCTGGAACATAAAAGACAGACCACATAAAAGAAGGCTTTAAGTTCCCTAGGGAGGGAGTTTCGGGTTACCCTGTCCTGTCATGGTGTTTAGCGTTATCTTTCCAGTCGGACAGAGAGCATGAATAGGTGTCCGACGGATAGGGGAGGAGGCCTCTACCCCAGAGATAGGCTTTATTCTGTGTTCGCAGATCTTGTCATGTCACATGATGAACAATCCCTGACATTTCAATCGCATTCAAAGTCATCTATAGGCATACCAAACCAAGAGCCTCCCTTTGGTCTTGATAGAGATGAATGCCACATTTATCCTGCTCAGTAAAACAAACTAGACAAGCAAAGCTGAATCAACTGGTGACCAGCTTAAATGACCAGTTAAAACTGTCTGATTGCATTGTTTTTTAAAATGTAACTAATACTTTATTATTCTTTTCTGCTCTTCCAGGATATGAGATAAGGGAAGGCTGAGTGAAGTTTGACTTAAAAATCCCTCCATTTTCGTTCCATCTACTTCCTCGATCAAAGAGAGGAAACAAAGTGAAGAGGACAAGTGTACAGATTCAAAGCCTGCCTCACTGAGCGTGAATCTCTGACTTTTGATTATGTTATTAATTATTGTTATTATTATTGTTATTTATGACCTTCATGGGGGCATTTTTCATCACGCAGTCACTGTAAATACTATTCCGTTGAAGCTTTTTACATGGGGTCCAGATGCAAGGAAAGAAGAGTATATTGTATTTATTCATGAAAGAAATGAAATCACGTTAAAAAGTCAGATATTATAGATAAGTTCATGTCTGAATGTGCCAACCACTTTTCTAGAAATGTAAATATTACATTTCAAAGCATAAAAATATTGCACTCTCGTTGTGTTGGAAAACAACAAAAAAATAGAAAGCACAAAATGTGTTGTTTGACCAGCCAGCTAGACAGCCGGTCTCCAGACCTCACCGAGCCGAGGATGCGTCTGTCTGTCTATCTCCCTCCATCTGTGGATCCCTGTCGTTATGGTCAAAAGAGAATGTGGTTCCTTTTCCTTTCTTTTCAAAGCCAAGAGAGTTTGACATTTGACAAATGTTTTGAACGAGTGGACTTTTCTTTTTTAAGGAGTGTTTTGAAGACAGTGAGAAAATGTATTTCATTAAAAAAAAAAAAAAATGTTCATTTGACTAACTTTTTGGTAGTCCTTGTTGTTTTGTATAAATAAAATAAAAATACATTTGCTGAGCTATATATTTATTGTCTTGGTGTAGATGTTTTTTTTTTTAAGATTATGATGAATATACAGAATGAATCATTCAAATTCAAAGAAATAATTATACAGATGTCTCACAAGTTTCATGCAAAAAATATTGTAACATTACTTTCATCACAATTGAACACATTTCCACTCAAATTCTTATTAATGTAATGGGTCTGGATCTTTTAATTTCAAGGTTGTTTGTAAATCTGATTATTTTCAATGGTAATTTTAATTAGATTGTCATTACTTTATTACAGTCATTTTTACTAGATTACAGGAAAAAAAAATTTGTTTTATTTAAATCAGCATAAAAGCACTAAAACAAATACTACCATGATGTATAAATTATTTTTAATGATCCATACATCATCTCTTTTTTCTAATACACTAATGAAATTTTTGCATTATGGTAATGAGAATAGTACGGAACCCCTTATGGGACAGAGCGAGTATTTTAAAAAAAAATTTCAGAAGTAGTTTTGTGTGCCCTCACAATATGTTTTCCATTTCCTAGCAATAATTTTTCATTCCCTCACTATAAATTTAACGTGGTTTTACTATAATATCCATATTTTAGAAATACAGAAATATATAGAAATACCATAGTAATAAAACAGGAAAATGAAAACTATGGTATATAAATGTGGTTATTATAGTTTTACTACTATATTTTTAGTATGAATGTATACAGCATACAGTATTAAAACCATGGTTTCTGCAAACAAAAAAACAAAACAATTTCATAGTTACTACAATGTTTTATTTCTACAATTGTTCTATATTTGTATAGTAAAACCATAATAACCACAAAATTATGATTTTTATTACCATAGATTATATCTTTCTGTATTACCACTATGGTTTCAATACAAATATCATTTTTAAAATATGGTTACTGTTGTCAAACCATGGACAATTTATTGCAAGGGAATGCAAAACTATTTATATAAAAAAAAATCCCGTCCTGTCCTCTAAGGGGCTCAGTACTGCCAGGAGGGTATTTGATTTTTATGAAAATAATACTACAATGGAACAATTCTTGGTCTGAAATAGACTTAATTTTCTTCATGAAGCAAACAATAAATTCATATTTCAGTCTTTTGAATATGGGGTGAAATAAGAAAAGTTCTATAAAGGGTTTGTGAGATTCCCCGATACTGTGTGTGAAAGCATTTTAAAGGCAATGTGTTTTGTTCAGAAATTGGGCCGCAAATTATCAGCAACAAAAGGCAAACTACGATGCATTTGGAGGCAGGTCTATTCAGAGACAAACCTTTAAAAGCTATCTTTTGTCTCTAAGGTTACGGCAGGCATGCCTGAGCCGCCACTGAGGGCCATAAAATTACCTCTTCCAGGGCAACGCTGGGAGCTGGGCAAGGGACGAAAAGGGGGGTGTGAAAGATAAGAGAATAACAGAAAAAAACAAGTATGGAGAAAAGGATGGTGTGTTGGATGAAAAGAACGCAGAGGGTAAAGAAAGAACTGAGAAGAGGACAAACAGAAGGAATTTGAGTGTTACTCCCACCTGTGACTCACTACCCTGAGGAGAAAAATTCGGGAGGAGGAAAAACATAAATGAAACGTGAGGATAGGAATGAAAAAAGATAGCGAAGAAGTAGATATATGGAAAGCAATGTACTGTATACTTGCAGACAACGAGAAGGGAATAAAAGAATCTGAAAATAAACAATAGATGCCGAAAACAGACTTTATCTCTGGAATAGAGGTCTACCAATAGTGGATTTGCCGATACAGATAAGGAGGTTAAAAAAAAAGGCTGATAACTGATTAATCGGCAGATAGATTTAAAAAACGATCAACTGAAAGTTAAAATATTTTCTTAGTCTTTCCTTACTTTAAAGGGTACAGACATAGAGGCTCAATCCAAATCATAACCAGAAATGATTTGGTTCATAGTGCGGGACTTTTAACTATAAACAAGCCCAAAAATACACTAGGGACTCTTATTTTGAAATGTCTGTACTTCCAAAGAAAACAATCATTTGCAGTAGTTCGTCATTCATCAATAGATCCAGTAGATAAAGAGTTTACTTGTCAATTGTCTGGTATTCCGTTATAATAAAATACTTTTTTCCCTTTCTCTAGTGACACTGTCTGTCAAAATCATCACAAACTCAACAATCAATAACGGTTATATAAATACATGTTAAATATTGTACGTGCTTCATATGAGTCAATGTTATCGTGAATTAGTCCATAAACAGTGATGGTGATAGCGACTTGGCTAAATCACAATATGTAAATATTAACCGAATTAAGCTTTTCATAGCCTATATATTCCCCAGATGAAGGGCTTTGGCCATGGATGAACATGAAGACCTAATCATTTTAAAAGTATCAGAAACTATCTGTGTTTTTCTGATTACCGACAGTTCCAAAAAAAAGCAACTATTGGCACAGATTAACCGGTAAAACGGATATATCGGTCTTCAGAGACACCGACTACTAGGATTGTGCAGACTGTAGGTGACTTGTAAGAAAACTGAATCTAAACTGTTAAATTAAGGCAATTCAAGCTTGATAACACCTGATTTAGATTAAACAAGTTGATTCATGGATTCAAAATAAATGCAGACAGATTTTTCTTATTCGCAAATCAAATCCTGTGTTTGTCATGATCCACCGATTCTGATTCGGAAATTGAAAGATGCCCAAATTTCCAATAATACTGGGTGTTTCATTTAGATGGAGAGATCATTTTCAGCTCAATTTGAACAAAATACCCATTGAAAGCGTTTTTTTTTCTTTCTTGGGTGCCAAAAGAGCCTGGACGTGCCGCCACCGAGCATAAACAGTAACTTCATTTAAACAATTGAATTAAAAACGTGTTAATTCAAATCAAATCAAATCAAATCAAATCACTTTATTGTCACACTACTGTGTACACGAGTGCAACAGCAGGTGAAATTCTTGTGTGCAGTTCCAAGCAACATTGCAGTAATGACAGTGACGAGACATAAACCACTTTACAATAAACAACATATTACACAAAACAATTTACATAAACTTACACAACAATTTACATAACAAATGTACACATACCTACACAACAATTTACATAACAAATGTACACAATACACACAATGTAGAATACACACACACTAGAGAAGGGTATAAATATATATATATACACTGACTGAATTGGGAGCGAGAATATATTGACAGAATGAGGATTAATAAAGTGCAGTGCTGATTGTTGATTGTGAGAGATCAAGTGTTCAAAAGTCTTATTGCTTGTGGGAAGAAGCTGTCATGTAGTCGGGTGGTGCGGGTCCTGATGCTGCGATACCGCCTGCCTGATGGAAGCAGTGAGAGCAGCCCATGACTCGGGTGGCTGGAGTCTTTGATAATCCTCCGAGCTTTCTTCACACACCGTCTGTTATATATATCCTGGAGGGAGGGAAGCTCACCTCCGATGATGTTTCTGGCCGTTCGCACCACCCTTTGCAGGTCTTTGCGGTTGTGGGCGGTGCTATTGCCGTACCAGGCAGTGATGCAGCCAGTCAAGATGCTCTCAACAGTACTAGTGTAGAACAGTGTGAGGATGTGTTGGTTCATTCCAAACTTCCTCAGCCGTCTCAGGAAGAAGAGGCGCTGGTGAGCCTTCTTCACAACGGCCTCAGTGTGGACGGACCATGTGAGTTCCTCAGTAATGTGGACACCGAGGAACTTGAAACTGCTGACTCTCTCCACCGGTGCTCCTTTAATAGTGATGGGGCTGTGTTCTCTGTCTTTCTTCCTGAAGTCCACCACAAGCTCCTTGGTTTTACTGACGTTGAGGGAGAGTTTGTGCTCCTGACACCAGCGCGTCAGAGTGTGCACCTCCTCTCTGTAGGCTGTTTCATCATTGTCAGTGATCAGACCTACAACCGTCGTATCGTCAGCAAACTTAATGATGGCATTGGAGCTATGTGTCGCCACACAGTCATGTGTGTAAAGGGAATACAGGAGTGGGCTGAGAACACAGCCCTGCGGGGCTCCAATGTTGAGGGTCAGTGATGAGGAGATGTTGCTGCCCATTCTAACCACCTGACGTCTGCCTGACAGGAAATCCAGGATCCAGCTGCACAGCGAGCTGTTTAAGCCCAGAGCCCGGAGTTTCACATCAAGCTTGGAGGGCACTATGGTGTTGAATGCTGAACTGTAGTCTACAAACAGCATTCTCACATATGTGTTCCTTTTTGGAGAGAGCAGTGTGTATTGTAGATGCAATAGCATCATCAGTGGAGCGGTTGTTACGGTAGGCAAACTGCAATGGGTCCAAAGAGGTGGATCCAATTCAGTGCGATTAATTCAGTATGATTAATTATATTTAAAAATAATGCGTTAAAAAAATGAAAACAATTAATTATGTCCCAGACCATAATGAGGACGATTCCAGAGCAATTCATGCTTGAAGTATCTGTTATCTCCAGGGGGCAGTAAGCAACACTTCAGCTGTACAGGCAACGTGCAGCTTTTACAGAGAACAAACCAACCCTTCAGGTGACAGCACAACATAAGGACACGTTCTTGCATTCAAAACAGCTTTATGGAGCACTTAAGGATCTCAAAACGTGTTTTTATAAGTATTAAACTATGTTTAACACAACAAACTAAAAATTGTATATTTATAATGCAACGCAACCAAAGTGAGAAGCTCTAAAAGCATCTGTCTGCACAGGTGTACATTGACGGGTCCTTAGACAAGCCCGTATAATACATGTCAGACTGATCGACAAATTGTATTACTGTGAACTCTAGGCTAATGATTGGCTTATGTTCAATAATATGTGTGTGTATATATATATATATTATTAAAAACTAACTTTTTTGAATTGTTTCATCATTATATATTGAATTATTGTTGTTGTTGTTGAGGGGCTTTCTCAGCAAATATATTTATACAGTATATGCGATTAATTGCGATGAATTAATCGGCGCACCATGTAATTAATTAGATTTACATTTTGTATTGATTGGCAGCCCTAAATTAAAGTTTAAGGCAGCAGTCTTCAGCATTTGCCAGGCCAAGGGCCTCTTGGTGGATAGAGGAACAGAGCACGGACCTCCTAGATTCTTAACATTAGCTTTTGTTTAATTAGTTTAATATTGTATTTTTGTTTACTCATCTACAATAGCAGTCATGGACCTTCTGTTGAAGACCCCAAGGGTTTCTTTTCTTAGCCAACATTTCATTGTATCACTTTCTCAATGCATCTCAATTTCAGAGGTGGCTTCTGTGAAGGGTGAACCAAATATTTTCGTCCTCCTTTTTAAAGCGATAACATTTAATCAGAGATGTAGGAGGTACAGACATCATCAGGGCTCACACCTTTAAAGACCTTCTTAGAATTCAGGCCAAGTAGTTAAGACACACTCACACACACTCTTCCTCAAGTGGAGACCCACCACCCATAAATCACCAGCTCATTCATTAGCTCTGTGTCAGTGGAGACACACCCATGAGGGCCAGAAGGGACCAAAATACCATTCTCCCATTTCCATGTTAATTACTGAACCCAGAGATGGATGCCTTCAACCACATTGTTCGTTTAATGTATGCAAAGTGCATGCAACTGTCACATTAAAACCAAAAGGACAATGTTCAAACAAGCTAGTAAAACACCGGCTTTGGCATTTGGCTTTGAAATCAATGTCAATGTGTTTTTTGACAAACACCAGGTTAATCATTGAATGCTCTTTAGAGAAGAGAACAGAACGATACTAGTGTTTAGAGTTGCACGGTTGCTGGGGTGTTGATTTCTTACCCAATATTTTTGTCTTGTTTTCCAGTAAAAATATCTACAATAAGCATCTTTAAAGGAATGTTTTGGGTTCAGTACATGTTAAGCTCAATCGATAGGATTCGTGGCATAATGTTGATAACCTCAAAAATTTATTTTGATTAATTCCTGGTTTATTAATAAGAAGCAAAAATCAGTTACAGGAAGATGCTTACAATGGAAGTAAATGGGGCCAGTCAATAAAGACTGAAATACATGCTCTTTCAAATGTATCAAATGTAGCCACAAGACAAAAACAATATGCATGTTAACATGATTTTATTGTGATGAAATCAGGGCTTTACCGGCGTTACAGCGCTTACGGGATTACTTGACTTTACACAGATAAGGTCATAGGTGTAACAAGTTTGCAAGTGGGGAAAGGAGAAAGCAGGAGTCGGCTTCAGCAAACCACGTGTTAATTTACACACTCTGGATGTAACTCAAACAAATATAATGCTTTTCAGTGGCCAATGTAAAACTACACACACTGCACTCAGGTTCAGCTCTCTCTCCTCTCGCTGGCGTCTGACTCGCTCTTAAATCCGTCTCCAGCTCTCACCGCAATGACAAACAGCTGTTAGAGACAATCATTGCCAGGTAACGATTCGTACGTTCTCATCTCCTGATCTCGCTCTCCATTCACAACATCAACCACACCCCCACCACCACAGTCAACAAACCAAGTGATAAGATGCGCGGGTTGACAGTCTCAGACGCGGAGGCAGCTGGGATTCGTCCTACGCCACCCGGATTGAGGCAAATCACTACATGACCATGAGGGCTTAAAAGAACATTATGAATTGGGCATTCCAAATTGGGAGAAAAAAACATAAATGTGTTGATGAACGTGTTGAAATCGTTTTTTTGTTTTTTGTTTTTTTTGTACTCATCATTAGGCATTAGTCCAACTGAATTTAACTTGTATTGAACTTTGAACACATTTCTGTAAAACAAGATATGTTCATTTGAGAAGCAAAAATATTAAGTCTAACAAAATCTAACAAAATGTAACATTTTCTAATGGAGTAAGTAAAATAAGTCTGTTCTCCCTTTGAATTTACATTTTTCTTCTACAATGATAAATATTTCGCTTTTTTAAGCATACAATCTCTCAAAGTTTTGTTAGATTTGTATCTTGTTTTAAGGATATTTTTACTGGAAAGCAATATGAAATTACTAAGAATTATTAATATTATTATTATAATTTTTTTTGTATTGTCTGTCAAGGGAGCAATGTTTGCACCTCAAAGATAAACAAATCCATCAGCCCGTAAGAGCTTCCTCAATTTGCAGTCAAAGTCAATCTCCACAATTCTTGACCAATTGCACAATTCTAAAACACTAAATTTGTCTTCAGAGCTCCAGTTGAGCTGGCAATGGATTTGTGCTCTCTGCCTGTGGAGCTCAGGCTTAGGGAACAGAAGGACCCTTGAGTTTAATCTTTCTTGGGGCAGATCTGGGTCAGTGAAGGCCAACAGACTGCTGGATCCCATGGGGTCGGTGCAAAACACTCTGCCATTTCTCATCTCCCCTCACACCCCCCTTTGAAACCTCCAACTGGGCACAGAACCTCTGAAAACCGGGCTCAACTGGATGGCGCTCCACACGGAGGCTTTAATTTTCATTTAGTGTGTTGACAGATACAGACGAGAGAGATGATGACTCAGGTGTTGGCCATTAATGCCAATTAAGCCTATAATTTACAGCCATGATGCATTATGTTGAAAATCTGTCCTATGCATTAACTATTCCTGGAATAGATTTGGTTTGCCAAAAATCCATTTTGGAGACCATGTTGTTACGTTTTAAATTTCTCTAGAAAATAAACTATGACTATGGAATTCCAAATAGGTTATAAATCGGCAGTTTCAAAATGTCGGATCCTTAAAACTATACATTTTACAGCGCTTTATGTGAAAACCAATATACTTCTATTTGTGCCTTTTTTACGATTTTTATGACTGCTGCACATTGATAGTGATAGTTTTATGACAAAATTTGCTGGCACACAGAAAACTAAAGTATTGACCTTTAGGATTAGAGATTGAAACAAACTCTTAACCTTAAAAGTGCTTTCAGTAATTTTTTCCCTGGTTAAAAAACTTTTACTCCACAAGAAATGAATAGTAATTTTGAAACATATGTATAAAATCATCAATTACATGAGATGAGGAATCCAGTCATATCTAAAAGTAGTTTTATTCTACATGGAGAAGGTCCCCTCATGAGGACTGCTATGTTAAAATCACACCAGACAAATACTAGCAAACGCCCTGTTATTGGACACTTTCACTTATGGGTTAAATCAATCCTTTCAGACTGAATAGTGAGTTTCTAAAATGGCATCTGTAACTGAATTATTGCGTTTGAAAGATGCTACATCCATGCCGCTAGGTGTCAGTGTAAGTCCAAGATGACTAAAAAAAATTACTGAGTGCACCATCCATAACACCCTAGCAAATGCATAGCAGTTTGCTAAAAACAGAGACTAATTAGCAGAGACAGCCCACTTCTATTAAAATGAATGGGAGAAAATTGAACGCCCAATGGATGTAGAAAGGAAGTCTCATCTTACAGGTAATAGAGCCAACCACCTTTTAGATACAGACATCACTTGTCAATCAAATCGAGAACGCACATCAGCATTACATTGCTCCTTTTTTTAGCATAAAGAAGTAAAAAAAAGCACAGTTTATGATTCCAGTGTTGTCAGATTTTACTGCTGATTGTTCACGTAGAAAAATAGCTGCAGTAGAGTTCCAAAGATGGCCGCCGGTGGACTGACTTGCTAGAAAGACTTCGTTAAAAACCACTCAGAACACCTTCACAAACCAAATAGCAATGACATGGCAACCACCCACAACACCATAGCATTATGGTCATGACTTTTGCTTGGCAAGTACATTTGGTTTCATTTATTATTTTATCTCAAGGAAAATCAACAGTGTATGATTGTATTTATTTTATTTTAAACAGCATCAGCAAGATTTTCAATCACAGACAGCCAAATACTTAATCACGTTATAAGAAGGAATACGTATTGTCAAACGTATTGTTTCATTCAGAGAATAATCTTTGCGGACAAATGGGTGCTCTGCTGTGAAAAATTAGATAAAGAAAAACAGAGCATGACAGAGTGAGAGAAAAGTTGGTAATGTTTTAGTGTGCTCTTGCAAAGCAAACTGGGTCAAAGGATTACCAGCAGGCTAAAAAAAATGTCTTTTTGGCCATTGACAAATGCAAGGCTGTAGATCCTAATAGTGTGTTTGTGTGTACATGCATAAAAGTGTGTAATGGGGGAGGTGTGTTTTGTGCCAAGCATATGGCCATGGGGAGAGAGAGAGGACAAGAGATAATCCCTCTACAGTCTAGCCATGGTCACTTGTGTTTTCTGTATGTGTGGTGCTGAATGAGTGTCTTGAGTTGTCTGATTTGGTTCTGCTGGCTTGTGGTGATGATTAGGTTTCTGGAGCATTGTACATGTTTTTATGAGATCTCTGTTGCTCTTAACTCCAAGCCAGTCGGCTACAAATGCAATAAACACAAACGTACTGTATGTCACAAATAATATTCAGAGAGAGACAGGTGTTGCATGCAGTGTTGGGTAAATTACTCAAAATAAGTAATCCACTACAAATGACTCCTCCAAAATTACTTATTTGAACAAGTAATCACATTACTAATTACTTGACCTGTAAGTTATTTTCTAAAACACTTTTCTACTCAACAATTTCCTCCTTGTTCATTGTTCCACACAAGCCATACACGCCACATGTTTCTCCCAAACAATGACTTATTATGGAGCCTTTCAGCTGTCACAGAAACACAAAAATGTACATATGAACATAATTCAAAGAAATTACATTTATGTCATCTGATTACAATAATTTTAAATGTCATGTTTTGCACTTCCTTTTGACTTAAAAGTACTTTATTACAGTAACTAATTACTCTGTAATCAGATTACACTCAACACTGGATGCTTGTTATTGAATGTTCACAAATAAGGACAATATTCTGATAAGTCTTCTTTATTGATTTTTATTAAAAATGTAACTAGTTTTATTAATAAGAATAAAATAGCTTTGTTTAAAATGTGACTCTTTAGATGTCCAGCAAGTGTAAATAATATCTGTGTGATATGCATGCTAAAAACAACATTACTACTCAAATAAAGCAACTATTTTCCACCCAAAAAATCTCAACAATCATTTTTATTTCTTAGAAAAAAAAAGATCTCCAAAAGCTTATTTAGACTAAAATTTAGTTAGATTAATATTCCTATCTGAAAAATATAAATGGAAAAAAAATAACTAACTTTAAAGAAAATTTAGACCTACAATTTGAAATGTATAAGTAACACTTTACAATAAGGTTGTATTTGTTAACATTAGCAAATGTATTAGGTCTCATGAACTAAGAATGAACAATGATTTTACACCATTTAATAATTTTGTGTAGTGTTAATTTATAAAACACAAATGCCATTGTTAGTTCATGTTAGTTTATAATGCATTAACTAATGTATATAAATTTCCATTTTAAAAATGTAATAGTATATGTTGAAATTAACATTAAACAAGACTAATACATGATGTACAAGTATTGTTAATTGTTAATTCATGTTAATTAATGTAGTTACCTAATGTTAACGAATACATCATCATTGTACAATCATAAAACAATAAAAAGGTGAATAAAAAGGCTAAAATACAAAACATCTTGTATAATATTTCTTGTGTATTTTAGATGGCTCTGTAATATAAAAGTGTATATGATATGGTTTATTAAATAAAATCAGTTTATTTACATTTTTTAGAATGCCAATATGGATATCCTGTACAATTATCCTTAATATGGAGTCGTATTGTCCATATGTAGAGTGAAATACACACTGCACAAACCTTGCAGCAAAATGTGTTCTCAGAGTTAATTGGCCTTGATACAAACCTATGCCTGTCAAAACTACAAAAACGGGACGCCCTGAGGAATGCAGGAAAATATAGTCCAAAAAATAACCCTTGGTTTGAGGCTTTAAGCTTGTCTGTGAGGGAACGTGGAGTTGTTCATTGGTGTGACGGGTTTTTGTGGCTGTTTTCCAGTTGTGCTCTCCAGTGCTCAATGCCTGAGTGTCGGGTAGATGTGGAAGTTCTTCTGGCCTCTCTGGAGGCTCTGAACTGGGCCTCCAACTCCTCCACCCAAGCGGTGCTCCAGTCCCACATGGGCAGCGGCTCCACCTCTCCGAAACACTCTCGAGGGGGGAACAGAACGCTTAGGGGGGAGGCAGGCGGGGATAAATCTGCTAAAAATGCACAATCACACACAGTGCAAAGCAAATAAACACTTATGTATGCATACACACACACACACATGCATGCAAGTAAACACAAAGAATGGCTATTAACATAAGTAAAGAAACATGCCAAAGTCAATTTTACCATGATTAATACTGTATGATGTACAAAAAGACTGCTGGAGTAATCAGTTATAATGCACTGATAATTTGACCTGATACATTCACAGAGATTGAAAGACAGACAGGGGCAGAGAGAGTGAATGAAAGGGGGAAACAATCAGCAAATGGAGAGAGGAAAGTCCCTGAAGGTTTCTCTCTTGAGAGCAGAGATTGATTTGGTGAAACTTCAGAGAGGATAGTGGGGGAGCCACACAGATGGGTTTGGAACAACGAGAGGGTTAACAAATGATGACAGAATTTAAACTTTTGGGTGAATTAACACTTTAAAACTTCTTTAATAATTATAATGCATGCAGCATTTATGACCTTAACTGAGAGACTAAATGTAATATTTGCTATATTAAAAGTTATTAAAGGGAAAGTTCACCCAAAAAAAATAAAAATGATGTCATCATTTACTCACCCTCAATATATACCAGATGTGTATGACTTTCTTTTTCTGCAAAATACAAAAGAAGATTTTTAGAAAAATAAGTTCATACAATGCAAGTAAATGGTGGCCAGAACTTTGAAGCTTTAAAAAGCACATAAAGGCAGCATAAAAGTAATCCACACAACTCCAGTGGTTTAATCCATGTCTTCAGAAGTAATATGCTAGTGAGAAACAGGTCAATATTTAAGTCCTTTTTAAAATAAATTTTCCTCCCTGCCCAGTCGGTGACAATATACACAAATAATGTGATAAAAGAATGTAAATATGGATCTGTTTCTCACCCACCATTGATCTGTTTTTTCTCAAAATCTTCATTTGTGTTCAGCAGAAGAAAGTCATACACCACCTGGGATGGTTGATTTTTTTAATCACATTAAAAAAAAAAGCACATTCAATATACACTTTCTTTATAAATGTATCTAAATCAGGGTCAGAAATGAATGGGGGCTTGGGGCAAAATTGCTACTGAACACCCTGAAATACGAAAAATAGCCCCATGAGTTCTTCTGTTGTATTAATAATTTCTAAAATATACTTCTTCGTATTCTTTTCTAAGCCTTGGTATACAAATAAATTGTTCTTATGTTACTATATGATTAGAGAACATGTGCTCATAAAGATAAAATATGTCCATTAAATCAAATCCAGGGGGCAAATATTGAAAATGTTATTTCTAACACCGATCTAAATATATTCCAAAACCTTTACATTTAATGCTGAATAAACAAGAAGTCCATGTTAATTGTCATGTACCAGTTTACCCCATAGCAAAGAGTGATAGAAATAGGGGCAGTGATTTGTTGGCTGTAATACTGTAAATATTGGAGGCACCAGTAAATGACAGTGATGAATAAAAAAGCTTTATGACTGTTTCAGCTGCCAAAGGCTGGTCACAAATTGAATATCTAGTCAATAAGGAAACCACTCCAGTGCATGATCAGACTGTTCCACCTAGTGGCGATTTTTGGAAAATACATCAGTATCTGCAGTAAGCAAGTTATGCTATGACTAATCTTTACTTTAAATGACCAAATTCTACAGAGAGAGAAGAAATTTTATGTCTTGCCTGATAATGAACCACTCATGGATTCTGCTGTCATAGCCAGGACACGTGCAAAGTTAGCATCGTTTATGAATGAGCAGTCGGAGGAGCTGATAATACTTGTTCGAGCGCTGGTCATGTTGCTCTCAGACACCGAGCCCCATCCGTTCCACAGCGAGCCCTCCCATTCGCTGCAGCAAGAGGAGGGTGTGCTCCTCAGTGTGGACCTCCTGAGCCTGATTGGCTGAGACTCCTGTTCGTCATCTATGCCGCCCGTTTCCCGGTCTGCAGGTCCGCAGATGTAGCCGAATGTGGGTGTGGGAGAGAAGGGCCGAGATATAGAAGGTGAACTCTGAGATAGAGCGCTGGTATAAAGACAGAAAATTAGCCCTCATCTTGATAATGCAAGTCCACTTAAATCCAGTTCATAATACTGTTTCCCCCTAAGGCCAGAAATAATTGGGTGTTTCTTCAAATTCAGGCACTTTTTGCATTGTGGACTTCTAGACAGATAAAGAGATAGTTCTTCTGCAGATCGATCACATTGTGTGTGAAAACGAACGACATTTAAGCCCTATTTAACTATCAAAGATCGCTTCCAGGCGTTGACGAATGGCCGAATTTACCCAAGTGCTCCTGTGACGCAAGTGTGTTAACACGTTCCTTCAGCTCATTGGTTTTCTGTCTGTCACAAATCAGTTCACGTGCCATCACCCTTACGTCACGGGAGCACTCGGGTAAATTTGGCCATTCGTCCTGGCTGGAAATGAAATTTGATCGTTCTTTTTCGCTTTAGAAGACATTAATGTCACTGCTGGAGATAGGATGGATCTATTTTATGCTGACTATCTATGCTTTCCTGACCTACAAATATCTAATCACCATCATCTCCCTCTGTTTTGATAAAGAAAGTCAAACACATCTCAAAGGCATGAGGGTCAGTAAATTATCAGAGAATTAAAATTTCTGGGTGAGCTATCACTTTAACATGACTTTCAGCTAATCTATAATTTTAGATTTGTATGCCTGGATAGCACATGTGTGTTCTGTTGTTTTGATCTTACCTTTGTCCTTGTGATTTGGGGATGATCTCCATGTATTGCATGTGGCCCGGAGTGCTGAGTGTGGTATCCTGGTAGTCATCAGTGGACAGGCAGAAGGAAGCAGTGGAGAGGTGACTATAGGAGGGGCTTGACTGGGCATGGCAACACGAGGAGGGGCTGTGGTGAGACGGACAGTCTGGACTCTGAAGCCCAGAAGCGGCACACACAGACTGCTGAGAGCCAATGTCTACTGTTAGCTTGGTGGACCTGGTAGACCTAAATGAATGATATACAGTATATATGAGTATATTGACCATGTTTCTTCTCAGCTGAGACTGCCCAAGTTTGCTGTGTTTAAAAAGCTACTTCTAGAGATCAGGATTTCGCCCATAGGAATGAAAATCACAACTGAAGCCATCTTTAAACTGCAAAGGTGGCAAAGAAGCTGCATCTGAAGTGCATAAATGTTTTAATCAAGATTAATGATTTAAATGTAAAATTATGAATAAAGAAATTTAAAATGAATGAAAATATAGTACTGCCTTTTGATACTAGGGGCTGAGGCAGGTCAGAGCAGGCATATTAACTATGGCTTTTATGTAGCATTGTATGTTTACAGAGAATTTTGAGCAGGCACAGAGCAGCCTTAAAGGAATAGTTCACCCAAAAATGTTAATTCTGGAATCATTTACTTGCCCATGTCATCTCAAACTCGTGTGACTTTCTTTCGTAGAACACAAGCAATTCATAAGACTCTGGTGGTTTAATCATGTCTTCTGAAGCAATCCAATTGATTTTGGGGTGTGAATAAACCAAAATATAACTAATTTTTCACTTTAAATCTTAACATCAGCAGTCTCTTTGGCAATAATGAATTTAAGCTTGACTACACTTCCTAGCGCCATCTAGCGCTATGCACATGAGTCAAGCACGAGGAAGTGTAATCGAGCTTGACTTCATGATTGTGCTTAATGCAACGGCAAAATGTACAGTGAAAAAAGGAGTTACATTTCAGTCTGTTCTTACCAATACCATTCGTGTCACTTAAGAAGACGTGGATTTAACCTCTGGAGCCTTTATGCTGCCTTATGTACTTTTTGGAGGTTGAAAGTTTGGTCCCCATTCACTTGCATTGTAAACAGACATCATATCTCCATTATATCTGTGTTCCACGGAGGAAAGAAAGTCATACAAGTTTTTGATGGCATTAGGGTGAATAAATGATGAGAGAATGATCGTTTTGTGGTAAACGATTCCTTTAATTTGGCTGTATAAAGACACATTGAGATATCTTTAATATCTCAATTGTTTCTCTTGGATGGCAATGAATTTAAATGGTGAGCAAATGGAGACTTACGAATAAGTCTGAAAACCTGCTGAATTTCCATGCTGGTTTTCCAATTTAGAAGTTGGCTTATACTCTCACTCTCAAGGCCAAAAGTGCCCTCTGACACCAGTTTTCCAATGCATCCGGCAAGTGCGTTCTTTTCAACTAGACACCTTTGACGTCAACTGACTAAAGCGATGGGCATTCGAATTTTAGGATCATTTAATTATACTTTGGGGTACAATTTTGTCATTGTGACATATGATGTGGGTATGGGGGTTCCCTATCAATTCAGTTCACTCGATATTGCATTCGAACTCTATGGGGAAAATCCCTATTTGAAGGGACTTAGTTGAAGCTTGAAGCCCTTGTATCATAACGTAATCTTAATCATAGTGTAATCATAATCTTCACCAGTGCAGTATGCAAGTGACGACCTCCGACCCTCTATGAATGAGCACAGTGTTGTCGTATTCGCCGGGTCTGACAATGATAATGATGCCATGTCCCTCGCAGAGAGAATGGTCCTTGGAGGATGTTGCAGCCCATCCCCCCAGCAAGGGCGAGGAGCGTGCACTGGCCAGTGATCCGAGTTACTCGGATAAGCCTGGCGCAACGCCTCCCCTGACTGCAACCAGTAAATCTCGCCGATTGGTGAATTGAGATGCAGTTCACGTCGAACACACCTATTGGCTCTCATGTGTCTTGTGACCGATTACAACGACCTCAAGTTTGGAAAGACATGCTTTCATGGGAATATTTTTACTGATTAAATCCTTCCGTTTCACTCTGCTACTCTCACAATGCCATCGTATGGTTTGGAATATTATTATAGTGCATTTTTATAAATAAATGACAGAGACTGTACTTTATCTGCTTGTAATGTCTTTTCTATGGTTGAGAACTAGTTAGGTTTAGGCATAAATGTGCGATTAGGTGCTTAAATATAGCTATAAATAGTGTAATGCATATCAAATTAAGAATATATAAGTGTCTCTTTCATGCTTTATATTGTTGATCATCCGTTAGGTTTAGAAATGGGGTGGAGTTAGGGGATCTAAATTATTATATATGATTGTATAATGTAATATCACACTAATACATTTATTAGTATTATAAAACATTTAGGTTAAGCACACAAAATAATATTCAAAGACTGATAACTGACGACAAAGATATCTCATTGAAAACAATGGGGTTTCTCACCGTGCCAATGAGAGGACAAAAGGGGGCACCTTTGGCATCATCATGCCGATGCTTACGGCTTCTGCACAAGTGTCAAAATTGGACGCTTAGGAAATTAGAATGGGTTGTTTATACTGGTTAATGTTAGTCAAGCTGGTGGACCAAAGAAGTCTGGCTGATTAACTTAGTATCTCCATTTGCTCTCCTTTTAATCTAAAAATGTTCTAGGAGAATAAATTAGTCATTTTCCTTTTTATATGGGCATGTTCGTTTAACAAAACTAATAAAAATAATAAAGATAAATAGATAAAGTTAATTTATACCTTAATGATTATGCACCTGAACGATCAGAATGTCAGTTCAGTCTAGATTGTCTCTCTATTTACTGTGACTTCTCAAGCTGTGATAAACCTCAGTGTTTCACCGTACTGACATATTGATGTGAGTGGAGCTAAATCACTACTGCCACTGAGCTCAAGTTTTATTCTGTGTCCATTTCCCACCCATTTGAGGGGTTGTGCCCTTGCAGGCTTGTAAAGATGGAGTCTGTGGCAATACCATGTCATTATACTGTGAGAAGAGACAAGTCTACCACTGTCTCTCTACTCTCAGCAGAGACTAGATGGCAATTTAGCCTGTAGCTCAACTCTAATTGACACAGAAGTTGAGGGGAGGTGGGTTATACAATTTATTCTAGGGTCTGTCAGTGTGCTTTAAATGCTGTCAGGACTAAGACAGGAAGGTCCTTCGGTCACTGCAGACTGAGACAAGAGCCATAAAATAAGATGTCAGAGAGGCCAGATGCAAGCAACATCTCTGCCCACACAGAGCACAGTTTTGAAATTCTGTCATCATCATCTAACCTTTATGTTGTCCCAAACCCATATGACTTTCATTCTTCCATGGAACACAAAAGGAGATGTAAGGCAGAATGACAGCCTCAATCACTGTCACTTTCATTTAAGATGCAATGAAAGTGAATAGTGACTGAGACTAACATACTGCCTAACATCTCCTTTTGTGTTCCTCGGAAGAACATAACTCATACAAGTTTGGTAAAAACCAAAGGGAACTGTTGTTTCCATGGAATCATCAGAGAGTTGATTCTTAACCTTGTGCGACCCCGTGTCCACATGCGTGGACATTGTTTTTTGGCTTTGCTAGATGGAACTTATAGTTTCAATTAATTTAAACTGACTGAATACTGTTTACAACACTCTAAACTGTCATTTAAGGGTTAAACCTCTGGCACACAGAATCATGTGACACAACAAAACGACGTACTGTAGATACCCATATCCATGAAGAGCTTCTACGGGCACAGAGCCAACAAAAGTACCTCTTGTAAGAAATCCCTTTAAGTTTTGTAATTGAAAACTTTTGGGTGTAAGAAGCAGTGTTTCTAGTTTCGTTTGATATGCCACTCTATAAAATTCATTCTTTTTGTTTTGTGTCAGCGTGCTGATAAACATGATGTCCAAATATGCAGATTTTGGGACATTATTCTCTCAAAAGATGAAAAAGCATGTTAGTTATTTTTAATAACTTTTCACATTAACAAATCTGTGGGTTATTACGCTTAATTTTAATATAAATTGTGCTATATTTTATTTTGTTATCACTGTACAATACGTTTCTATTCATTAACATAAGTAATTCCTATATTCACTGTGCATTTTCATATTGAGAATCAATGGGTTCATCCAAAAGCTGAAAAAAAGTTGCTTTCATATGCTTCGTTTGCAGTTAGGATGAAAAAAGATGCATTTTGAACTGTTCTGAGACCAGTGCAGACAGACAGGACACTAGAGGTTAAGTCATTCACTAAATCGGGAACAAGGGATAATCCAATTTTTTTCTATGCAGCCAAGTGCATTCACTCCTAAAATCTGACCAAAAGTTCAGTTTCTGGCTGCAGATGATGTTTGAACCACTCAACATGTTTGACAGACATGGGAAAATGGTAATCAGTACATAGATTGTAATTCATAAGGTAGAATTTAATTTTTACATGGTTGGCGGTGACCGGATGTTGCTAGCCACTACTTTGAAACAGAATTAATTATGCTAACTGTAATGTCTGTAATGTCTCAAAAACATGATTAACCCACACTCCTGGAAACATAATAAACAACTTGATGAAAAAAAAAATCTGAGTTTCTATAGCTTGGTATTATTTAAAATTTAAAAAAGGTCCAGCTGTCCACATACATTTTTAGGAAAATATTGGGATTTTTTTTTTGTTTTTGCTTGTTTATTAGGTGCTACTAGTTACAAATAAAAAAAAATAAAGGGGAATGGGAAATGCGCACAGCAGTCACTCTCCAGTCTCATGAGGTTAAAACTGAACTGACAACTCCATTAATTCTCCTGAGCAATGAAAGAGCAACATCTGAGCAACAACATTTTCCTCTGAGTGTAAGTGTGATTCTCACTCGTCCTCTGAGCTGAGACTGTGGTTGTCCTCCATGGGAAGAGGTGGAGGGCTGGGCAACATGTCCACCAACTGCAGTGAGGCAGAGTAATGTAAGATTCGTGGAGAGCTCAGCTGCTTCACAGACTCTGATACGCCACCTGATGGTACATAGAACAGCTCAGAACTCAAGGAAATCTAAACATCTAAGTTATCATTTCAATATACTTCTAAACTCTCCTAGACAGAAAGTCATACAGGTTTGGAACAAAGTGAGGTTGAGCAAATGACAGAATTTTCATTTTTGGGTGAACTATTCCTTTAAACATGAAGTACCTGCTGGGTGTTGACTGAATTTTTGCTGCTGGTTACCAGGAGCATTGCACAATGCCAGGGCTTGTTGATGAATGGGCATTAAAGGGGCACTTTTCACAGCATGCAACTCTAGAAGGTGACAAATGTGTGTCAGTGTCTTGTCCAACAGCAGACTGTGTGAATGTCTGAATGACTCAATAAATCAGGGAATTAATGATTATCTCACCTCTTTTGTAATTTTTCTCCCAAGATTCTTTCAGCACACCCATATTAGGCTGGGCAGGGAGGGGACGTTTCCAAGGCAATGCCTGTACTTCCCTTACAACGGCGGACTTAACGATGGGCTCAGTGATGCGAACCGTCTCCAAGTTATGCAGTTGAGAGCCGCCGTGGGGCATCTTGGGACATCGCCCTGGACTATTAAATGTCTTCAGCCCGTTACCGGTTAGATCCATGTAAAAGGTGCCGTAGACTCCGCAATTGTCTGGTACGATGGGGACGGCTGACCGCAGGGGGTTGGAGTCCTTTATAGCTGTTATGGGCAGAGCTGTCAGAAGAGAGGTCAAAATCAGACTGATTTACATAATGTGCCAGGATGTCAAGAGTAATTACAGTTGACGAGGACTGGGCAGAATTCTGACTCCAGGCGTGACAGGTGCCTTTGAAGGTTCTCATGAGGACATATCTGTCATCCAGAGAGATGAGGAGGAAAATTAGAAATTGTGTTTTATTTAAGCTGTAACGTTTTTCATTCTTTATACAATCGCTTTAGGGTTTATGGTGTTACGTCGTCATGGCAACGAAGTTGTGAATAGAGAACTTTTGAAAAAGTGAGTATTTAAATGTTACGGATTGGCCATTTAATTCCACTGTAAGTGCCTCACTGGAACCAAGATTTTTTTTTTAAAGAAAAGGACAGGCAGTCAACATTAATTTTTGTTGTAATCAACATTTCTACACAAATGCCGTCCATTGAGCCTCTATTGAATACTGAATATTTCTTTAAGAAAAAGTTACAATTGGGGTTGTTTTTCAAATGTTTGTCTTTTGGCATTTACATTTTAGGCTTTGGATTTGTTAACACAGGCAGCCTGGATCAAAATTATCACTGAAATTGGCTGGGGAGGCTATGATTATGGATTTTGACTTACTGGTTCTCCGGAAACCAGAGTTCTCCTGGCTCAGGGTCCAAAGGCTCTGTTTGGGCTTACTGCTGGAGTCTGGCCTCCAGCCTCCAGAGATCCACGGAGAGTCTGGCGCTGCCATTCTACAAAGAAAAACACAAGGAAGCTTTAAAACATGACTCGTTTACCAGCTGAGCTTGTGCATACAATTAGGTTGTATACAATTGCACACAATCATTAGTGAACAGACAGCAGGAAGAGAAAGGACATTAAAATAGCTTTATAAAGATTTTTAAACTTGGCAACATGGTTCTCCCATGTTTTATGGACACATACTATACCATGGTATTAGGGCTGGGCGATATGGCAAAAAATATTATCACAATATTATTTTTCATATCATTTGCTATCGATATTTATCACGATATTGAATCACATTTTCACATTGCACATTTTTTAGAATTTCCCAAAAAAAGGAGAGGAAACAAAATCCTAAAAAGTCTAAATAGTCTTTACAAAACTGCATTGGGGCCCAGACACCGCCAATGCAGTGGTGTCTGAGGGATCTATTAAAATATTACAATATTTTATAGAGTTTATCAATTAAGTGCAGTTGATATGAATGTTATAAGATGATCTGTTCATTTTGAATCATAATGACAGTATATATATATATATATATATATACACACATTTTTTTTTTTTTTTACATTAAAATTATTTTCATATTTATTTACATACAGATATCCAAGTATGGGGGCATAGAAGCCCTAGTGACTGAGGACTGATACTGTATGGGGGTTCAGGGGTATCTCCAGAGAGAAACTTTTGAATATGAAGTCTGAATGGACCATTTTTCTATTTTCATTCAAGTGAGAAAGACTAGACTACAAACTAGTAATTGCTTTGTCTTTCATCCTTGTCAGAGAGGATGACATCTGAATAATTTCACAAAATTAGAACTGAAATCTATTTGTTTATTATTAAAGGCTTGGAACATGCTGATTAATAAAACTAAATTTAGTAAGAAAAAACTTTATGGTCTAAAGGCACTCTGGAAACACACAACTCATGTTTACGCACATGTGGGGAAAAGAGGATGCAGATGCGGCCCGGGACTGGGCATCAGTGAAGCGTGTTTCAGTGCTAGAGAAAAATATTCAAGAATACAGCGCAGAAAGAACAGATATGATGTAACCGGCACTGTTGTTTTGTCGCGCTGCTCACTAGAGACAAGGAGAGGGTGTAACCATCATATATCTTGCAGTCAAGATGGAATCAATCTGGGATCCGGATCCAGAACGCGGTGACTTGCATAGCAATAGCAACTGCATACAGTCTGAGGCTGCGTTTCAACTGAAGTGGAAGAAATCTGCACAAAGCCACTCCCAACGCTAGGGAACCGCTTGCCCCGCGCTGCTGTCAATTTTACAATCCACCTCGCGAGCTTGACGCTCGGCTTCCATAGGAAGGAACTGAAAGCACTCGCTCTCATTCGCTCAGCACGCACCAGTGGAAACATACGACAAGAAAGCCAAACTGCAAGTGTTTTTAGCAACACACATGTCTAGATGTAGAACACAGGCTAAATATCGAAAATTACTCAAAAGCTTATAGAGTTTTTTTATCACGATAAATACTGATATCGCTTTATTGCCCAGCCCTACATGGTAGTACCATCTACATATCATGATACATTATTATTGTAATAATTTAGTACCATTTTTAATATCAATATCAATGTAACAACGTTCTGCTAAACTACTTTTTTGTAAGGGGAAGAAATCAAACATAATTTTGTACCTGTGTTTGATGATGAGGTCTTCACTTTCCAGTCTATACAAACCTATAATTTAAAGAGTAAATACTAACATTTAACACATATTTTAATGTTTAAAATAATTTAACAATAGAGGTAGTGAAGTAAAAAGAAGAGAAGGATGTAGATGATAACTATAGATGAGGAAATTGCTTTAGAGTTTACCTGAGTTTTTGCCTCCCTGCTTGGCACATTTGACATGTCTCCTGTACAGAAACATGGCTGTAATCATCAAAACAAACCACAGGAGGGTGCCAACGCTGCCGATAAACACTGGCTCTTTAATCACAGAGAGGAAATGAGACATATTGAGTATGCCTGTTTGATAAGGTGTCGCCTCCTGCCTCGACTCTATGGAAGAAAAAATACACAGGTATCATATTAAGTAAATTCCATTTTAACAGTAATGTTTTACACATAAGTATTTTGGTTAGTACTACATTCTACATCATTATGCTTTATAATAGTACTATAAATGACACTAGTGTAAAAACAAAACAATATGTTGAAATAATAAGAGAAATAAAATGATCCTTTAATAAATTCATGCATTTTTGTGGCCAGACAAATGTCTCTGGTTATGACACTGCCTTACCTATAAGCAGTTTGTATGGGTCACTTTGAAGCCCCACTCCTGCCCCGTTAACGGCAGCCACTAAGACCCAGTACATTTTACCGGGATGCAGTGGACTGATCTCAAGACTGTGTGTTCCACTGTCCACAGTCCAATTCAAAGACTTCAGCTCCTCAGATTCCACACACCACACCTGCCAAAAAGTCACATATATTTTTCAACAGGAATGCTATGCTTGAATTCTGTACTAAGTGTGAAGACTAGCAATTTCTTGCTGCTTTCATACTTTTAATTATAAAAAGTCTAGAAAACTATTTACTTTGTTGTACACAACATATTCCACCATACTGTATCTGTTGGACAGGAAAATTCTCCTCAAAAGATGTTTAGTATAATAATAATATCAAAGTGTTTTTTTGTAAAAAATAAACCTGATATCCCTGAATGATCCCATTGTGAGCCTCATGAGGTGGGGGTTCCCAGTTCAGGTACACAGTGTCATTATGGTCTGTGGGCATTGTTAATGAGACATCCTGAGGTGGTGCACTTGGGACTGAGAATAAGGCAAATAAAAAGAAGAAAAAACTGGTCACTTTTTTTTTGCAACTAAATTAAGGCACTTAAATTTGCTCCAGAGGAACGGTAAGTCACTTTAAATGCAGAAAATCTGCTAAACAACAAATATTCAGTGTCTGCTGGTGATAGTTTGGTTTACATGGTTATGTGTTCTGGATTCTCACCTGTCTCTGGCACTCGTAAGTGTCTGGTGTTGCTCTCCCTGCCATACAGGCTGCTGCCATAGGGTCGGACTTTAAACTCATACTTGTAGCCTCTCTTTAGAGGTCCCACGTGAGTGTGAAGGTCAGGCTGAGGAACCCTTTGAGCTGTCCATTCTGAGCTAGCTGGCAGAAGAGACCGATACAGAACCTCAAAGCCTTCAAGGTAATGAGGCTGTGAGAGTGAGGACTGCAGCTACATGCAGAAAACAGACACAAGAGCAGGTATACAATTAGTTTGTGCAGAAAAGATGTGATGATTGTCATAATTTAAACACAGTACTGGAGCTTTGTTTCAAAACCTAGTGAGCTTGCTATCTACCATCTAAATAGGCAGCTACCTTCTATAGGCAGCATCCAAACCTAAATGAAACCTCATAAATTACTGAATTAAAACAGTCTACATAGGCAGCTCTGTTAAGAAGTTCAAATAAGCACAAACATACATAGTACAAATAAATATATATTCATAACTGATTTGAAACGGTCTACATAGGCAACTCTGTTAATGCTGTGGTACACAAAAAATAAAAATAAAAATAAAATAATAGATAGTACACACAACTTTTGAGAGAAATAGTCAATTTTTAATTCAGAGGAACTATTTTTGACACTTTTCAAAGTGTCAGTAAAGAAGAGATTGATGATTATCGTTTTGACCTCTATTTTAAATCGATGTTTACACTTTTTTTATCAGTTATGATTAAGTTTAACTTAGATATAGTGGTGGTGGCGTAGTGGGCTAACGCCCAAAGCTGGTAATCAGAAGGTTGCTGGTTTGATCCCCACAGCCACCACCATTGTGTCCTTGAGCAAGGCACTTAACTCCAGGTTGCTCTGGGGGGGATTGTCCCTGTAATAAGTGCACTGTAAGTCGCTTTGGATAAAAGCGTCTGCCAAATGCATAAATGTAGATATAGCCCAAAGCAAAGATGAACTCACATAGTGGAAGACAAATTGCATCCTAACCTAAATTAAACCTACTTTTATGCTGTGATATTTGGATGTGCAAATTCTTAGTTATTAAAGCGAAAAAAAAGGAAAATATATAACAAATATTAATGAGTTAAATAACAATGTTGTACACCATGCACAATAGTCTTGTAAAGTTGTCTTTTAATCTTCAGAAGCTAGTGGTGAATGATTTCTAAAAACAGAAATATGATTTCTAAAACAGAAATAAAACAATAATTTAAAATTGGTAATTTATATTTGTTAACAGGCATTTAAACATAAATATAACCAGTAATGGTATCAGTTGTAAAAAAAAATACATAAAAATGTGCTGCTTACTATTTGCAACAGCAACAAAGTGTGTCTATGATGCCTTAAAATGCTGTCTAGGTAGGCAGCTCACTATGATTTGAAACAGTGCTTAAAATTAATATTTAAATGAACTGAACTGAATTACCCTCCATGTGACTTGAGACATGTTGGACGCTGTCCTCAGGACAGTGACATTCTCCAGGCTCACACGTAAGGCAGACAGCTCCTTGTGTAGATCTCTCAGTCTAGTGCTTCCCACATCTGTAAAATATATTAGCCAGTGGTTGACATAGGACTGCTGTTTTAAGAATCATGCCTTACATAGAATATTAATTATGCAGTGCAATGCAATTATTGACTGCTTGCTATGTTATTTGCCTGATTGCATGCTTTCTTACCCTCAACAAGCAGCTGTACACTGGCCATAGACACACCAAGCTTATTTTCTGCAGTGCAGGTGTACCTGCCCATGTCCTGTGCCGTCACATAGTGGATTTGCAGACTGTGGTCTGGGTTGATTAAATATCTGCAAACATTAACATTACATGATCATAAATTCAGTTTATTTAAAAAAAAAAAAAAAAAATGAGTTTTGAGCACAGCACTGCATCTCAGATAAAGTCCTTTTTTATGTGCATCTAAATTGCATTGACTTTAAATACTGTAGTCTACTAAAAACTAGTCAAGCAAGAACAAACGGTTAAAATTATATGAAAAGATCAGTATCAGTATAAGATCTGACCTGCCATTGGGTAGTGGTCCTTGTTCTCGACTCCAATCTACAGAAGGCATGGGGTCTCCATCTGCCTCACAGAAAAACTGTGCTGACTCCCCAAGCTGCACTGATATATCCTCTGGTTTACGCAGTAAAACCGGTTTGGCTGAAGATGAAGGTCAGATGTATGAGTCTCCGTGCATCTTTTAGATCTATATAGTATTTTTATTTGTATGCCAAATTCTATGTGGTGCTGTAAGAAGCATGAAACATCTTAGCACAGTTTTGGGTCTCACCTAATACAGATAGCCGAGCAGCCTGACTCTCTCTCACTCCGACTGTGTTTGAGGCTATACAGCTATAAACTCCTGAGTCATTCTTCTGAGCTGGAGCAATGATCAATTTACCATCGAGTTCCTTTTCATTATGCAGAGAAACAAATGATCATTGTTATTCAGGCACAAAATCTGTTCATCGGTCATTGGTCTATCCATGTGAATCTTTTTTTTGTGTTGTACTGCCCTCAACAGACATAATCAGGGAAGTGCTAACAAGACAAAGACAACTTTTCGTACAAATCAAAACAAACACTGTTAAAGCAATGTCAAACATCATACATAAATTCTATAAATCTAACCATTCTTCCCATTTCTTTTCTGTCATTTTTGGGTCAAAAAAGTGTCCTCAAATAAAGCACTTTATGCCTCTGAAAGACTAAGATTGGCTCTTACAGTGTAATGTTCATGGCTGCTGTTGATGAGGATTCCGTCTTTCCTCCAGGTGATGTTTGGCTCAGGATGTCCCACAGGCGGGCTGCAGTTCATCACAGCCACCTCACCAAGTGCCACCTCCACATCACTGGGCTGCACCCGGAACTCCTCTCGCAGAGCTGCAAATCACACACATTTTCATATTAATCATAGTCTTCAGTACACACTTTTATATTGTGTTAAAATACTTCTGAATTATTGTTTTGAATAAATTTATCTAGCATTATATTGGCCATCGGCTACTTTGCTCTCTATATCAGAGGTATTCAAACTGGGGTCTGGGGACCCAGAGGGGGCATTAAAATATTTTTTATAAAGTTCAATTCAGTAAAGAAATTCACTGCAAAAAATCATATTGTTATCAAGTGTTTGTGTTTTGTTTTCCATTTAGAGTTGTCTAAAAATCCTTAAAACAAGATACATTTTCTTGAGAAGCAACATATAAGATATTTATACTTGTTTTAAGAGAAAGTATCATAAATCTAAGTGTATTTTTTCAATTGGTTATACTTCTGCAAGTGCAGTAAAGACAAAATATATTTATATTCAATATCTATTCTCTAAAAGCAAGTCTATATATCTTACATGCTATTTCTCAGGTGAATGCATATTTTTTTAAAGGATTTTTTGATATTTTAAAATATTTGTATTTTTTATATTATTTTCATATGAGGCATGAGCATCCCCGCAACAGAGTGTGCCTAAGCTGGGTGTAGTTACAATCTCTCCCCCTTTGATTGGGACATTTGTACAACTCATAAAAGAGGCACTGACTGCACAGTAAAATGCCAGTTTCGGAGTTTCTAGTTATTTACATGATCTGCTTCTGTATTATTTGAACTTTAATAAAGATATGCAATGCATTAAATATAACTGCATTAAAGATGTAACACTGGGGTGTTTCCTTAAAAGACGCTCAACACGCAAGTTTTGCTTCAGTTTTGCAGCTCCAGCTCCACGTGTGTGCTTCTGTATTTAATTATTTTGTATTTTGCATTATAATTCCCTCATACTTTGCATTCTACATCACCTGAAGATGTTTGGAAAGTTTAGAGTGCATCAAGACTGTGAGCTGTGTAATTCTTCCTCTCCTCATTCAGGTGCGAGCTGCAGTGCTGCTCTCGTGCTTCATCACTAGAGTTTAATGTGATCTCTTATTACGTTAAATGAGCTCAAACAACTATTCGGTAACAAAAAATTTTGACGACGATTTTTTAGAACCTTTGAAAAACACATACTGGCATACTACTAGTACACACACATTTGTAAATGTTGTTTTAGCAGCTAAATGTAAACCAAAATGTAATTAGGCATAATGTAAAAGTGATAACTGCAAACAATAAAGTTGTTGTACCACTACTGTATATATAAACAAATCTCTCAGCTTGTGTTCTCTCTCAGTCTGTTTTGCCACTTTAACTTCCTTAAAGCTTCAAAAAAATAAGGCCCATTGCCAGCTTGTCTATGGAGCTTTGTCTTTTTGTTCCAAATTATCAATCTAAACAAAACACAAATTCATTGTTTGCAACAATTGATATAAAGTCTCAATTAGCTCCACTCCTGTGGAATGCAGAGTAAACTGCACTGCTGAAGATTTTGTTTGGGCTACAAACACAGCATGCTCTCAAAGCTCAATTAGTCAACTGTTTGTTTCGGGGAGGAAAGCAAACTTTGACATCTGATCTCTAGTAATCTCATGGACCATCTTAATAGGCTTCCTCACCCTCTGGTTCACTTTAAGCATTTAAGTAGCTCTTGATAGGCAACTCATTGTTATTAGGGTCTGTCAGGCTCAAACATGTTACTGCACATAGGAATGTAAAGATTTATAGAAAATGACCAGGGAGAAGGTGTTATAATTAAAGGATAATGTATGGTCAGCTGGTCATTAGCACAAAATTATCCTGACAGGGAAATCAGGACCCTGACCCTAAACGGAGTGATCTTGTATTACCTTGAAGGTGGTTTATTTTGCAATTATGACTGGCTTACTATACACTATCTCGCTTATTACACAGATACTTAAATTTTTTTTATAAAATTGCCAAGAAATGAATTCAGGTTGAGTTGTTTTTTGAGTTAAAATTGTTTAATTATGTGAGACCGCGGAGCAATACTACAGTAGAACAGTTGCAATGGATACCAGGCAATATTTGGGTTGGGTAAAAATCTAGATTTTCCGATGCATTGCAATCTTCATTTGAATGATCGCGATATTGATTCTTAAATCCCATGATTTATCTTTTAATATATGCGCAACCCTCCACTACAATGAAAGGAAATCAATCGCATTTACAACCAAATTTTTGCAAAGCGACTAAAAATGGCTTCTTTATTATTTTCTCTATAGCCAGTTGTTGATAAATAAATGAACAAATTGTAATCATGCATAGCACATGCACTCATCTATAGAATTACAGAAATGCCTGTTTTCTTAAAGAGACAGTAGAGACGGTTTTAGCACGTGTTCAAAAAATAAATGTAAGTACTTGTAAATAGTATAAATTATGCAATTAAACAATACAAATCTACCAAAAAAAAAACATATTAAATATAATTAAATAAAATCTATTATTTTTTATTCATATTGATTTCGAAATATACCCATATTAATCAATGTCGAAACTAAATTGGGATTGAATCGAGAGCTTGTCAAACGAATCGGAAATCTGTATCAATACCCAGCCCTTGACAATATTGCAGTTTAATGGTCATTATGCAAAAATAATATATGACTGCTCAGTGCCCTAATTGAGCAGTTGCATTGGACAACACATTCTCACACCCAACTCGTCACATATGGACGATTTGCCAGGACCCGTTGGCGTCACTTTTTAACGCACTGGGTATACATTTGGCGTCATTTTTCAACGCGCAGGGTAGTCTTAACCAAAACAACGCTAAACTGCAGGTAAAACGGCATTCAAAGGTGAGTTTAACAACGCTCCGCGGCGTGTGCAAGTAAGCAGTTTAAGCGTTTTCTTAGGTACTGGTATACATAGGTACACTGCTTTAACTAGAGCATGCTGGATAACATATTTTTATCGGAGGTTTGTTGATGTTAATAAATATATATAATATGCTACGATTGTGTTCAATTAATCAAAGTTTTTATTAAAATCCTCTATAGAAGTCTATCGGACTACCCTGCACATTGAAAAATGACGCCAAAGGTATACCCAGTGCGTTAAAAAGTGACGCCAAGGGGTCCTGGCAAAGCGTCCATATGTGACGAGTTGGGTGTGAGAATGTGTTGCATTGGACATTGGTCAATATTACAGTTTAGCGGTCATTAAAAATAAATATATGACTATTAGGGGCTGCAATTGAGCAATCAGAATCAAGTATTCCAGATAGCTTTGTAATAACATTGCAAAACATCCTCTGAGTTCATGCTTAACTCGCAATGTTGAGATTCAAATCAAATCCACTACCTGCTATATGAAGAGATGCATTTCTGCTAGTCGCAACTCCAGCACTGTTCCGAGCAACGCATGTGTACACCGCTTCATGTGTTTGACTCTTTCTCCCAGGGACAACACTGTAGAAGAACAAGCTTCCTTCTGGTAAAATGATGGGCCGTGACTGTACATCCATCTTCTCTGTGTCCAGTGGCTGGCCATTTCTAAGCCATTGAATGGAGGGCACAGGGTTGCCCTCTGCCCTGCAGGACAGTGTGGCTGGGCTGCCCACTCGGACCACAACATCAGAGGGATGGTGGACGATACGGGGCAGGCCGTTATCTGCGATGAGTCTAGAACCTAAAGGAACAGAACAAAGGATCAGTATAAGGAACAACATGAAGTTGAGCAAATGATGGTGTGAACTTCCCCTTTAAGTTTGCATTCCACACACCCCAAAGTCCATAAGAAACAGGCACGTCCAAACAACACTGATTTCTAATAAACAAAAAAATTGAGCAAAATCTAATCCTGAGAGAATGAATTGTTTAAGATGGCAGAATGCTGGGTGACCGGTCAATGAGTAAGGGAAACACATTTCCTGTTCGGAACGGAAATGGAGTCAGTTCGGGGGGCTGTTTTTCCCACTGCGAGAGGAACAATGGGCCAGCACTCACAAACACAGTCATGAACCAACAGGACATCCGTCACCTGTGCACTAAGTGTAGGAATGCTCCTCTGCTATTATTGGTCCACTTACAATGTCTTACAATGTCTTTTTGTACTATCATGCCAAAACATGCCAATCACATGTGCATGAAAGGGTGTCCTTGAAACAAAGAAGCACACTTGTTTGGTATTACAAAAAGTCCTTGTGTTCTATCTGATTTATATATATATATATATATATATATATATATATATATATATATATATATATAGAAAGATTATGTTGTTAAACTGAGGCGTGTTCCTAATGTTTTGACCCATCAAGAAAAGACTTCAGTTTCTGTTAGAAGGCAGAATTTAGAAGGTAAACTAGAGGGAACTTCACAATAGAGAATTTGAGTGCTGCATTCTTGGCAAAGATGTGTTTGACTATTAAAAGGTTCTATTGTCTATGATGGGGCAGTTTCCTGAAGAAGAGGAAATCAAGAGTCTCATAGTTTTCACATTTTCACTCTAGAAGAATTTGGGGAAAATTATGGAAGTATGTAAAAGAGCAATACAGCACTTTTAACAGTATAATGTAACATTCTACACAGAATTATAAATGACCAGTTGTGTAAACAGACAGTTGTAGACACTTTACTCTTAAAAAAATATATGTTGTGTGTATAAAGATGGATTCGATGTAAGTTTATCCTTCAGGCCTATGTGACGGTCTTTAGGGGGTTCTAGACACCTAGTTAGTGCTCTAAACAATCATTTGATTAAAATAGTTTTACAGTTTGTTGTAATCATTAAAAGCTGTATATCCTTTCAACCGGTGTAGCGAAATAAATCAAAATGTTAACTTTTTTCCTTAGTTTAAAAATGTCCCCACTAGACAACTCGTTAAACTTGTAAATGAACCATTTATGCATTTAAATAACCTAAACGTGAAAAAAGAATGGGAGGTTACTAAAATTAAAACATTTTGAGAATTCAATAGTCAGTATCTTTACCTCAGGCCAACTTCTTACACATCAATTCAAGACGAAACAATTACGGATTTACTTTGTAGGCCTACTTACCTTGAATATTATAAACCATTCCAAAAACCCAACAAAGCTTCAAAAAGTGGCGTGTCGTTGTCATATTACGTGTCAGGTTGTAAATTTAGACGAGGAAAATAAATAAACTCATCGCTGTCCAATCAAACAATTCGCGCGCCGAGGAGTGACTCGTTTTACACATAATCATTTATCCAGACTGCGTGTGAAATTAGTTGTCCCCATAAAATAAATGGAATTTAAGTTGAGATCTACAGAAGGTTCAAACAGGCTCTCGTCTCAGTCAGTCAAGTACCAGTGTTGAAGAAAGCGCCATCCGGATTTGGGACCCTCCCCAGTGACTCACACCAGCTGGAGAAGGTGTTGACATGCCAATAGTGGATTTACGCCTCCAATGACGGTGTATGGCTGGGGTAAACTGAACACAAGTTTCCTAAAGTATTGCTTTAGCTCTCTGTTTTTAATTGATTTTTTATTGTATTTTATATATATATATATATATATTTTATTGACCGCAACCATTTTGATGTGTGTTAGATCTTAAAAGTGTTAACTAATCTTTGGATATCAACTAAGAAGCTTTATTGTACATTAAATCTCTGTAACATGTAAACTTATGATAAAAGTATGCGTCATTGTCAAGTAAGGTTTGTCTAAGGTTATTAATAAGACATCTTTCAAAAATCTGGATTAAACACCCATATGTGAAGTGTCCATGCGGTTTCATGCATTTTGGAAAAATTCTTGAAAACATTCATTCATTCGGTCATTCCTAAATAACACAATACAATTAAATACATTAAAATGAATTACTTAGCGTCAATTATAATTGATAAAAATCCTTTCCTTGCACCTTGAATTTAATCAATAATTTGATTAAATTCTTGCCCCATCCACCCTCACTCTCCTTTCCACCCTGCACTTGGATGGGTTGAACCTCATTGGCAGAAATCAGCTCAACCTTGCCAAGACAGAACAGCTTGTGATCCCAGCCAACCCATTTGTTGACCAAAACCTCACTATTCATCTTGGTTCAACTACACTAACACAACCAGAACAGCTCGGAGCCTTGGAGTGGTGGTAGATGACCAGCGTCACACACATTTCACTGCACACATCTCATCAACCACCCGGTCTTGCAGATTCATGCTTTTCAACATCTGTAAAGTCTGGCCTTTTCTGTCTGAATATGCTGCTCTTGGTCCATGCTCTGGTCATTTCAAGACTGGACTACTTTAATGCTTTGCTTGCTGGCCTCCAGTGGTGTAGTAGTGTCTGAAGAGGTGGGCATACTGTGAATTTATGAAAGACCCAACTTTTATTTGTGTACTATTATGCGCTTTTCGGTGTATAGTGAAATTGCTTTAATACTTAGAAATATAAATTGAAATGATTTGATATCATGAGAAAAAGGCACCACAGAGAGCAGTAAAAGGCAAAACAAAAAGAGCATCAAAAACTATCAGGGTTTTCACAAAGTTTAATTGCATAAGTTAAATTTAAATGTATATACATATATTTATGTTTAGCAGGGAAATACATTTATAGTGCAAATTATGAGTACTCTAGGGATGCTTGTGCAGACGCTGAACATGTCAAGCCCCTTACTGAAATGGAAAATTTGATTGGTTAGCAAATATTCAATAATGTCTGAAATGAACATTCTGATTGGTGGATCAGTTAAGTCGGACTGTCTGTCTTGCAAGTCCATTCAGTTGCCATCACGCAGTTTTGTACGTGTTTAGAGAGATTCTCTGTACACTTATATATATACATATATATACTGTATATACACACACACACACACACACACACACACACACACACAATTTGCTCAATGGTGTTGCGGAATCTAGTCTTCAATCAGCCAAAAAGGGCTCATGTCACCCCAATCTTGATTTCACTTTACTGACTATATGTAGCTTCCCGCATCAAAATCAAGGCTTTGACTCTGACCTTCAGAACAGCAATGGAGCTACACCCTCTTACTTCAATACACTTCTCCAGGTCTATGCTCCACTCGCTCTCTGTGTTCTTTGAACAGTGTTGGGGAAGTTACTCTAAAAAGTAATTATTTACTAAATACTTCATCTTCTACAGTGTAATTAGATTACTGTACTAATTAATCTGTCTGAAAATAAATGCAATTACTTAAATTAATTAAATTACTGAAAGTTATCCGGTACTTTACTTTTTTCAATGAAAAAGTAATTTAATTACAGTAATTAATTACTTATTAATGCATTACAATCAACACTGTCTATGAATGAGCAGCGCCTGGTCCCATCACAAAGAGGCTAAAAGTCTATTTCCTGATCTTTCACTTTCTGTTTCACTGTGGTGGAATGAGCTTCCAACATCCACATGATCTGCTGATACCATCTCAGCATTCAAGAACCAGCTGAAAACACATCTGTTCCACTTACTATTGAACTTAGCTCGCACTCAGGGCCGTAGCTAGTGGGGTGAAAGTTGGTATCGATTCTAGGGGCCCAAAGGACCAAGGGGCCCTACAACACATTCTAAACTGTATTTTTTAAAAGGAATGGGGCCCAGGGCAAGATACAGCCAGGGGGCCCAGATTATTTTGCTATGGCCCTGCTCGCACATATTGTACACACACACAGACACTCACACGCACACACACACACACACACACACACACACACACACACACACACACACACACACACACACACACACAGACACGCACAGACACACACACACACACACACACACACACACACACTCACACACTCCAGCCACCTTGAGAGCTTGGCAGTACAACACTGAAGATGTTGTGGAATTTTATATTTCAAATTGCTTGCTATGATACTTCTTTGTAAGTTGCTTTGGATAAATGTGTCTGCTAAATGACTAAATGTAAAAAAAAAGAAATATAATACAAATTAAAGACATTTACCATCAAGTAAAATGTATTAAAATACTTTCCTTGCACCCTGAATATAATCATTAAATTAAAAAACAAAACAAAATCAAGGTTAGAAATATTTTTACTTACAAAGATCTTGGAGTTTATATATATATATATATATATATATATATATATATATATATATATATGAAGAAGCTTTCTTAGGGGTATTCGATTTGTGCAGAACAAAATGTTCATTATCATAAAAATGTATATATATATATATATATATATATATATATATATATATATATATATATATATATATAAATTGTTTCATTTGTTTATTTATGTATTTATTTTCAATTAACACTTTTGTCTGTCTTTTTTTGTGGGGTCTTTTCTGTTTTTTTGTTTTGTTTTGTTTTGGCCACCTGCATGCTGGTCACAACACCACCTGATTTGGTGAACTTTTTGAAATAGAATTAATATTTTTAGACAAATTGGTCAAATTGTTTTTTGTTTAAAATTATATAAAAAATATCAAAATGACATCATCATATAAGAGGTGTATTCAAGTAATTTTCTTTTGTTTTTTGTTAATGTATTTTCGAATAGCGTAACAGGTCCAGACCAAAAAAAAAAAAACTCTCACGCCATTGACCCAAATGCTTTTTTAACAAATTTTAGGATTTACAAGAGACAATATTAAACAACCAAATGACGTGAAACACAAAGTATAAAAGACTTCAAAATCAAAGATCTTTACAAACGAAACAAAGAGAAGTAAAAGTTAGTCTTTATAAACGCTATAAAGAACTAAAAATAACATTGAGAGGCAACACTTGCTAATTACAATTAAGTCTGTGTAAATATGTCTGTGAGAGGGGGACAGAGAGAGAAAGAGAGAGAGAGGAGAAAACAGAAAGGCGAAAAAAAAGAGAGAAGAGAAAAGCAGAGGCGGCAACAGTTCATTTTCTCGAAAGGCACATATAAATAAAGTGCTGTTTAGAGAACTGTCCATTGTGTGGCCTAAAAGAGCAGGCAACACTGATGGACATGTATATTGATCCAGAGAGCAGTGCCTTGATGGCCTGAGGATCACCCAGCTTTCAGCCACAAACAAAAGATGAGGAACTACGACTGCATACCACAACATGGAATTAAAGCTGCACCGCTAAAGAAGTTTATTGTTTATAGAGGTTCCACAAAATCTTTTTAGTATGTTTTACTCCTAAATATATCAGATTGGACTCTTTAACAATGTCTATAGATGAGACTATAACTGTAAAATTATGTTTATCCCAAATCTGGCTAAAATATGGATTTAAGTATGTCTTTCAATAAGTAACAAGTGGTAATTTCTTTTTTATTATGTTAAAAAATATTTTCTTGTAGTACACTGCATTAAAAAAAAATCAACAAAATATACATACATTGTCTTTAATGTTCAAATGAAATAAAATGTATTATATATTTATTATATACACATAAAGGCCTACATTTACTTAGAAGAGATAATGCTTAAAATGGATGAAGAATATATTTGTATTCCACTTGTGTTCTTCTGTGGTTCTGTTTTGATTAGGAAGTAATTTTAGAAATACTAAATATTACCGTATCAAGAATAGAAAAGGAAGAGGAAAATTGTTTAATAGCAATTTTTTTTCATCTTTTCCTGACACTATCCAAAAGTCCAAAACTCTCCACTTCATCTCTACATCAGTCTATTCAAGAAATCAGTCACAGACCCCCGCAAATTTAATTAGTTTGAATAACCTTTCTCTAAAGTAAAAATCCACAGCAAACTATATGTCAGCTGAAGGTTTTGAAGCAATGAAACTTCAAACAGGAATATAAGTAATAAATGCACAATATTACCAAAATTTTTCCTAAATGAATTCTTCACATCTAAATTCAAATCAACAATGACCATGAGCAAAAATCATGAAGCGAAAACGACTTTATCAAGTTATCACTGTCTTTCTGATTTCATGCTTGGGACCCCATGCTGATACTCTGAGGGACACGGTGAACTCTAAAGTTTTGCTGAAACCTCACCATGACGCTCTGAATAGATTTTTTTACATTTGTGTTACATGGTTACGCTTAACCGGAAACCTTTTGTCTATTTATTAGATTTGAGAACAAATAGGTTTATAGACTTCCATCACACTATACAACAAACATTTGATAACAGTTCTACATTTCAAAATCGAGCATGTTGCGCATATTTTGAGAGATATCTATTGGTTTTACCTTTCCTGCGAAGGGCCTTGTGTAACGCCCGCTGATGTGTTAAACGATGGCGAAGATGACCTCTCCCCTCTGACCTTCCTGACCCCTGTACAACTTGCGTCCTATGTGCCACCTGCTCATCAGGTAGGCATGTGCACTGGCACTGACACTGGCGCGATGCCTCTGTCCAGGTACACAGCCATGCCACCCACAACAGCCATGCTGACACCTTCATCTTCAGCTTACAACTCCTCTGCTCTACACTAGGACACCATTCCAACTGTGAGACTGAATGGCTGAATGACCCTTTTCCCAAGAGCTCCCAGACCTGGTGCTAAATTATTTGGAGATTGTTATAAAGAATGTTATTTCTTTATATTCCACAAATGCATTGTATTTACATTCCCTCCCTCTTTTTTTAGTGGTCCCTCTACTCACTCTCACTCTCTCTCTCCTCCTCCTCTTTTTTGCCTCTCTGTTCTCTTTTGGGAAAGAAGTTGGCGGAAACAATGATTGAAAAACAAGTTTCAGGCCCCATGCTGGGAGCGAGGGAGAGGAGGAGAGAGGGACGGGGACTGTCTCCTCCAACAACATCTGTGTCATTCGTTCTGCACGTCCCAAAAGCAGAAAACAAGGCCGGGACCGAAGGGGAGGGGATGGAAAGGGGATCTCCCATACCGAAAGGGATCAGTTTCATTAATCAAGTGTCTACTAGTCGAACTCTCACAGTCTTTAAACATCAAACGGCGAAAAAGCGTATTGCCTGACTGCTATTGGTCCCAGCCACAAAAGAAGAAGTAGACAGTCTTCATTTCTGCATCAAGCTCTCTCAAAAGCATGAGAGAGGGAGTGTTTTCAAACAAAATTGACCCTTTCCAATGGCTTTGGCTGCTTGTGGGCCATGAAAGAGAAGCCTTTTGTTTAGGGGGGGATTCACACTTTCTCAACACAATTTTCTATTTTAATAGCAAGAGGAGAGGTGAGCGGACCAAATCGTTAATGCGACTGGAACGTTCGCATTTGTCGAAGTGAAGATGTTTTGCTCGAAGTGAAAATCATTTCAATTTTCACACTTAAAACATTTCAATTATCCGACAACAGGGATGTTGTAGAATTTCATTAGCGGCAAAGGAGAGACACGGGCCTTTTCCTTTCTTCTTTCTTGGTTCACATCCTTCGGTGTTCAAAGTATTTTCACCGTTCATGAAGCAAAAAAGCAAGGGAGAAATTTGTACTTGCTTGTGTGCACAGTATGTGTCCCACTCATCACCCTGGTTGAATCAAATGGGACAGAGAAAGCAATTTGTCTCATGCAGTCTGGCCTTGTGTTCCACTCGCCAGTCCTGCTGCTTCAGCACAGAGGAACCGAGGAAACATGCTGAGTTAACAGACTTGACCTGATCATGGTTTTATTTAACAAACCTCCCAACTCATTTAATACTCTAAGCCACTGGCCGAGAAGTGGGCGATATACATATCACAAGTTGTTAAATAGTACCCAAATTTCACTCTTTATTATTGTTTTGCTTGTGGCAATAGCTGTATTTTTGGACCAAATTTCACATTTGTTTTTCACAAGTGTGAACATTCCAACCCATCCTATTCTGTTCAAAAATATTGATGAGAGGGATTGGTTCTGAGAACTAAGGAATGCATTTTATGTGAAACAAGCAAGTCCTTAAAACAAGTGTCCAACATTAATATTTTCAATACCGATGGCCACCCATACTGCAAACGCAAAGCCATGACCTTGAATTTTAAGCACTAGTCACTTCTTTGTCCAACACTCTCATCTCACTGTACCCCCTGCTAGGTAGTGGGCAATGCTGGGGTGATCATCCCAAAAAGCCATGCTTTACCCTTCCATGGGATGTCTGGGTGGACCTGCAAAGGGCTATTCCAGCTCACGCTGACCCTTAAACTGTGCCTTAATCTTTACCGCAGGAGGATGAAGACTGATTAAATCTTCCAAAAAAGCGAGCAAGAGGGAGAGAGATAAGAATGTCGGTAGAGAGAATATGAAAAGCGTACAAGGAGCCGTAGTAAAGAAAGAACGATAATGAGAGAGAATGAGGGAGAGACAGTACAAAGTGCTAAAGCTTTTTGGGTGCCCTAGAATCTTTTAGTTGAAGGGTAGACAGCCACTGTTCTAAATAAAGCATAATAAAAAAGAAGGATTCCTTTTAATCCTATTGTAACAATTCTAACCAATTTAAAAGAGTGGTTCCCCTTGAACCAGATCTTGTACATCCATAAAACACATTTCCAATATATTAGCTGTAAGACTGGCATTCTCATTTTCATCATTCAGCCTCCCTGGCCAGACATTTGTACCTGTATACAGTATCTTCTGACAACCATTGCAGTCTACAGGAACGTTTTAAGCCAACACCTGCACAAGTACTCTCAGGATTCCTACATTAATGAGAAAGTAACATGGTATTAACGTGTTTTAATGCACAAGATACAGTTTAAAGCCATTTTTTTGGACATGCACCATGATAATTCCATGTCATGTAAATACCATGGTATATGACATGGTAATCATTTAATACCATGGAACATATTATTACCATGTTTTTTTGCACAAGATGCAATTTTAAAGCATATTTTTTGGACCTATAACATGGCAATTTCATGTCATTGGGTATTCTTTGCAGAACCTTGGTGTACCATGTAAATACCATGATATATGAATATGGTAATCATTCAATACCATGGTATTTATGAAAGTACCATGGTATAACCATGTTTTATTGCACAAGATACAATTTTAAAGCAATGTTTTTGGACCTGTACCATGGTAATTCCATGTCATTGGGTATTCTTTGCAGAACCTTGGTGTACCATGTAAATACCATGATATACAGTATGAACACTGTAATCATCCAATACCATGATAGTGTAAGCTCTAAAAATACCATGGCATTAATATTTTTTTTGCACAAGTTACGGACGTGTACCAATGTAATACCACAGTATATAATATTCTTTGCAGAAACTTTGGTAAGTTTGGTAATCAATTCGTATATATGAAAGTTCAATGGTATTACCATGTTTCATTGCACAAGAGACAGTTTAAATACATTTGGACGTTTACCAAGGTAATTCCACAGCATATGTATTCCTTGCAGCACCTTGTAAATACCATGGTATATGAATATGGTAATCATTCAATACCATGGTGTATATATGAATGTACCATCTGATACCATCACTGTACCATGGTACAGCCACAGAACGTTTTTGAAAGGACCACTGATTTTGAAGAGAATCAAGTGATTAACATTTATTTAACATTAGATTAGATGCAAGATTAAACATTCTCAGGGATAGAGTCAGGGGGTGAAGGGTGGATTGCAGAGCACAGAGCAGGAGAATAGAAGGCCAGGGGTGTGAGGGCAAAAGTTCTGCTTGAGTGGGTCACAAAGCAGGATCTAGTGTTCTTCCCCCCTCTCTTTCCCCTCCCCTACTCTCCCACCCTCTTCTCTCTCTCCATCCCTCCCCCTCGAACCTCGGCAGCACCCACACCCATATCCTGAGCAGTGCTTACACCTCTCTGGCTTTGCATCCCCCTTTTTCTTTCTCTCTCTCTCTCTCTCTCTCTCTCTCTCTCCCTCTCTCTCTCGTTCTTGCTCTCTTTGTATGTCCAGCTGGCTGCCCTACAAAGCCTCCAGCTTAGACTCCCAATGAGCCCTGCTCCCTCCAACGCTTTGTTCTATCATTTTTCCCACTCCCTGGAGAAAGAGTCACTACCAGCACAGACAACAAGAAGGGAAAAGGAAAAGTGATGGAGAGAAAGACAGAGGGAAAAAGAAGAAAGAGAAAGGAAACAAAAATAAGTCAAGTGTATTGCGGAAGGTTTTGAGAGTGATTACAGATCAGTGCATGGGCGAAATCTGTTATAATGACAATTCTCAGCCACCTGCAGCAACTTCCTCTAACTAATTTCTATTATCTGCACTAAATATGAAAAGCACAACATCAACCATGATAATTAAGACATTATTTACATGACTTCTGTTTATATTTTAAAAACTTCTACGTTTAACCTTCTAGAGGGATCTTCAAATATTTGAAACATATGTAAAATAATCAAGTGTTTGAAATTATAGATGTCTTTAATGTCATTTGTTGACACACATTAGATACTGTTCAATGATTCTGTGATCCTTTTGTTTAATTACGCACAATCCATTTCATGTACCACTCCAGATATCCATCCATCCACCTGTCCGGTATGCTGTTTCTCAAGCTCTGGTAGATCTTCGCTGATCAGCAAGCAGAAAGGCCTCAGTGTTGCAATGTGGGCCGGAACTAATAGGATTGGATTTGATTCATTAGATTCTCTTTCATCATACTGGTTGGAATTTCACTGCACGTCCCACTGGACTCCCCCCTTTAAAATAAGGATTCTGCGAAGATCTGAGTGGTGAGAGCTAGCGCAACTGAGACACAGCCTCGCTTCACTTCCATCACACATTCCCACAATCTCCCTGCATAACCTCCGGATTCATGAGTGTATGGGATCAATTCCAGGATATCAAGAATCCCAAGTTTTTCTTCACTGATCTGGACTAGGTTGCATCCTCAGATACACAATTGGTTACATACTGCTTTGGCAAACATTTAAAGGTTTAGTTCATCCATCATCATTTACCAACCCTAATTTTGTTCCAAAAGAAAGTGGAAGGTGACTGAGACTGAGAAGCTTATAATTTTATAAAATCACTTACAATAATTCTTCTGGTAAAACTCATGTATCATAATTTAGTTAGCGATTTAATCACAATCAAATCATGTTAACATGCTTATTGTTTATGCCTTGTGTCTCTACTTTGAAATAGTGAGTATTTTAATGTTGACGGATTGCACTGTTAAAGATTTTGTTAAAACAGTAAAGAACTGGCAGCAGGGTTGCCAGCAAGTTACTGTAAAATTAATGGTGTCTTGCTGATGTTGAAATTAACAGCTAGATACTGTTTTTACAGCTACAGTATACAACTGTTATTTAGCAGCATACAGTCGTCAAATTACATACTATCTACTGTTGTTGAAATTTACAGATAGATTCCCAGCATGCACTGCAGCATAAAGAAATTACTTAATTTTTTACTATTTACTGGTTTATTTTGACGTTGTTTATGTTGCAGTCTAAGTTACTCATATTTTAATGTTCAGTTTTTACTTTTTTACATAAAGTACGTTTGTTAATTGTCACCATTGTTGCGTTTTGTATGCTGAGAGTTGATTTCTGCGTGTGTCTCGTTAACAACGTGTGTTCTGCTGTAAGTTCATAAGAAACATCAAACACTATATTTGCTGATATACTTTTGATGAAATATTCTTTATTGTTTTTTGCTTTAATGTGTAATACATCACTATTGCTACATATAGTGCCATTTGCCAGGTAGGATCAGATATTCAGTTTAACCTTAGCTTTTATCTTCCAAGTAACACAGCGCAACAACTTGTGTTTTATTTACATTTACATTTATGCATTTGGCAGACTTTAATCCAAAGCGATTTATAGTGCACAATCCCTCAGAGCAACCTGGAGTTAAGTGCCTTGCTCAAGGACATAATTGTGGTGGCTGTGGGGATCGAACCAACAACCTTCTGATTACCAGTTATGTGCTTTAGCCCCCTACACAACCACCACTCCAGGTCCAACGGATCTGGACCAGGTCCTTACCCATGGTAAGTTGTGTGTGGATCGCGGAGAATAGCAAGAGCCTCCACATGCTGGGAGTCTCTGTGGTGTCATGCACAACGAACCACATGATAAGATGCGTGGAGTGATGATATCAGATGTGGAGGCAACTGAGACTTGTCCTCCGCCACCCTGATTGAGATGAGTAACCGCGCCACTACGAGGACCTAATAAGTAGAGGACCAAATTGGGAGAAAAGGGGATAAACTAAAAAAAGGAAAAAGGAAAAGAAAAGGAGGGACGAGTCAAAATTCATTTTTGTGGTAATTAACATTATACCAGAAATGCTGTTGATTGAGCTTATCTTGAACTGAACCATGAATTTTCCTTTAACACACATATTTGATTGTTTGCTTGTGACTTTTTAGTGTGTGAGTCTGTGGCTAAAATGTTTTTACATCATGTTTCAAAAGGAGCTGGTTATCTGTTGACTTCATGAGGATGCTGTGAGGATCACAGCTTACATGTGAAAAAAGAACTAGCATGTGATAAATAATAAGCTATAACGATGTCCATCTCCCCTTGTGAAGTTTGCCTCCTAGAGAGATTTATGAAACTGCAAGTAAACATCTGAGGCAACAAAGGGCCCACACAGAGTATTCGCCTTGTTAAGAACAAAATAATCAACTTGCACAGCTTGAAGTTTTGTGGGACTGCCCAACTTTGCTCCCTGCGTCTTTGTGATATTGTGCAAAGAGTGAGACTGTGTCTTCAAGAATGCTTCCATAAGGCCAAAATTAGCATGTCAATATGGGACCAAGAAAATGAAATTTGTCTGGTCTGAGCTGTGAATAAGTGAAATTCGAGCTTGCAAATGACCAAGTTGACCATGTTGACTGGAGTATTAACATGTGGTTTTTCACAGCAAATGTGCCAAAATATGTATGGATATTGATGCCAAGAAAAGACATTGGTGCTAATTTCCAGTACAAAACACATCACCACATCACTCTGCAGATGCTACATAGTTCTGGGTTGTTACTTATTGGCCCAAGTCAAAAGAGCCCAAAATAACTAGCATCTATAATATACTGGTCCCTATATATCCCATAGTATATGGGATTTTCCAGCCCATTTTTTGTTAACCAGGCGAAAATTGTAAGATAAAAAGCTTAGAAAAGTAAGGAAACCTCGCCTCATCAAGCAGCATGATTTCATAACTACAAGCAAGTCATATCCAAAGCACAAGCAGGTCAAGTTACATGGCAAAGTGTGGAAAAAAAACATTAATCATAGGTATAAGCTATCGTAATAGTACCTCACCGCTAATTGTATTTAGTTTTTTTTTAATTATTATTTATAGATGCATAGGCCACATAAATGTTTCTCTCTCTATATATAAATGACTGCAAACTTCTGTTTTAAAACTGGGACATACATACTACTAAATGCAAGATTTGTGTGAGTTTTACTGCAGCATCGCACACATATTAGAAATGTTGTGGTGTATGTCCTTTTTTTCACAGCAAATGTGTACAGATCTTTGTATAGAATTTTTCCAATAGTAACAGTACCGGTAAGTATAAATAAAAATATTTCACAAATTGGAAGTTTGATATAACATTACAAAAAACATTATAATTATAAACTATTACAAAATTGCTAAACAAAGAAGAAAAATTCCAGAAAGATTAAAAAAAAAAAAAAAAAACTGAAAGAGGTAATATAATACAAGCATGAATAAATAAATAAGAGCAATAATCAATAGTACCACATCAGCATAACATGTAACACAATTCTCCAATTAATGTACATATCTAACCCTTAAAACTGGACAAACCACACCTTTTTGAAAATACTGCCAATGTGTGGCTTCACTCAGTCCCATCTGTGCTGTGCTCTCAGACTCTCCGAGAGATGTGGACATCTCTGATTTGGACAGGAAGACAAAAGCCCTGGAACGTGCTGCTGGTTTCTCTCATCTCAAGCAGCGTCCATTTATCGATGGTGCTGCCAGGTTGGCTGCTCCGCTTTGGGGTATCTGTAGGAGTTTGGCACATTAAGGCTGGAGGTCTAGTATGTTCTCAGGGGCTTGGCATACACAGGCTCCAAAAAATGTAAGGGTAACAACATGAACAGGGCTGCCAAATACACCACATTAGCCAAGGACATGAGCACATACCGGTCGATGAAGAACATATCCACTATTTGGAAAACATCACAGGCTAATGGTGTAAATTATTTAACATATTACTGTTATTGAAAAGTAATTAAGGGTATGAGGGCTCTGATGTTGATGTCAATAGTTTTAATTAACATTATGTAGCTTCGGCATGTTATGGTTTTCACCACTAGAGGTCAGCAAGGCTCTTTCAAGAAAATCTGAGTGCAAACTGGAAGACCTCAGTAGAGCATTTAACACCGCAAAACACTATTGCACATTGTCACAGAGTCATAAAGGCAATATTTGTGTGATTGTGTGTCTGTGGGCAGGTTTGGGTGGTGTACGAGGACAATTTTTTAGGTAATTACAAGGGTATTATGCATTAAATGTGGTTTATGAGGACATGTCTAGTGTCCCCAAAAATAAATTGCTTAAAAAACCAAATAAACAATGTTTTTTTGAAAATATAAAAATGCAGAAAGTTTTTAGTGAGGGTTAGGTTTAGGGGTAGGGGATAGAATCTATATTATATTTACACACAGTTGCAATCAAAATTATTCAACACCCTTGTCCAGCACTACATTCTGGTGATGTGAATTAAAACACAGCAACTAAAAAGTACGTTTTTAATACATATTTGAGTGTTTTTGAGAACAGAGAGTTCAGTTTACCCAAGTTTGAAGATAAAAAAACAACTAATATCATGTCAAAAATAGTGATTTGTAGAGCATCCTTTACCCTTAATAACATAAAATAAATGTTTTAGGTAAGCGTTCTCAGGCTTCGGACACCTCTCTATTGGAATCTTTACACATTTCTCATGGGCAAAAGCTTCCAGCTCATTGACATTCTTCGGTTTCTGTGCTGCCACTGTTTCCTTGAAATCCCAACAAAGATTTTCAATGGGAGTTTAATGATGGACAGAAAGGGCCATTCAAGGACATTCCACGGCCATCCCTGAACCAGAATTTGGACAACTTGGATGTATCCATGGTGTTATTATCTTGCTGGAAATTCCAGTGATCACTGAACTACAATGTACACAATGAAGGCATCACATTTTACCTGAAAGAATCTATGGCGCCAGTCACATAGTCAGGATAGCCATTTCCTACAGTCGCAAAACACCCCATAACAAGACAGACCCACCTCCATTCTTGACCTTGGGGATGATGTCATTCTTATCATCACCTTGCCATTCTTACTCCAGACATACTGCTGATCCATGGGTCTAAATCTCATTTTCAGTTTTCAAGTGTCATACGTCCATAAAACCTTCTTCCAGGACTCCACAGGTCTTTCCAAATTCCTTCTTGAATATTCAAGACAACATATCCCTTGGTGAAGTTTTGCTTTCTTCCACACACAAGAAGGTTGCTGCTGTAATCATGCCATGGTCCAAATCACTGAGATCAAAATTTTCCCCATTCTGATGGTTGATGGGAACATTAACTGAAGCTCCTGACACATATCTGCTTGATTTTATGCACTGATGCCATTGGCTGATTAGATCATCGCATGGATGATTGCTGTTGACAGATGGGCTGGTTTGAGTATTTCTGTAACTGCTGATCTCCAGGGATTTTCACGCCCAACAGTCTCTAGAATTTACTCACAATGGTGCCAAAAACAAAAAAACATCCAGTGAGCAGCAGTTCTGCAGACAGAAATGGCTTGTTGATGAGAAAGGTCAATGGAGAATGGCCAGACTGGTTCGAGCTGACAAAGTCTACAGTAACTCAGATAACTGCTCTGTACAATTCTGCTGAGAAGTATATCATCTCAGAGCAATATTCTGAGATGCGGGTTGGTGCAGTTTTGGCAGCACGAGGGGGAACTACACAATATTAGGAAGATGGTTTTAATGTTGTGGCTGATATGTGTATTAACCTTCATTTTAACATACTCTCAACATACTCTTAATCTTAATTTATTTCCCCCCATTATTTCTTATTAAGCTCTGTCTGTTTTTTCCCCTCCATGTTATAATAAAAGCTGTACAGGATGAATGCACAGAATAGTAACTACACACCTTGACCATAAAGACAGGAACTAGTGTAAAAGGCCTAAATCATGGGAGAGGCCACAACCTACATTAAACTACAGACAGAGAGATGTCTTTGTGTGTGTGTGTGTATGTTGGCGGGGGCTCAGTCTCCAGTGAATGCAGTGTTCTCTCGTTTAACGCATCTCACTTTCTAATTTGCCAATTAGCTGGCTAGCGAAGCACAGAGCAGTGGCCATGTTTTATTAATGTGGCATCGAATGTGCTGCACTGAGCTCCTGTTTGGGGCTGGCCTAATTGGCACTGTGATATTATTCCTTTGTAAAACAGCGAGGGGTTACCCATTTCTCATACAACACAATGTCACCTATCAAGAAAGAAAGGATTTTTTTTTTTTCTGGTCATACTTGCTGCAAGCAAATCAGAAATGGATGAAATGGGATTTGGAGCTATGTGCAGACCACGGATCCATGTGTATAGTACTTGGATAGTATGGCAAGACCAGGGCTCAATTGGTAATCTGGCATACCGGGCATTTTCCCTGTGGGTCGATGCACTTTGGAAGGGGCCACAAAACGGTGCCACGATATGCCAAAGGGGCAGCGATATGGAGAAAAGGACAGCACAAACACACAACTTTTGGGCCTGTGAAATCCCAGACCGATATCTCTTCCCAGTCCAGTCCCTGGGCAAGACTGTATGGCAAATGGGAGCAGTGAGCAACAATAATGGAGTTTGGTTCATGTTTTGTTTTTTAATTTATTCTTCTGTTATTTTAATTCAGGATATCATCAAGTTTTATATTAATTCCTAAATTGATGACCACAAACCTACATCTTATGCCATCAACTTCTGATGTTGCTGATCTTTTGTCATCAAAACATGGAGCATCTTTAATAAAAAAAACTATTATTTGGAAATTTGAGAACATGTAATGCAAGATATCACAGGAATAAACTTCACTGTGCAACTTCTGACATCCACAGTATACAAATAAATTGTAACCTTGTTAAAGGGTTTGTTCACTCAAAAATGAAAATGTTCTAATCATTTACTCACCCTCATGCCATCCCAGATGTGTATGACATTCTTTCTTCTGCTGAACACAATAGAAGATTTTTAGAAGAATATCTCAGATCTCTAGGTCCATACAGTACAAGTGAATGGTGATCAGGCTTTGAAGTTCCAAAAAGCAGATAGGTCAGCATAAACATAATCCACTTAAACAATTTAATCAATGTCTTCTGAAGCAATCGAGTTGATTTTGGATGAGAACAGACCAAAATATAACTGCTTTTTCACTGAACATCTTGACATCACGGTTTCAAGCTCTATTACACTTCCTATAGTGTCATCTAGCACTCTGCACATGTGTCAAGAAACAGGAAGTGTGATCAAGCTTGAAATCATGATCATGTCTAGAGACTGCCATGGCAAGATACACAGTAAAAAACAAGATACATTTTTGTCTGTTCAAACCCAAAAACAACTGGATCACTTCAGAAGACATTGATTAAACCAATGGAGTCTGATGGGATTATTTTTATGCTGACTTTATCTCCTTTTTGGTACTTGAAAGGTCTGATCACCTATGGACCTATGGAGATGAGATATTCTTCCAAAAATCTTAATTTGTTTTAAGCAAAAAATAAAACTGTGATACACATCTTAGATGGCATAAGAGTGATTATATGATGAAAGAATTTCAATTTTTGAAAGAACTATCCCTTTAAGAAGAGAAAAGGAAGTAACCAAATAATTTTAGATTTAATGCACAGCTAACATTTGCTACACTCATATTTTCTATTCTGCTACATGACTGAAAGGTAAATGGTTTGTTGTTTTTTGTTCGTTCAGACAAGAGGACGATTTGGCAGCCCAGAGCACTAGTTTTGGCAAAGAGAGATTCTGGGAAAAAAGCTTCTGTGTTTGTGCTTGTCTTCTGTTGAGGAGAGATAAACCAGCACATGACTTTATGTCAAATATAACTGCAACACACAGGTTTATACTTTAACTACAACACTATTCAAGCACACATGCCAAAATGCAATAAGCTTACATAACAATTATCAAATCTCTTTGTGATAAAATAGTACAATTTATTAACTAATTAACAATTTATTATCTATCTATCTATCTATCTATCTATCTATCTATCTATCTATCTGTCTGTCTGTCTGTCTGTCTGTCAGTCTGTCTGTCTCTATCACCTCATATCTACAAATGTGTAGTTCATTTGACATTTAAAACAGTTACAGTAGTGTATTTTCCATTTTTGTATATTTTTTATGCAGTTTTTATGACATCATATTAATTAAGAGACAACATGGAATATTTGCACTTTTAGAAATTAATTTGTCATAACGCAGGACTATTAAGGGCTTTGCTTATACATTCACATACATTTTATATTAAAGGTGCAGTATGTAAGATTCTGAAACCCTTGTTATTAATGACACATGTGGCCGTTAAGTGAACTGCAGCCAGCTACCTGTTGCTATTGCTCGCGCACACACTCCAAAGGGAGGCGAGCATCAACCAAAACAATGATGTAATGTACAAAGAGACAAAGTGATTCACTGGCATCATGCTGACAGATGAAGTAGCATAATTAAAATTACACAGTTATGATTGTTTTATCAATAGCGGTTAGCTAAATTTGGTGGATGATGACAGTAGCTGTTTATAAAATAGACTGTTCATTATAAATATGTTGACACAATTCAGTATTGATGTGATTCCATCACAACTGTCATTTTGATATATCGATACACTATTGTTTTATAATAATAGAATGTATATATTTTCTGTATAACCAAGTTACATTACACTAATAAATGGAGCTTTTTGCGTTATCTTGAACATTGTCTAGCATTCATTTCATGTGTTACTGTAGTTTACCTTGCTGAATAATTACAGATTAACATTGAAATTAACCTGACTTTTAGTATAAAGAGAAGATCGTTTAAATGATTTGAAAATTATGAAGCAAGGTATCTTGCAATTCGTCAGCATTAGCAGGCAAGATAAAGTTCGCTAAAATTACACAGATCAATCCTTATGGCATTTCACAATTTGCAGTTATGTAAGCTTAACTGTCGGGGTCTTACCAGGGTCAGTTTTGATCCCCAAAAACAAACGAAGGTCCCTCCATGAATCAAATGCCCTGCCGATGTTCACTCTAGTTTTTTACTCAACCACAATCATGTTCCGCTAAGCCAGATGGGATTCAGTGGATAAATGTTTTGTTTTTTTGGCTTTTTGAGTTTGTGTTAGTGTTATGCTGGGAGCCGGACGTTTGCTGGATTCCATCTCTAAGATAACGTTTCCTGCTTTAATAGGCAACCTATGAAGTCCGGGTCTTGCAGTACAAGACGTTCACACATTGGCAAAAAAATATTACATGAAAAATTGTATATATTGCACCTTTATTTAAACATAAAAATCATGATGTTGATTGAAACAAACAAACAAACATGCTCATGTTATTTGACAACTGCCACAATGCACTCACCTGAACTTTTGTTTCGGGGGTGGGAACTTCAGGGGTGCGCAGGAAGGATACTAGGACCAGTGTGATGGTGTCAGAGTGCCAGAAGAAATATAGGGGTGATCCCTAACCTGGTAAGACAATGTAACAAAGCGTTATACAGAACATACCATTTGCAAATGCTACATCAACAGAAATAATAATGTTCTCACATTGTTGCACCGGTTGTGCGCGAAAGAATGATGGTGAGCGCTAGAGTCACTATCAACATTAAAGCGATGATGAATACCTGTACCAACACCAAACACCACCTCAACTATACTCAAGACAATTTACTCTACCTGTACAAAAAAAATAATTCTTGAGTTTAGAAAGTGTGAAACAACCAGTGTTTCAAACTTAAAACTGATGCGCCCCTAACCACGGTTACAAGAGATTTACTGTAACTAAGCTGTCTTTTGACTCAATTTAGTTAGGATATTAGCACGTAGGATAAAGATTAGTGCTCTAAACAATATTTAGCATGCAACTCATCAGCAATCCATGCAACAAATCAATCACTTTCTTGTAACCATTTCTGCGGTTCCCAGCCTGTGATGGCTAATCTTAAAATGTTTATACAGTTACCTCATAAACCAACCTACTCCTGTAAACAGTTTGTACTTCCCTAAACCCTATCTACAATATTCTCAGCGAGTCCACTGTATTTTGCTAGGTGGGTGGAATTTCCGGTTGGCTAGCGGAAGAGCAATTGGTTGGCGTTTTGTGTGAAACTGGTCACTGCGTGCTTGCATGTCTTGTGGTTAGAGTCTTGCTTTTTAAATGTTGTAAAATGTCTTTAAATATTCAGAAACCACTCGCAAAGCAAAGTACTCCTGTCCCAGATGCTGCTTCTTCCATCGGCTGCATACAGAAGGATTGAATTAGGAACATCTGTTTGAAAAAGCTTGGAATAATTTGTTTGTGTGCTCTCTTCACTTTATTGGCAAGAAGTCAACAGCAGGGATTGCTTATATTATCCAACGTTACGGTCCGGCTACGACTGAGAACAATGAATAACATAAACGATAGCATTATTTTGCTAACATTTGTGTTGACATGCGCTGGAAGTTCATTAGACATTTTGAGAGTTTGTTCATTTCTATTTAGGATATATTGGTGAATGCTACACGTGGTTTGAAATGGCATTATTACTGAGTATAAAATGGAACAGTGTTTTTCCTGAACTATCTGTGACCATGTTTTCAGCTGTTTTCATTCTGTGATGGTAAATATATAAATTCTACAGTGGAAGACCATAATTATTAGATAAGAGTGAGACGTGTACAGTAGTGAGATGTTGAATCACATTTGACATTAATTGTATTATGCTTTTCCTCTTTCCTGCATTTTTCCTGCAGGCAATTCACTTTCTTTTGAGTATCTTTGCAGAATGTGCATGTCCCTTAAGGGGTAAATGTGATTTGGAAAACAGTGCAGACATTAATTCATTATCAATTAAATTTATTTATACAGTATTTTTAATAATACATACTGTTTTATATATGCTTTACAGAGAGCATTGAACTTTTGTGTTAAATTTTTACGTCAGCAGCCAATGTATGTCCAAATAAAACAAAATTTTTAATGCATGTAGTTCTTTTTGTACGGTACAGTTTGTTGTGTGGATGCTAAGACATCGTTATTTCCTACACAAGAGCAGTAAATTCAATCTATCAACAGGATCAGTCGATCAGTCAACACTAAAACATTTCATGTAGGCTATAGCATCTAGATATGGAGATTAAGTATGTAAACTATCTCTTACTACACAGTCAACAGCAGCATGACAATATCATCGCCTGAGCTTGTAATAAGTAAGCATCCTGCTGTCTGGACCTCCGCTGTATCTGCAGTAAGTAAATAATATCAGGACTATCTCAATCCTGTTACAGAATTCAGCGAACGGTATTCTGGGAGTTGTAGTTTCAATTTTCCGCTTTGTTGAGGCGAACAATCGCGTTGATTTAGTAATTTTTTTTTTTTTATTATTATTTTTTTAACGTGTCCGACATGTTCATTCTGAAAGCAGTTAGTTGAACATTTTCAGTGTTTTAGCTAGAACATATAAATGATACTTGAATGTATGTACCATCTATATAGGCTATTTTAAAGTTTTTGACAAATAGCACATACAAAACCGATTTGCCTTTCTCAGCTGTGACTTTACCGGTAGCCTAGTGGTCTGCCAAGTTTCTTTTATAAGATTAACTAAACATATAATTGGGATTTGAAGTGGCACATTTTCCCGTTTCTTTCTTGCCTGGCACCCTTCCGTATAAGGCAAGCAGCCAAGGCGACCTGCAGCCTTCATTGCCTAATGTAGGTTTCATTTTATGCCGATAGGGGGCCAACGAGCTCCGCCGTTAATAATCCAGATATGCGCGGGGTGTTCGGAACGGTACGTGTATAAATGGCAGTTGAGGAGGAACCGCGGAGGTGTATTAGTCAGAGGGGTTCATACAGACAGAGAGAGAGAGAGAGAGAGAGAGGGAGAAAGAGCGAGAGTGAGAGAAAGGGGGAGGGGTCTGATATGGCAGACGTCACGGCTTGTGTAGGGGAGTATAGGCTGTGTTGTCAGCCTGGTGTCAGTCTGATGAAGATTGGCATTCAGGTAAGCTGTCATTCATTTTCAATGTCAGCGCGCGGAGCGGGCGACCACTCCAGCATGTTTTTTTTTTCTCTCGGTCTCATTACAAAAGGCAGGACATTATTCACAGAGACAGGGCCGAGGGCTGAGGGGAGAGAATGATAGACAGACAGAGAGAGAGAGAGAGAGAGAGAGAGAGAGAGAGGGTGTGTGTGTGTGCGTGCGTGTGTGTGTGTGTGAGAGAGAGAGAGAGCGAGAGAGAGAGAGCAGGACATAGAGAGCGAGTGAGAAGAAGGGAGGAGGAAGCGGACGAGTCTGATAGAAGGAGGAAGGAAGAGAGGAAAGAGGGAAACGGAGAAGATGCCTACAATTTGGGAAGCGCATAAGAGTCTTGTGGATGATTTATATTTGTGGTGGATGAAGCGTTTGGACTTGTAAAATGTGGTGGTATTTTTTGTGTTGACATTATTGTAGGGATATTAAAGGGATTTGGGGATCTCTGCTGTAGCGATACGTGATTTAATCGTCATATTCATAACGCGCAAAATATACCCGTTGACATTCCATTTTAGAATGTTTAATTGGTTCATATTTTGTTATCGTTAATTTGTAATGCTTCTTATGTCTTATGTTTTAATGACTATTATACGATAATGTTTTGGGTTCTTTTTTGTTTATGATTGGTCGGTTGTATTGCAAAATGATTATCACCTATAAATCTGTCATTTAGATTTATCTTTATGACATTTGTATTGCCTGTTTGATCTGTGGTTATATTCACTTACTATGCAAGAGCAAAGTTTTCTAGTTAGTCTGGGAGTTTTTTTATTTTATTTTTTTAACGAAAATTACGTAAAATCAAATACAAGCAGAGTTACAGAAAGTGAAAGCGCTGCTTGTAACTGGAAGACGCAGCTGTAAAGTATTATTATATGTATTTAGCCTAATATTCATATTTGTATTTAATTTTAATTATAATATTATGTTCTTCACCATTATGCAAAATATTCATTTTTTTTTTAGTCTATTGATTTCAAATAATTGCTTGAGAAATATGCTGTATTTGTGTGTCAGAACAGTCATAACTTTCAGATATCGTTAATATTTCAGACACTCAATAATTTACTACTACATTTATCTTAAAAAAAAATAGGTGAAGATTTAGGCTAATTGGACAAGATGAGGTATTTGCTGTTGGCAAATTGGCTCAGATTTTCTGTTTTCATCTGATGGATATATGTTCAGATTTATTATTTTAAACAGAAAATCAGGCGACAGTATTTATTGCTCTCTTCTGAATTCTCAGGTTTGCCCTGGATTTGAAACCATGAAGCTGATTCTTCCATTCTGACTTGCAGAGAGATAAAAATAAGTTCGAACTGTCAACAGTAAAGTTCCTCATCAGTTTTACACTTGTCCATCTGTAAAAGTTTAGCAACTTTATAATGAATTAAACACACTTCATAGCACATGCAGGCTCTGTGAATTTGAACTTGCATGACTATAAATTGGAAGAAAGGAAACAGTTCGAAACTCTTTGTAAAGTAAGAAACAAGTGATGGGTTTTTCTTAAAGAGTTTGGAGGTCAAATAAAAGACTAAATTAATGGACTTGCAGTCAGCAAATTCAGCTATTTAAGGATTTTATCAACTTAAGCTAGCTATTACATTATTGTAAGATATTTTCGGTTTGCATAATAAGCCATACAAATGCCTTTGAGTCATGACATCTCTGGAAATCTGATATTTTGCAGTGTTTGTTAAAAATATTATGAAGTTGATATGCAATGCGTTCAATTGCAAGAAGGCATAGAGGTTTAAAGAGTGTGTTTCATAATAAGGTTTATGTCTATTAAGAAAAAAATAGAAACCCTAAAGTAATATTTCTAAATAAATAATATTTTCTAAATAGTTACATGTGAGATATATTATATGCAGAGTTATCTCTTATATACAGTAGTGTCTCGTAATACAACATACAACAATTAGCCTTTCCAATATAGTCATCAAGCTAAAATTTTGCAGTGTGTATTAAATGTATGTGAATTAAACAGTGGATTGCTTTATAGTTTCAGAGATTAAAATGTATTACAAATGTAAATATTAAAGATAAAGAGACAAAACCACACAAAGTGGCTGCTGCACCTTAACAAGAATACATCAAAAAACATAAAAGTACCATTGCGTGCCCATTTTCTGCCCAAAGTAAAATCTCATTTAATAGCCTGTTTTATTTCTGTGATGCAAGCTATCACAAGGCTGTAATGTTTTGTCTGGAAGATAAAAGTTGTTGGATGGGGCTAATTTAAATGTCTAGATCCCTGCTGGGATCTTAATTGATGATTTGTGTAGCGGGACAAGCTGCCCAGGGGCAAAACTGCAAACACAAAATACTCTGACTTTATTTGCATATTCCCCTTTTCCAAATTACAATGTGAGGTTCAATACTGCGGCACCCTGAGCTCTTTTGGTCTAATCACTAATAAAATGACTCAGTCAATGCAAATGAGGCAGAAAAAGAAGATTGGGAGTCAATTGTGGCACTTTTTGGCTTCCATAAAGCTATTTAGAAAATTACCCTCCATTTCTAATGTGTTATTTCTGATGCCAACCTAATATGTCCATTGTGTGACCAATTGAAATACCTTGTTTTCTACTGATTTCATTTGGATTTTCAGATCTTGCACAACTAACTGCACATTGACAGTTAATGAGAAACAGTTCTTTCATCTCATCATTATCACTGTATCTTTTAAAATATAGAAAGTACCAGCAAATTATAATTATTCTTCAGCCTATAGTCTACTGGGGTCTTGTATGTTCTCCTGTCAAGGTGAAGCTATCTGAACCTACATTGTGATATGTTCTTCTATGCTACTTAGATGCATAGAGGCAGTGCTATGTTGGTATGGGCTTCCACCGCTAAGCCTGTGCATATCCTGATGGCTCTCTGAGGAACGCAGTTATTGCCGTTGGACGCCTGTGCTTCCAAACAACCTCGCTATGCATTTCTCATACCGCTGCAAAAGCTCTACCACTAGGTATGGCAGTCAAAGTTCCCTCCTGGGACCAGGAGGAAGATTTGCTTGATTTACGCTTTGTGTGAAGTACTAGAGGCACTTCACAATCATCTATAGCTAGTGCTCATGTCACATGTTATATGGCCATGTAGTTTTCTTGTTGCCCTGGCCTTGGAGGGAGGGACATATAAGATGTGTTGGAAGTGTGGAGGCTGACATTGGCCTCATTGGATTTATGGGAAATCAGCAGTCTCGGAAAAGAAGAGATGATCGGATACAAACAGATGTGATGAAGTTGTTCCATTACGTTGCATGTCAGCACTTATTTCAGCCAAACGACAAATGACTTGATGAAAATCTGTCCTTGACTAGCCTTACCCTACTATCTGTATCTGCCACATTCATTACATTTAACGGACTAGGGTTAAATATAAAAAAAAAAAAAAAAAATATATATATATATATATATATATATATATATATATATATATATATATATATATATATATATATAATATATATTATATTATAGTCAGATGGTTTGTAAAATTTTGCTTGACCTATCCCTTTAAGACTTTTAGTTCTGTTTTTATCTATCATATCTACTGTACTAATATGACCACCATAAATTCCACCTAGACCGTTAATAAAAAGTAAAAAAATAGAATTTTTTTTTTAATAATAATAAATGTAAAAAAATCTGAAAAAACAAATAACATGTATTTGTTATTATTATTATTATCTTGTTCAAATGACAAACTTCTTTATAAGCATAGAAATAGTTACTTCACCAGGTTTAAAGGCAGAGTCAAATAAGCAGCAGCTTATTATTAATTCTGAATTTAAAAACCTTGAACAATGTAAACCTGTGAGTGCCTTTGTTCTTATCTCAAGTGTAATGTTGATAATCCAAATAAATGTACTCACTCCGCCTCACTGAGGGAAATACGAACCCTTCCGCAAAATTCTGAATTTATTATATTTCAGAGTAGTCACTCAGCACAGAAGATTTTTCAATATTTTATTTGAATTCATTTTGAGATCAAAGTGGAAAAAACCCACCAAAGACCAATTCATATCTTTTTCTCCCCTCTAAATATATAAATATATGCATGAGTATAATAACTAGTCAAATTAAAATAATATGCCAGAGGCATGAGAGCGCTTGACTAAGGTTGTGTGAGAGAATGATGTTTTATATTTTCTCTATTAGACCGAATATGTGGTTCTCACGTTTTACACATTTCATAGGTTGGTGTCATGAGAGATAGATGTAATCTAGCAGTGCATTGTGTACATTGCGCTCTCTCCTGTCTTTTGGGGAGCAGACTTTATATTAGAGCTGAAATAGGGCATTGAATTCTCATCTATTACTGTAAAAGCCATCTTCTCCGACAGTGGCATCTCGCTTGGTCCTGTTTCAATGACATCATTCATAAAGACATTTTTTTCTCCCATTCACAATTCCAGCTCTGTCCTCTAGAGTATTCAAACACAGACCACCATTGATTCCAACCACCTGATTTCATTTGGACCTTTAACACTGTGCTATATCGGAGTTTCCTCTCCCGCTGATCTATTTGTGCATCTTTTGTTGTGTTTCGAACAGAACCCCCCACGTTTCCATCATCCTCTTTCGAGCTTAGAGCCACTGAAAGGCATTGATCAGTAGCTGTGTGTGTGTGCAAAATTCCTGTAATGGCGTCAGTACATGACAGAATCACTTAACAGCATGGTCTGAGTTTTTACTTTTTCTTTTATTAATGCATTGGAATGGCTTTCCTTATATAGACCCTTAGTGACTTCTGAATAGGGTCTAATTCACTCGCATTAAAGGATCATATATACTTATCAATCCAGATAAGTAGTTCTGAGTTTTATTTACAAAGTGGTGTATCTCTTTTAGTTTTATTGTCCTGCTCTTTGTGAAGAGCAGGTTTTTAGCTTTCTAATAAAATGCATCAGGACAGACTGGCCTCTGGGACATCATAAAGCACCTGGCTTCTGCCGTAATGTTTGCTTTACAGCAGTGGTTCTCAACCTTTTTTTTGATGAACGCCCCCTTACTTAATTCCTTTACCCTAAGAGCTTTGCGCTCGTGCTGCACTGTCCATTGAGCCGTTTCCATCTACAGCCATAAAGGTGCAATAGCCGATGTTGTGCCTCCACCTGTGTATTTGACGCTGCTAAACCAGATACTTCAGTTGTGTCGCTAGACTTCAAAATAAGATGACCGCAGTACAAATGCATACCCACTGATATACTCCAAGTTGAGATAAACGTTTTAATGCAAAGAGGAACTTGACAATAGATTTGATTATAGGGGAATGGTGGTGGCATAGTGGGCTACAGCACTGAACTAGTAAGCAGAGGTTGTTGGTTCGATCCCCACAGCCACCACCATTGTGTCCTTGAGCAAGGCACTTAACTCCAGGTTGCTCCGGGGGGATTTTCCCTGTAATAAGTGCACTGTAAGTCACTTTGGATAAAAGCGTCTGCCAAATGCATAAATTTAAATGATTATTATGACTGATAAATGCCCCCCATTTGTAACCTAATGACCCCCTCTCTACTAATTTGCTCTCAGTAAACCCTCGCTTCCATTGAGAACCCCCAGCATGCAAAATGAATCTTTAAAAATTATGCTTCTACGTTTTCAACTGAAACCACCGATTCCACAAAGTTTATTAGGGATCTTTTAGGGGCTATATATTCTTTAATCATTAAGTTATTTATTTTAGAAATATAAATATTGATTTATAAAAAGGGACCAAGTTTTATTGACAGAAATGTAGAAAAGTGAGAGATGGGGAATGGAATGTCCATGGTGTAGACCAGATTCGATCTTGCATTTCCCACTAAGGCTCAATGTGCTGAGCCACATGTGCTAACCAATAGGCCATGGCTGTGACGTTTACTCAGATATTTTTTTTTGGGGGGTGGGGCCTGGGTAGCTCAGCAAGTAAAGGCGCTGACTACCACACCTGGAGTTGCAAGTTCTAATCCAGGGCGTGCTGAGTGAATCCAGTCAGGTGTCCTATGCAACCAATTGGCCGGTTGCTAGGGTGTGTAGAGTCACGTTGGGTTAACCTCCATGTGGTCATTATAATGTGGTTCTCGCTCTCGGTGGGGTGCGTGGTGAGTTGTGCATGGATACTGTAGAGAATAGCGTGAGCCTCCAAGCGCGTTATGTCTCCGCGGTAATGTGTTCTACAAGCCATGTGATAAAATGCGCAGACTGATGGTCTCAGATGCAGAGGCAACTGAGATTCGTCCTCCGCCACCCAGATTGATTCACTACACTACCATGAGGACCTAGAGTGCATTTGGAATTGGGCATTCCAAATTGGGGAGAAAAGTGGAGAAAATATATACATATTTTGTTTTATACATCACTGGTTGCAACAGTCAAAAATGCATACATTACTTAAAACAATGTGCCTAAATTCTGTTAATTCTAATAGGTTAAAAGCAATCATCACAATCAATCAGCAATTCAGTGTTGAAAAAGTTGCAATCACTATTATTTATATATCTACTTGTTTGTATCATGGAGATTGTTCATTAGTGTATTAGAATTCTTCAGAGCTCAGTTCTGTTTAGCACTGCTGGTGGGTGATATTTGTAACATCAGTATAAGCAGCACGATTTTAGGCGGTGCGGTGCTTCTCCTTCCTCAAACACATGAGAGATTTCACATCGCGCGCGCACACACACACACACACACACACACACACATACACCAGCTGCTTTATTAGGTTTGTACAGTACGTGCAGACAGTTTTGGGAAAGCCTCATGTCATTTCAAATTTAAGAGGTGGTTACAAACACCACCAAAATACCTCAACAACATATTTTTGGCTTTCTAATGGGTGTTCTGACCACATTGAACCACATTTCGCTTCCTCTTGGTCTGGTTTGTTTTTCGGGACCCCCGAAGACATCAGGTTGTTTCTTTCATGTGGAGTGTAAACATGGGTTTAGATTGCAGTTGCAGATTGAGAGATTTCTGGCTATTGTGTTTGGAAATATCCAAGAACATTTAATATGTTTTAATTGTAAAGCAGTTGCTTCACAATAAATTAGGTCATTATTGAATTAGGGATGGGTTATGATGGACGACAAATCAACTAGTCCTCCAACAACAGATTTAACCAATTTCTTATACATTTTTAATATTTTTTATGACAGTGCTTTAATTAGTGTTGACATTCTGCTGTGCATTTCAGAGAAGTTGCATCTTTTAAATTAATCCCCTTTAAAGCTCCACTGCTACTGCCATATAGATTCAGAAGGATGTCATTGGCCATTGAGTAATGTCTCATATTTTTTAGCATCCGACTATGAGTGACTTGGGACTTGATGGGATGTCAAGTTAAAAATAGTCCAATGTTTAAAGATGTGTCTCTTTTAAAAACACCTGGAATTCTGTTCTGTTATGTTGTTCTCCATCTAGCAGTTTCTGATCACATGAAAGCGTCTATATATATTATGTATATTATACTTCAGCCTAATTCTACAGAGCTTCCTAAAGACTGATTAGTCCTCTGTAATTTTGCACGTCCATGTATCCCTTTGCTGTATTCATCTTTTCACCAGATGCAAGGTATCAGACTTCTGGTGACTATTCAATTAAAATTGTAGAGGGAGATATATATATAGCTGATAAAATTGTGTCCATCTTTGTGTGAAACTCTAGAAACAAATGGTCCTCGGAGAAATCATCCCTTTGACTTTGCCAGCTCTGCAGTCATGCCATACGGGGGATGTTATTAATGCGAGCCCACAAACACTGGGTGTGATAACAGTCAGGAGGCCGATCAGCGATGCATCAGCCATTTATCGACCACAACTGTGTGGAAAACAATCTTGTGCTCCCTGACTGTTAGAACTTTATAGCGTTGCCCTTCAGAAAGGACTGATGACAGCTCTGTGCTAAAAGTAAAAACGTGAACAGCTGCTGCCCCAGAATTGGGAGTAAATGTGGACGCATGCATTTGGCGCTTTGCCACAGCTGGGGTAGGATGACACAAGTTTTGGGGAGAGTGAGGACAGCGGATGCCTTCGCCATTGGGGAGAGAAGCCGGACCGCCAAGCTATGCACCCAGGTGGTTAGTAGTATGCTCTTGGCTTTGGAAGAGAAAGCAATGTCCAGAAGGTAGTAGTAGTAGTGCTTACACCTGCCTTTTTATATCACCATCAGAGTGATATAAAGAGTACATCACATTCAAAGACATTTAAGACAGCTCATCACACCTCGCCTCTTAGCTCTCAAAATTCCTTAAAGACCCAGATGACTAGCAATAAATGCAACTGGTCCAGGCAATAGTGAAGGGGTTAACATTTTCCTTCCCGTTAGAGAAAGAATGTGAAAAATAGGGTGAAAGGCCATGGTGAATTCATATACTGTTGGGGAATTCCTCACTGTCCTCCTATGTCTACCAACATTATCAGTGTGGTTGGTAATTCACTGCTAGTGGAAAACCTGGTAAATTGTCTTTGGTACATTAGAATGAATTAAAGACTAGATTAAATATTTACAAACCAAACTATCTTTAAACAAGGGATTGAGAATATCACTGGCTTTGTGGTAAATGGATAGGACAATGTTCTTTATATGAGCATGTGCTTGTGTTAGGCCCGAAACATATGCAAGTATATTAACGCAAACGTTTCTAGCTATGCAAGCTTGACTTCGAAATGTGGGAATGCAATCCATAACCTAACACATTATGTGTTGCATTTTCAATGTTGCCATAAGGGGTGCACTAGTGGACATTAGAGTAAACTGTCTTCTTCTACTGTAACTTTTCTCTTTTAGCTGAAATACTGATATGGTGGAGAAACAGTTTGAAGGGTATTTCGCTGAGCAAGTTAGTTAGCGTTAGATAAACTGTCGATGTGTTTATAGCTTGCTACCTCAAGAATATAACGTCTGGTTTAAAGCTGTGTCACAATGCTTTGGCCAAGCATTCACGTCTTTGTTTGCGTACTTGCATAGAGTATGTTTCTGGCCTTAGGGGCTGTTCACACTGTGTTTTTCAACTGACCGTGGCACTGCATGTATGTTTTTTCATGTTCCACTATGTTTTTAAGACTTAAGTTTTAAGTTAACTGTTAAAATGGTTCTTGAGACACCTGCGGTCTGTTCTATTAGTTGCACTGTGTCTAGGTTTTTTAGCGTTCAGTCTGAACAGCCTCTTGTGAGCAAATGTGTTTCCATGAGCCTGTGTGTATGTGCATCTCAAAATGTGTGTATGCGACAGGCACATGAAAACCATCATAAGCCAGGGTATTTGATGAAAGCTTAGTGTCTGACTCTTCTGTGTCCCAAATCTCATTCCTGAAGTCCCAGGACAGGAAGCATAGCGAGCTGCAGGCCTCAAAGTGTGTCTGGGTTTGGGCAGACGGGAGACGGAGTTTGGCTGAGAGACAGAGAGCTCTGGTGTGCAGAGACAAACGAAAGAGCATATGAGCTTAGGGATGGTGATTCCACACAGCGGAGATGAGAGGTGACCATCAGCTTTAGTCATATTAGTATTAATATTACTCCATAAGTGAAACAAAAAAAATCAATACACTCTTATAGGTGTAGGTGATTTAAGCACATTTACATCACAATATTCTTGGTGAGGAAATTGTGGCAATTATTTTCTAAGTGAGCGTACCACCTAGCAACCACCCTGAACTCCCTAGTAACAACCTAAGCAACACCCCAAGCAACCACTTTAAGGAATTGTAAAAATCTAGTTTTATTGCAGTTTTCATAAAGCACACAACTTTTATATTTATTCATCAAAAAATGAGCAATTATGATGCAAACTAATGCTATTGTGGCATCATCTTTGTCATAATGTGACCTCATTACTTAGATTCAATCAGACATTCAGATGCAGGAGGTACTACAGATTTTAGAGATTCCATCACCCATCTCTAAATGTCTGAGGAAAACAAAAGGATTTGTTTCGGATAAGAGCCCTGATCTACCTGTCTCATCGCAATGCCTGGAGATATCTTTACCACTTAAGTCCATTTCCTGTTCAGATTTCCGTAGATTTCTAATGTAAAGAAGTCTTTTAGATCCAGGAAAATGTTTGAACTGGAGTGGGAAAATGTACAGCGGTACAAAGAGCACAGTATGTACTTCATTACGTTCTGATATTGCCATGTGTGTGTCTGTGTAATTGTGTCAGTGAAGAAAGGTAACAAAATAAACTTTTGCTTCATGCTATATGGGTGTATTTGCTTTGTTCTCTGTGTTGTATATAAAAGCTTAATGTGTCTGCAGGTTGCTCTGTGTTCCCTTGTTGTGTCTAGCGTGGGTGCCTGTGTCAGCTGCACACTGGTTTAATGTGAAGTTTAAGCCCCTCGTGACGCCAACTAGAGTCCAGTTACACTAGTGGGAAAACCTGCTATTGTCCGCTAAATCCCTCCTAATTCTTAGGAATTCTGCCATCTTTCAATGCAACCTCCTTGCCCCTTCTACACTTAACTTCAATAAGTTACTATAAGTGATCTTAAAGAGACAGTCCCACCTTCTTGAATCCTTTAAAAGCTATTGATAGTTTATACTCATCACACGCTTATTGAGTTGCACTTCAGCAAATATTTTTGGCACTGTGGTTAGTTGAACCTTAATCCTTATTAGTAGTTAGGCTGTAAAAATGCACACTCGAATGCTAAAATGAGCATTAGAATTTTGGATGTGTGCCAAGCACTGACGATGACTTACATTCTAGGGGTAAAACAGGCACAGTGCAACGAATAATCCTTAAACAGAATGTGGCTGTCTCGAGACCCTGTAAGCACATTTTAAATTTTCTTTTAATAAGAAAAAATTCTTAGTGAGTTTGTGTTAACAATTTTCTAATAGAGGCAAAGACTCTGTAAACAATTATATACTCTAGATATAGATAGGCTGCATATTTCAACCAGACTTTTTTTTTTAATGATTGGTTTGCCAGCATTTCCTAACTCCAGTGAAGGCCTGTTTTCATATATTCCATATAAATATAATTTTGCCCTAATGTTACATACTGTATTAGAGAGAAACATTGAATATGAATTGTTCCATGGTTGTCATAGTAACAGGAAGTTATAAACCCCTGGCAGCAACTGTTGTTCTCACAATCTGTGTCTTGTTTCTAAGACTGCGTCCTCCAGAGGTCGTATTTGTCAGCCGCATACGTCATCAAGGCTGTCTCATTTCAGGAAAGTGAGTAGGACACTCCGAATGCAGCCTTCGAATGTGAACTTGTTTCATTGGTATTCGGAGGATGCATGAGGTGCATCTTTCGTGGACACTCACAACCCACAATTCTTTGCTTCAACGGAAATTAACATAATTTATCTAATAAAAATGACGTCAAATCTGATGTTTAAATGCATGTTATGTTAATTCCCTAGTTGAAGTACCTCCGTTGACAGGTGCAGAGTATATAATATGTATAATTATAGTAATATATATTTAAAATAAAGTATTATAGATTAGAAGTACACATGCAAAATCGATTTTCTTTTCTCTGTACATCATTATAACGCTCCTAAAATGTACTTTACCTTCCAGAGGGACTTTGTTCCCTTCTCACTCAAAGCGCTTGCGCTTGTTAAAGAGTGGGGTGCTGTCATAGCAACCATGATAATTTCTGTTTCCATTTGTCCTATGAAGGCCGTCTCATATAAATGAGGCTTGTTTAAAGGAGGATGCTTGGTATACCACCGCCTTCAAAGGACGCATCCTAGCTAGCACGCAGCCTTCAAAACGAGACACAGCAACAGTCTTTGAACACCTAGGAGGCTGTTGCTAGCAAGGCATTGTGGGTAATCACTGCATCAGCTTAAACCTTGCAATTCTCAGATCAAAACATGGGGTTTTGGGTTCTGTGTCATATACATTGATTAGAAACAACAAAATGTGGAAATCTCAAGGGTGTAGTAGACTGCATACACTGTTGTCTTTTTTATCCCATTCATAAATACTCATAGCAAACCAAAATATACCATTGGATGTTTGTTGATGTTTAACCATCTGCACAATAGAATGCTACAGTATAGTTCTGGCAATAAAAATCCCATTCATTTTTTCCATTGGGAAATGAATATTTTTTATTTAATATGCTTCTATTGAAGCCATCATCCTGCATTATTTCATCATCAATTTAAAAAATAATGTTTTATAGCAAAATGTCTTGTGAAGAACTATACTACCCATGATTGTTGGGGAAATGATCATTACACCAATCAAAGAATTACGTCAAACAAATCACACCAAACAAGCTCTGCAGCGACCCCCACTCTTCTACAGTGCACTCGCCCAATACTCTCAGACAACTTGCATATTTTGAAATCAAAATATAGCATTTATTGACATATAATCAAACATTTTAAATCAGTAGTTTGATATTTTCCATTGTTTTAATTTGATTTCTCACTTCGCAATGCTTCAATTGTAATCCATGTCCTCAAGAAAGATGTTAAGTCCACAGTCTTGTACCTTTGATTTGTCATATTTTTAAGTACTTTTTGCTTAAAATAAAGTTTGTAATGTTCTGATTCACCTCTGGTTAGTTTGATTCATGGATTTTATGAAAAACCTTTTATGAAATACTTCTGGAACCAAAATGGCCGAAAAAGTGGAAGGTGTGCAAACTGACATATTTTTGAAATGTACTAGTTCTTGGTTGCCTAAATGACTACGTAGACAACTAATTGTTCACAAGTTTCATTGCATTCAAAAACAGCTATAAGTAGTGCAACAGAATGCAGGGGTCTTAAGATGCTCAAAAACCAGTGTGAGATGTCACGTAATGGCCAAATATATCCAAATGGCTGTAGCAATGGTGCTTTAAAGAGTATAAAGATGCAACTGCAAAAATGTGAAGAAATCAAGATAGTCGACCTCACTAATCAACTAGTCATTTGTTGGATGACTAGATCATCATGACCCATCCTTATTCTACAATCACAAAGAGTCTCCATTTTGTTAGGTAAATTTTTTTTGTATGACCTTAGAGAGCAGCCATATCACATTCTGATTTTGCAGTTTCCTCCACCGTCTCCTTCACTGTACATGGAATCATTATTAACAGTGGCTGGAGGGAATGCATGAAGTCAGCATGGAGACAGTGGGAGGCTGGGATTATGCATTTCACAGAGGTGAAATACATAATCACCTTTCTGTGTGCTTGAATGGAGGGGGGGGGGGAGGCCCGGTTCCAAGTCGAAATCTCTGAGGGTGCTTCTGAATATTTTGGGGGTGCTCTAGTAGTTAAAGTGATGATGCAATAATGCACCAATGTTATTTAATTGAGGCTGCTTTAATGTCCGTTTGAGGGTGCAAGCACCCCTATAGAACCAGGCTTGGAAGCAACCCACATATCGTCTGTTCATCTGTGAGATTGTGTATTTATACAAAGGGGCCTTTTTTCCCTGCAAGACAAAGCACAGTAAGTACACATTTTTTCAAAATTTGTTCTGACTGAAATCAGCAGACTGATCACACAGGGGTTAATTTTAGGAATTCAGCAACAGGTAGAACGTTCTGCTGCTGAAATCAGTCTGTGCTTACTGAAATTTGAACCACTGTGCACAGTGGCTGAAGCTGGAAGTATTGTTAATGGTGAAATGTCCACAGGGTGGTACCAAAAGTGAGTTGTGTTTTTGTTGTAAATTATGTAATAAAGTGAGCAAGAAAGCACATTTTATTAACCTTGATATATTCAAATTAGCCAACATTTAAATTAAAAGCCTAATCCTTTCGAAGCTTTCGAATTCACTCAATTTACCTTATGATTAATAGTTTGGTGTAAGTGTGTTGGGAGACCACAAGAGGGTGATATAACATTTACTGAGGTTAGGTTGCAGGTAGTAAAGGCACAGGTATCACACACACACACACACACACACACACACACACAAGACAGCAGAAGGCAGTCCAAAGTTAAGAAGGTTCAAGGAGGTGAGTTTGCAGGTTACTGTATTAAACTGGTGAAACTGCGAAAATGAATGATTAGATATGGCAACGTTTATTCTGCAATTTCTCTGTGCGTAGCATTGAATAGGTCTTTTATTCAAGCTGTTAAATCACAAAATGACATACTTGTAACTGGAAATACAATATGTAGGCTCTATGAAATATACATATAAACAATAGGTCTTTATCATCCAGTGATGGCTAGAGTAAATAATCTTTGTCCTTTGATAATGATTTGGGTTGAATTTAATAGAAAACTATGTGAGTTGTGCACCGTGGCACTGCAAAATTTTGATTCTGAGCATTGGCGATGTGTGCGTGCCCCACTGCCATGTGGGTAAGTCCAGTAAAACCAAGGCTCCCCCAACCCCCTTCAGAAAACCACAGCAGCGACATGCATTAGATGGACTGGTTCTGCCAGTTGCCTGCAGCTGGGCAAGATGCTGGTCGTCTTGGGTCTGTCCCTTACTATTAGAATTAACCTTCTTACAGTCAAGTAGGGCCACTGGGGACTGCGCACCCCCTGTGGCACTTAAAACATTTCTTTATGCGCAAATTTTCTCTTCTGACTTTTGTATGAACTTTGGAATTCGGTAACTTTGTAGAAAATATATTTTATTTTATTTTAGACCGTGCCATGTTGTCAGCCACATGCGTTCGGTGTACGACCCTTTTTAATTTACCCTGCCGTTCACTCTTTACACAACTTTTGTTGAGAAATATGTTTGAAAAGAAAAAATAACTGTTTTGCAACGAGCGGCCCTATTTATATCATTATCTATTTTTAATCATCTGGAAAATCTTCTGATTATTGATGCGTGAAAAAGACATAGATCTTAAGTCGTTTAAATTGATGAAAAGCTGTCTGATGGGGGATGGTGTTTTTCAGTAACTCAGGATATGGGCAATGGCACTTGTCAGTTATTCAGCAGAATAGGGTTGATATCAGTGTATATGAACATTTGGAAGCAGCATATCGATTTTCAGTGTGATCATGTTGAAATTAGGTCTATTCTTGGTTTCAGTGTTGAAAAAGTTACTGCATTTTGGCTTTGACGGATGGTATTAGTCTGTGCACATTTTTATAAATGACCTGTTGGTGTGTGCATTTGTGTGTGTAAAATGCCTGGTTGTTTGTGGAGGGGCCCTGTGCTCGGGTGGGCTAGTGCGGTGGTCTGCTTCAACAGGAACAATAATGCTTCCTCTGAGGCTGGTGAGGAACAGGATGATTAGCCCTCCAGCCCCCCGGGGGGAGCCGCTGTGCATTCCTTGCTCTAATTCACTTTGACGTCAACAGGAAGGCAGTCCTGGTCTCATGGGGTGGGGGCAAGAGGGAGGTAAACTGTGGACTGAATGGCTGTTGAGGGCTCGGGGGCTTAGAGAGGTTGCAGGAGGGATTACAGAACTCTAAAATGTTTTCTTTGTAGTATGGAAGAAACCAGAGAAAGGTTACATGCAAACCTCCCACCTATACTGAGAAACTTTTGTGGAGCGTTGGGCACAATGTTCACCATTTTCACCCCATTCTTTATCTTTGTTTGCCCACCTATCCTCTCTCTCTCTCTCTCTCTCTCTCTCTCTCACACACACACACACACACACACACACACACACACACACACATCTATTGCAATTGTGGCCAAAAATATTGGCACCCTTGGAAAATTTGAGCAAAAAAGGATGTGAAAAATATTTTTGTCCTTTTGATCATTCATTCAAAATATTCACAAGAATCTAACCTTTTAATTGAAGTAAACTTATTGAAAGGGGGAATTAAGGAATTGCATTTTTTCTCCAAAACATGTTATTAGCACCCCTAGAAATTCTTATTAAAATATATCCAAAATATATTCCCATTCATAATTTAGAGTACACCTTTAGTACTCCTGGGTGACAAGGAACATGACATTGCTCAGCCATGACTTCCTGTTTCACATGAGTATAATATGAGGTAACTCATGGTCCTGGCCTTATTCTCTTAGTCATCCATCACAATGGGTAAGACCAAAGAATAAAGTTATAATGTGCAGCAAAAGGTTGTTGAGCTTCACAAAATGGCAAGTGGCTATAAGAAAATAGCTAAAACATTGAAAATACCCTTTTTCACCATCATGGCGATAATTAAGAAGTGCCAATCAACTGGAGATGTTTCAAATCGGCCTGAAAGAGGACGTGTGTCTATATTGACTCCACGCACGGTGTGGAGTATGGTTCGAGTGGCCAAAAATTCTCCAAGGATCACAACTCTCGGTTCTTCTCGGGTCTCGCGTCTTCAGTTTGCCAGACACTACTGGAACTTCAAAAGGGACTTGGTTCTATGGTCAGACAAAACAAAAATAGAGCTTTTTGGCAGTAAACACCAGAGATGAGTTTGGTGCACACAGAGAGGTAGCCATATGGAAAAGTACCTCATGCCTCATGGTTAAATATGTTGGTGGATCTTTAATGGCGTGCGGCTGTTTTTATGCTAGAGGTCCTGGACATCTTGTTCAGATACATGGCATTATGAACTCTATCATATACCAAAATAAAAAAATCAAAACCTGATTGTGAGTCGAGGTTCCAGTGCGATTTGCTTGCTTTAGGGGCCATTCACACCATATTGCACTATAAAAAGCTAGATTCGGCACCAAGAATAGAAAAGAACACAGATGAGATGTGTTTTTAACAGTTTAAGTTCTTTATGGCTTAAAGTGGCTATGTTGGCTGCAATCTTATTACAAAGTAATTATAGTAGTTACTGTAATCTAATTAATGTAAAAAAGTAGTTGACACATTACATATTAAATTCTTGAAATGAGTTTACTTTTAAGAACATTACTGGGGTTACACATATTTCTAAATAATATTATATATGCACAGTACATTTAAAACATGATTTATGCTCATCTGTTTTCATTTTTGTGACAGCTGAAAGGCGTTTAGACACTATAATATAGACATTTTGTTTATTTTAATTGGTTGAGCAGAAAAACACTTTTCTCTGAAAGTGTTTTAGAAAATAAAAAGTTAAGATAGTAATGAAAATTAGTAATGTGATTACTTTTTGATGAAGTAATCAGTATAGTAATCTGATTACAATTTAAGAGAAGCAATTAGTAATCTGTAATGGGTTATTTTTAAGTAACATCTCACATTGGACACAGCATCTACAAACGCATCATTCCTGCGCAACACACTATATAAACAGCGTGACACGGCGCAATGGTCAAAAACATCTGTCTAACACATGTTTGCATAGAAATAGAATTGAAAAACAGCATATATGGACTTAAAAACGTATTCGGTGTGAATAAAGGCAGCTGCCTTTGCTGTCAACAGATGGCAAAGCAGCTCATTGGTTTTGTAAGAGATCAATGCTTTTCTATCTTTGCACTCAGTTTGATTTGAAAAAAGATAAACTAACATTATTTTCACTAATGTACTAAACAGCTTTCGTAGACATGCTTTAAACACCACCTTTCATAATAATACTTTTGTCTATAGATTTGTTATGACTGATAGCAGATAAAAATGCTCTCACACTTTTGAAGACAGCTGATAAATAAGCAGTGTCACCCACCGAGCTGCATAAATCATGTAAACCTGTGATTTCTGTGCAGTGATATCTTCTGGAGTCGTAGAGTTATTTCGTGCTGGTTTAGGAGAAATTGGGCCTTTACAGATGAGTTCCGAAATGTCGTTTTTCAACGCTTGCTGTTCTTCTGCAATCACCCCAGCTGTGTTGTTTAAGAGTTTGTTTCCTCAGCTTAATAACACTTTTTGTTATGTCCTTATAGAGTGCAAATTTGTTCGAAAACACAATTTGATGTCTTTAATGGTTTGTGGTCTCAGGGTGGAATTACGTTGTGGATGAGTGAGAGAGCCGTTAGGATGTGTGTGTGTGTGTGTGTGTGTGTGTGTGTGTGTGTGTGTGTGTGCAGGGTGAAGGCATTATGCAGAAGGGTTAACTCTTTGGTTTTCAGAGGGGTAAAAGCCAGGCAAGGCTTTTTTAATTGAGTGTGAAAACAGCTGGGTATCCAGAGCCATTTTCCCCCCTCAGCAGCATGGAAGTGAATCTCTCACTATCTTCCCGACTAATCGCTCATAACCCTGACTTCTCCTTTTCTTTCTCTTTCCCTCTTGATCCCGAAACCCTGCCGAGGATTGTTTTACGCTTAATTTTGTTAAATCTAATGAGATTTTCCTAATTAAATCTCCTCCTTACTGGAAACCTCTCTCCTGTCGAGAGAAGTGATTGTTTATAGATCTTTTTAGACAAATAAACATTTTCAGAGCGAAAGCATCAAGCTAGAAGAATGGAAGCAGTCTTCGTCTTTTAGTTTTCAAGGCAGTGTCTCGGTGCTACACTCATCATCATTTGCTTAATGTCTTATACCTAATTTTTAATCTTTTCTCTATCTAAAATGATCAGTACTCGTTCTTCAGGTCTCATCTGGCAGCAATGAACTTCATTAAGTTGTTGTACATCAAATTTAATCTTAAAGGTGTAATTTCTAGCGTCTCTAAACGCTGTTGTCCACATGTGCTGGTTGAGATGCTTTTGTTAGGGAATGTTGAGAATATTTAAATGATTTGATAGTGTCACAGAGCCACATTGATTACACTTTTCGGAGAATTCATCAACAATTTTTGCGGCACTAGCTTCACCAAATGAATACTGCAAAAATATTGATAATTTTTTAACAGATATCTTAAACACTCCCCAACATTACTCGGAAAGACAGATTGAGCATTTCAAGGAAATCAACCTACAAATGGCTTACTTATAGTTGCCTATGCATATTAAGCTGAGATAGGAAAGTATTTTAACATTTAAAAAGTTACATGGGGAAACTTCACACACTTTAACCAAGAGAAATGGCAACAACCGATTTGCGAGCAATCCAATATTGAAAGCCTCATTCTTTGTAGTAATATTTTCATTTATATAAGGTGTAACAAGGTTCTTAAGATGGGCAAAGAGGAACAGTCAGCATAACCTTTTAATTACAAACTGAATTCAAACATAACTTAAACTTCAAAACAAACAAAGACGCACACACACAGATTCGTGCATCTCTCTCTCTCTCTCTCTCTCTCTCTCCTCTCTCTCTCTCTCTCTCTCTCCCGAACAGGCTCTCTCTTGATGATTAGTCAACTCAGTGGCAGGCATGTGTCATCACGGCCTGACCACACCCCCCTCATTGTCACATCCCTCCACCACCAGATTCAGACTAGGGAGACCTCCAGCCTGACTTACCACCCCCACCCCCCCTTCCTGGAGGGTAGGTGTTGCCCTTTCAGCCTGCCTTCCCTGTTTCCTGGGAAACTGAGAGAGAGAGAGAGAGAAAGAGAGAAAGTGGCTTGCCGGCCCCCGGACACGCTGTTGCCTGGTCCTCGGCCAGCTGGGCAATGGTCTTCCGTGATGCTGGGCAATGGCACTGGACCTTGCCTCCTGGCAGACGGCAGCATGCTCCATCGCCTCCCGGCAGGCGCCAGTGGCTCTTCCACCTTCTGGCCGATGGCAGCGGCTCCTCCACTACTGCTGGCCGTCAGTGGCTCCCTCGTTTCCTGGTGGACAGCAGTGAGCCGCCTCCCCCCCTGGCGGAGGGAAGCGAGCTCCTCCTTCTTTTGTTGAACCACTCTAATACCACTGCACCATACCTCCTCAGCATTGCAACCCTCCAACAGCATCCCGGGCTTCGGCACCAATGTAACACGGTTCTTAAAATGGGCAAGGAGGATGCGGGAACCACCTGAACAGTCAACGCAAACCTCTAATAATTAACTGAACTCAAACATAACTTAAACTGCAAAACAGACAAAGACACAAACAAACAGCTTTGTGTGTCTCTCTCTCTCTCTCGAACTGGCATCTCCGGCCCCACCTTATCTCTCTCCCACTGATTAGTCAACTCAGCACCAGGCGTGTGTCATCACAGCCTGGCCATGCCCCCCACCTCGTCACATAAGGCTATATGAATATGTACGTGTGTGTGTGTGCGCGGGTTGTGTAGGAAAGTGCCACTGGGTGTGTCTGGTCCACTGAACTTGCTGAATAAAAAACCTTGAGAGTGTTGTTGACTGCAGTCATTGAGCTGGTATTGTGGATGCCCCCTGGGAGACTATTGTGGGACTCGACCTTCTGTTTCTCGTGCCGACTCCAAAAAGCTAGTGCCAAACAACGACTTCACACACACAGATCACAGACACCATTCCAAACCAGACGTTATACTTTGCCCCCCTCCTGTGGACTGTTGGGCAGTCTGCCAAGTTCTTGTGAAAGGTGCCCTCTGATTTTACCCCCTCTGATCAGGTTTCTGCCACCAGTTGCCCGGTTTGTTGTGAGTAAGTAGGGTGAGGAGTCAAGGGAGATGTCCGGGCATCTGGCACCAGCAGGCCACACACAACACCCAGATCACCATGTGGCTATTTAAGGGCTGGCTTGACAAGGCTTCCTTTGCATTGAATGATACTGTTGCTTATTTGATGCTAAATGATTTGCATTTTGTACACAAAATTCTATTTAATGACAGCATAAAAATCTAAATTGACCAAGTTTATTTTCTTAATTAATGTTCCTGGTCTTATCGTGCATGTTTCATTTACTTATATATTTGTCATGCTCTGCCAGTCCACTATTATTTTCTATACATAACCAATATGGCTGGGTACAAATATTAATTTTCCACGCATCACAATCTTCATTTGAACAATCAAAAGTTCACATTTTTATTCAACTCTGTACAATGTGAGTAAAAAAAATGGCATATGATGATTAAAATGTATGATTAGCTATTTACTCACCAGTGATTGAGTAGTATAGTGACAAAAAAAGTTCAGAACTGAGATCCTTTTACTTCATGTTGGGAATAAAAGTTTGGTTTGACTTGACTTGTTCTGTGTAATGTATGTCCAAAGATGAGATCCACGCAACCCGTTTGTCATTGATAAATGTTTTACCATTTCTGTTAAAAATCAAAAACAAATAGAAATATGTAATTCTAATCACAAATAGCACATATGCTGTAAATAAATAGTGTGGCTCCACTTTTGTTAATATGCGCTCAACCAAAACTCTTCGGTAAGATGCTCTCTGAACTGCAGCTATTCTAAAAGGGACAGTATCCATTTTGCATTTGTTCTACAAATCAGTGTAAATAGTACAAATTATTTAAAAACATTTAACAATGTAACAAAATTGAGAGACCACTGCAAAATTATCCATTTCTCTGGATTAAAAATGTATAGGTGTGTGTTTGAGTAAAATTAACATTTTTGTTTTATTCTATAAAGTAAAATATAACTTTCTTAATTTAGAGCATTTATTAACTCGTCAAAATAACAAAAAAGATGCATTGTTTTCAGACCTCGAATAATGTTCATATTCATTTTTAAACAACACAATACTAATGTTTTAACTGTTAGTGAAGTGTTCAGAAATCATTATTTGGTGGAATAACTCTGATCAATCACAGCTTTCATGCATCTTGGCATGCTCTCTACCAGTCTTTCACATTGCTTTTGGGTGACTTTATGCCACAACTGGTGCAAAAATGAAAGTAGCTTTGTTTGATGGCTTGTGGTCATCCATCTTCCTCTTGATCACATTCCAGAGGTTTTCAATGGGGTTAATGTCTGGAGATTGGGCTGGCCATGACAGGGTATTGATCTTTAGCTCCTCCATCCAAACCTTGATTGACCTGGCTGTGTGGCATGGAGCATTGTCATGCTGGATAAACCAATCCTCAGAGTTGGGGAACATTGTCAGAGCAGAAGCATGCAAGTTTTCTTCCAAGAAAATCTTGTATGTGGCTTGATTCATGTGTCCTTCACAAAGACGAATCTGAGAGATCATGAGAGAATTATAATGTTTGGACGAACTAATCCTTTAAGGCTTCACTTTACATACAGTACCTTGTGTCATTGATCAGTTGATTACAGATTCCTTTTGCTCTTTTTATAACAACACCAACGATCATCATCATCATCATCATCCCCACCACCCCTGGCCTTCACCCCAAGCTCTTCCTCATCAGCCTCGATTAGTATTATGTTGATTTAGCATAGCAGCCCCCACCAACTCAACGGAGGCTTATTAGGTTGAATTTTTATTTTTTTTATTTATTCCCGTTTTCTTAGGGTCCCTGTCGGCATTTCCAATTACTCTCACCGTTCGGCTGTAATTGCCTCCGTGCTAATGGCTGGCAGACAATTGTGCTAAATGAGGTGAGGGCGCGAGGCAGCGAGCTCGACTTCATTAAGAGCTAATGGGATTTTATTGGGGGGACTGAAGACCCAGCTTATCAAAAAGGAGAGATGGAAGGAAAACAAAACAGATGGAGGAGAAAAGCCTGAGAGAGTTTTATATGCGTTTTCTTCTGTGTCTGCTTGTATTAAGTTATGTCGGACAAGAATATGCAACCCTACAGTTTTTATGATAAGAGAATACACACAAAAGCACACACACAAACACTCATGCATGCGTGTGTCTCTTTTTCTCAAACTCATTGGCACGTACACAAGGACACACATACACACTCAGTTAAAGGGATAGTTCAACCAAAAATAGAAATTAAGTCATCATTTACTCACTCTCATGCTGTTCCAAACTCATATGACTTTCTTGTTTTCCATGGAACACAAAAGGAGATGTAGGCAGTATATTAGTCTCAGTCACCATTCACTGTCAATGCTTCTATTTGCTATCAAATTATAATGGTGACTGAGGCTGTCATTCTGCTTAACATTACATCTTTTGTTTTGCAGAAGAAAGAATGTGGGTTTGGAATGACATGAGGGTGCATAAATGATGACATAATTTAAATTTTTGTGTGAACTATCCCATTAAGCAAACACGTGCACACACACACACACACACACACACACACACACACACACACACACACGCATGCACGCACACACGTACACACACACACACACACACACACACACACACACACATGTGTAATGGATACACACACACATATGTACATTAAAACATCTACTTGTACACGCAAACTTGAAAAGATGAAAGGGATGAAATTACATGGAAGATTTCATGAAAATGTTGCATGTCAATCTGATTACACAAATTTCCTTGATAACCATAAAATTAGTGCCAAACATTTACGGTTTACATTACAGGATTTAAGGATGAAAGAGTGTTTGCTTGACAGTAATCTGAATAAATAATCATGTTTCCCAGGTTTTTGTTGTAAGCTTTTATAACAGCAGCAGTTTTATGTGGGTTGCTTGAGTGTAGTTTAGTTGTGAATGATGAAAACCAAAGTCAGTTGTGTCTAAATGAATTATGTTGTATAGATGTTAAACAGCTATGAATTACATAGATGCTAACAGCTCTTTTAAGACAATAGAGTTTGGAGGCTGAATTCTTCAGACTGTAGATTTAAGCTGTACTACAGAACTTTGGGCTCTCTAGCGACATCTCTGGTTTACACTTTCAATTGCAAGCAACTTGCGGAAGAATACTTTACTTGAGTTGTGTTTTGACACTGCTCTTCTGCGTAAAGGCATCTAATGATTTGGGGTGACCTGGACATCGCCTGTGATCACAACTCTGAGATATTCAGTGCAGGAGTCATAATGTGCTATTTTTATGTTATTCTATTCTGTTTCCCTAAGTGTGTGTGCGCATTTGACTGGAGTAAAAGAAATGTGAAAACAGTGGCGCGCGCACACTTAGGGAAACTCAAAACTGCAGCAATGTTATAAAATACTCAGATGTTATGAATATTAGCATGTTACAATAACTTCATTAAAAGATGTAGATACATCGGGATCTATTAACACACAAGTAATGTTCGATTCATAAAATAATGAAAAGCAATATAAGCTTCAACACCCTATCAGAAAACATATCCAAGCATTATAGCAGGTAAAGCATTTTGCCAAACAGTTAACATATAAACATCCATCCAGACTGCTGCGGTGCTGTCCTGAACAGATCTGTGTTTTCCCAGCTGCAACACGCCACAGCTGGTACTTCAGTAATGTGTTTACGGACATGACGTAAAGGTGCAAGGATGAATGACATAAGATTTTGCACCAAATCTGACCCGACAGATCAAAATACAAGTCATCTTTGTAGGCTTGGACATATCTTATAGTGTTTTTGAGAGCATTTCATGCAAATAACTTGATATGTCTTAAATGGAAATGTGAAATATGAACTGTCTTTTCTTTGTGCTGTTCTGTTTAAAAACAAACGTGCTATATTAGTGTTCTCGGGGTTTGGGTAACACAGCATGTTTACAGAGAGCAGATGCTGCTCTAACGTTTTGAACACTTAAGCTGTGCAGACTTGCTTTTATCATATACCACTTTTTATTATTTATCGTACAATACGTTTTCATAAGTTGGTCTGCCACTCTTTCTTTTAAATACCGCCCAAATAACAGGAAATATTATCATTAAATCTGATTTGTTTTGGTAAATTAATTATCTTTATTTTTATGCAAGTATATTATATATTCTCTAAATGTGATTATGATAATGAAAATGAATATACATTCTCTTTAAACAAATCTTCTTAGTTTAAACAATTTTGGTAACACTTAATACCACAAGGTTGTATTTATTAACATTAGTTAACAACATTAGTACACATGAACTAACAATTAACAATACTTTTACAGCATTTATTAATCTTGGTTAATGCTAATTTAAAAACATGTATTAAACTAAAAGTTGTATATGTTAACATTAGTGAATGAACAAACATGAACCAACAATAAACAATTGTATTTTCATACATTTATATTAACCAAGATGTATAAATGCTGTTCAGATATATTGGTAATTGTTAGTTCATGATACCTAATGTATTTACCAATGGTAAAAAATGGAAACTTATTATAAAGAGTTACCAAATTGCATTTCTCAAGTAAATATAGCCTGCTTTTAATATATATATATATATATATATATATATATATATATATATATATATATATATTCAATTATATTTATTTCAAATCATGTTTTTGAACCAACATTAGTTTTTGTTCCTGAAACAAAATTCCCATCAACCAATCAGAACCTCACCCCTAAAATCAGAGGTCAGTGATTGGTTAATAGGTATGTTGTTAAAGGGCCATCAAAGGATGTTGATAGTAACATGTTCAAAAATCCCATTAAGCTTTTATATATTTGACCGTATAAATTACCCAGATCAAATATTTTGTTAAAAAGTTACACAGCGGTTTAATGTTACTGCTCAACTCACCTGCTGATAGACAGTATAACATTTAAACCTGTCTATCTGTCACTGCTATAGAGCTGTGTGTTCAACCACAGGGCTGGAGCTAAACTGATTCAGAGACAGTGTTACCGTGTAATCAGGTTATATCTGTGGTGGAAAAGAGAGGAAAATCTATGCCCTGATTAGATAAAAAGCATAGCTTCCAGCCATAACATCTAACCATAATATGATATCACATAGGCTCTAGTTATGTGAAAAAATAGCTCTCTGTTTTTATCATTCTCCTCTGTTTCTTCATTTATTTACTGTAACTTTAGATTTTGTATGGGAACATCTGTTTTGATTTGAATGTCGGATAATGACGGTTTAATGGATCATGGTATGGAGAAAGTGAACGACTGTGGGATGTTTTTTGATTGATGTGGACGGGAGACTTGAGTCACCATACTTGTTTTTCGTCGGCTGAGAATTTGAAGGGAGTGAGAGTGAAGGAGGAAGTAGAGCATTTGGTGGAGGAATGAGTGAGAGAGAGAGAGAGAGAGAGAGAGAGAGAGAGAGAGAGAGAGTAAAGATGACATGAAATTTAACTTTTATTTAACTTATAAAATGTGACATATTTCCAAGTGAAATAGATTATTCAGCCCGAAAAAAAGTTTGATCACACTCAAACAAGCTTATTAATGTAGTTGGTTATGTAATGCAAGTGTAAAAATGTTTTTCCTTACATGTCATGTGCTTTTGATGTCATAGTATAGCATTGTGTGAGAACAGGGTGAAAAGTAAGTATTTATGAACTGATAATCTGCCGTGTTCCTTATTATTTATGTTAAGGGGACAAAAATGAATTGTTGTTTTTGTGGCTCTAGTGTTCATTTCACCAGAAAAGTGCTGTTATATGTACAAAAAGCATTTAAAAAAATATTTTAAATATGTAGGTATAATAACATGGTTCATGTTCCATGTAATTTGTGTCCAAAGACGAGATCCTCACCACCCATTTGTTATTGATTAATGTCTCTTTAAATATCCTTTCTGTTCTCTATTATCAGTTGTTGATCAAAAACAACAAAAAATAAACATTTCATTCGAATCATGCTTGGCACAGATGAGATTAAGCCATTTGAGTCATCTCTTGTTAATATGTGCTCAGTTACAGACGTTCTTAACAGTATCGGTTTTAGCACGTGTTCAACAAATCAATGTAAATACATGTTTATAGTACAAATTATGCAATTAAATAAACATGAAACAAAAGATACTATTTGAAATATAATATCTTCTTTATTAACTGAAAACATGAATTCATGTTCATTTATAAAAAGACAAAATAATGCAAAATTTATACAATATAATTAGTAAAATCTAAATATTTGTAATGTATCTAGTTAGATGATCCCCCGTATAGTTAACAGCATTAGCTGAGAGATCATTTCTTTCACATGTAACCAAAAATAAAAATACATTATAACTGAAATATATCTATATGAATCGATATTGAATCGAATCGAATCAAGAGCTTGTGAATCTGAATCGAATTGAATCTGTAAATCTGTATCAATACCCAGACCTAGTAATAATATTGGCTAATATTAATTTGCCCTACCCTCACAGTCTTGATTATGTCAGTATAAAAGAAAAGTTGTTTAAGAAGCAGAGAAAACCGTTTCATTTTGATGAAAGACTGACTTTATTTTCAGCTGAATACTGCACACGGATGAATCATGCACATTAAGAGACCAAATTTCATTTCATTTGGACTCAAGAAATTAAGGGCCTTGCACATGAGTCAAAATAATAAGTAATCCTCTAGTGCTAGCATTTGTGTTTTTGTAGATAGCTAGATAGAGAGAGAGAGACAGAGCGAGAGAGAGAGCAAGTAACCCTGTCCTGGTGCTAACAGCTGTGTTGCAGCTGTCAGTGGCTCCTGCTGAGGGTGAGCAGCTCAATTCTCCAGGGTCAGATATGTGGTATGGCGGTATCCGTGGCAACAGGCTTTGGGCCTGTGCTGCAAGAACAATCCTGCCTCTGGGAGCCGAGCACTGCTCTCTGAGCTCAACACACCGGAATGTTCTACACCAAGACAGGGAAAAGAAGCAGAGAAGGAGTAGGAGACAGATGAGTTGAAGAGAGAGAAATAATAGATGAAGAGGGTCAAGAAAGTGTATTACTATAGTATTACCATAAAAACTATTTTTGGACAATACCATAGTATTCTATGTACCTTTCTGTACCACTTAAGTGCCATGATATATCAATGTTGTCATCAAAGCGTACTATTGTATATGGGTATTGGACGCTTGTCCATGAGTGTCTTCTGCTGTGAGTACGCTGTGCGCACTTGGCTGTCGCTTCATGTCGGAGCTGTTTGTATTTTGTTTTGTTTTGTCCTGTTGTTGTAGTTGTTTATATGTACAGTTCCCTCTGTTCTACTTATTCATAAAATGGACATTAATTTAATCCAAATTGACATTTTCCTGTTTTCGCGGTTCCCGCTGGTACTTGGGTGTTGGTTGCGCCGTTCCACCGGCCTGCTGTGGTGTCTCACCCGGGCTATCTGACTTCACCTGCCTGCCTACCTAGCGGTGTTCTCGCCGTGGTTGCTGTGGACAAATCTGATGGAGAGATTTCAAGGCGTGATGGCTGTCATCTTCGTGTGTGTTCCTGTTTGCCATTTGAGGTCCTGGAGTTTGCACTTGCCTTGGCTCTGTGGCGTGCGAGATGCGGGGTGACACGGGTTGCTTTATGCCCCCATGCCAAGCAGAACTTCCTTGGACATGTCATTTTTCCCCCTACTGCTCATTCTGTCTGTACTGTCAGATACGTGTAGATTAACAGAATACTTTCACTCCGGACTATATGATTAACTCTAGCTCTCTTGTTTTGTGGTGTTTGATGTATTTACTGTGTTGTAGAGTTGTTTGGTTTTGTTTTCATGTATATGTTGTTTGTGAAACGCTTTGAGCATTAGAAAAGCACTATTTAAATTCAATTTATTATTATTATTATGAGCGTTTTATCAATGTCCAGATTAAAATGTTAAATAATGTATAAGTTAAAGTGTTCACTAGTTCATTTGAAATGGTCCTGTTCCATGTAATCTCACAATAAATTGGCTCATAAAAAATTAATACACAATAATTACAAAATAATTATCAAAATGCTGCTTAAATGAGAACATGTCAGGTTCCCATAAGTATTTTATGTCTACCGCACCCATATATCAAAGTGGTTTTCCCATGCAATAACATTGTGTGGTTCTCACAAATGTGTCAAGAAATGTCCTGGTCCTATTTTACTCAGAAATTAAAAGAAACAAAATAAGAAATTATATTTTCCATATAAAAAAAATGAAGTATATTTTTAGGGCCATTAATACTTTCACATTGTGATATTATTTTCATGACATTTAGGCCCATTTTACCCGGCAATTCTCATTACCGCGACACAAAAAAAAGATGGTCATTATGATATTCTCATAATGTGAAAAAATTATATACAGTATTATTTAAATTGTACAGTATTTATACATCACAGTACTGACACATTACACAGCACATCCCTTGGTACTGCCGTTCATTTTTGCTGATTTAAATAAAAACAATTATTGTAAAACAGCATCTTTGTATTGTAATATAAACAAATAAATACAAATAAAAAATTGTGTGTTGAGAGTCATCATTGAAACAATGGGTATATTAAAAGTAACATTTTCAGATGCGTTACGGTAATGAGAATTTGGGGGTAAAATGGGCTAAAAGGAATATTCCATGTTAAGCTCAATCGCCAGCATCTGTGGTATAATGTTTATTATCTCTAAACTTTTTGTTTGACTTGTCCCTACTTTTCTTAAAACAAAAGCAAAAATCTGGCTTCAATGGAACTGAATGGGGCCAATCTGTAAACATTAAAATACTCACTGTTTAGTAAGTATAGCCATAAGACGTGAACAATATTCATGTTAACACGATTTGGTGTGGTGAAATCACTTACTAACCTTTTCTGTGTAAAGTTATATACAATTTTACAACTTTGTTGCCATGACAATGTAATCCCTAAAAACATAAAATGACTGTAAAATCGACAATTTAAACAACTTTACAACTCAAATAATACATGATTTAACAGAACAATTAATGTAAGTGCTTTTATGAAAAAATAAGCTTCACATTTCTGTCTTTAAATCTTCTAAAAATTAGCCCCATTCACTGTAACCTCCATTGTTGAAAAAGACAGACAAGTAGATTTAATGTTTTGTGGGAATCAACATTATGCCAAACATGCTGTTGAAGTTTCCTTTGTCCCAATGCACAGTACAGTTTTCTTGCAGAATATAATTTCAGGGTTGTTTTTTTACTGATTTGGGGATAACTATGACCAGGGCATTTCCATGACAGGTTTCATAAGAATTCCCATAGTACTGAATCATCGTACTGCAGTATTACTTTTTAAGGAGATGGAGACAGACAAATTAAGAAAATAATTTGCAATATAAAGGGATAGAACACGAGAAGACAGGAAGCGCAACCGAGTTAACTTGACAAAGAAGGGGTTAATTAATGATTGCAACATTGCAAGTCAGAAAGTGGTCTGGTCTGACAAAGTAAAAGGAGAAATAAACCAATATTATTGTAGCTAAACAGAATAGTGTTGATCAAGTTAATGGGTCCCTTCCTCACTGTCCCCTTTAGCAAGGCAGCTAGAGATGGTCTTATCTCCCGGTCCCAGCTCCGGCCCACAGCGGTCTGGCCAGTAAAGCTATTTTCAGTTCTGAGCCTGAAAACATCATTTTAATTCCAACACTTAATAATATTAATAATTTAAAAAAAAACATCCTGCAGCGTGAAAAATCATATTAAATGCATTAAACAGGTATCCATACAGGCACAAACATCACACTGCTCATTTCAGAAATCCGAAAGTGCTTAAGTTACTATGAACCATATTATATGCAGTTTGGTTTCTCTTGTTTTAAATGCAAATGCATTTGGACAAGCACTATTTTATCATTTATATGGTGGGGGTCCAAATGTCTAGTCACTAGTGAAAATGCATTCTTTTGTAATATTGTAAAATATTTGTATTAAAACTTATTATCAGCATAACAATTTGAGGGAAATGTTGGATAGAATACTGTATATACATTTCAAAATTCCCTAGTATTTGGTATGTCTGCTTTTTGCTTTAATGAGAGCATTCACTCAAAAATTCACGCAAAATCTGATCTATGAAATCTAGCATGATTTGAACTTGTATATGAATTTAAAGTTTTAGGATTAAGGATTTCCAAAGAGCACCTTATGTGCTTCAGTGGAAGCAAGCAAATATGATCTTTTGTACGTGTCGCACATTTTCTTACATTTAGACCAAGGATTAGTGGTCCTTCTCTATATTAAGTGTCTTTAACTACTGATGTACTAACATAAAAATACATATAATACAATGTATTTATTGGGTAACCACATGTTGTTCTGCAAAAAAGTTTCACATTTGCTGCATAGGTTGATGTACAGGTAGGTTTAGGAGTAGGGTTAGGTTTGGGTTAGGAGTAGGAGTAGGGTTAGAGGTTAGGGTTTAGTATAAGGGTTGGGTTTAGGACAATTGTGTTTCAGAGCGTTCATGGAAAAGATGCAGGGCCATGCCTTTTTTTTGTTGTTGTATGCACAGCAAGGGGATATAGGAGTTTTCAGAAGTTTCTGTATGGATAAGCAACTTTTGGAAAACATTTGAAAGCGGAAGTGTGGAGGAGAGCATTTTGAAAACAAAAACATTTTCATAGTTATCCGGATTAATATGGACATGTAGTATGTATCACACTAAAAACATGTAAACATGTATGATGTTTACGTCTTGTTGCGGTACTTTTAAAACAGTGTATATTTGAATGTTTAAAGACTTCAATTCACTTCCAACATTATGCAATAATTACTTTCGATTGAGCTCAACTTGCTTTGAATCCGGAACACTAAACTTAGTTTATTTCAATGTTTAAATGAAGAATAAATCCAACAACAACCAAACAGATTTTCAGTGTTCTCAAGCTTTTGGACCTCACTGTATATATATTGTTCTATACCATCTACACAGCATTAAAAAGTTTCTTCGAAATTGTGACATCTCACATCATCTTGCAGTAATGAAACAGCCATTGTCCTCTGTTAAAGGCAGTTTATTTTTGAAGTCACACGTTATAGCTGAATTTATAAATCTGCCACCCACAGTCCATCTGGAGGGCCCTGAGTGGCCAGCTGCCTCCTGTTTGGCATTGTCTATATGTAACATACTCTCAAAACTTCATTTACATGAGGAGCTGAAAAAGTGTTGATGATAAAGTAGAGATATGAGATATCACGCTAACTGGGTCAACCAAGCACAAGAAAGTTCAAATAACATCAGATCTGACAGCAGAAGTTTGTATTTTAACATTCTAACATTTGAGTGCTAATTGAAGTTACTTAAATGTAAACGTTGCATGTGAGTTACCATGCATCGTTAACCGTGTACGCAAAACATGATTGCTTAATCGTCCTTCTCTCCAAGTGTGCATGAATACTAATAGGATCAAAACTAATGACAAGAGTTTAGGGTGCCCAACAAAGTAGAAATATTTCCTGTGTGTATTCTGTCAGAGCAGTGATGGAAGTGTGTACAGAATGATGTGTGCCGGGGGGGGGGGGGGGGTTCCATGGCAACAGGATTCCTGCGAAAAGGTCAATGTGGAAGGCAGACTTGGAAAAGCATAAAAGGATTATTGGGGATTTAGCAGCGAGTAAAATAATTTTTTATTCCTCTTTTTATGTATTTTTTTGTCCTATCTGAATGACGATAAAAACACGGGATATGAATAGCGCAATTATATTGCTAAAAAATGGCTCGGTCTCCCTTTTTTTATGATTTCTTGCCTTGCTCTTTTGAAGTGAAATTGAAAAGAGAAAGAGTGGTGGACTGCGGTGGTGCTCGGCTTTGTGCTTGGCGCTGATACGCACTCATCTGCCTCCTCAATCGCTCCTTCCCTCTCTCTTTCCTTCCTCCCCCTCCTTTCCTTTCCACTCACTTTAATTAAGTCAGCCTCCCTGGCATGGCTGCCAAAGATAATTGGAGTGGGTTTTGGATGCCATTTACTCAAAATGTCACCTGTTTCTTTCTTTTTTTAAATTCCTCATCTCTTCACAGCCACGTTTACTAATTTTCTTCCTCTCTTCTTGTCATTCATGAGGATAACCTGTGATATGTGCTGTACTGTACAGGTATGCATCACTTCCATCATATGCATAATATAATTTATTAGCCCATTTATTTATTAAATAGTTCATCCCAAAATAAAAATTCCCTCATGATGATCCAAACCCATATGACTTTCTGTCTTCTGTATAACACAAAAGGAAGTCATTTGATGAATGTCCCGTTGGCTGAATTCAATGCAACAGTTCATAGAGACTCAATTTAACGCTTATCCTCTTCTTGCAACATGATGTCAACGTGACGTTTGGAGCATTCCTGAGAAAGTATTGTTCTCTTTCAAAGTGCTAATTTGGTTTTCTGAGTACAGTAGGCCATAGCCAAGGACATAATACAGTGCAGTGTAGTATAGCTCAACGATTTAACTTGTGATTTGTCTGATTAATGCATGCAATGTTTTTCGAGGCTATACTTTGATCTAGTATGTGCAATAAGCTTGTATGTTTTATTGGTGGCATCTGTTGCATTTTGTAACTCTGATCTGGTGTGTTCTTGCGTTATTATGAAGTGTCACTATATAATCAGGTGGTATAAACCCTTATTCCGACCATTATAGTGTGCCTGTTCTTCACGATCTCCTCTGGCGTCAGTATGTCACAGCTTGTGATACATCTGTGCGTGCCATAGTTTTAGAGGTAGTGCTTGTAGTAGCGTGTGTGTTCTGGTCACAGTGTGTGTTGACTGCAGCGGGAGTCAGTGATTGGGGCCTCCTATCAATCATGCTGGGCTGCTGAAAAGGGCTGTACCGGGCTTGGCCACCCATCCAGCCAGCCAAGGCAGGGGAATACAATATCCCCCCAGCCCTAATGTTGTCCAGATGGCCAGGGTAGAGTGCTGGGACCAGCCAGGGCCTCTCTACACCTCCAGAGGGAGTGGGAGAGAGATATGTCTGCATAGCTGTGGTGTGTGTATGTTAGAGAGGAGACAGCCTGACCATGGGGTTCCACCGTAGTGAATTTTACATGTACGCATGCAGAAATTAAACAGGCTTGGGGTAAAAATACCACCAAAATGACAAAAATGCCCCAGATATTTAAAATCTGAGGCAAAAAATACTCTTTAGTGAATTCCTCAGTTGTTTTATATGTTATTTAACATTTTGTCACAGCTTTTACTCCAGTGAATATTTCTCAGAGTATGTTTACTTTGAAAGTCAATTTCTGCATAGACTAATACCTTAAACTATTGGCATTTCCGGCATTTTGCCCAGTAAAAAAGGTGTTCAGTGTACAGTTATTGAACACACAATGACCTTTTGGGGCCGCATGCCTCAATAGCGGGTTATATTGTCACATTTTATTGGGTGAGTTGACACAGTGGAACTTGATTGTGTTTCTCCTGTGACGGGGACAAGACGTGATATGCAGCGCGCAAGCAACCTTTAGTGGCGGATGACTCTTCTGACAACATTATCAACTTCTGCTGGCATGACTACTGACTGCATTTGTCCTGAAATTAATTAATCGAGGATCGATAAGCTTAATCAATCAAATTATTAATTAGTGATTAATCATTAACATTCCTAATTAAAACAGCTTATTACAGATTTTTCAGGAAAATCTAAAGCAATTGTGAGGCATTAAACTATTCATGAAAGAACAGTGAAAAATGTCATTTAAAAATATATAAAAGCATTATTTTGTCAAGCAAATATTGTAATTCAGGATACAATACAGCAACAAGACAGAGATAATAAAAAATACAAATAAAAAAATAGAATGAAATAAAAATTGAACAGAAAATAAAGTATATATGGAATACACAATAAGATACACACACACATACACATATGTAGTGCAAATTTAAATAGAAATCACCATTTTCCTACACATTTAAACATGAAACAGAAAAACAACAGAAAAAAATGGTAATATAGTTGACCCTTAATGCTCGCTTGTTCACTCAAGAGCAATAAGAAAAATATGATGAGAGTAGAATTCACAAAAACTTTCTAAGTATGTTTTTTGAAACCAACATACAATACCTCTGCTTGAGAAAACACACATTTGCGAAACTGGACTTTTTACTCCAAAACGTATAGTTACTGTGATACATGCTTTGTGACAACTTTCCCATGTGATAACTAGCCCCGGACTTCCCTATTTCAAAATGTTCTATTAGGCTTATCTAGTTAGGGGTTTATTAGTGATGTCTCTTATGCGAGTATAATTGAATACAGCTATAATTATTCAGATTTAGAATGTATATTACTTGAAATTCAAATGATGCTTTGTCATAAATTGACTACACACTTTGTGTTTTTATATGAATGGGGAAAAAAATGTACTCATAAAAGCAAAAATGCCCCAAAAAAATCAATTCCAGAGAGCAAATATTTTTCCTTAATAAAAAAGTTTATTGCTAACATTGGCACACACCAACATTATCTCGCTATGTGTCACACACAAAAACCCTTTTTGAGCCACATATAGAAGTAGAGTAGGAGTTCGAAAGGAGTCAACATATTCACAGGGGTTGCACAAGCAATATGTACTTTCTGGAAGGTAGACCCACACACACACACACACACACACACACACACACACACACACACACACACACACATGTTGGTGCAGCTAGCCTTATGAGGACTCTCCATAGACATAATGATTTTTATACTGTACGAACTGTAGATTCTAGCTCCTAATCCTACCTCTAAACCTAACCCTCTCAAAAAACATTATACATTTTTACATTTTCAAAATAAAACATTGTTTAGGATGTTTTTGAAGTGATTTGAATCATGGGAACACTAGAAATGTCCCCATAAACCATATTTATAGCATAATACTCTTTTATAATACCCATAATACCTGCAATTTCCAGTTTGTAACCTAAAATATGTCCTCGTAAACCACTTAAACCTGCCCACACACACACACACACACACACACACACACTTTTTTGCCATGACATACCAGCCCCCTTGATTTAGATAATGGCCCCTTTAGGTGGAAGAATGCTACCATTTTAGTAAAATAAACAGTCAGAAATTGGACTGAGGGTTATTTGAAATGTTATAGATACACAGAGGAATGTGTCTGTCTCCCTGAGGCGCACATGGAAGCTTTTCATGGTAATACTATATCTGATGGAAGCCGTCTGCCTGCCACAATTGTTGATGCACCTGCGGGTTTGAAACTTTGTTCAGATGAGGAGATGGCCAGAGAAAGACATTCCATTAAAAATAACTTGGCATTTTATCACTTACTATTCTTTCTGTATATCTCTCTTCCTTATTCATTCTCTCATTAGTGGTGCTTGCTAAGGCAATCATCACTATTACTATTGCTAGGAATTTTACAAACCTCTAAACCAAGGTATTAAACTTCAATGAGTAACTCGTAAATTGTACGGACATTAATGATACCTCAAAATATGTGACTTTTTAAGGAGAGATTTTGATTTTTTTAAGTGATCAGACTTAAAATGTTTGCATATGACATAGTGGGCGAGAAAATTGACACAAGCCGTATATAGGGACCAGAATATCACGGAGATTTGCTTGTGGGCTCTTTGACACCTAGCAACCACCCAGAACACTGTACCATCTGCTAAGCACACACTATAGCTACGCCAAGGCAACCACCCACAACACCCTAGGATCATGGCGGTGCATAGGCAATCACGCAAATTTTCAAAATGGAACCCCCAACCCCTCCTGAAATCTAATTTTATCACCCTCTATGAGTATATTTTGTCTGCATTCTCTCACTCTCCTCTTTCTCACTCATCTCCCCACTGTCTTTGTCCCCCCACGCTTGCTTCTCTCTCTTTCCCTGTGGCATCGCAGAGGAAATTTAATATTGGATTGTTTGGAGTTTCCAAGGATTCCATTTGCCGTAGCTCCGGGCCCTATGCAAAGACAAACATCAGCTGTTGGGGCCAAGAGCAGCAAACATAGCCTCATTATCCTGCCATGCTCATTTTTGCTTCACTGGCATTGTCTGTTTCTTTCTCCGAAGTGATTCTTTCACCCTGTCAAACTTGCTCTTCAGGAAGTCTTTATGCGTGTCAAACTCTGGGAATGAAGAACATTGTAGAGATTCTTAACTGCACTGTAAACACATTAGCAAACTTTCTAGAAGTCATATTGATGTGATTTGAGAAATTTTTAAATATTCAGTACTCCATGTGCACCTTGCCCTCCCTGTGTTCCAGATCCTCAGATATTTAAGTTTCTGCTTTGAAGAAAACAATTTGGGGTATCCGTGCTTTTGAGATAGATAGATAGATAGATAGATAGATAGATAGATAGATAGATAGATAGATAGATAGATAGATAGATAGATAGATAGATAGATAGATAGATAGATAGATAGATAGATGGATGGATGGATGGATGGATGGATGGATGGATGGATTGACCCTATCCGATCTGTAAATAGCTTTATTATTTATAATACACTCACCTAGCACTTTATTAGGAAGGCCTGTACACCTACTTATTCATGTGACTATCTAATCAGCCAATTGTGTGGCAGCAGTGCAGAGCATAAAATCATGTGGGTCATACGGGTTAGAAGTTTCAGTTAATGTTCACATCAACCATCAGTATGGGGACAAATGTGATCTAAGTGAATTTGAGAGTGGCATGTGTTTTGGTGCCAGATGGGCTGGTTTGAGTATTTCTGTAACTGCTGATCCCCTGGGATTTTCACACACAACAGTCTCTGGAGGCTCAGGTGGTAGAACAGGTTTTCCACTAATCACAGGATTAGCAGTTTGATTCCCGGCCCACATGACTCCACATGACGAAGTGTCCTTTGGCAAGACACTGAACCCCAAGTTGCTCCCAGTCGCAGGCTAGTGCCTTGCATGGCAGCTCTGCCTTCATTATTGTGTGAGTGTGTGTCTGTGAATGGGTGAATGAGACACAGTGTAAAGCACTTTGGAAACCGCTAAGGTTAAATAAAAAGTGCTATATAAGTGCTGACCATTTACCATATTTCCAATGAGTGGCAGTTCTACCAGAAAGACTCGGGAGAATAAAGCTAGTGCAATTAACCATTTATTGACAGCTCAACAAACAATATAATGATAAGTTCTTTGACGTAGGCCCCGTCCGAAGCTCGCAGTCCGGGGGTCCGGACTCTGCATTTCCTGCCTGGCGGTGGAGGCAGGGGCGCAGCCGACCCCCAATGAGGTATGGGAAGGGACCATCCTGGTGGTGGTGGGGAGGATGGAAGGGAAGAAATCGTCTTGGTGGTGGGGAGGGTGGAGGTGAATGAAAGCGTCAGCATCTGCGAACTCAGACAAGTGTAAGTACCCATCTTTTATACTGCAAGTGTTAGAACGCAATTGGATAGAAGAGAAGGAATGAGTGATGTAACAATTGAGTCTTCCTGGCAGAACTTATGCTAGAGCTTCCATTTCTGTGGATGGAAACGTCTTGTTCATGAGGTCAATGAAGAAATGCCAGACTGGTTCAAGCTGACAAACTGGTTAACTCAGATAGCCACTCTATACAATTGTAGTGAGCAGAATAGCATCTCAGAATGCAAAACATGTCGAACCTTGAGGCGTATGGGCTACAAAAGCAGAAGACCACGTCGGGCAGTTTATTAGGACCATAGTGTTTCTAATAATGTTCTAAGTGAGTGTATATTACTAATAATACACAATGAAGAGCTATAGGAATATACAATTCTTCCAGCAGGTTATATACATAAACTGTTTGCTGTTTACGGTCGCCATGCAACGTATTCATTTAAAATGTGAAGTCACATTTGTGCATTTATTGACAGCTTTCCAATTAAAATTTTGAGGAACTATCTGTTTTATAATTGGTATTAACCATCATTGTTATCATAAATTAAACAAAATGACAAAAAGTCTTGTAACGCTTATTTATTATGATTTAACAGTAGTTAGTAGGGCTGGAAGCTGATGCAGATTTCAAATTCTCAAGCTCTTAACTCAAATCTTATCAAAATTTGAATAGAGTTATAATGTCCATTATGCATACATATGTATGAAATTCTCTCTGAAGTAACAGAAGCAAACTTTATAGTAAAATAAAAAGATCTTGGGATTTTAAGAATTGAAATTGAAATTGTTCAAATGAAGATATTGTTATGAGAAATTTTAAACAAAAATATTTTTCGTGATTAATAGGAAAATCTTTATGTTTACCCAGCCCTAGTAGTGAGAATAACTATAGAAACTATGGAATTTTGGTGGAAATGTGGTTACCATGGTAAATTTTTCTAAGGAGTATCTCATTATACATACTATAAATGTCCGTCTCCCTCCCTCCCTCATAACTTATTGACCTCCTCCTTTCAATCTCCCCTTGCCAAGTACAACATTTTGTTTTTGGGTTAACAGTACCTCAGTGGCTTGTTTCTACCGCACTCTTAAACATCCCATCTGAACTATGTTGATTTAAAACTCACTTACATTTTTCTACAGTAAAATGCTGTAAAATTTCACTGGAGCTGATAGATTTTGACACTAACCGCTTAACCATATGTCTCATCAGTGTCCAACTTGCTTCAATCATCTGACCTTCCCCATTGGGCCTTCTTGGCCGGTCAAAACCTACGTGCCCGCTGCCGAGTCTCTTGCAGCACTCTTTTGAAACCTAAACTCTTCATTAGGAATCTGCTGACAATCAGAGCAGCCAGAAAGAGTGTGTGATAGTCCCCCCTCTCATTAACCCCATATTGCTCTCTTCACACACACACACACACACACGCGCACGCATTTGCTCCTGTTGTTTTCTTTTTTTAGTGATGGAATGGAATGGGTCTGAATTCAGCATGCTGATCACTCTTGCCCTAATCCTGCTGCCACGTTCCTGGCAAGTCCATCTCTTGCACTCTCTGCATAGCATCTTATTTATTATATTCATCGCAATTGTAACACAATAAAGTTCATCATTCAAGAACAATTTAGCGTGATGACACTTATTCAGCACATGCTCTGTTAAGTTCTCAGTTAACTTGGAAGAAGTGTGATTGTATCACTTTGTAAGAATTTTTCAATAAGAAAAATATTTTGAAGTAGTAAAATACTTTTTAAGGTTTTGATATTTGGGAATGAAAAAATCTATTTCATCGCTAGGTTGTTGGTTAAAAGCTAACATGAATGATAGATGCTGGCAGGTACTTTACTGTTCAGGTTTTTAATCATACTGTAGCTGTGAGAACAGGGGCAATTGTATCAGTAGATATAAAATAAAATGGAATGACAGATTTTTTTAAGTATTTAATGTGTGTTTGTGTGTGCGTGTGTGTGTGTGTGTGTGTGTGTATGTGTGTATATATAGTATACTGTACAATGAAGAGCCAAAACATTATGCGATGCACAAGGGCAATGAGGGCTATCCAGTCTGGTCCGAACCAACAGAAGTCACAGAAAATTGTAATGATGGTTACGTAAGGAATGTGTGACAAGACACAGTGCTTCGCACCTTCCAGCGTATGGGCCTGTGTAGCTGCAGACCAGTCAGAGTGCCCATGATGACCCCTGTCCACCATCGAAAGCACCAACAATGGGCACGCGAGATTGGAACTGGAACTTGGAGCAGTGGAAGAAGGTCCCCTTGTCCAATGATTCCCGTTTTCTTTTACATCACGTGGATGGCCATGTACTTGTGCTCCAGGATAGGATGGGGAAGTGATGGCACCAGGATGCACTGTGGGAAGTCAACAAGCCGTGCCTGGCCATTCATGTGGCCATCAATTTGACACATGCCCACTACCTAAACATCATTACAGACAAGGTAAACCCCTTTATGGCAATGCTGTTCCATTTATGGCTTTGGCCTCTTTCAGCAGAATAATGCACACTGCCACGTTTTCACATTGTTCAGGAATGGTTTGAGGAACATGATGAAGAGTTCAAGGTGTTGCCCTGGCCTCCAAATTCCCCAGATCTCAATCCAAATAGGCAAATAGGCACTTATATATATATATATATATATATATATATATATATATATATATATATATATATATATAGCCTATTAGTGCTCCAGTAGCTCAACTGGTAGAGCATGGGTTAGATTCCCAAGGAGCACACAAACTGAAACATTTTATACCTTGAATTCACTGTCCCTTAAATGTATAAATTTAAAAGTAAATGTAGTGCTGTCAGTCGATTAAAATTAGAAAATTTGAAATATTTCTTAGTTAATTTTGATTAATTGCAGATTTTGAAAGTGCTGAAAATTTGACTTAATGGGCCCTCTTTTAAGCAGGGACGTCACTAGGATTGGAAGACAGGGGGGGCTTAGCCCCCAGGGTATTTGTAACTTGCGTTTGCAAAATCTTTGCACTCACAACTAGAGCTACACTTATGTCAACAACCAGTCAAGAAACCAAGATGTTAACAAGTAAAACGTGACAGACATATCCTCTTCTTCCATTTCTACTGTTAAAGAAAAGTTACTGTAATGTTGCTTTTAGACACATCAAAGCTGCATGGGGGAATTTACTTAGGCCAGACTTTGCTCCTGATGAGTTATTCTATAAGCATTGACTTAAATGCTATCTGTCTGTTCATGTAAATGAATGATAAAGTAATAGCATACTATATATAATTCCTCTCGATATAAGATAAGTTGTCCACAGAATGATATTTAATTACTCTAATTACTGAAACTGCGCTGTGGATTGGTTCAATCAGTGTGTATTTTCGCTGTGTAGTTTGGCTTGCATACAGTTTAACCCAAGAACCAGAATTTTAAGGTCATAGTGAAATTTGACAACACAGGTTTGAGCGTTTCTCAATTAAAGATGATTTATTCTGCCAAATGATGTATACAATGTATGATATAAATCAACAACAAAAAGGCAGTATTCAAATAAAGGAAAATTAAGAATGAAATCATTTTCAAAACCACAGTAAACTGTTACTTTTTGTTTATTGTCTACTTCATTGGTGGAAGCATCAAAAAATGATCAATGAATTGAAGGATACAACGGTAATAGCATTAACAGGGACCCTATGACATTTAGTTTTCAGTGACAACAACATTCTATGGGGATTGATATTGTTTTATATGCCTATTATAGAGATAGGTTATATTATTGGCAAAGAATAAAGAGTTGTGATTAGCTTGCTAAGTTAACCATTTCTTGTATTTTGCTTGTTCACTCTAGCTAGACTACAGTTTTCCATAGCAAACCAAAATATCCCCTTTCCTTTAGCCTCAAGAACACGTAGCTAAAGGTAAGCAGGTAATTAAAAACAACTTACAATTTCACTCTATATCACGACACTTACCAATCTTCCTTTCACCGTTAGCGTGTGTATCGGTGTGTGTGGGCGGGAGGATGCATAGCGTGTGTATCGGTGTGTGTGGGCGGGAGGGTGCATAGCGTGTGTATCGGTGTGTGTGGGCGGGAGGGTGCATAGCGAGTTCAACTTCAGACCAAACTAGAGTAACGACGAGACGAGATGAATCCTCCAGTTACTTGCAGCGCTCCGGTCTGCAACGCTCTGAAAGCTGCCACAGTGCACACCAATGCAACGAGATGGCGCGGTGCATCATCTTGATAGGACAACGACTCTTTGTACTTCTGTCCAACTTCCGACTTTTCGGCTATTTTTTGTCGCTGGATATTTATCATTTGTCGAGTCTAATTCTAAATATGAATGAGGATACGGTTATTGATAAATCGAATTGTTATTGTTGTTGTTCTTATTATCATTTAGGGGGGCTTAGGAACATTTTGGGGTAGCTTCAGCCCCCCTAAAATAGGCCTAACGACGTCCCTGCTTTTAAGAATGCTATGCTTTAAGTGCAGTGCTCTGCAATACGTCATACATGCAAAGTTAGTGGGCATGGATATAAACTTTTGGTATTTCCATGTAAGAATGCACTAAGTGTAGGTGAAATTGGTTTCGCAAAATCACACACACAAAGCCCTACTGGGCTAGGTCAAGTGCAATTTAATTCAGAGTTTTTTTTTTGTACATGATGGCTTCTCCAAATCAGGCTTTTTCTGGTCTGTTTCCAACACCTGTCCCTCTATTCCAGTAATTGAAACTGAGTGAAAATTGATTGATGGCGTGCTAAATGGGTAAAATCTGACAACGGACCACGTTTCTGTTGGTGAAAGATCTGCTCAACAAACCTCTGCCAAAATGACTTTTACAGAATGATGAATTAGCATGGACTGCTTTCTGATCTAACGACACATTTATCACAGGCTAGTTTTTGCAGCATCTACCCAAAGTGTCGCCGTATGATATAGCTGGCTGCCTCGTGGTAAGATTAGGAGGTATCATTTAAACAGCCCTGCAGATTGGAGAGTGAGATAACGTGCACACTGTCCCCTTACCCGTATCTCCGCTCAACATGAGAGCGACCAAACTGATTTGACAGCAAGCTCTTGAAGATTACCTGCTCTCTATGAGCTCAGGAGTTCCAATTTCGGCTGAATTCCAGCCTTCAATATTCTGATTTTTATCAGTGCAGTGAGAAACACGGCCGATGTGTGTCAACGGCGGAAACAGATTTAGCATCTTAACGTTAATAAAGTTAAGATGCGATTGTGCTCTGTGCCATTGCAACACGCAAATAAAACACACTCCATACCCATGCATACACACACAATGCAGCACCAAGCTACACAAAAGTGAGAATAATCAAAGCTTAATCTAAGGGCTCTTGTAATGTTTTAAATGAAGCGTTTTGTGCATTTTCTACAGATTGCTATGTGATCACATTTAATGGATGAAGTCAAGTAGCATTGAATTCTATTCAAAAGAGTGCTGTTAACTCTTTGCCCCCATTATCTTGTTAAACAGTACAACTGCTCTACGTGTTCTACGTGCATGCATCTTCTTTATCTCAGCCATTCACAAGGAAGTGTGTTGAAAATAAGCCAGAGGATTGCCTTACAATTACATTTCATCAGCAATAGACTGATTTCAGGCCATAGTTCAAGGTTTTTTAAAGAAATAACTTACCCAAAATGGAAAAACCTGTTTGTTGTTTTTCTTTCCGATGGAACACAAAAGCAGATATTTTGGAAGAATCTTTATGCAGCTCTTGCCATAAAATGACACAAAATGCATAAAACCACCATGAAAATAGTCCAGTTAGCCTGAGCACAATATTCCAAGTCTCCTGAAGCCTGCTTTTTTGTTTGCTTTTTGGGGCCTGACAGCTTTCAGCTGTGAACTGTTTTAAGGCAAGAGCTGCTTAAATTTTTTAAAAAACATTTCTTAATTTGTGTTCCACAGAAACAAAAAAAATTAAGATGGATTTTGAATTATATGAGGGTGAGTAAATAATGAAAAAAATTTCATTTTTGGATCATATTGTTCATTATGTTTTTTACCTACACCCTCCATAAACTTAGACTAAAGTCAAGTCTGTGATTTATAATAAGGAATATGTAATTGTATATGGGCAAATCATTTTAGGTTTCATTCTTTCCACACTTGTTCAGTCTATTGAGAAAATGCTAATTATAATAAAAGCTTTTAGCTATGCTAATGAGGTCATTTGCATGGGAACCATCAGGCTTCTGGGAATAACAAAATTTCACCACACTGTAAGATTCTACAACACCCATTTCAGCAAAGACTTTAATCTAATTTTAAAAATCAGGACACTTTGGAATTATTTCTAGATCTAACATATCCAAACAATCATTAGCATAAATACAAAGGCAAACGCAATTGCAGATAGATTGGATGAATGGTGATCATTCTCTTTGTAGAATGAAAATTGTAAATGTCTTCGACAAAAAGGGTGTGTTCCAAATCACATACAGTATTGCATATACTGTGCACAATATGTAAATTATCTCTGTGCATGAAATACCTGGTTAACCTTCTACATTTTGTGAATTGGCCGACAAACCTCCAGTGCACACTGCGATGTAATGCACTAAACCTGACTTTCGATGTAATTACAAAATTATGCATAGTAAATATTGTAACCAAAGCAAATGAACAGCATGTCTAATGCATTATAATGATCTGTAAAGGATTTAGACTGGCAAGGAGGAGGCGAGAACCGGCTTGAAAAATATAAATAATAGTTTAATGATAAACTTAAAGCAAAGGACAAAACACACACATGACGGACAAACAATTAATTAATTAATTAATTAGTTACATTTATATAGCGCTTTATCAGTAACCTCAAAGCGCTTTACAAGGAAGGGGGGAATCTCCTCAACCACCACCAATGTGCAGCATCCACTTGGATGATGCGACGGCAGCCATATTGCGCCAGTACGCCCACCACACACCAGCTTACTGGTGGAGAGGAGACAGAGTGATGAAGCCAATCAGTATACAATGTCTCTCTCCCGCACCACCGTCCGCAATCGGCCTTTATCCCTCTTAGAGGCTCAATTAGCCCTAAGCCCCGTCTGCCAGCAGGTCATCCCCGTCTACCTGGATGAGGGAGGGGACAAGGGGAGGAAAACAGAAATAATTAAACTAGGGGGTGCTTCCTGTAACAGTGTAGTACCCACCCCAAAAAACACTAACATTTAAACGAGAGGGAAAAGGCCAATGCAGAGTGGCAGTGAGAGAGAGAAAAAATAAACACTTACTCACCAGTTTTCCGATATGCCGTAGCTTGGTCCCAGGCCACTCCTCCACCCTCCAACGGACGAAATCTTATTGACATATACCATATGTAACACATTTTCAAACCTAAAAGTATAAAGTTGCATGAAGTAAATGTTTTTAAAACAGCATATACGTTGAAGTGGTATACTGTACATTAACAAAAGTGTTGTTTGATTTTGTAGTGATTGGAACAATGTCTTAGGTTGTAGATGGGTACATAAGTTATAGATAATATAATAACTGTGAATTGAAAGAAATGGGGTTAAAGGTTATGTTTGTAAAAAAAATTAAAATTAAAAATAAATATCTGAAAATACTTTCTACTATTCCAGCATAGTATGCAGAGACAAGAGTTCCCCAAAAAGTGTAAATGATGTGGCTCTGTGGCACTATCAAAACATTTCTCTGTTTATGCAAGCATCCTGTTTAGCCTGCATAGCAACATCAGCACAACCAATGGTGTGAGTTTGGGTCTAAACAATGTTTGATGTCCTATAAACCCTGATAAGTTAATGGAACTCAAAAAGCAATCAGTTATTTTATTTTTTCAAAGTTTAAGTACATAGAACCTTCAGATTTCTATTTTGTACTACAAATGCATGTTAATTGTATGTTAAACTTGAAATATTGAATAAGCTATCTCATCTGTTTTAATGACACTTGACTTTAAATGTGACTCCTTTTCTGAATTTAAAATTACTATTTTAGCTCAATTGAATCCGTAAAGTAGAGGGAACATAACTAGCTACTACTAGCTAGAACTAGCTAGTACAGTGAATATGCTAGCATGCTGTATGCATGCTAATTGGAAACGCTATACTATTAATAGCTTATCAATTTCTCAATGAGTAAAGCAATATACTGTAGAACTATCTTGAATTGTACCTGTCCTCATCCTATGCTTAAACTTGAATATTCACCATAATTGTAACCCGCAAAATTGTTAACATAACAGAATCTCTTCTAAATAACACAATAAAACATTACACACTAAAAAGTATCCCCCTTTACATTCATCTTGCACAAAGACACATTATATAACACTTAATCAAAATATACAACACTTTTGATACAACTATTCATTCAAAACAGCCATTATTTGTGCAATTTAATTTGGTATCTAGTTTGTGAATCTTTCATACTATGGGATAGCAAGTGGAAATGTGGAAAAGTATGAGAGCGAGAGAGAGAGAGAGAGAGAGATCTCATGAATATATGAGATTAATCCACCACCTACAGTTTCTACAAGTTAATAAGCAGTGCTGGGACTTCCTGTCCCTAACTGTGGTTTTACATTGGTGTGTGTTTGTGTATGTAAGCAATGTGATGCTGCAATAGAAGCATGTTGCCTGAAGGTGTGTAGCCCTGGTGTGTATGCTTGGATGTCTATGGCTTGAGAACCTGCTAGTGTTTTGTGTCCCTGTACAGGGGTTCTGCTCCAACATTCTGACCTTTTCCCTTCTTTATTAATCAAACCCCACAATAACATCCTCTACATGTCCTTGCAAACGCTCACAATGCATTGCAAATCTGCCCACGGAAGGGCTTCTAATGTAGCAAATGTATTCAGGTGGGCCAGTTTGAAGTATTCACTTTGGAGAAGCCCTGACTCAGGACATTAAGATTCATGATATTTGGGCATTTGTGACACACACGCACTGTTTAAAATTATTCATTGCATTCCCTGCAGCATCTGTGACTGACAAACTTCCGCACAGGATACATAGAAAAGGAGCAAGGCAAAATCACAATCAGACACACTTTTTGGCTCCAGTGCAGGGTCGCTTTGAAGATAAAAAAATCCTTCAGGTTTTTTACAGTGTTGCAGTCTTTACTATTGATGCATAGTTGTATAAATCTTTTTGAAAACAGTCATTATTCTTGCAATTTCATTTGGTGACACTTTGGTGACACTAGTGGCCTAGACAGTTGTTCTGCGGCGTGCCACACTGGAAGTGTTTTGAGAAAAAGTGAAGGTCTGTTGTTTCTTCAATCTGCCAGCCTGCCTGGTAAACAGATATATAAAACACCCTCTTCCCAGATGTAAGAGCTAGCTTTGAGATGCAGGGGGAGACCACGTGAATGATGATGATGATGAATGGGGTCTATAAACCATGAACCACTTCCTCCTGTACTTCAGACCTCACCTGTTTTTGCTTAATAGGGGAATAAAACTGCTGCTCTTTCTCGGCACCAGCGCGCATGCTGAGCGCTCCGCGGCCCAGCCACAAAGGATGTTTCTAACTAAGGGGAAGTCGTAGCCCTCACACACATCTTTGATCCTTTATTATTATGCACATGGAACAAGGATATGTGTCTGAGGCTGGGAGATTCTATACACAGCAACTATCTGTCAGTCATTTGTTTGTAGCTGCTACTGGAAATAGTTGCATACATACGGGTTCTGGTCCTATCGAAACCAGGAAGTTACATTTTTACTGCACTGACAATTAGGTTTAGTGTTTAGGTTAGGGCACATGGTTAATTAAATTAGCATTTCTGTTGATTCTAATATGACCATTTACAACTACAAACAACTATATTTTGACACCGCTATGTGGACGTTTCACCCTAAAACTGAATCCTTAACGTACAACAACACATCTGGTTTCAGCCACTGGGGGCAGTGGTTTGAATTTTGGGATTGTAAGCACAGATCACAAATTTCAGCTGAAGATCATTTAACAAATTGTCGCAAAATTCAAAGTAAGTCAGTTTGACTTAAGGCGCAGTCACATTTACCTTTGCACAGCAAAATTCCACGGTCAAAGAAGGCATGGCCGGATATTGAGCGCATGTTAAACCAACAAAAACGAATTGCCAAGCAGCCTCTTTTTAATGCTGCAATTTAAACTCTGGAAAATTCAAGTTAAAAAGAATCTCTCATCTCTAAAAAGATATCCTTTTCCATTGTGAATATTCAGTGTAGCTGTGTACGATGCACCGCCCACACAGAGGTCACTGCCAAACCAGGCAACTTCCTATTGGTCAACACAGCGAATTCGCCTCACAAAGTTCACCAAACTTGAACTCTGCACAGAAATTCTTTGCCACTGGAAAACCACCGCACAAATTTTACAATTGTGTGGATTTCCATTGAGAATTTTGCCATGCAATGGTAAATGTGACCGCGTCTTTAGAATTACTTAAAGGGAATGATTTGTGATATCAGCTTTTTGAAGAAAATAAAAAACCTTAAGAAAGACAGCTATTTGTTTCGATTGTGTGGGAAATTTATGGCTGATTCCCAATGTACATAGGGTCTGTTATATGTAGTACAGATGCACCATACTACACTAGAGTACAAATACAGTATACTAGTGCATCCCAAGTCATGGTATGTTGAAAATAGAATGCCGAAGTGGCGAATGGTATTTTCTGCTGTAGTTTTGAAATATATATTTGTGCATTTATTCTGCTAATATTGATCACATGAAGGTTGTCTTTGCTAACCTAGCAAATGAGGACTGTCACTTACTCAAAATTATGTACTTTCCCATCACCCTCTGGTGAATTTTCAAAGTATTAGGCAGTTTTTTTTTTTTTTACTTTGTTGTGAAAATGCTTATTTAAAAAAGGCAAGAAATCCAAGTTTACAGGACATATTAAATAATTGTGTTATTTTCTACTTTTGACGTCGAACCCTGAAGAGGCATTCGCTCAATTTGTGCACATTGGATGAGCCGGTAAAAACATTGGATAAGGTGTTTACATAGCATGAGAAATCTGCATAATGTGCAAAAATCTATCCGTGTTGATCGGGTTATTCATAAGCCATTTTTATGCCGAAAAAAGGAGCGCGGTTTATTGCCTGACCGCATACATTGTCGGCTTGTCAAGCAAAAACAGTATAAGAACGTGCATGTAAACACTCTCAATGTTTCTGTGCCGGGCTGAGCAGACTGCTTCAACAAACAGATACATTTTTATTGTGCCGCAGAGAAAATAAACCTGCAGATGGCTTATTTACAGTTGTCTTTGCACATTAAGCTGGGATTGGAAGTATTTTAACAACAAAAAGTTACACACTTCAGCTTTAACTTTTAACTGAATTTCAAAGCAGTGAATTTAGCTAGATACTAATGCTTATAGAAACACACAAGGAGTGTGCGAGCAGTGCACCCATGTTATATCAAAGTGCAGTTTTATGATGTGGTAGTATGTTCCAATACACAACATTTACATAATCATATATGTACTTTGTCATCACCTACAAAGTACATTCTTTCAGTGGGTAGTGAATTAGGATGCAGCCCTTGTCATTACTTGACATCTCCGACATTGCTTTATTAGCCTCATCAGTAGCAGATGTCCGTCAGGTGTTTGCGTTAATTATGGACCGTGATCAAACAGCCAAACGATTGTGGGTGAGGGGTTTGCCAGAGCAGTATTGATGAGAAGAGAAGGTTTTTAGCAGACTGTGCTCATCCTTTTCCCAGACACACTCCAGACATGTTCAATACATCCACTCTTTACTTTCCATTTACCCAGATTTTAAAATACTCTCTCTACTTGCTGTAATTAAGATCTCAAGCCATGAACTTACAGTCTGCTAAATTGTGTACTTCACTCAGAATTGCTTTTCCTGTGAAATACACAATAGATTATTAACTCTATACCATTGTTGCAATTGACTATGTACTTTTAAATTTACTGCTAAATTATGTAACTTTGCATCTACTTTTTTTCTGTGCACACTGACTCAACTTATATTTAGGTTGTTTTGATTCTTTTTGATATTAGCTTATACTGAAATTTAAATGAGCTTATATTAGTTTAGGCTATGTCAGAGGTGGGGCCAGAAGTGTGGCAGATGCTACCCCACTTGCCATCTCAACCCAGATCCCGCTCACGTCCTGGAAACGATGTGCAACTAGAGTGTTCTTCGTGGTTGCTAGGGCATTGTTATGTGGTAACTAGGGTGTTCTGAGTGGTTTCTTACTGGCTTAAGTCAAAAAAGTTAATCCCAAGATTTGGCTCAGGTCTCTCCTTCAGTGTAAGTTTATAGGCTTTTTCACCCATTGTATTGTCTGTCAGGCAAAAATTGCAAGCCAGTTCAATTAGAAAAATATTACCACACTCAGGCATGCCACTAACAGACTGAATTGTGCTAGTGGTCTAGCCACACTTTGTGTTTCGAATCCTCATGGTGTAGGATCCTGATGCTTTATATAAATGTTTCATCCCCTGCTTACTACTTTCTGTGACATAGTTAATGCGCAAAGGGCTAAAGTGCATGTCTGGAGCCTTTTAGGACATTGGCTGTGTGAGGGGGGGATGGGGTTTCCTACTGTATATCAGTGAACAGATCGATGTGTTTGTATTGACCAATGCATTACAATCAATACTCGCCATGTTAAGTCAGAAGGTGTGATGATGTGTTTTAAAAGAACAAGCCGGAAGGCTTAATCAGTAAACAACCTTTGCCCACGAAGACCTGCTGAAGACTTTTGCTGAGGTTTCGTTGCTCATTATGGAGCAAGTGTGTGTGCACGAGACTGTGTCTGTGTCCACGTTTGTTGATGTATAAACACAGGCTTGTGGATAGAGCTGTTTGGTGTGTACATGGTGCATATGCATTATTATTATGTTGCTGTAGTGGTGGGTACCGCGCCACTCCAGGGACCAAGACTTCAGAGGCCTCCTTAAAATACTGTGCAATAATTGGGATTGCTTTATCTTTAGTCTCATCAATTAATGTGCAATTTTCCATTTAATTACCAACTCGCTCCAAAAATTTGCAATTAAAATGAGGAGAGATAACAGTGAAGATGCCTTTTGGCTGATAGCACTTGGAATGAGAACAGAGGCGTGGTGTGTAATCAGTATACAAATCACACGCACACACAACATTCTCAATTTGTATGATTTGGACGAGCCTCATAAAATATGCAATGCCAAGCCAGAATCTAATTTGTGATTTGAAATTCCTTGCATTTCCACAAAGTATTTCATGAAACATTTTAGAGCAGAGGTGGTGTTGGTGTTTATGATAATGATTACTCTTAACCCAGTGTGTGTGTTTGTGTGTGTGATCTCCTTAAAATAGCTGCTTGGATTGTCTTGGCCCCTGCAGCCATTTTCCACACACTGTTGCATACCCGAAGATGAGCTGAGAATATATATATATATATATATATATATATATATATATATTATGCTGGAACTGCTGGAACTGTTGTGTGTCTGGTGTTTGAGAGAAGGTTACATCCTGTCCACAGTCTGACAGACTTGACTACTCTATTTGATTTGCAACTGTCCTGCTCTGTGTCTGCTTGATTTTCCTACAATCCCCTTGACGAGTCCCTATTTCTGCTGCTCACAGAACTATTGATATAAACGTAAATAGTACATTTGCACCTAGACATCATGTTATAGCTATAAAAAAATGCAGAGTGATGCATGCAGAGTAAAACATTCTCTGTATCATATTTTTAAAATGTTATTTTCTAAATATTAATTTTTCAGTCTTTTTACATTATTAGTTAATATATAGCTTGATTTTTGTGGATTTGCTCTAAAATGGCTTAAAGGGATAGTTCATCCAAAAATGAAAATTCTGGAGTTGTTCTCTCACCTCGTGTCATTCCAATTCAGTATGTTTCTTTCTTCCATGGAACAAAAAAATTAGATGTTAGGCAGAAAGTTATGGATTCACTTTTATTGCATCTAATCACTATTCACTTTAATTGCATCATTTTTTTTTTTTCCATATAATGAAAGTGAATAGTGCCTGAGGATAACATTCTGTCTAACGTCTCATTTTGGGTTCCATGGAAGAAAGAAAGTCATACGGTTTAGAATGACATGAGGGGGGCAATAGTGACAACATTTTCATTTTGGGGTGAAATATACCTTTAAAAGGATAGTGTAATTACTGTAATCCAATAATTATTTTATGTCAAAAAGTAGTGTAACACATTTAACATTATTTTAATCAGATTACAGATACTTACAGTCATTGAAATTAATTACTTTTAAGTACATTACTTGGGTTACACATTTCTGAAATAATATTATTTATGTAGAATATATTTACAACATTAATTATTGTAATATGTACATCTATTTGTGACAGCTGTAGGTCATGCAACACATAACGAGAACATTCAAAACATTATTAGTGTAAAAACATTTTTATTTCTCTGGAAAATTATATTAAAAAGTATCTTCTAAATAATGTAAATGATTTTGTGAATTCTCCAGTTATCAGTAAAGTTATGTGGTTACAATTGTAGAGATGTAATTAGACTACTTTTTTGGAGTAATTTACCCAAAACTAAAAAGTGAAAATGTTTTTCAATCAGATGGATCATCATTTCAACCAAACAGTCATTTTAGCCAAGTAGATTTGAAATATGAAGAATTAAATTACAGTAAAACAAAATAAAATAAATAATAATAATAATTATATATATATATATATATATATATATATATATATATATATATATATATATATATATATATATAGTTAAAAATAATCAAGGCAGGTTTTCCACAGTTTTTTTACTAAATGAACACAAATGATATAATGATAAATTAATTATATTTAATAATTTTCATTTATATGCACCAAGAATTTGAACGGATTCATGTAAATGAATCAAACTTACAACTTTAACTGCATTTTTGCCACTATTAAAATATCTGTCTTAGCGCTTTCATACTCTGTAATCGTGGGACTTGGAAAGATCGCAAAGCTATTCAAATGACGCTCTTTTTTTACGAAACTTAATAGGCAGATAAAAAGCACATTAATTCCATTGCAACAGTCAAAATAACTGCAGATGGAAGATGCAATGAATATTTATTTAATATTAATAGGTATCAAGCAATGTGCTTATAAATTCCAACATTATGAAATAATATGTCTGATAAGATTTAATAAATTAGGTCACACAAACAAAAATAATGTTTAATAGTTAGATCATGTAAAAAAAAAATGTTTTGGCTTAATGTAACAATTGCATGTATCCACATTTTACAGTGTGAATATTCAATGTATCACCCTGACTTATTATGCCACCATTTATACACCTTGTGTATTGTGTCTTTAAGATTTCAAGCTGTGAAGATATAGACCGTTCCCAGTAATAGACTGAGCTAACACGCTGTTCTCAAGGGAGAAAATTACTATTACTAAAGCTTAGAAAGAACTTTATAGGTCAGGTTTTAAATGAGTGATTTATGTCTTGTGTAATTACAGAATGGAGCAGAGGTCCCACCCACATTAACACGGCATATGTGATTGTACTGTTCATTCAGAGTGTTCAGTCTCAGAGTAATTATATGTGATTGCTTAGTATTCTTAGTTTTCTTTGCAATTGTTATCTTATTTTTCTGTCGACTGAAGACAAATTGGGTGGGTGGGGAGGGGGGGGGGGTTTAATTTGGTAATTTGAAAACTTGTTGCAGCTTTGGATGTGTGATTCTATAAGATTACATAAAGAAAAATTTAAAGAATAAATGAAAGGTAGATCTCCCTAATGAGTTTAGCTCTGATTTTGAGTTTCAAGTGGCACTTGTGGTTGTGTTCGCACGGCACTAATTCTTATTTTGTAAAGCACTCAGACTGATGGGAAAATCAATATGGGAGAGACAAAATGTACACATCTTCAAAGATGTTTATGATAATAAACTTGGCAGGCACATAAGAAATGACAAAAAAAAAAGCCTGGATTGCAGTCAAAGTATGTTCTTGACTTTTCTTCAAAGTATTAAAGGCTAGTATCATTTTTGTTTTACCATTTCACCATTGTGTTTCAAATTTTTTTTAAAAATATGATTCATACATTTTTGTGGAATACATTTGGACTTTGTGAAAGCATTAAATCACTTGAAATTGTATTGGTACAGAAATGTTAATATGGGCAGGAAAGGGAAAAGATCATTTGTGTTATCCTTGATAACACTTGACACAGAAACAGGGTCCAGGGGTCCGTATGCGGTAACATGGGGCCAATTATCTGTAGTCAGGGCTTCCCACAGTGCGCTATCCCCGGGGCCGACCTTACCCATGCCCAGTGTCAATTACTCTTCTGATAACAGAACTAATGAGCCCCTGATTGGCCTGCTGAGGTTGTTGTGTTTACCTTAGAAAAGTACTAACTCATCATGTACCTTCAAACACAAGGTGCTTATTTATTTATCTTTTGAAGAGATATACTGCAAACATTTTTACTTTTATTGGATTTTTGAGCATTGTAAGTGTCATTAAAGTTTGTGTGTCATCAATTACTAACCCTCATGTCATTCCATATGCATATGACTTTCTTTTTAGGAAAGGAGATTTCAGTCACCATTCACATTCGGTGCATTTTTTTCTTACAATGAAAGTGAATGGTGACTGAGGCTGTTATTCTTCCTAAATGCTCTTTTAGTATTCCATGGAAAAAAAGAAAGTCATAGGTTTGGAACAACATGTGTGTGATTAAATGATTATAGCATTTTCATTTTTGGGTAAACTATCCCTTTAGTGTAATGTCATGGAACTTTTGAATGCCTGTTTTTTTTATTTTTTATTTTAATGTAAAATTAATTTAGTGAAATTATTTATTTGATCTTTTAAAATTATTTATGCATTTATAAGGACTTCTGTGGACACGATTGCATTAAACTAACATTCTAGACATGGTATATATAACAGAAGAGTTGTTTTGTGTCAATGGCTTTGTATTAGTATAAATAGCCATTGTGTGCAGACCTAGGTCTACCATACTCAAATTCTCCCTTAAAAAACAGACATCAGAAAATATTCAGTTCTTCCAACATTACTGTATATGATATACTGGGGAGTTTGTTTGTGTGTGTGTCTGTGTGCCTCTTTGTCAGTTAAGGTACAGCAGCACCTTGTGGTGGGTCCTGAAACCATAATTACAATCAGTGAAACTGCCAAGACTTACAAGGTTAATAATTATATCATAACTTTGTGTATTGTATTTAGTTTTTGCTGTTGTTTTTAAAGCAACAGTTTAATACAGTATCTGCTGTAATAAATGTGAGCAAGACCACCCTTTTCCCTATGGTTAACATGCCGGCAGATTTGTTTTTTGTTCTGAATCAGCATTCTCAAAATGCTCCATCATCTTTTATGTCACTGTTTCCTTGTTTCCTTCAGGGTCTCCATGTGAAGCTATCCCATGATGCAACATGTGTCCCCAGCACCAGCATTGACCATGATGGCCACACAGAGCGTTCCTCCACCATCGTACCAGGAGAGCCAACAGGTCAGTTAACAAACTGCACAGAAAGAGGAAGGTTGTGGCATAGTGGGCTAAAGCACTGAACTGTTAAGCAGAAGGTTGTCGGTTCGATCCCCACAGCCACCACCATTGTGTCATTGAGCAAGGCACTTAACTCCAGGTTACTCCAGGGGGATTGTCCCTGTAATAAGTGCACTGTAAGTCACTTTGGATAAAAGCATCTGCCAAATGCATAAATGTAAATATGTTGTTGCATTCATATAGGCAACCCAATTTTAAAAAATCTAATAATAGCGTTTATCGTTCTATATGCATAATTCAATTAAATTCTGAGTGACCTGTGAAAAAAATATAAATCTTAAACCAGTCTAAGCTGGTCTTAGCTGGTCGGTCAACTAATCTCCCAGCCTGATCTGCTGAAAAGCACCCCAAATTCTTCTAAAACAAATCAAGACGACTCACAATCCATCTTAGCCTGGTTTAAAAAGTTTTTTTCAGCCTGGTTATAACAGAGAGATACTGTGTAGTATTTTGTTTAGGTCTCAAAGTGTGGCCTTCAGAAAGGTCAGTAGACCTATGCAATGTTAATGATGTATGATCTTCATTGTGCTTGTCCTGGGTTAATCGGGGGAAATAAACAGAGAAGCATCTTTTTCTCAGAGCCCCTCCCCTCTCTCCCTGTCCAGCTGCTGCTGCATCCCTCTGCACTGAGCATTAGTGGCAAGGGAGAAGAGAGCAGCGTGCTGGTGGAGACATGCAAATGAGAGCTAGTTAAGTGTGAAGAAGCTAATTTATTTCCTATTTGAGGCTGGGATTAAGACTTCCAGCTTCCTCCCTTAAACCATGTTGGGTGGTTGGGGAGGGGGTGGTGGGGGTTCGGGGAGTGCTTTCAAAGCTGTATCACAAGAGAGAAAACAGAGAGAGAAAGAGGGCAGGTTGAGATGAGGAAATGCAGACACAACCAGTAACAATGCATTTTGCATCACTCTGCTCTTTTTTTATATTGTTTGTCTATGTAAACGTATACGAGACTGCATTTAGCAGTTTTTTAAACATCTCACGCAGAAGCGCTGTGTTTTTAAGGTGTTGTGTCAAGTTAAAAGTATGGCCACTTTTAAAAAAAGATTAATAGACGCCGCCGTGATGCTGCATCTAGATTTTTTTGCAAAAGAATATGTTCAGTCTCAATGGCCCCTTATAGTGTTTTGAATATTAAAAAGTAAGAACTCTGCCCATCTCAACTACTGCAGCTTTATTCAATGACTGTCAAACATTTTTCCTGCAAAAAGTGTCCTACGTAAAATTTTGGGGGGGGGGGGTGCCTCAAATTAGATTCCAGGTTTTAATGAGACCGTATGCTGCAGTCTGTGTTCTTACATTGTCAAGATGGGCAACGGAGACAATACAGTGAATATGTATGCTGCTGGAGAAAAAAAAGAAAAAGGAAAAAAAAAAAGACGTTTCCTTAATAGTTTTTGTCTCAATTTTTTTTTTTTTTTTTTTACTTTATCTGGATGTCTGCTGTTTTTCCTCCTTCATGGAAAAGATAACAAAGCTGATTACTGCACATACATTTTCACTCTTGAAGATATATAAGTACTGTAATTCATAAAAAAAAAAAAAAAAAATACAAAAAGCGTAAACCAGATCTGATAAGACGACAGTGCCTGACTCTGAGCCGCCAAAAACTTGAATGACAGCAAGATGATGATGATGAACAGCATCTCTGGCTCATCATTGCTGAGGGGGTAAAACCAGAATAGGCTATTGTTCATCTCCAGACTGATTCAGTTCCCCTTCCCCTTCGACAGCGCTTCTTCCTGTTTAAAAGAGTGTTCTCCTCCTAAAAGAGCTATATTTTCTCTAAAAGAGTCTATTGTCGCTGCTCGCCACTCACATCCCTGGCAACCACAACATGACGGCGGACCCACTGTCGCAACAGGTTTCACCCAGCGGAGAGTGGAGGCTCCACCCCCAGGTGGTCCAGCTCATTTGGGACCGATTCGGCAAGGCACAGGTAGACCTCTTTGCCTCTCAAGACAACTCCCACTGCCCGCTCTGGTATTCCCTGACGGGTGCCCCCCTTGGGACAGACACTCTACTAGAAGTGTGGCGTCCTCATGGGCACTGAGCCACGGCACCTCCCTAGCAGACATCTGTAGAGCAGTGGGCTGGGCAACACCCAATACCTTTGCCAGATTTTACAATCTAAGGGTTGAGTCGGTCTCGTCACGTGTTTTGTCAGGTCCGAGCCGGTAGAACTCGGTAGCGCGGCACAACTGACCGGGTGTCCCGCTTGCACCTTGCACCCTTCACCAAAGGAATCCAGTGCACCTTCTGTCCCAGGTCAGCCACTGAGCTTCACTGCCTGGATGTTTTTCCTCCCTAGCCTTCTGGCCCGCGAATTCAGCAGAGCAACTTGCGGCTACACCCAGTATGAGTCTCAGGGCTCTGTACTGGGGTCGGGCTCCACGGGCATAGTTCTTCATAGGTCCCCTGTCCCCGCGTTTCCCTCAGGCAGCCAAAACAAAAGAAGATGAAAGTGAAAGTGGAGATAAATAGTAAAAAAGGACTTAAATATTCATGTTTCTCACCCACACCTATCATAATGCTTCTGAAGATATGCATTTCAAAACTCATATGGATTACTTTTATGATGCTTTATATGCTTTTTTGCCCCCCCCCCCCCCATTATTTAATTGAAATGTCTGGACCTACAGAGCTGAGATATTTTTCTTAAAATCTTTGTGTTCTGCAGAAGAAAGAAAGTCATACACATCTGGTATGGCATAAGGGTGAGTAAATGATGAGCGAATTTTCATTTTTGGGTGAACTATCTCTTAAAAACACAACTTAGTGAACTTATAGACTCTTCTTAATGGAATACTTCATCCAAAAAAGTCTGTTACCTCAAAATGTTGTCATTTTAACTCTACATTTAAACTCCTTGCAGATGAAAGGGAAAACATGTCTAATTTAAAATGAAAAGGAACAATAAAAGCCTGTTATATGCTGTTAAGAGTGCTAAAAAATGGTAACTGGTTAAACGTCTACTTTAATATAATACAATTTATTTTATTTAGTCACTATAAATGTCCACTCTGGCTGTCAATAAGGAAACGTATTTTTCGTCTGCATAATAGTGTAGTTATGGCATCTACCAGCACGGCCACCTTCCAATATTAGTTCTGGTTAAGATTAGGATAGTTCAACCATAAATTACAATTCTGTCATCGGATACTCACCATCAATTTTTTCAAACCTGCCGACTTTCTTCCTTGGAACACAAAAAGAAGATAATTAATAGAATATCATAGCTACTCCTTTCCATAAAACAAAATTGGATGGTGACCGGCAGCTCTCAAGCTCCATAAAGGAAAGAAAAGCAACATGAAAGTGCAATAAAAGCAGCCCAACCAACTCATATGCTGTATTACAAGTCTTCTATAACCATACAATAGCTTTCCCCAATGAAGTGCTTTACATTGTACTGTTGGTCTCCCAGATGACAGGCACTACACAGCAAAACTCAAAGGCCCAGCATGTCCACATCTCTGCAGCCTCAGCAGCAGGGGCCACCACGGTCAGTGTGACCCTTGACCCTCAAGCCCAACTGGAGTCAGACAAACGGGCTGTTTACAGGTGAGTTGCAGATATACAACAATACATGCATGCTTGTTTTTACGTGCTATACCATAATTTTACATTAAAATTAAAATACAGGTAAAATGAATGTAGCACATTTGCTTTATTCTTAACAATTATTGTAGTTATACATATTGTGCCATTTAAATGCAAAAAGTAGCAACATTATAGAACTAAAAATTTTTTGTGTCTCTTTGTTTTAGTAAAAAAATAAAATAAAATTCCAGTTAATATAATGTAGGTACCTGTATCCCATTGTTCCATCAGATATGAATAATGCAGTTTTATAGTTATCTGAAACCCTCATAACATATTGATCTAAATACAGGTATACAGACGCAAACGCTTGATTTGGTTAGCCACACGCCTGCATAAGTCATATTTTCCTCCTTTATTCATGAAGTAAATAATACATGGCACACTGGCACTTTAAATACTTAAAGCCTCATTCCCAAACCTTCCCTCCCTGGTTGATCACAGCACGGCTGTTTGTGAGCAGCTTGCATATCGTAGTATCCTTCGCTGCACACTTTGCCGTGGCTTGTTCGTTTGACTGCCGTGCTGGCTATGATTAGCAGTGTCTCATGGCAGTGTGGCAGAGGCCCGTGGTTTCTTACTAAACCCTTAGGCAGGTCTGTGAAGGCCCGGTCAGGCCTGGGGCTCAGTCTCTCAGCTCCTCATTGGGAGAACACTGCCTTTGATGTGAGCTGCCAGCCGGAGGCGGCCTGCAGGCATTGTGAAAAAAGCACAGACTACACTAACACTACATACACACTTAGACAGATACATGCTGCCTGTTCTCACTTTTCCTATTCGTGGTCACATACTGTATACACATACATAGACTCAAATTCTAACTCACCATATATACATCACAACCTGCTCTCTCTCTCTCTCTCTGTCTCACTCGGACACACTGTCTACTCTTCAAGATATCTGGTTTTATCGTACATGACACATCTTAAATGCTCTAAATATCCACAGGCACAGCAGAGATGAGCTATCACTCATAACTTGTATGATCCTCATTCAAATGTACACTGCCACTAAAAGAAAGCAGATGAGGTACTGTAGATACCAGAGATAATTTATATACGAGTTGACCTCTTTTTCTGTTCTGTTAACTAATGCAATTTTTAAGATTTAACACGTTAATTCAGTGCGATTAATTTGATTAAAAATAATGAGTTAAAAAAATTAATCGCAATGCCCCCGGACCGTACTGATTCCTGAGAAATGCAAGCTTGCAATTGCTGTTTACTCCAGAGGGCAGTAAGTGAAACTTCAGCTGTATGGCAATGCATAGTTTATACAGTGAACAAAACAACCCTTCAGCAGACACACAACACAAACATGCGTTATATCTAATATATATTTTAAAAAAAATATATATTTATAGATAACTATGTATAATTATTTCACCATTATATATTGAGTTATTGTTATACATACATATATATATATATGTGTGTGTGTAGACAGTTTATGCAGAAATTGCATTAATTGCAGATACATCTGTGCTTTTTTACAATTTACTTGCTCTGCATTTTCAAGCAATGCAAAAATTATTTGTTTAACCCTCTAGGGTCTGAGGGTGTTTTGGGCCCTGGGGAAGTTTTGACATGCCTTGACATTTGTGCTTTTTTTCAGCTGCTTAAAAACATATGGATGGCTAAAGTCTGATAACATATAACACATACTAAACATTTGCCCACAAGACATTTGAGAACTTGCCTAGAGTTTTTGCTACAAAATGATGTGAAAACCATCCTGATCACTCATTCATACAAAACAATATATTAATTTAACTTTTGTAAGACACTTTTAGTGTTAGAAAGATCATATGCGAGGAGGCATGAACTATCATGAATATGGAGTGTAATTCACACCCGAGGAGACAAAAGACCCCTCCCCTGAGCCTATAAATGAGGAATATGACAGAAAGAGAATGAATGTGAGGAGACTTAATGATTAAAATCAAGTTTTAAGTTAAAAGAAGTAATCTGCCTATACATTTTCTTTACATAAAGACTTAATTCTAGACCTACACTACCATTTATAAGAAGTCTCTTCTGCTTCATTTATTTAATTAAAAATACAGTAAAGACTCAGTAAAGAATTGTCAAGAAAAATTCCTTGTATTGTATAAGCATACTTGGCAATAAAGCTGATTCTGATGTTGTGAACTCTTTTTACAATTTAAAAGAAGTTTTCTATTTGAATATATTGTAAAATGCAATTTGTGATCAAAGCTGAATTTTCAGTATCATTAGTGTCACATAATCCTTCATGATATCCTTCAGATATCATTATAATATGTTGATTTTCTAATATGGGCATATTTACATCACATTTGACACATTTACACCCAAACACATATTTGCAAGCACAAGCTTTGTTGATGACAATGAGGCAGAATAAACACTAGATAAAATATAATCTAAACATTCATATTATGTTTATATCATATTTCATATCATATTTATATCATACAGCTTACAATTTAAATACCTGCTTTAGCCGAAACAGCATTTAAATGTAACTAAAACTTGCTTATTAGGAGACATATTTCAAATTTCAATACTCGAATCCTGGCTGGCAAGTCTGGAAACAGTCCCACTAGTAAAATATGTACATGTTTATATAAAATAGCAAAAACTAAAACAAAAAAAAAAAAACTATAAAAAGTAAAACTAAATGACTTACTCATCCAAAATTGTATTCTCGGATGGATCAAGTGACTCTTCAAAATACAAACGTTCATCGGAGTCCCGCTCTTCTTCTGAGGAAAATGTCAACTCTTTGTTACTATCCAGGAGCTTTCTCACCTGTGTATTGTGCCATCTTCCAAATGCGCAGAAAAGTGAATGAACTTGTGAATGTTTTTAAGGCACAGTCAGGGGTGGTTACCATTTCCATTGATCGTCTCAGCACATTAGCGAATGAATAGCGCCCTCTGCCCGTGGGTGTGATCACATTAGGGATAATTAGCTGAGCCAGGAGAAATTGTACATCGCTTTGTTTCATACAGATTACATTGCAGGAGAATATTTGTTTTAAATTGTAATTGTTTCCGCTGTAATGACAAAAAAATCCAGCAGGAAGCGCCAGCGCGTCCGTCAACTCCAGAGAGTTAAACCATTAACATATTTAATTGTTTCAACATATTTCTTGTTTCAACCTTTTCTAGTAACAACCTTAAAACAAAAGAAAGTTTCAAGAGAAGCAAAATTGTGTTACATAATTTGGCTTGACTTCAGAGAATATATCTTGAATTAAATATATTTTTCTGACCACATGGCCAAATTTTTTTATCTTGTTTTGTGAATAAACATCCATACATTTTGTTAGATACATGCTTAGAGATTGAAAAAAAGAAAAGAAAAACAAAGAACAAAGAAAAGAAAAACTATTTACCAATGGGATAAGGGAAAAAAACTTGGAAGCACATCTTATATCTTAGCTTTAAAATAAGTTTTCTTAACAAATATTTTGTCTTGTTTAACAGAAAATATTTATATGCACATCCTTAAAATGTTACAAAGTTGTATAAGATAATATGACTTGTCTCCAGAGAATATATCTTGATTTAAATGTATTTATCTGATGCAATTAAAATGGATGCAGTAAAATAGTTGTTCTTGTTAAATGCATAAATCTCCTATAATTTTGTTAGATTTATGCTTAAAAATTAAGAAAAGATTGTCAATGGGTTTTGAAAAATAAACTTTATTCAATATAGATTCTCTAAATAAAACAAGAAAAAACTACAGATTAAGATTTTTTTTTTTTGCAGCATTTAGAGTACAGCACTACACAACACGACACGACACGACACGACACGACACAACACAATATATATCTTACCCCTTAAACTATTGTAGGCATTTAACAGATCAGAAAAATACTGGCTTGTTTGTTTTGCAACCTCATGTATTGTTTTGATTAAATTTGGCTGGTTGGTGTTTATTTCCACACCTCTCGCTTCTCTAATTGCTGATGTTGAGTGTTTGAGTTGTTGGGACTGTATATGCTCTGGTTTTCGTTGCTTAATTATTAACAGTGGAATAAATGTATGATACTGTAATTATCTTAACAAGTTACTGCACTCTATTTTAAAGCTTATGAGACCTTCTCTTCTTATTAGTGATGAGGCAGGGGGTCCTTCTCCTGTAGGGTACTTGTGACATATCCAAAATTAGGTCCAATAAAATCCAGTAACCATGAGTCGAAATGGTAATATGTATCCAGAGAATTTCCTAAGGGTGTTAAATTCTGCACTACACCACAGTGATAACAGGGAGCTGGAAAGGAAACTCAGGTGGGAAGCTGGAAAGTTTTGAAGAATTGAACTGAATTAAGAAACTCAACAGTTATAAGTATATGCAAATTAGACAGAATTAATTTACTTCAGAACTTTTAAATCCATCATAATTTAGGTTGAGAATTCAAAGAAGCTCTACTACCAAACATCGGAATACCTGTACCCCAGGAAAAATATAAATGATGGTATATATTTATTAAGGCTGGGAAATTTAAGGGGTTAATTTCTGTTATTAATAGTTTTGATATTTTAAACTTAAGCAAATTAATCTTAAGCATTCAATTTGGTTTTATTTGTATGTATTGTGTCTTCTAATGCATTGGCAATGTACACTTAAGTTTATCTTGCCAATAAAACTTGGTATAAATTGAATTTGCCCATTTGATTCTGTTATTAAAAAAAGTTCACTGGAAAGGGGCAGAAGATTTTACCCAACTATAAATTACAGCATGTTCACTGATTTTATGGCATGTAAACATATACTGAAATCAGAGATTTACAGTATTCCTGTACAAATGCGTTTAATGGACTCTTTACGCAAAAAAAAAAAAAAAAAACATTTAACATACTGTATACATATTTAAATCAATAAATCAGGTTTTGAACTTATATCCACTGAGAAAATTCATGTAATATTTGTACTTTTAAAAATTCATGTCACACAAGAGGACCATGAACTAAACTAGAGATGGTTAAAATGTTGTTAAAATTATGAAAAACTAAAAAACTAAAGTTCTAAGACATACAGTATCTCACAAAAGTGAGTACACCCCTCACATTTGTAAATATTTGATTATATCTTTCATGTGACAACACTGAAGAATTGACACTTTGCTGCAATGTAAAGTAGTGAGTGTACAGCTTGTATAACAGTGTACATTTGTTGTCCCCTCAAAATAACTCAACACACAGACATTAATGTCTAAACCGCTGGCAACAAAAGTGAGTACACCCCTAAGTAAAAATGTCCTATTATGTAAATATGTAAATATGTCTATTACCCGTACATGTATAGTATACTACCTGTATATTTAATATGTAAGTTATCACTAAAGCTAATTAATAATATTTGAAAATAAAGTGACATTGACAATGGTGCCAGAACTCAGGAGCCTATTCTTGTGTGCCGGAATCCTGGTCCTGCATCTTAGATCTTTGCTGTTTTTTTTGTAGCCATTATTGTCTAGATGTAAATAATGAGTAGAATAAAGAGACAGGACAGCAGCAATCTCCTCTTAGCCATGGCTGTGAAGGTCAATGTGGTCATTATTTCTCTGGAGAGGTGGCTCAGTATGATAAAATAAACGTACAACTGACAATCACCATCATTGTTCTATCATGGGTACAAATTTTTACTAGTTCAGTAACCGCCCATAACAGTAGTTGGGTAGTCGATTACTCAGTAGGTCAATGTTTACTTTTATTTATTTAATGACTCATAGGTTACATTTGCCTACATTTTTCTGCTGTTTTCCACATTTTAAAAACATTGACGGATAGTTTCAAATTGCTGTTCGTCATTTTGACAGGTAAAATTAGTTGATTAGTTGATGAATCGGTGCAAGCCCTTATGCTTGTATACTGGTGTAATCAACAGGGTTCTTACCTAGCATAACCAGAATGACTTCTTTGGTCAAACACCTTTGCCAAAAAGACCATTCTTTTTGACCAAACCAGCCCTAACCAGCATTAATCAGCCTGAAAATTCATACAAGTATAAGATGGTCTATTCAGCAGAGAATTAACAACTTCATTGTGTACATACTGTACTGTAGAACTGCATCCTGAAGCTGCAGCCCCACTCAGCCTGTGTCACAACAAGCTCCTTTGTCTTTTGAAATATTTGTGTTTATGTATAGCAGCCAGACCCCTGTAGGTTTGGTTATATACAAGTATCGAATGACTGAATGGGGTTTATAGGTTTGTCTCTGCCTTCTCGCCGTGACTCGGATTCTGGCGGGTTCTGAGTGGATTTGCATTGATACTGGATTACAGTCTCAGGGTGCACAGTCATGCTGTCTTCTCTTTGAGCTCCTGTCGATCATGGGTGTCATGGACTGCTAGAAGAGAGAGAGATAGGAGAGGGAATAAGAAACAGAAAATAGTAAAGAAAATCGGAAGGAGTAAGAGAAATAGCTTTGGAAGACCCAGCAGTTCCAGCAGTGCATATCAGTCCCAACAGGAGTGCTTTTAATTTGACAGCCAGAGAGGAAATGGTGAGCCAGTTCTCCCCAGCTGAAGTAATGCACCATAAATTCTGTTTACATTGACAGTTGGGGAGCTCTCCCAGTCATTTGGTGCCCAACATTATAATGACAGAGTCTGCTCTTATCAAAGTGTTGAATGATCTGTTGCTGGTGATTAATTCAGGTAAAAGTGCCATTCTAATTCCCATGGATCTCAGCGCAGCCTTTGACACCATTGATCACAATATTCTTTTAGACTGGTTAAGATATTGGGTGGGCCTTCAAAACACTACCCTTGAGTGGTTCTCAACTTATCTTAAGGTGAGAACATTTTCTGTTGAGATTGGGAATAATTCTTCTACCTCTGCTTCCGTCCCATGTGGAGTGGCCATAATATACCAACTATGACCAGTGCAAAAAAGCCAGGATTGGGGAAACACTGTCATATTTCCTAGTTCCAGTCAGGAGCCTTTCAGCTGCATTTTGCAAAGTCTGAAGATGAGATAGTGATGCTTGAGATACACCTAAATACAGTGCATTACAATAATCAAGTCTAGAAGAGATAAAAGCATGGATTACAATCTCCAGATCCTTTAAAAACAAAAAAGGTTTTAATTTTGATATTTGCAAGAGTTGGAAAGAACCACCTCTAACCACATTCTTTATTTGTTTATCGAATTTTAATTGAGAGTCAGCAATGACATCAAGGTTGCATTCCTCTGTATGAAGATTAGAGGCCAACGGCCCTAAATGTTTAGTTAAATTATTAAAAGGATCAGCTTTGACAAAAAATAAAACTTCTGTCTTAGAATCATTGACCTGGAGAATATTAGCCACCATCCATCTTTTTATATCTTTAAGACAACCCAGCAAAGATTCTATTGCAGAATTATCAGTGGATTTTAAATGAAGATAGCACTGAACATCATCTGCATAACAATGATAATAGATTTTGTAGTTCCCGAAAGATAAACTGTAATGGTAATATGTATAACGAGAACAAGAGTGGTCCCAATCGAGCCTTGAGGTACTATGGGCTGGCACCACTTTATATTTCTGAACTTCTCCACCAATATCAGAGTCCAAGGTCTTTAAGATCATCTCAGAGTCTACTAGTGTGTTCCAAGGACTCTTAAAACTATGGGTGACTGTTCTTTTTTTTTGTCATGGGCCCTCACTTGTGGAATGCTTTGCCACTATTGATTAGGTCTTGTCCAACCTTAGATCTTTTTAAGTCTAATCTAAAGACCAACCTGGTTTCCCTTGCTTATGAGTCATTGTAACATATTGTGCAGTATCATTTTATGATGTTATTTTATTTTATTCTTATTTTCTTTTACTATTTATTACATGTTTTCAGTTTTGTACAGCACTTTGGTCAACATTTGTTGTTTTTAAGTGTGCTATAAAATTTAACTTTGATTGATTGATTTGACTCTTCCCCTCACTTGTTAATGGTGCTAAGATTACTATACCATTCAGAATCATTTCACCCAAGCCATGGATCCAACCCAAGAGCACATCAGTTAGGCCACAATCTTATGACTGTCGGGCTAAAGGATTTATTTCTTCCAGATTATGGTAAATAGCTCTTGGATACTGTACACAAAGTATCTCAGGAAATCTCTCAGGACATTTTTATCTCTGAGCAAGATTTTGTTGCTCAATTTAGAACGGTAGACGGCGAGTTTTATTCTGTTTCATCCTGTTTTATCATCTCCAGGGTGCAAAATGTTCTGAACTTCACAGACTCACTGTTTTGAGGAATGAACTGTGAGTTCCTGTTAGCAAAACTAAAATGAAGTTTGTAAGCTTTGATGAAAGCTAACACCATCATTCTGACTGATCACACTGAGAATTTGGTCGAAAGTAGGTCGAAATGCACATTAGGTTGAAAATTTTGCTACTGAAATCAGTCTGTGCTAACCAAATTTTGAATCACTGCCTCCCAGTGGCTGAGGTTGGAAGTATTTTTGAACAGATGGCCATGAATGAGCTTTGGTTTTTGGGTGAAATGTCCAAAAGTGTGTTGAATTTTTGGTAAATGTTGTAGTATGGTCAAAAGAAAGGCATATTTTATTTACTGTACCCCCTAACCCAAACCCCAACCCTAAACCTATGTGTCTTTGGAGTAATTGTAGAGCGAAGATACAATCTCAGAATCACACTCACCAATGTTTCTATTATTTCCTGGTTCCCATGGGACCAGAATCCATGACATCCAAGAAGTTGCTTGTGCAATGCATCAGTAGTGCTAGAATTTTCACACTTGAAATGAGGCAAAAATGTCTGATGGCATATGTTGCTAGTCATTATTGTCCTTATCTCAGCCGTATGGCTGAATAGGGTTGATTTCAGGGTACATGAACCTTCGGAAGCAACATGTCAAATTCAATGTTAGGGATTTTAACAAACCCCTGACAATAAGTATTGCATTTTGTTGCATAATTCACCCTGCACTGTTTGTGCTGCAGACATGAATGATACCTAAAAGGAGAAGTCTGCTGTTTCTTTTCTAAGTGATCCTTTTATCTTGCGTTCGCTCAGTGGGGGAAAAATCCCATTGAAGAAGGGACCAATCTGAATATAGAGAACAGAACATTATAGAAACTTAGGAAAGGGCTTTTAAGCTAACACATAGAAAACACCTAGAGCAACCTAGCAACTACTCTAGCAACTGAAAATCAGTGCGTTATAAACACTCAAAATGCCCAATCAACCACAAAACAATGCACCAATCACATTGACACCAACACTGATTTATTGTCTTTATGCTTTGTTACATAGCTATTTATATATAACGCTTCACTACTGTGGTCCAATGATAAGTTCTCACAGTTGATAGCAACAGACCATGGCTACCCTTTACCTTTCAGGTGAAAGAGAGAGAGAGGTGAAAACAGTGTTGAAAAAGAGCAGTGTCACTCATTGACATGCAAAAGTCGGGGTCCCACATAAACCCTGATGGCGAATGGTATACAGGGTGAGCTCCAGACATGTAGCCTGGAGGGGGGGTGGGTGTGGGTTGGAGTGTCTGTTAATGCATACGTATGTGTGTGTGTGAGGATCAGTCTCAGTGTGGGGGCACCCCATATCAGACTGGGTTTAATAAAGTCTGCAGCCACTGGCTCGCCCTGATTAGGATGGCAAACATACTGTACCGAGTGAGCACAAAGAGAGCACACCCCCATCTCCCCGGCAGCCAGTGGGTGGCCCGCCATGCTCCCAAAATAAATGCAACTAATGCGTCTGGCTTTATTTTTGAACTCTGAATTGCATTGATGTGTTTTTTCCCCCCAGTTTTCTAAGGAGAGATTTATTTATTTATTTATTATTTACTTCTTTTTTAATAATTTATATCTCACTTCTTTACTAAAATATTCATAATAAATGCAACTTGATCTCTAAAAGCAGGTCAACATAATTAGATTAAGCCTTTAAAAGTGTTTTCATTACATGAGGCAATGAAACGATGTTGATGAATATGGTGTCATCATTTACTCACTCTCTTGTCATTCCAAACTTCTGTGGAACAGAAAAGTTGAAGTTGAGCTTCTCTCCTCCATACAATGAAAGTGGATGGGAACCAGAACCTGGAAAATTAAGCTCAATCAACAGCATTTGAGGTATTATGCTGCAAATAATTATTTTGACTTGGCCATCCTTTTCTTTAATTTAAGCAAAAGTTGAGGTTACAGTGAAGCACTTACAATAGTGGTGAATGGGAACAAAACGTATAATTTTATAAAATAACTTACATTAATTATTATGTTAAAACGCATGTGTAACTTATGTGATCTCTTAAGATTGTTAAAGATTGATCAAAATAGTTGTTTTAGGGTTTAAAGTGTTATGCCTTCATGGGATTAAAGTTGTAAAATTGGCTATAACTTAACACAGTAAAGGTTAGTAAGCAATTTTATCACACTAAAATCATGTTAGTACACATATTGTCTTGTATTGTGGCTGTACTTTTGACTTATCTTGTTTTTTGTTATCAGTCTTGAATTAGTGTCCCTGCATTTGATGGCAGTAGAGCAGCCTTGTCTAAATGTATTCATCAGTTCTCAGGATTAGTTCTGCTGACTCCTCTCTCTCTTACTATAAATGACATTTTTATAGGATAAGTAATAGTTGCCTTGCTCCTCCATCCTGAGGCTTCTGCACTGCAGATAACATTCTCTGTCTTTGGCACCTTACCAGCTTTTGGACTCTCACACTCTTTTTTAAGATCTTTCTGGAATGTGAGGGTATGATGCAGTGAGGGTATGACGCAGTGCCTCTAAGTGTTATAGTGCTTTTATATTTCTCTGAATCTAGATATAAGATGACAGTGTCAACATACAAGGTGGCATGATTACCCATGTAAATCTTACAATATAAATATGTCTGAGTGGCCAATCTGGGTTCAGTATGTGAAGATCCAATTAAATCAAAATGTTAGTTTTGTGGCTGTTAGTCATGCTATGGGGTCATATGCTAGAGTTTTCCAAAAAGTTGATAAAACAAATTTTTAGCACAAATACATTTACAATGTACATTATTCTCTTCCAGAATAATTGACCAAAAATATTGATGATTCATCTTGCTTCAATAGGAAATATGTCAATATGGGAAAGAAAACTGCACTTGTCAAGCAATTTCATGGCGTCTATAATGATATCAGTAATTCATAAAACCTTTTTTGCCCATCTTAAAGTCTGCAGTTAGAATACGAGGCACCTTTTAATTCAAGATATACTCACTGAGAACTTTATTAGGAACACTATGGAATGCAAATGTTGATTTGAACATTAATTGAATGTATCTGCATGACTGTATGCTTTGTACTGCTGCCACAAGATTGGCTGATTAGATAATTGCATGAACAAGTAGGTGTACAGGTGTTCATAATAAAGTGCTACGTGAGTGTATTTTAGGTTGCAAAACTAACGGTCCCTCTGTCTTTTCAACTATACAAGCCCACTCTTTCATGTTTGAGTGACATGAGTCTGGAAAGTTTTTTTTTTTTTTTTTTTATCAAGAGTTGAGAGATGATAAGGTAAAGGACAAATAGCATTAAGTGTTTCATTTTTACGGGTACATTTTGAAAGATTAACCGATTAGCTCTGCACTTTATGGCACATAGCCTCGTCCAGACCACAAAGATGAAGAGCTTTAAAAGTCTAGAGCAGCTTGAAGAGATCAGATTACATTTAAGAGTTTTTCCACACTCATTTAGCCTTTGGAACAACCAAGGCAATTAGTTTATAGAGTAACCACACTAAGTGTTCAGTCCATCTTTAGTAACAAAGGTTTTACTGCGATTGCCATGTTGTCGTCATGAGATAATGCAATCAAAAATGCTCTGAGCTGCTTTATATCTGTCATCGCATTTGTGCGCATTTGGCTTGGTTGTGAACACCTTGTTTCATAAAACAAAACTTACCTGAAGAAATAATACTGATTATGGACTGAAGTGAACTGTAATCACATTTTCTGTGGCAGTTAAATGTTATGAAATGTATGTAACCTCATAATGAAGATAATGCAGCTTTATTAGACACACTTCAGGGAATTTTATGTTAAAACTAACCTGTACTTTAGTGGCTTAACTTTCCAATTCGATTTTATGCTCTAATTTCTGGATAGCTTGTTCCTCAGCCTACTTGCCAAATCCGCTGAGAGCTAAATTGATAGCATCCTTTGGCTTTGGGCCTTTATGGCTGTGTCCGGGTTATGATACAGGGCTGCAGAGAGAGAGAGAATGGGAGAGATAACCCAGCCATGCCCTCCAGGGTTCAGTGTGGCTGGGGAGGGGAGAGGGGAAGAGGGGTTGGCACGATGGAGGGGAGCAGGACGAGCCCGGAGGGAGCACAGATCGCCTTGCTGCTCAGCACTATGAGCCTGTTTAGTATTCCTGTCATGTCAGCTGGAGGGAGCAGCATTAAATTGGGATCAGGCAGATTAGAGTCTAATATAGCCTGCTATTAAAGGCTGCAAATGAGAGTGGTGGGTTACAGCCGGAGCCTGGGCCTCTCACCGAGTCTCACAGATTCTCTCAAACAGGCTCTCCAAGAAAAAAAAAAGAAAAAAAGAAGCAGAAGCTGAATGCAAATATACATACACAGACAGGAACACACGCACACACACACTTACATGTTGGTCTACCTATCATTATGAGGACTTTCCATAGACATAATGATTTTTATACTGTACAAACTATATATTCTATCCCCTAAACCTAACCCTCACAAAAAACTTTCTGCATTTTTACATTTTCATAAAACATAGTTTAATATGTTTTTTAAGCTATTTAATTTATGGGGACACTAGAAATGTAGAAAGGATATTCTTATTAAATTAAACCTTAGATTTTTAATAATTGTTGTGAGGATGTAGTTTTCTTGGACACTTAAAGGAATATTCTGGGTTCAATATAAATTAAGCTCAATCGACAGCATTTGTGGCATAATGTTAAATACCACGAAAATAATTTCGAATTCTGAATTTGAGGAAAGTTCATAGCCACTTTATTCTGTCAAAAGACAGATCAGTGTAAGAGAACAGATTTCGGTCATTACTCAATTTTGACAAAATGTGTAGTTTCTGTGTTTTGCCTTTGAAGAGCAGTACAGCATAGACAAATGCTTTTACTAGCCTGAGCTGAGTAAAGTTTAGCTTTTTGAGCAGAAGCATCTCTCTGGACAGACTACAAGCAGTGCAAACATTTTCATCCACTGAGGATACAGCAAATGTTAATTCTCTTAACATGACAAAAGTCAACTTAGCAGAAGAAACCTTAAGAACTGAGCTTATGCCTAAAATCAAATTATACTGATAGGGAAAATATATATATTCAGCTGCTGTATATTCCCATCCATCTCACCTGTAAAATCTATAAGCATCCAAAGAAATTGACCATTTTCAGAATGGAAGGTTAGCATGCACTGCATACTATGTACTGCCTACTGTTTTTAATATGCAATAAGAAACATATAAGCAGTAGCGCAATACTTATTTGTGATCTGATGAAGTTGCATGTGTAATTCAGCGATTTGCATATAGCTATCAACTCGTTATTATGAGTTTAAAATTTTCTCCTTATTTGCTCACATTTATGTCATCTCAAACTTGTATGACTTTCTTTATTCTGCGGAACACAAACAAAGATATTTTGATGGAGATATGATGTAAATATATACATACATTGAAAGTCAGTGGGGACCAGCACTTCCAAGCTCCAAAAAAAAAATCATTAAGGTAGCATAAAAGTAATCCCTACGACTCATGTGCTCTGTTCTCTCCCAAAACCAATCGTATTGCTTCAGAAGAAAGTCATATCAGTTTGAGACTTCATAATGGTGAGTATATGACGAGAGAATTATAATTATTGTGTGTACTTCCTTTAAGATCAGAATAAATGTTGTTTCTTTTTATTGTGTCTTGCAGACATCCTCTATTCCCTCTTCTGGCTTTGCTGTTTGAGAAGTGTGAGCAAGCAACACAGGGATCAGAATGCATCACCTCTGCCAGCTTTGATGTAGACATCGAGAATTTCGTCCACCAGCAAGAGCAGGACCACAAGCCGTTTTTCAGCGAGGACCCTGAACTAGACAACCTGGTAACCACTCAGCTGCCTCTTGCAGCTTTACTTAACTTTCTGTCTCATTTGCAGGTTTCTAAATGCAGTTAGCCAAGTATACTCACAGTCTCTAAAGTCTTTGTTTACCATCATATCTGCACTGCCCTCTGCTGGCTATGATACTGGCCCTGTACATCTTCCTTTTCTCTCCTTTAAAAGTGACGTTCTCATATTTGCAGAGTCAACTTTTAAGTAAGCCATTTGTAGGTTGATTTCCCCAAAGAACTGTGGTTTAGTGGCACTTTCAAAACATTGATCTATTTGTTTGAGCTTCCCAACCAGAGAGAAATAACAAAACTAACTCAACCTAAAGCGAAAAAGAAAGAGTCTGCGGCGAGTCCAAACAGCAGAAGACAGGGAGAATAAGTCATTGCAATTCCATTTGTCCATATTAGTGGACATTTACTGTAAAATTGGCTGTACTTTGAATCTTAGAATATTTTAAAGAGTTATGCCTTAGGCTGGGGATTTAACATGAAATGTGCCACATAGTAACGTAATGCTCAATTGAAAATAAAAAGTGAGGGGTTTTAGTCACAATTACACTCACCCATCTCTTGACAGTAGCGTTTTTTCTCTCCTCTCTATTGTTCTCCTTCCTGCTAACTCTCCCCCTCATATTCATCCTCTCTCCTCTTCTTTGCCCTGCAAGACAGTTAACAGTAATTAGAAATTAAGGGAAGGAGGAGTGGAAAGGTCAGTGTTCATCATTACCAGGGCACACGGCCGACTAGCGCTGCTCAGTCAATTAACTTTGCATCTGTGTGCTTTACGACACACTGGTCACACATGGGTCTTCCGTTCACTAACTCTTCACCAAGACAGTTATAGTGGCCTTGCTGGGCTCCGTTCTCGCCTCAGAGAGATGGCACTGAGCCCTGATTAAACGAGCTGCAGTAATTGGCAGATTTATCTCCTCCTTGGCAAAGCATTTTTTTCGCCCATTTGGTCGTCCTTGAGTTCTGACTTTGAGCGGTGACTATTTGAATGGGTAGTTAGAACTGAAAGTTCAGTCACGTCCAACTGTATCAGCAAAACTCAAAGTGTTTGTGGCATTAAGCAAAGCAGCCAAGCAAACATTGGCAGGCAGATCAAGCTTCGAAACTCAAAATGGATGATTTATTTTGCCCTTTGGTTTCAGTGAAGGGTTTCTTCAATTCAATAGTAAAGCATCAGATGGGAATAATAGTGGGCTTGATTTTTAGTGTTAATTTTTTAGTAGGATGGAACATTAAAAAACAAAGCCATTTGAATTGGGTTTTCTCACTTTGAGCACATTTGATGCTGTATCTTCTATTTCATTTATCCTACTGACATTTTGCTAAATTTGTGTATAGACAATCTTCAGAACTCAACAACAACAAAAAAAATCCCCCCCCCCTACTGACCCAGTCGGATTTCAGATTTGCAATAATATTTCATATTTGTGCCAACATATTCAATGACACTTACACAAAATATAATTATGCTATTTTATAAATATACAGTATATAATATTTAATTATATAATCCTTATTCACAGTAGCACCATCTTTCATTTTTGACACGAATGACAAGGAGGCTTTGAGGGATGGACTTACAGTCACTTCATTGGGTTATACTGTTGTTTAAAGTGCTTTGGATCATTCCACTGATGAAACATTGAAAAATCATTTCAAAAAGGTTCGGTAGACAAAACCCTTTTTTGCCACTTCATTTATATACAATAAACACACAGTTTGTGCACCTATACCCACAGTAATGCAAACACTCCCACCCATGCCCCCCTGCTCTTTGCACTGGCATGAAAATTGCACTTAGAATTAGCGCTCTCACGAAAATTGGATAAGACGTTGTACAGGTGGGCGGCTGTGGCTCAGGTGGTAGAGCGGTTTGTCCACTTATCTCAGGGTTGGTGAGACCCGACCCATATGACTCCACATGCTGAAGTGTCCTTGGGCAAGACACTAAACCCCAAGTTGCTCCCAATGGCAGGCTAGTGCCTTGCATGGCAGCTCTGCTGTCATTAATGTGTGAATGTGTGTGTGTGTGTGTGTGTGTGTGTGTGTGTGTGTGTGAATGGGTTAATGAGTCACTGTGTAAAGCACTTTGTATACCGCTAAGGTTAAAAAGGCGCTATATAAGTGCAGACCATTCACGGTCGTATTGCTGCACTTTGCGCACTCATGAAAATAGAGCTCTGTAAGTCTATCCCTCACAGCCTCTTTTTCATTCACATCAAAAATTAAATATGACACTACTGTAAATTAGGTCTATGCAATTTCATATATCATTTAATAAAATGATATAATTATTATTTTATATAACTTTTTGTATATAATTATATACACTCGCTGAGCACTTTATTAGGAACACCTGTACAGCCAATCAGCCAATCGTGTGGCAGCAGCGTAATGGATAAAATCATGCATATACAGGTCAATAGCTTCAGTTAATGTACAGACTGTCTGGTATTTCTGTAACTGCTGATCTCCTGGGATTTTCATGTGCAACAGTTTAGAATTTACTCATAATTGTGCCAAAAACAAAAAACATCCAGTGAGCAGCAGTTCAGCAGATGGAAAAATCTTGTTGATGAGAGAGGTTAACAGAGAATGGTCAGATTGGTTTGATCTGACGGAAAGGCTACGGTAACTCAGATAACCACTCTGTACAATTTTAGTGAGCAGAATAGAATCTCAGATTGCACAACACGTCGAAACATGTGGCTGATGGGCTACAACAGCAGAAGACCATGTCGGGCACTTTATTAAGACCATAGTGTTACTAATAAAGTGCTCAGTGAGTGTACAGTATATATATATAATGATATTTTTAGAAACATGTATTATACATATGTGTTAGAATTAATTTTCATTAATTTCATATTTTCTCTTTATAAAAATGTTACAACAAATAATGTTTTAGTTTTCATTTTCAATAGTAACTGGAAATTATACAGTATATAATTAAACTCTGTGAGAGCTTAAAAATCATAAACAGAATTTTATGATGTTAAAGATATAGTGACAATGCAGTACTGGCAGCACTAATAGGACAAATCCATCGACTGGCCCCAAACTCTCTCACAACGGCCCTTTATTGTTGAGCTATGCAACCTTAGTGAAAGTATTTCTTATAAACTTCATCCTGTATCTTTTGTGTGTTGAAATACTGTAGATGGTCAAGGCGATCCAGGTGTTAAGGATCCACCTGCTGGAGCTGGAGAAAGTGAACGAACTCTGTAAAGACTTCTGCAATCGTTACATCACCTGCCTCAAGACCAAGATGCACAGTGACAATCTGCTACGGAACGACCTGGGCGGCCCGTATTCACCATCACAGACCAGCCTTGGCCTGCAGCAGGTGACTCAAAAAAACATTCTCCTTAAGGCCAAAGGTTGTCGCTAACTCATGCACACAATGTCATATCAATGCACACACTCTCACAGCAGTAGCATTTACATTTGCGTCAACACAAACTCCTCTCATAGAGATGCAAAAGGTCACATTTGGCTTGCCCTCGCTGTTCCTTCAGACTGGCCTTTGCTGACCTCTGCGTGAGAAGACTAGCACATCGTTGAATTTTTGCTGCAGTTTTAATTCTCAAATTTCTTCCAAATTATTTTTAAAGGGATAGTTCCACCAAAAATTATAATTCTCTTATCTTTTACTCACTCTCATGCCATCCCAGACATTCATCTGTTAAACACAAACAAAGATTGTTTGAAGAATATCTCAGCATTGCAGGTCCACACAATGCAAGTGAATGGTGGCCAGAACTTTGAAGGTCCAAAAACCACATAAAGATAGCATAAAATGAATCCACACAACTTCACTGGTTATAGCTATATCTTCAGAAGTGATATGATACATGTGAGTGAGAAACAGATTAAATTTAAGTCCTTTTTTACTATAAATTGTATTTTTGGGTGAACTATCCATTTTACTCTCATGTTAACTCTCATACATATCTTTTCCTAATCTTATGAGAACTGATTATTAGCCAGACATTGATGCATAAAACATTCTCCTTGATAAAAGCAGGGTTGGGAGGGTTACTTTTTAAATGTATTCCACTACAGATTACAGGGTGTAAAATGTAATTTGTAATGTATTTCGTTAGATTACTCAAGGTCAATAAAGTATTCTAAATACTTTGGATTACTTCTTCAGTACTGGTTGATTTTTTTTTACTTGTTTTGGCTATAAAAACTCTGCCAGTACAGCAACACAAAATACATATTTTAAAAATACATTTTCTGAAAAACCTAAATAACTTATGCAGTGTTGTTTCTTAAACAAGATTAATCAAATGTATCTTGTTTTAAGGATTTTTAGGTATTTCTACAGGAAAACAATGCAAAAAAATGTTTTCCCTAATATCAAATGTCTTCTTTTATTTTTATTAAACATCGTGAATTTTCTTGATTAAAAAAAATTATCTTGCCTAGTAACGTGCATGTAAAATGACTAGAAATAGCATTTTAGCTTAACGTAAAGCTGACAATTTACACAAGGTTTATTTCTATTTCTTCTTCTCCAAATTTACTTCAAACTTACTTCTCTGTCTGCTTGTATGAATGTAACACATCATAAGAAAGTGTTTCACCACTGTTCAAATGCATTTTGGATCACATCATTTATATGTATACATTTTTCCATCTGAAAGGACTAAATAAATGAAACAAATGACAATAAAATGCAAAGTAATCTCTTCAGTAATCAAAATATTTTTTTAATGTAACTGTATTCTCTGCAGTGAAATAGAATGACTTAAATTTTGTATTTTAAATACGTATTCCCATTACATGTATTCCGTTACTCCCCAACCCTTGATACAAGTTACATTTTGTTTCTGGTTGGGGTCTCAGAGTCCCCAGATAAGGGCTGGACTGGTAATCTGGCATACCGGGCATTTTCCTCGTGGGCTGACGCTCTTTGGGGCTGATCGGGGCGAACTGGCCATCGGGAGAACTGAGCGAAACGTGCCGAATGGGCCGAGATAAGCAAAAATGAGCTGTCATGATAAGCAGAACGGACCACAAAACGGCGCCTCAATATGCAGAAAATGACAGCAAACACCATAAACCCCCCCATACCCCAAACCCACCCACCCACCCCGCTAAACAAGTTTTGGGCCAGTTGCCATGTAAAATCCTGGGCCGATTTCTCTTCCCAGTCCATCCCTGCCCCAGATATGAAACATAAATAAATGCAATTAATTTTGACATGCTTATGTTTGACCCTATTACCCCAGCCAATTTTCTATTTTAATTTGTTTTATTGTATTTTTATACAATGTGTTTTTGCTGGCCTCAAATTGCTCCACACAAGAATCATTCTTACAGTACTGGATATTTGTCATATTTCTGAAAAGTGCATGCCTACTCTGTGATACGTCCGAGGATTAAAGCTGTTCTGCCAAGGTGTATTTGATAAGCTCAGATGAACATCTCAAAATAATTTCAATGATAAATTATGTTAATTTAAAAATTATTATTATTATTATAAATATTATTATTTTACACATACACTATTGGGGACTATGGGATCCAAAGCATAAAGAACGAAAGTTAAATCCAACAGAACATTAGGATTTACCCAAGAAACACCTGATGCCACTTCAGTCAAAGAATTTGTGTAAAATAAGCCCTTCGTGTTTTTTCTCTTCTCCCTATAGGATCTGCTCCAAAACTCATCCCCATCCCTCACATCTGTCTCCAGCACAGTTAACCACTCCGGGATTGTGGTCCCTGCTGGCTCACTGCAACAGAACAACATTGCCATGACCACTATCAACTCTCAGGTGGTCTCAGGTGAGGGGGCCAATCATCACTCTGTTTGCCCATGGAGGAAAGGGCGCCATAAATTCAGAAATCTCAGTTCAAACAGCTTTTCTTTTCAAATTAATTATTTATATACATTTTAATATGGCTTGGTATCGATTCAGATTTACAAGCTTCTGATTCGATTCAAATCAGATTTTGATTTGATTTTATTGGATTCCAATTCATTTGGGAATATTCAGTTATAATGTCTATTTTGCTAATTTGATGAAATATTGTTTCAGGTTCTTAAGCAATTATTTAAGACAAGTAAATAGTCAGGACTGAATAGATATAAACAACGGAACAAATTAGAGTACAAGCAATCAAACAAATAAAAACGATAAAACAAATTTGCAAATTAAGAAAGCTCTGTTTTCGCTGTCAAAAACGCCATCTCAGTGTGGCCGGAAAGCCACAATGTAGAGAAAAAGATTTTCATTTTCAAACGAAAATGTATTAGTGCTGACATGGCCTAATATTAACAACATATTAACAGTGGCAGGCCTATTAGGCTGCATGTACCCTGCAAAACAGATATTTTGATGCAAATCCTCTTTTTAGTCTCTCTGTTGACCTTCACTTTAGACATAAATGACTGAGGTGTTGCGTACTACTGTTTAGGTGTGTTTAAGAATTACCGCAACACTGTGAGTGATTTTCGATCATGATCGACGTAATGAGCACCCCTACATAGCATAGAGTCAATTATTTTAAGAATCGATATCGGGAACATTCAAATGAAGATCGTGATCAGAAATGTTTAAATTTTTTTTTTTTACAGAGCCCTACATTTTACATTGGGCATTGAGTGGTGACCCAACAGAATGTTTATTGCGTTAAGTAAGCAGAAATGTTCTTAAAATCAAATGAAATGATTTAATATTACCATAAACTGCAAGACCCAACAATATACAAAGGAACACATATTTAGTGTAGTTTGCCTCATATTTTCTTTTACCTTGCATAGTTTAGTTTATGTTAGGATGATTGCATGTCACACAATCTGTCCATGTTGGCATCTGTGTATTTTTCTCACTTCTACGCAGATGAATTAGTGCCAAGATACTGTAGAGTTTGATAGGACTACCAGATGTCAACAACAAAAAAATGGGTAGCATTTGTTCTCCCCTTTAAAAGTTGATTTTGCTCTTGTAACTATACACGATTATATGATTAGTTGCATTTTATTGATGTAGTGCATTGTTGTATTATATGAATTGTTTTTCCCCTACTGTCCGCAACCCTATTAGAACAGACCTTTGACCCATTTTTGGGTCGTGACCAACCAGTTGAGAACCACAGATAAAGGAAGCAACTGAGAGCTTCCTTTTACTACACATATTTCTAATTTTATCTTTCTATCATTTAGATCTTTCTTTTACAGTTTATTTTTCCCTGTCCAAACATCCCACACAGAACACTATTTTTACAGAGTGAATAAAGAATGTCTAATTGCTGTGAAATCTGGCTAATTAGCAGCAAAACAAGAAGTCCTTGTTCTCTTCTTTCAGAGTACCCTTTTGTTTTATGTTGGCACGGCGATTGAGATAGGAACTGGTTTGTTTTTGTGCTGCAGGAAAATGATGTTTTCAGTCTTGTTTTTTTATGCAGCTAAAGCCTGTGATCTGACCTCAGTCCTATAACTATCTATAACTGATTTCCACAGGTGGAACGCTCTATCAGCCGGTGACAATGTTAACCTCACAGGGGCAGGTGTTAACACAGGGGTTACCGCAGGGAACCATCCAAATCCAAAACAATCAGGTGAGGTCACCCCTGCTAAACAGACAACGCTTGATGCTCTGCTTTGATGCAGGGGAATCAAAGGGTTGTATCTTAATGCCGCACACAACTTATTAAGAAGTAGAATTCTAAAACATGCAGAGAATTCCATAGTGCAGATTTCTTTCTAGACTGTAGGTTTTACACTAGAGGTGAGCGGCAAGACATGACTACGCTAGAGTGCACCCATTATAATCAATGGAGTCATTTACATTACAAGCTCCCAATGACTTCTGTTGACAAACACACAGTTTCTATTTTTGACGTGCCACACAGCTACTCTCTTTCTATGTCCATCCGAAATGAAATTATTTCATTTACAAATATCATCAAAATGTTGTTCACTTCCAGTGTAGATACAGTGCTAGTTATTTAGGACTTCAGATCTGGTGGTTGTGTGTTTAGTGCGTTCTAGCTGTTGAGGATAAAACAGGTGAGTTTGGATTTGACAGACAGCTATAGCCTGTGTGAATACCTAACTTTGGGCCAAGGTACTTCACTACACGCAGACTGGGAATAGAGTTCAGCCCGTAGCTACATCTCGACAAGCTTTCAGTAATAATACCCCTGCATGAAGCCTCCAATTAATTCACCCTGCTTCCACACACTCTCCCCCCGTTAGTGTTTGTGTGTATTTTGAGCAGAGGAAGGGGGGAAACCACATGACACCCAGCTGCAAATGTAATGAGGAGGTTGTTTTTAGCTTGATTATTATTTATTTATTTAAAAATGTTGAAATCAGTGGGGAGCTGCTGCTTTTTATGGCTTTCAGTGGCAATGGTAGCATGAAATTATTATTCTTATTTTCAAAGTGGAAATGTTAATTTTTCCTTTTTTTCTTTTATTAATTAACTTTTCCGCACATGAAGAGCTCATAGATTATGCATCTTAAACTTGTCTGAAATGTTAATATGTCCGTCTCGGAATGGTGTAAAGCAACGTAAAATAAATAGTTTAATAATTTAGCTTGCATCCTTTAAATACGCTCACTCTCAGACTCTTTTGCATTTCCATTCACCTTACATTAGTCGTACTTTTAAGCATATAATAAGTTCGATGAAAAGGCAAAAATTTAAGACGTTTTCTGCAGCTCTTTTAGTTGATAAAAGGCGTCTGTAAATGTGCCCTCCTTGGCTTTAATGTTCGGTATCATTATTCCCATTCCGTTGCTATGGTGACTGAAGGCATTCCTGCCCTTGCCAAAGAAATGGTGACTGGTGACTCTCTTTGTTTCCATGGCAACTCCCACCCCCCCCCCCCCACCCACCCCACCCCACCCACACACACACACACACACACACTCCCCTCACTCAATCGTCTTCACTCTCTTCTCCCAAGGTGAACCTGGACTTGTCCTCACTCTTGGACGGCGATGACAAGAAATCAAAAAACAAAAGAGGCGTTCTTCCCAAACATGCCACAAACATCATGCGTTCCTGGCTCTTTCAGCATCTCATGGTGAGAAAGAGGATAGCTCTTCCTGTTGCCACAACACATTATTGCCTTAGATGCCGAAAAGGTTTATGTATTCTGAGTTAAATTAGATCTTAAATTAATCTAAACTGATTACAGATAATATAGTGGTGTCCAAGCCAGGGACCACTTTGAAAAATGTAAATTTTTTTATTTTTTTAGAAAAACCTTTAAAAAAAATAAAAAAAAAAATATATATATATATATATATATATATATAAAGCAATATCACACGAGCAAGAGGGTGGGTGATATGGCCCTACATCAGCATTGCTGTGATTTGGCTGCAGTCCAAGTGCCATAGGTAATCACAGCAGTGCTGATGTAGGGTCATATAGCATGATTGCGAGTGTGATATTGCTTATATACAACAGTTCAATGATCAAGTACATTTTAAAAAATTTGGAAAAACTGAGTAGGGTCATAAAAACACATTTATGCGTGGAACTACTTTATTATGAGGCAGATCAGATTCTGTCATTGCTGGTTCAAACCAAATGATACGTCCAAGTCTTTGTCAAAAAGTTAACTTCAGAAAAAGTGTCACGGCTCAAAGTGTTTCTAACAAATACATTTATATAAACTATCAGATCAATCAGATTTGAGGACCGGAACGAACTTGTGTGTGTGTGTGTGTGTGTGTGTGTGTGTGTGTGTGTGTGTGTGTGTGTGTGTGTGTGTGTGTGTGTGTGTGTGTGTGTGTGTGTGTATATATCTCACACACACACACACACACACACACACACACACACACACACACAAACACTGTATACCTGTATATTTAAATGCTCTCAAACATCTTTAATAAAATTACCATAGAATTTTCACTTGCTTATAAGGCTTAAAAGCTCAATTTTTTTTTCAGCACCCTTATCCCACAGAAGATGAGAAAAGGCAGATAGCAGCACAAACAAATCTTACCTTGTTACAAGTGAACAACTGGTAAGAGACTGTTTCAATTTCTATGCACAGCTAGATGGCGCCATCTAATGGCAACAAATATATACAGACCAAATATTTTTAGTAACTGAGTAACCTTTTCTCTCTCTCTCTCCTCTCTTTTGAAAGGTTTATTAATGCCCGCAGACGTATACTGCAGCCCATGTTGGATGCCAGTAATCCTGACCCTGCTCCTAAAGCCAAGAAGATGAAATCTCAGCACAGACCAACACAGCGCTTCTGGCCTGACTCCATTGTAGCTGGAGTCCTGCAGACTCACGGATCACACTCTACAAACAACTCAGACAGTTAGTTATTTTAGTGCATACTATTTAACATCAGATACATATAGATACTTTGAAAGGTATTAAAGGAATAGTTCACTCAAAATGATAATTCTCTCATCATTTACTCACCCTCATGCCATCCCAGAAGTGTATGATTTTATTTTTTCTGCAGAACACAAATTAAGATTTTTAGAAAAATATCTCAGATATGTAGATCCAGACAATACAAGTGAATGTGACCAATAATTTGAAGTTCCAGAAACACATAAAGGCAGCATAAAAGTAATCCATATGACTGTGGTTTAATACATGTCTTCTGAAGCGATCAAATTGATTTTGAGTGAGAACAGACCAAAATGTATCTCCTTTTTCACTTTACATCTTGCGACTGCAGTCTTTATGCAAGATCAGGATTTCAAGCTTTATTACACCCCCTAGTGCTAAATGCATTGCAGAATGCTAGATGGTGCTAGGAAGTGTAATCAAGCTTAAAATCATGATTGCAAAGGAGTTATATTTTGGTCTGTTTTCTCTCAAAACTGATTGGAGTCGTATGGATAACATTTATGCTGCCTTTATGTGCTTTTTGGAGCTTCAAAGTATTGGTCACCATTAACTTGCATTGTATGTACCTACAGAGCTGAGATATTTTTCCAAAAATGTTTGTTTTTGTTTTGCAGAAGAAAGATAGTCATACACATCTGGGATGGCATGAGGGTGAGTAAATGATTAGAAAATGTTCATTTCTGGGTGAACTTTTCCTTTAAATAGAATTTTCTGGATATGTAGGTGTGAAATTTACATCTTGCAACTCCTGCCATTGTGGTGAATTTCTAAAATTTACCAGCCATTAAACTGTATTTTGCATTATTTTTGTAATCTAGGCATGTGACCTAGTTACACCTCAGTAAATTTCCCACTGAGGCAGAAGTTGTTATGAGTCATGATAAATGTCTTTGATTTAAATCATTCAAGTCACTTATTTCACAGCAAGGGTCAGATTATCATTATCATTCCTACAAATTGACTTATAAAGTTATCCACCAAATTACCAGTAACTTTTATTTACTTGCCAAAGCCATTTTTTTTTATGTATTGTACAAAACTTATGTATTGTACAAAATATTGTTCAAGAATATGTAATAAATTATGTGTAAAGCTAGAAAGTATTGGAGACTAAATAAGCTTGAGTTTGGCATCTTTTTTTTTTTAAAGAGCCACATTGAATTATTTTCAAATGGCAGAATTCAAAGCAAATTTTTACTTGCATTTGGCACTTTTGGCTCTAGTGTTAATTTTGGACCCTCTCTGATACTCTACAATTTGTTGGGTTATTAAAAACAAATCCAAATGTTGCATATTTATTTGTGTATGTTTTTGTGTGCGTATGTGTGTTAGGTTCTCTGGGCTTGGATGGCCTGCATTCTCTATCCTCGGATTCTGCCACACTGGCGATGCAACAAGCCATGCTAGGAGCTGACGATTCCATGGATGGAACTGAAGAGGAAGATGAAGAAGATGACGAAGAGGAGGGAATTGATGATGAGGAAGATGAAGAGGAGGATGAAGAAAGTGAGGAAGGCAGACAGATGGCCATTTCTGCTCGGAGAGATCTGGGCCTCAACCATAATGATGGACTGGAATAAAGGATTGGAGACACAAAAATGACATAATTGACTTAACTTACACTCATAATCATGGCAAAACATTTTAAAACCACCTGAATGATTTCCGGTGGACACTAAGTGCCATGGAACAGCCAGTGAGGATTAGGAGGAGGGGCCCATAAAATATGATGGACTTCTGATTAATTAAATTCGTTTTAAAGGGATAGTTCACCATAAAATTATATAAAATGAAATTGTTGTTCCTAACTCCAGTGACTTAATTTCAGTCATTGAGGACAAAAGCAGAACATCTTCTACATTGTTGTCATAGTCTATTGTGTTTCAATAGACCATTTTTTTGATAATTAAAAGATATAACTGTAGTGGATGTTAATGTTATTTTGCAACTAATTTCATGTAATTACATTGTTATAAATGGCCTGTTACATATTAATACACATTTATATTAAGTTATCAGATTCACTACTGAAAACAGAGAAACGAAACACATATAAAGTTGTCTTGGATTACTTGAACTCTGAGTGCGGGAATATTTCAATGTATTTAAGAGCTACCACGGGGACAAACAGACTTTAGAGAAAAGATTGTCGTGTCTTTTGTGTTTCACCGAAGAAACAAAGTCATACAGATTTGGGAAAACAAGAGGGTGAGTAAATAATGGCAGAATTTAAATTTTGGGGTGAATTATCCTTTTAAAGATTACATTTTTGGGGAGGAAACATTAAGAACTTTAGTTGTGCAAAGAGCGTACTGTATATTGGGCAGTTGCCAACCAGTCACACTACTCTCATACATATAATTCATGTAAGCCTTACTTTGTAACGTTTCCTTGGTTCTCAGGTGTCCTAGCATGACATAATGTCTACCCTCTCTTAAAGTCATAGTGATAACTATCATGCAATGAATGGATGTTTAAGGCATGTTATTTCTTTTTTATTTTTGTAGAGGTAACAAAAATAATTATTAGAAGTCTTGGAAGTTTTAAAAAAGAAACAAAATCTAAATGCCTGATAGCACAATGTATGTATATTTGATAGTGATGCATTTAGCCAGACACTTCATATTCATTTTCTAAACTGTCAAAAGGCAGTGGCACAATCAACTATGATGCTTCCCCCTGGATCTCTACCATACACCGTTTGAGTAAACATTAAGGCCACATTGTTTTGAGTAAAGATTGCATCCTTGTTCTAAACAAAAGCATGTTGTGAGAGTCAACTTAGAATGCCAAGCATCTCTTCTGTGTAAGGGACAAAGCTCATGTGCCCTTCCAAACCACAGGACCTACCAGTGAAGTTTACTGAAGAACACTATGGGGTTTAAGGCATATTTGAAGTTTCGTATCACACCCTGAAATGCCCCTCTTTATTTTATGTGAAGGACAAAACAAACTGTTAAGACATTTCTGAGCTTTTAAGCTTACTGTGTCTACAGATTTAATCACCTGTTTCTAATGTGACGTTTAGAAAAGACAGAGGATGTTTTTTTTAATGTTATTGCAGTTGGTCTTTGTGAAGTACATGTTTTTCATAATCCTTTCCTTGGTTGTTTTTTTTAAATGGTTCTTCCAGAGAAACTGATGATAGGAGAGGTTTTTATTTGAATTTGTTTGTATACATTGTTGTCATAATCTATTGTTTCAGTAGACCATTTTTTTTTATAATTAAAAGATATGACTCTAGTGGATGTTAACTGGGTGTTATTTTGCAACTAAAATATGTTATTACATTGTTATATATTGTCTATTACATAGTATTACATATTTATTTGCATTAAGATAGCAGATACTTTTGACATTAAGTTAACTACTGAAAAAAGAAAAAATAGTCATATAATGTTGTCTTTTATTACTAGAAATATGAGTGCAGAAATATTTTCAATGTATTTTAGAACTACCAAGGGAATTTATTATGCATACAATGATTTAAAGACTTCACTGGGAATAATTGTATCCAAAAATGCACATAATTATATTTGACTTTCATTTTTAGCTGTATGTTCTGCATTTGATTTACATGTCCAAACCAGGCATCATAATGCTAGTTTCAATAATAAGTACAATATTCGGTTTTGGGGTTATATGTAGCCTACTATTTCAGAATTGGGGTTCTAACACAAAGGCTACAGGTTCAGTACCAAATAGACCCAAAACCTAAGTGGACTTGCTCCCAGATCTACCAAAATCACAATTCTGCCTTATCATTGTACAGGAGCTTATATAACTACAAGCTGTTACAGTATACACTCACTGAGCACATTATTAGGAACATCTGTATACTTATTCATGCAATTATAAAATCAACCAATCATGTGGTAGCAGTGCAATGATGGGCTGGTTTCAGTATTTCTTTAACTGCTAATCTCCTGGTATTTTCACGCACAGCAGTCTCTAGAGTTTACTCAAGATGGTGCCAATTCAGCAGACGGAAATGTCTTGTTGATGAGAGAGGTCAACGAATAATGGCTAGATTGGTTCAAGCTGACAGAAAGGCTACGGTAACTCAGATAACCACAATGTACAATTGTAGTCAGCAGAATAGCTTCTCAGAATGCACAACATATCAAACCTTGAGGCAAATGGGCTACAACAGCAGAAGACAAAATAGGGGCACTTTATTAGGACCATAGTGTTAATAATAAGGCCCCGGAGAGTGTATACGCTTAAGTTACAGCTATAGTAATTTTAGATATGACAATGGATCAAAATTACAGTACAGATTTTCATATTTTTTTTAGTCTTTGTTGGCATTTGTAAGTTTTCTGTCCTTTGTCCAGTATAGCAGCACCTTACATACCAATATAATGATCGTTTGTGATTTAAGGTATACTGCATCATTCTCCACATAGCCCACTAATTTGTTTATTCAAAAAAATGTGCTCAAAAATTTATAAACTAATTTTAATCACTAACAGAGAAACAAAGAGTAAAAAGAATAAAACCATGTACCTTACGATGTTCTGTTTGATAAAGCAGTACTCTTAGGAACTGTATGCATCTGAAATAACAGTGTTTTGTGGCAGTCCTGTACACAGCAGCACAGGCAGGGCTGTTTAGGGCCACAGAGTATAAATAGGCTGAGAAATGACAGAGGCAAGAAAAGCCACTTGGCCAGGCGTATTTGAAGTGGAACGGTGCTACTGGGTTGATGAGTATGTCAGGGAATTTGGGCGATGTGCAAGACATCCCCACCCTCTTTCTCTCTGCCACTGGTCCTGATACATTTCTCCCTTTTAGACTCAAGAGAGATCCATAACTCTTTTAATTACCCATGTAACCCAGCCCAGAACAGCCTCTCATTTTGCACAGACCTCCTACAGTACATAAGACACTCGCCAGCAAGCTCGCCATTTCCTCTCCAGCCTCAGGACCAGATTACAATTCTTTACTCGATAAAGAACTCCTAAGGTACTGTAATATCAACTGTACATAAATATTGTGCTACCTGATAATCATTATTTAACTCCTGGTTGGTAAAGTGCAATGCATCAATGAGTTAATATGAAAGTTGGATTGCTGCTAATGGAAGACATAATTACGGTTTAATGGAATCATTTCATGGAAGATTTGATTTGATGCTTTATCTTATCTATTATCTATTATTTTATGTATGTAAGACAAATCATTTATTATATTATTCATGTTTTGCTTGCTGTTAAATCACATTGGTAAAACTGCTTTTTGATAAGTGCTATAAAAAAATAGTAAAAAAAATAATTGCCAAAGATGAAGTGTTTTTATATGTAAAAAGTATGATTTTAACTATACAATTAACGGTAAAAATGTATATTAAGTTTAACAAGAGAATACATGTACTTTTACATTAAAATATTGTTGACAAATGATTTTTTTTTACAGTGGTGCATGAGTACATTCTGTAGAATGATTTTAAATTAAGTAATAATGTCGAAAAGGTGATTAATGGGTAAAAAAATATCTTCTTTATAGAGTGTATTTTTTATTAACCAAAAATCTTGATTATTGGGACAACAAAAAGTTATGAATATGTCATGTGTCAACTACCCATATGCATGACTGGACAGAAAATTCAACCATGAAATAGTTGATCAAAATTACCTTTTTCCCCCCTCCATTGCTGTTCCAAAGTTGCCAGCATGTCTATTGCTAGCACAGCCGCCCAAGCGATGCTCTCCGATGCCCTGCTGAGGGACAGTAATGTGGACAATCGCATCAGGCACCTAGAGCTGGACCTGCCCTTGGATAAAGTCATCAAGTTCGTGTCTGTGGGCCTGCCACTCCTTCTGGTGTCCATGGCCTTTGCCAGAGAGATTTCTATCGGTTAGCAGCTCTTTTCCTCTCACTAGTGTTTTGCAAGAATCACAGGACTTTGGAGAGGCACTGCAGTAATTCCATAAAACCAAAAAGAGTTAATTGACAGACTATTACCTTGAGGGCTTAACTAATGCAATGTTGGACGTAATTAGTATTCATTTGTTGATAGTTGACAGTGCTATCTCTAGCTGGGTATCCATCCAGAATATTTCTCATGTTTTATGCACATTTCTGAATATTAGACTAAAGAAAATGTGAATCATTACGTGCTTCCATCCACTACGTTATGTGCATTATCTTGAGGAAGCCTGCCTTGTCATGATGGAGCCTGTTGAATCGGAGAGAGTTATTTGTGGTGTAGGACATTTTTGTAATTTTATATATTTTCTCCCCTTTTTTCTCCCCAATTTGGAATGCCCAATTCCCAATACGCTCTAAGTCCTTGTGGTGGCGTAGTGAATCGCCTCAATCTGGGTGGTGGAAGACGAATCTCAGTTGCCTCTGCATCTGAGACTGTTAACCCACGAATCTTATCATGTGGCTTGTTGTGCATGTTACCGCGGAGATTTAGCATGTGTGGAGGCTTTGCGCTATTCTCCACGGCATCCACGCACCCCACCAAGAGCGAACCACATTATAGCGACCATGAGGAGATTACCCCATGTGACTCTACCCGCCCTAGCAAACGGGCCAGTTTGGTTGCCTAGGAGAACTGGCTGGAGAACTGGCTGGAGGCATGCCCTGAATTGGAATTCACAACTCCTGGGGTGGTAGACAGCGTCTTTACTCGCTGAGCTACACGGGCCCCCTAGGACATCGTTTTAAATGCTACACGGGGACCCCGAAGAATGAGGGTAATATGCCATATAATGAGAGCTGATATGCCCATACACCAGCACCTCCATATGTACCTGCAAGTGCCCATGCTCAAAACAACTAGAAGTGAGTTTAAACTTCCCAATGTCAAGGGCTATTTAGGAAAAATTGTGTGCCAATGTCAAACCTTTGTTGGGCTAGTCACATCAAGCTATTGCACACCTATACCAACCGTTGAGTATAATGCCATGATGCTTTACATGCACAAATGTTTAAAACATGTCATCAATATGTGAATAAAATGTTTCCATCACCTTATTGCACATTTTAACTAATTCACTCTTAACTTAACTAACTCTAGAAAATCCACCTTCACGTAGCGCATAACTAGTAATGGAACAATAAAAGGCTATGAAATGCTAGTGTACTAGAATGGTGTGGGTGCCAAGTCTGGGTTATATGGGTGGAGGAAAGTTGACTATAAATGCCACTAACTTGAGCCATCTTGCCATCATCGCATCATCTGTTTTGTGTAGGCAGCTGACTTTGAGGTTGCAACCAGTTCCTCTGGAGCTGGTCTGCAATCAGCTCACACAGATGTTAATTGGCATGAGGATAATTAAGAGAGACGTGTAAAGATGACAAGGTTCTGTAATTACAGTCAGCCTGCTCTCTTTCCCAACCCTCTATTTTAGACTAACTAGAGGATATGCTAATTAAACCCAGAGACATGCAAGGCAAGCAGACATTGATTTGTGCTGGCTCTGATAGGGGTCTGACAACACTCAGGTTATTTGGGTAGAATCTATCAAAATGTTGAAGGATTAAATTGATGTCACATAGTAATGCAGTTTGTAAACATAAACGAGAATCCTAGATTTTTATTGGGAAATCAGGCTATTGGATCCCACTGTGTATTTATTTATTTGCATAAATAGAGTAAGATTTAAATGTTTTAGCAACTCAGCATGCAATGCCTATTGATATCTCTTTTGGTTTAAAACAGTTACATGGCATCATATAATTGCAAAGATGTTCTGTAGAGTTCAGTTTTCCATAATAGCCGTGGTTGTGGGGCATGCTGTATTTAGTCAGTAAATTGGAGGTTGACTGTAGGCTTTGGAGGGCGACCCAGATGTTTAAGTGGTCAATATAAAGAAGGGCTTGGCCTTCTCTCAGCAGCTGGTACACACCCTCTTGTCCAGGCAGCAAAACCTTCCACAGTAGGAGGGTGTTTTCCTGACTGCCTTGGTGGTTTTGCCATCAGTATCCCTGGAAAAAAATCTAGAATTATAACAGACATGCCAGCCAGCTCTTACATAGCCTCTCTACTTACACACTATCAAATGATACTAGAATGTTATAATTTAGAGCTCATAATACATTCATTTTCTCTGTTTCTCCTCCCAGGCCCACAGATTAGCTGCTTTCCTCCCAATAATTTCACAGCAAAGCAGGGAGCATATGTAGATTCATACTGCTGGGACTCACTCATGCACCATGAGTTTGACACAGATGGTAACTTTGAAGAACGTTCACTGTGGGTACATAAAGTAAGTAAAAACAAAAACCCGACTCTAAAGAGAATCTTTAGACAGCGTTGAGATTCAATTGAGACTTTTGCTTTAGTTTTTGACTTAATGTGAAAAGGACTTGTTTTAGCAACTGGAATGTTGCAAAAGTACCTTGTAATCTACAATAAGATCTACAGTAAACAGTTTCCATGATGGTCCAAATGTTTTTGGTCTTGCTTTATGCAGATGTTTCCATATTCCTTATTGGTCATGGCCATGATGATGTACATGCCTGCTCTGATCTGGCGTTACCTGGCCGTGCCCAGCCTGAGCTCTGACCTGCTCTTCATTATCGATGAGTTGGACAAGTCTTACAACCGTTCTGTTCGTCTAGCGCAGAGCATTCTGGAGCTTAAAGAGAGATCAGAGAACTCACTGCAGTTTCAGGCTGAACTTGACAGGTATGTGCTTTTATAAATTTTTCTGTGGTTTTCAACTGGTGGGTTGCGACTGAATATTGGCCACAGATCTGTTCTGACAGTGTGAAGACAAAACGTATTAGATTTTTTTTAATGCAATTAATAAAATGACTAAATAAAATGTATCATCGTGGATACTTAGGATAGCAAAGTAAATAAGCTTATCAACTTTAAAAATGGAGGAAAAAACTCTTCCTATATCCTTTTTGTTGATGTCATTGACCATTTATCTGTTCAAACTCTACAGTATTTTGGCACAAATGTATTTCATATTTTAAATTTCCATTTCAAATTGAATTTGTCTTTTTGTAAAAGCTAACCAAATTAAGCAGATGCCAACATGAACAGGTTTGCATGACATGCCTTCATCCCATAAAAAAAAAAAAAAAATGACCCAGACAACATTAAATATGGGTTATAGAGGTCTGCTACGCAAACCAAGTCTGACAAGAACCAAATTTCAGGCCAGGTTTGAATCAGTTTTTCCAAGTATAACTTCTGGTTTGGTTTGTTATTAATGAAAAAACGGTGTGCATGAACAGACAAGTTACAGCAGGGTTTATTTGTTAGTGTTTTTTTCATCCGTCTGCATTGGTTTTAAATGTTTTTCTATGTAAACATATGTTGGACGGACGTCTTTGTGTGTTGCACCATGTCTGTTTCACCATGCGAGAGACTGAAAAAACAGCAGGGTTTTTCAGCATCTCTCGCAGAACGGACGCATTTTTTAGACACTGTGTCAAGTTTATCACTGTTTACACTGTCACATAAAATCTGATTTTTTTTTTGTCACATCTGACACAGAACGAATATTACTGCACATGTGTAAAAATCTGCACAAGATCGGAATTTTTTGCATCCAATCTGAGCCACTTTAAAATGTGGTTTTAAATCCAATACATATTCAAAACCTGGAAATCTGACCTTTGTCTAAACACGTATATCAGATTCCCCTTTTCTTAACACTGTGTCCTTATGAAGCAGACTTGCCTATAGGCGCTTGGACAAAAACTCAAAGCTTCTCTTGTTGAGGTGAAACTTTTGTACCCACTCCCTAATATCAAACATGTGGACTTCCTTCCACCACTCCTGACTTTTAGGCCTTAGCAATACTTATCATCTGACCGATGTTAAAATCATTAAAGTGGAACTGACCATGGCAGCAGTAAAAAAGTCACTTTCATTTTTTTTGCCTAATTAAATTGCAATTGGGTGCAATTTTGCCTAATTTGAAAATATCAAATAGCACAAGGCCATTCAAAATCCAAGGGTGAACAACTGGTGCTCATAAGTGAAAGCCACCAGCAATGGAATCATTCAAGTTTGGGTAGGAGATTAAATACAGAAATCAGATACGAGTCATATCTTATGTGTATTTAAACAGGCGGGACAAAAAAATTGGATATGGTCAAAAGATCTGATCTGTTTCATTTGTCGTTCTGCGTCTAGCTTTTTTTTTAGTGCAGGTGTTACAAAGATTAAACGTTCTTAAGAAGTTCAGGTTGTAAAGAGAACTTAATGTGACCATTACACATGATCCCAGGTTGTTCTTCACTGAGCAAAGTAATGTTGCTTAAATAAAATACATCAGATTGCAACCAAATTACTTGCTTGGAGAAGAAATTATAAAAACAGTGAGCAGTTTCCGGTTGGGTTCAGAGTTAAAATTTGACAGTAGGCTTCCAGTCAGATTGGCTCGGGTTTTAACTTAAGGCCCACGCAGACTTGTAAGGTTTGTATAGGTTTTGTTGCAAAACCAGTTGAGAGCCACTGTTTTCTTAATTTTTTTTTTTTCAAAGTGTGGAACTAATGGAACACAAATTTAACCAAATTGAACCCAGTTTATTTATAATTTTGTGTTTGTCTCTTTAGAGCCAAGAGCAAGCGTTACTTTGAGTACCCCCTCCTGGAGAGATACATGCAGTGCAAGCATGGCTCCTACTTCTTGGTCAGCATGCTCTTCTTGAGAGGTTTCCTGTTGCTGACTTTCATGTCTGCATCTTGCCTGTACCTGGTCTACTTCCACCTCTCCGCCTTCCTACAGGACGAATTCAGCTGTTTCGTACGCACAGGGCTCCTTCGTGACCAGCCCTGGGTGCCTGAGCTAGTTCAGTGTAAAATGACTGGCCTGCTTGTGTTCCAGGTCATTAGCGTAGCTAACGGTGCCATCTATCTGCTTCTGGCTCCTATTGTTCTTTTTAGTCTGCTGCGTTTGTTCTGCTGGGACACGACCTTCCTCTCACTTTACGAGGTTCTGCCGGCACTGGGGCTCATCAGCGGTCAGAAACTACACTGTCCTCTTAATGACCTAAATGTGCTGCTACTCTTCCTACGCGCCAATGTAGCACATCTGCGTTCCTACGGGCGCCTGAGGGCCGTGTGCTCCCTAGCACCTCCTAGACTTAAGGGTGGCAAGGGCATGCTGACAGAGGAGCAAGCTGAAGAGGCGGCAGAGGCTGCTGAGGAGCTGGAGGAGGAGATTAGGGAGGCCAGAGAGGAGGGCAAGCTTAATCTAGTGGACATCATGACAGTGCTGGGAGCTGCCAAAGGAAATGCAGTGAACTGCAAAGAGCAGCGCCCTTTAGTGGAAGAGGACATGACACTTGGTACAGTCACTCTGATCTATGTACTTAAACGTATCCTGCTCGTTGGCATTTTTGTGGCTATCATATGGGATGTTCAGAAAATCATCAAATGAGGTTGCTGTGCACAATAATGACCATTGGTGAAATTATCTGATATATGATGTTTGATGTTGGAAACTGGTATTTTATGTCTCTTCTGTGTCTGTAAAGATATTGTTGCGCACAGGGCCAAGAGTGACCTACAGTGTGGCATTTCTTAAGATATGAAATTATTCCATACAACCCTCTAATGCCATGTCAACACTAATAAGATGATGTTAGAAAATAAAAAACAGATAAGTGTTATACTATATATATTAGAGTATGTTGCTTTGGAAGTGTCAGTGTTTATACAACTCACCTACATTACAAAAAATGTACATTTGAAACAACCTTATCAGTTGTAAAGGAGGCTCTAAAAAATTAGTTTATAGGCTAAATTTTAAGTTTCTAGACTAATATTGGCATAATTGACTTTATTTTACTGAAAAAAATCTTACCATCTGGTCTTAAACAAAAATATATGCCCCTAACAGCACTCTCTGTCTTTTTACAGAGCCTAACCACCAGGGGTACCATGAGTTGAAGGAGACCACAACATGTTGTTTTGCCTAATTCACCAACCAATGGACTGAGCCAGCACTGTCAGACTCTAGAGGGTTCTATAAAAAAACAGCTAAATCTCTATGGTGACTAGTGTACTCTACTAAAAAACCTCCAATATAGCTATAGAGCTGTTCAGCTGTGATATCAATGTGTAGGCGAAATCGGAAATTTAATTCACCGTGGGATTGCCTCGCAATTTTCCTATGGGCATTTATAATGGGTTTTTAGTTAAATAAGGTATTTTTCTCAGAAGTTAAAAACAAAAACACCCCTAGGAAAATCCAGAGGGAACCCATAGCGAATTCTCTTCCGGGTTTGTGGACTACAACCTGAACAGCTCTATAGCTCACCTTTATAGTCCAGAATCAGTCAAATAATATCTGGATTTAAAATAATTCTAATGGATCTCTCACCTCAGAAATATAAGTCTGTTTTGGCATTCTGAAAAAGCCTCCAACAGAAAGCATTCTATCTTTATTTATTCTTTTCCTTGTTATTATGTGATATGGGTGGATAATTTACTGAATATAACCTTCTTTATAAACCTGCTTTAGGCTGGAATTTGTACTTGACCTTTTATTCTCTGTGTTTAAAATAAACTGTATGCGTGTGTTTGTATTTTAATGTTGCTTTTGTTCATTTACAGATTGGAAGGGTTTGGACTTATTTTTTTTTATTTATTTCTCACCCAAAGCTATTGTATCACTTCAGAAGACATGGATTAAACCATTTTATGGGATGTGTTTCTTGAAGGTTGAAATGTTTGGTCCCCATTGACTTACATTGTATTGACAAAAACACCTCATTCTTTAAACACCTTAGTACATTCTTCAGTTTCTTTTCTGCAGATGAAAGAAAGTCATACAAGTTTGGGATGTCATGAGGGTTAGTAAATGATGAAAGAATGATCATTTTGGGGTGAACTATTCCTTCAAATGAGCAAAAATGTTTCCCAGACTTGAATTGTCTTATACCAATCAAAGCACCAAAAAAAATCAACCTCAAATTACAGATTGACTCAAGATGTGGCATTCTATTTTTAACAACTTTTAATCACATGTATATATTTTAAAATAGTCAGCTTCCACAAAATTTATATAGAAAAATTAAGGATCAGAGATAACATTCTGTATTTAAGCTTTTATACCTATTGCTGTGTAGTACACTGTTTGAGGTTTTCTTTAAGAGACAACTCCATCCTGAGGCTTGAAGAAAACTTTCTTTTCCCTTAATTGGCAGTCTTTTGAGGTGTCTAGTTCTTTGAGAGTTATTTGAAAGTAGTGAAGCCATCATTGCCCCAAGGCTCTGTATCTTCTGTGTAAAACATGTTATATTTTGATACTTTAAGAAATAATACTTAAAGGAGATTCCGGGTTCAATACAAGTTAAACTCTGTTAAGGTAATCAGGAGATGGGACCAGTGAGACAGGTAAGGCTCTTTATTTTCTGCCTTTAGTTCAAAGCTTCAGCTTCACACAAGCTTCGGCATCAGTTTCACGGGCACTGAACTCTAGTCTGGCTCTCTCTCTCTCCCCCTCTGGGAGTGGCGTGGTAGTTAAATGCCGCTCTCCCCACTTTCACTGGAAGTAGGTGCAGGCGTACTTACCGCCTTCCCTCTCCGGACGGACGACTGACCACGCCCCCGCTACCACAAGCTCAATCAGCAAGATTTGTAGATTGAAGAATACCACAAAAATGTATTTTGACTCGCCCCTCCTTTTCTTTCAAGCAAAAATCAAGGCCATAGTGAGGAACTTATAATGGACGTGTAGGGGGGCAATTCTTTAGAGGGTTTAAAGGCAGAAATGTGAAGCTTAACATTTTATTAAAGCACTTACATAAATTCATCTGTTAACACTCTTGAATTTTTTTAGTTGTAAAATTGCTTACATAAACTGCCGTTTTTGCGGCGGACTACTGTTCTAGGCAGATGACCTTTAAGTTATTTGTAACTGACGTTTTATCGCCATGGCAACACATACGTCAAATTAGAAATTACAGAGAAAAGGTTAATAAGTGTTTTTTTTTTTTTTTTTAATCACACTTTGATTTGTGTTTATGTCTTGTGCCTATACTCAGTGCTTAAATTAAATCGAGTCTTATGGGGGTCCCCATTTTGTTTTGTTTTTTTGGGGGTTGGGGGTTGGGGGGATGGGTGGGGGGGTTAGTATGGCAATATACAATTTATACAAAATATGCAATATATTTATTTGATCATAATATAACATAACAATATACAATTTATTAAAAACAGGCTTACATAAAAGATTTCTATTTCAAATAAATTTTGTTCTTTTGAACTTCCTATTCATCAAAGAATCCTGAAAAAATTACATAACTGTTTTCAACATTGATAATAATTTCATCATATCAGCATATCAGAATGATTTCTGGAGGATCATGTGACACTGAAGACTGGAGCTTTGATTTTAATTTTTTTAAATTTTAAATTCAGCTTTGATCACAGGAATAAATTACATTTTACTATTGTATTATTATTATGACTTTAAATTATATTATATTTCACAATATACTCTTTTCACTGTATTTTGGATCAAATCAATGCATGCTTGGTGAGCAGAAGAGACCTTTGAACTTTTGAACAGTACTGTACATCCAACAGAATAAATCTGGCATTATTTACCAATATAGTATTTACTACACTAAAAACAACAGGATGATTGATGTGACACTTTGTGATAATAATATTTGTTCCACAATACTTGTTTAAATGCATGAAAAGTTTATTAGATATTAAATATATAAATTGTGACAAGAGTAAGACAGGCTGTCAGTCCGTGTGTTCGTGTTGGTGGGGATTTTTCAACGATTTAAAAGCAGTTACATTGTTACGTCAGTAGGTGGCGGCAAGGGGATGTTATGAGTGAGTCATTCAGCAGACTATTCAAACATTTCAGTCAAAAAGGCTGCTTTATTCAGGAACAAACAATGCTATGGTTATCAATGTCAGTCATTGCTATTTCAAGAGTGAGAGCCGCATTTATATGCTGATGCAATTCCGGGAACTTTTCAGCGTGTACGTGTCCAATGGTCCTCCTCTTAGCAGCATAAAAAACAAGTTTTATACAAATTCTGAATGGATTATATATAGCATAGAAAGCGCATAACGAGTGCTCCATTTATAATCACTAAAAAGCTGTCACTCATCTTCATCGTGATCTCTAGCACCCCCGCAGAACTAGGCCTATTAATAATGAAAAATGACTAAGCCTAAATGTTTCCAATTTATGCAAGGAATACAAAAGCCCCGACATTGAGTGGATATATATATAATAGAGATATATGGAGAGAGAAAATTACCACTCAAAAATGTCAGTAAGAAGCTTTCTCTTCCCGACTGCGTGTGGAGGTTTATTATTCTCCATTCTTTAGCTAAAGTTAGCTTCACCGGAGTGGCGCCAAGCAAGCAGCCATGTCAGCGATGTCATGCGCTTAGTGGTCTTTAGATGTGGGGCGGGGCGTTTACATTTTAAAGAGACATGGCAATAAGCCAATAAGCCTAGCCTATAAACATAAATATAAATCATTGTAAATAATTAATTCACAAACTTTACCGTATCCACTGCATGAATTTAATCAGATTTGTAATTATTATTTTGACTAAATATAAGAATCTTGGGGGTTGGCCCCATTCTCTTCCATTGAAAGTCCATCACTGTAACCTAGATTTATATAAAAAAGGAGGGACAAGCTTAAATACATTTTTGCTGTAATCAACATTATGCCACAAATGCTGTCGACAGAGCTTGACTTGCATTAAACCCGGAATATTCCTTTAAAGCATGCAATACTGTCAGCTTCCTTTCTGTTTGCTGCAGCTCATTTAAAGTCTGTTTGGAGACATGCTACCTTGTTCCCATGCCCAGTCCATCTGCTGCCCTCTCTGCATGAGATCCATTTACTCAGCACCAATGTTTGATCTCAAAGACACTTTATTCTCACAGTATGGCCACAGACAAGAGGCAAAACAGTCTGGGCCTTACTGAGCAGGAGCAAATTAGATGCTGGTTATTTGAATTTATTAAACATTTTCAAATGAACCATGAAAGGGGGTCGCAGCTGCTCATATTTTCATCACACGAACTATAGCACCTCTTTTGGTACAAATGACCTACATGGATATATATTCCACAAAGTCACTCATCTTGTTAGGAAATGACAGCATGGACACTCCTGTTGTAGTTGTTAAGAACGTGTTATAACTTTAGAAAAAATTAGGCCATTCTAGTTGACTCTAATTGATTTTCGTGTTGCAAAGTCGGTTTGCCATGTGATCAAGGTTAAGTTAATGAGCATGCTAAAACCCGGGAAAATTTTAGTTTGATGGAGTACTGAAGCAAACATATGTCCAGGGGATTTCATAATGGTCTTTTCAGAGGTGAGAACTGAAAGACAAATAAAAATTAAATCAGCACTAGAGAAGTGACATCTGAAAGGTCAAAAATGTAATATATTGTTTCATGATAATATAGGTCTCCTCAATTTCTCCTCACGCTACAGCTGAAGGGGTAAATCGCATATATGTAGCCAACTTGTGAACATGAAACAGTTAAGAATGGAAATTCTAAAATAATTTGATTCATAATTGATGTTTATCTGTATAAAATCCGCAATAAGATGATTGTAAAAGAAACCACTGATCCTCTCAAGTAAAAGACAACAATTCAGACTACATCCACATGGGGGCAGGATTTAGTTACATATCAATTCAAGATTATTTCGAAAGTACCTCTGAAGATTTTACTTTTAGGATGAGCATGTGCACACACACTTGGATTTCAACAGAATTAGTATCCATTTAGTACTTTAAAAATATATTAAAAAAATATATATAAATTGTACAGTAACTAACTGTAAATATCCCATCAATATTTTTTTATATATATAATGTTTTATTATTATTGTATGCAATTTATTAGTAATAAAGAAAACATTATTTTATTATAATTATTATTATTTTATTGGAGCATGACAAGAATAAGGGACCTGGGTCATGACATACAGTAATTTAATTCTATATAGTAAGACATTAAAGGGATAGTTCACCCAAAAATAAAAATTCTCTTATTATATCCTCACCTCATGCCATCCCAGATGTGTGACTTTTTTCTTCTGCTGAACACAAACAAATATTTTTTAGAAGAATATTTCAGCTCTGTAGGTCCACATAATGCAAGTGAATGGTGGCTAGAAATGTGTAGCTCCAAAAATCATATAAAGGCAGCATAAAAGTAATCAATAAAACTCAACTCAGTGGTTAATGTATTTAAGTCCTTTTTTCTATAAATATTCACTTTGACCATCCCCATCCAGTAGGTGGTTATATGCACAATGCAATAGTGAACACGTGGGTCTCATTTAACATTAACGTTTAACATGACGTTAATCTTAAAAACGTAACTCTCACGACGCAAGAAACAGCAGCGAAATGCGGGTCTCTCATTTTAAAATGTTGATCCACTTTCAACTGATGAACTGTCCTCACGACGCGAAAAAAACATTGAGACATGACACAATGACTAAAGACGTACTAACAATTTAAAATAAGGCAGATGGAAAGCAAGAACGCATCCTTTGTGAACAGCCCCGAACTAAACTTTCAATAACATTACAGTTTACTTATTTCTCTGTAAACATTTCTTTTGAATTTTCTTCTTATTACTACTTGTGCTTACTGAATTTTATGTTTTACAGTAGGGTGGTCAGATGTCCCGTTTTTCCCTGGACAGTCCCGTATTTAAGCACTTTTTCTAGTTTCCTGACTTATTCAGAATTTTTTGTTTTGTTTTGTCCCGTATTTCTCCTCTCCTAAAATAGCTCTATCACCTATGCAGCTTTTTCCATCACCTGAGTATTTTTAAGGTAGTCAAGGATACGACTTGTAAAACCAATAAACTCCAACCGTATTATTTGAAGTACATGACTGGATTGAACTAGCCAATCACAATCCCCTATCAATAGACGTCCAGTTAGTGGCTGTTAAAATGTCAAGGAAGCGTGCATGAACATTTATTGTGGATCTTCAAAAAGAGTTTAAATTTCTAAAAAAAGGAGTCATAGACAGAGCCTAGTAAAGTGAGGTGTGAGATTTGTGAGATTTGTGTGCCTGGGATATCTGCATCTGTGGAGCGTGTGTTCTCATTAATGAATGCAGCATTGACACTTGATAATGAAGGCAATGCTTTTCGTATGTCTTAATTTTGGGCTGGACTGCTCTGCATTTTACGATAAATTCTTGAAAGACAAGGGCACACTGAGAAAAATTGCTGCCAGCGAAAAGTACAAGGTGACATCAGTTACATATGCGATTACACCCTCTACTTCGCATTGATCTGCACCTAGGTAAGGATACATTAATTACATTTTTGCTAGGGGGGGCTATCCCATTTTCCACAAGTAGGAATCTGGACACCCTATTATAGAGGCAAGTTTCATCGTTAAACTTAACTGCAGTTGTCTCTGTTTGTACTCGATTATTAACACTGATGGTGGAAGTGCTGACGACACATTTTTCCCTCTAGAAATGCTCTGACATCAAAAGTCTGCCAATGTGCGTGTTAATGCAAATAATTAGTGTAATTTATAAATATACATGTAACAAGACTCTTTGACAGGGCAGGGAAAAGGAGGACACGAGGATAGGCTTCTGCACACAGGTGAGGGGTCTTTAATCGTTCAACGTAAAATGACAGGGATTCAAACATAAACTTCTGATAACAAACTAAAGCTTTCCATAAACTCAAACTAAACTCTTGGGCTGCCAACACTGGACTGGCGTCCTGACTGGTGGTGCTGTGGCTCTTTTATGCCGCTCTCCCCGTGCTCACTGAAATTAGAGACAGGTGTAAGACATATTTTAGCTCAGGTGTAAGCGCCCTTACCGCTCCCCCTCTCCGGACGGGCGCTTGACCACGCCCCCGCTGCCACAATACATTTATGGGAAAAAAAGAGTATGAACACAGAAATACATAAACCCCTCAACTAAAGACATTGTGGGTTTCACACCGATATACTGCACTTCTGCAGTAATTTACTGTATTACTTTCATACGGTTTGTACAGTAAAAAACTGTATTTCAGTTTGTTACTGTATTAGATTATAAGTAATTTACTGTTATTAATGAATAATGTCACATAAATTACCCATGATGCAATGCATATTACAGTTAAATACTGTATGATTATATTATAGTGATTTACTGGTAATTTTACAGTTATTTACCCTATAAACTACAGTAAGAGTTAACAGTGTAGGTAATATAAAGACAATTGTTTATTGTTAGTTCATGTTAATGTTAACATATAGAAATTTTGATTTAAAAAATGTATTACTGTGTTGAAATGTATTTACCAAGATTAATAAATGCTGTATTGTTATTGTTAGTTCATGTTAACTAATGTTGTCATCTAATGTTAAGTGAATAGTTCACCTCCAAATTTAAATTCTCTCATAATTTACTCACCCGCATGCCATCCCAGATGTGTATGACTGTCTTTCTTTGGCAGAACACAAATAAAGATTTGTAGGACCATGCAATGCAAGTAAATGGCTGCTTTTTTTATGCTCCCAAAAGCACATATAGCCATCATAATCCAAACCACTCCGGTGGATTAATTAATGTGTGTGTAAGGAATAGATCAATATGTAAAACATTTTACAAAGAATTAAAGAGGGTCGAGGTCACGCATTGACCATTAAGCGCATTGGCAAGTTCACATGAGTAAACATGAAAAAAAGTGGTTTACAACAAAGGAGCATAGAAATTCATACATAGATGCCTCATCCGGCTGGTTTGGATACGTCAACTGTGGTGCCATCTTATAACAACCAACAAGGTGTGCTGTTTGAATCAGTTTGAATGCAAATGAATGGATGAGATGTCTTAGACAGCACTCTCTGCTCAGACCACTGCATAAACTGCTTTTGTGGTCCATAGGAACCGCTGCTAATAAGGTATCTACGTATGAATATCTTAATAGCTTATGTCATGCAAGAGGAAGTCAACGAGCTGGCCAGAAGCAAATTTCTTTTATTTTTTTTATACATTTTGATCTATATCTTTCACTTCAGAAGACTTTAAGTAATCCACTAGAGTCGTATGGATTACTTTTACGATGGCTATGTGTGCTTTTTGGAGCTTCAAATATCTGGCACCCATTAATTTGCTTTTGTGGACCTACAGAGCTGAACTATTCTTCACAAATCTGTGCTTGTGTTCTGCCAAAGAAAAACAGTCATACACATCTGGGATGAGTAAATGATTTTCATTTTTGAGTGAACTATTCCTTTAACAAATGGAACCTTATTGTAAAGTGTTTCCAATTAAATGTACTTACTCTCACTTTCATTGTATGGCCTAAAATGATTCCATAAAAGTGATACCTACATGCGACTGAGGCTAACATTCTACATAACACTTTTTTTGTGTTCCACAAAGAAAAGAAAATAATACATGTTTGGAACAACATGAGGGCGAGTAATGTTGACACTGTTTTCATTATGTAATTAATTTTATACTTTTTATGGGTTAAAAAGTATTTGTTGAATATCCTCTTTTCAGCCTGACGGCAGACCACTCTGACTGCCACATCCCATCTTTAATTACAAACACTTCCACAAGACTCAGTCATTTATCTTAAAAACTTACTTGAGTGATTCAGCCCCATTATCCAATTAGGGCACGCCACATTATGCCTTTCAAATTCCCATTTTTTCATTCCTTATGTTTGTGGTCTGCTGACATTAGTGGCAGTGATTTAGTCTTTTCTCTAGAGAGCTTAGTGAGAACTAATGGTGGGATGGAAACCGACAGCCAATTATTCTTCTCGTCAACTCGCTTGTTTCCTTTGTATCTATTGTTACCTTACGGAACTAAGGAGTGAGCGTTACAAGTGATTTCTCACTAATGTCCAATTACAACTGATAGGACCTTTTTGTGGCAATATCAAGGGAAGTTAACTGGTGTGATGATAGATACTGCGCTTGCTAGGTGAGATGAGCTAAAAACAAAGCCTTTGTTTGTTTGTGCCCAACATGATGGATCCCTAATCTTGTTGTGGAATAAGAGCTGTAGGCAGCATTGCCAGATCTTGCTAGAAAGAAGGAATGTTGGTCTGACAAAACAAACATTGATCAGAATTGATCAGACTGATTGTAGAATAAACTTGCATGAAACATACACTACAAAGACTTAAAATACTTTATTATACAAAAGTTATTAAAATGTTTCACATATAAACTGACACAACTTAATCTAAACCAATGAATGACTCTGTTTTTGGGAAAACAGTCCCAAAGTTGCTATAATAAGCAGATATGACAACACTGGCTGTGGGAAAAAGAGACAGAGAGAAAAAACAATGAGCAAAGACCTTTGTCATGCTCTGCTGCTGCCTGGGTAACCTTGATTACTGTTGTTAAAAGTTGCTCACCAGATCTAAAATGGAAGGTGAAAAGTACCTAGACCATAGCATGACGTGAATTATTGTGTCCCCGCATGAGCTGATGACAAGATCAATATCGTTGTTAAGGGACTGCTTCATGAATTTGGATCCACAAAAAACAATAACACTCTGTAAATAGGCTCATAGCCAGTTACATATATCACAGTTCAGGCGCTCTCCTCAGAGCGAAGTGTCCTTTGAAAGTGAAGTGAAAGAAATTTAAACCAAGCGCAGAGCTTATTTTAGAGGTTTACTTAATCACTTCACATGTCTTGTTCTATTGGATTAATATCCATTTTGGTACGCACATTCCATTTACGCTTGACCCTTTAAATGGGTCTCTGCAAAACTGATATACGTCTAATCTACTATTCCTCTCAGAGATGTTAGAGTAGAGTGCATACGTCATATTTTGTGTTGTTTTGTTCTTGTACCAATCCACTTTTATTGTATGGAAGTGTGCAGCATGATCATTCATAAAATTTCTACAGAAGGAAGAAAGTCACACTGGTTTTGAATGGCATAAAAGTGAGTAAATGATGACCATTTTTATTTTTGTGAGAACTATCCCTTAATAAGGTGTATTCAAGTCCCTGAGCTGAGCCAGAAAGAATAATACATTTTATCAGGGAGGTGTAATGTCAAACTGTTTAGGGAGAGAAGCTGACCTTGCAGTCACTCTACAAAGCAAAATGGAAGGTGAATGACAGACTACTTAGAGCTGTGTATGAGGTGTGTACGACATTCCCTGCTTATTCTCAGCAGTCTCACATCTGTCTGTCAGGAGGCTGATAATAGGCAGAGAAGAAGAACACCTGTTCACTGCTCATGTGAGAGCCTGAGGTTGAAACAAGGTTGGGTCCAAAGTCACAAATAATAAAAGTGTTTTATTTTGTGTTGGGAAACTGCTGAAAGTGCATTATCAGGGTCCGGGCCCTGTTTAATCTACATAATTTATGAGTGTTTACCTATATGATATGATATTGATATACAGTGGCCATAAAGTGTATTTGGATACTCTAGTCACTCTTAAAAAATGTTATGAATGGCATTGCATTAGATAACTATATATCAAAGAAAATGTCGTCTGTAAACAAAATATGCTTGAGCTTTTCTCAGACAGTTCCCCTTAAGTTCACACATTAACTACATACATATTCTACTAAATTTGACAGCAACTAAGGGGTCCAAATACTGCATATTGCAAGCTTCTTCTCCTCTTCATTTTCTTCACATTTCTTCTTATTGTTGCCACCTAGTGCCACCAAGACATCAGGATGAGAAGGGTCTGTCTACGTCCTGCAAGACTACTACAAGACACGCCACAACAAGGCATGCCCACTACAAGTCATGCCCCCTCAAAATAACCAGTGAAATCCTAAAATCTTGAAACAGTTGGATGACACATTCACGCCTGTGTTTGTTGTGTTTATGTGGAGTCCCACAGCAACCTTTCACCTTCACCTATCCATAACTTGAAACCAAACCATGGCCATAAAGATTTAAAAAATGAAAAGTTTGTAAAATCATTAAATATACCACAAATTAAAAGATATTTTGAAAACAATCATACCACCGCATCACTAGGTGGCGACAGTAAGGAGAAATGTGATGAAAATAAAGAGGGGAAAAATTTTGCAGTATGCTAAGCTAATAGGCTAACCGATTAGCTTGTCAGCTAAGAGGAGAAAACAGAATATAGAAATGTTTATTTGACATTTATATCTTTTTTTATTATTATTGCACAAGAAGAAATTGCACAAACACCTTCAGGAATACAATGAAGAGCAGTAAAGAGCACTTCCACAGAATTTCACATTAAACAAGTAAGTTCGTATGTCTTTTTCGACTCGATTGCTATCCAATTTGGTATGCACATTCCATTTACTCTTGACCCTATAAATGTGTCTCTCCAAAACAGATATAAATCCGATCTACTATTCCTCTCAGAGGACTTGGAATAGAGTGCTTGCGTCATATTTTGTGTTTTGTTCTTGTCCCAATCCACTTTCATTTTATGGAAGAGTGCAGCTAGAACATTCATTAAGACACGGCCACTACAAGGCATGCCCATGACAAGTCATGCCCCCTCAAAATAACCAGTGAAATCCTGAAGTTTTGAAACAGTTGGATGCCACATTCACACCTGTGTTTGTTGTGTTTATTTGGATTCCCACAGCAGCCTTTCACCTTCACCTATCCATAACTCAAATCCAAACAATAGTCATTAAGATTTAAAAAAATGAAAAGTTATTTTGAAAACAATCATTCCACCGTGTCAATAGGCAGTGACAGTAAGGAGAAATGTGATGAAAATAAAGAGGGGAAGAAGCTTGCAGTTTGCTAATCTAATAGACTAACTGATTAGCTTGTGAGCTAACAGGAGAAAACAGAATATAGAAATGTTTATTTTACCATTTATATTTTCTTTTATAACTGCACAAGCAGAAATTGTACAAACACCTTCTGGAATAGAGTAAAGAGCACTTCCACAAAATGTCACATTAAACAAGAAGGTTCAGTTTAAAATGTATATTTGGTTTAATAATATAAGTTATTCTTAGTCATATTTTAAGAGTTAAGAGAATACAGCGATTGCATAGGTTTTTAAAAGTTCTTGTAGCCAATATAATCTCTTTATGGTTTAAGGGGTGTGTTACCATGTCGTGAAGTGGGTGTTCCTTGCAAGACGCAGACATATACACTTGGAGTGCTAATTACTAAAATTGTGCATCCTTGTTTGCTTTCTTTCCTCACTTCCAAGCTCCACCCTCTTAGGAAATGAGGAAAGGATTCGAGGATGGATGAATCAAAGAAAGACGGATTTGGGAAATGAAATGTCCTGCTCACTCACGCATCACTTCAGAGCAAGTTTTTGCCAGCTGCAGTACCAGCCATTGCTGTTATGTAATTTAAAATATTTAAGAATATATTTATAATAAATCCAAATAATTCAAGATGCACTAATGAGGTATATGTCAATTATGGTTTATTTAAACTGCAAAGGTGATACATGAATTAAAACTATTGTGTCAGATATAAAGGGGGAGGAGAATTAATACATGCGTCAGGTGCTTCGACCAAGAAGTCTTCTGCATAGGATGCTCCTGTGTTTCCTCCCTCAAGCATCCTCATTAAACTTCCTCTGTCCTCTGTCCTTGCCTCCTTGCGGTATATTTCGATAATTTATATATCCTTCATGATTGTGGACTTTGATCAGTTTCCGGGTCACAGGTTCAAGGATGGAGGAGCCAGGAAACAAGGATGCATCAATTTAGGAAATGTGAAGCACCCACAGACAGACCCTTGTCAACCAGCCAATGCAGGAAGCCATTGTTGTTATGTGACAATAAAGTCACAACAAGAAAGGATCCCTGCAAACCATCATAACTGTGTCAAGGTCAGTAAGCCTCCTAAAAATAAAAACAATCAAAACTTTAGTTTAATGGTTGAATGTAACAGTTTTTGAAAACATGGAATACAAAGTTAAGGCCAACATTTCTAAGAGCCTATGTTTAACATATGAAGTTGAAATTTCTTCTTGGGCATCTTTAGTTGTCATTGACACAAAGATAGCCAATCACCTTTCAGACTTAAGTGTGACTGGTATTATATATAGATATATATATAGATAGATAGATAGATAGATAGATAGATAGTTCAGGACAGAAGTGTACTAGAATAAAGAAACAAAAAATATACTAAGGTCAAATTCCTTGGCCAATGAGCTGATTGTATGCCCTTGAGAGAAACCCTTATTTGTAGATAAGCAAACTACAATAATAGCAACAAAGGTTTAAAATATGGTCACTTGGCTTGAATCACTGTTTTTGACATTCAGTAACAAACTTTAGGCTGAACAGGTACCTATAGACAAAGTGGGTCTATTCTGTGGAATGAATCACACATTCTTTTTCCTGCAATCTTTTAATCTCTATTTTCTCCCCCGCCATTACTTCTTTGCAGCATAGGCAGAATCGTAAATAAACTGACAACTTTGCAAGAGCTGTGTTGCTCTGATGCAGTTTGCATGTTGAGAGATTCGACACACGCCTAACTCTCAGCAGTCAGTTGGAATCTTCAAGTGTGTGTGTTTTAATGTGAAAATACATAAGGTGTGTGTATCCCATAGATACCTGGAATAAAGCAGCTGCGTAGGACTCTGAGGCATACACTTGTGATTTTCAGAACACATCTGCAAAACCTTGTGGTGTACAGCTGGGAAAATAGCATAAACAAATGAGAAAAAAAAAAAAAAACGTGAAAAATAGCTGTCACAACCAGAGGAACTGTTCAATGTAAGTCTCTGAGCTTTGCAGAGAATGTATCTTTGCCCTCTTTTAGCCATATTTTTTTCAGGGTCAAATTCGGACCAAAACAAAAAACAATATCTCCTTTCCCTTTTTCATTTTCTTTACATTGCCTATACGAAAATTGAGCGTTCATGGCAAATTTGCCAGAAACTTGCCACAAATTTGCCACTAATATTTTTCACATGCAAATGAACTTGCAGCAAATTGTCCATTGTTGCCAGTTGCCAGAGGTTCATCACTACTGGTGAAAAGCTGCAAACTTCTAGCAAACATTTACGGCGAATCAAAAGCTAATTTGCATGTGAAAATAAAAAGCGCCAAATTTGCTAAAGTTTGCAGCTAGTTTAGTGCAGGTCTTGACATTCATTAATACTTTCATTTTGAAGGTTTACATGTGTAGGTTATACATTTTTTTATAAGGTTATAAGTTTCTTTGTTTGTTTAAAGGTGCACTCAGTATCTTTTGTCTTTGTGTCATCTTGGATTTACACTGACACCTAGCGGCTTGGTTACAGCATAATTTAAAATCAATAGTTTTCCGTTTCAGATGCCATTGTAAAAATGTTGTATTCACAGTCAGCCATGATTACTTTAATTAATGAGAGAAAGTGTCAATTAACTGGATGGTTACTGAGATTAAGAGAGTAGTATTCATCTGGTCATGTGATTCTAACATGGCAGCCCTATGTGCGGACCCTCTCCATGTAGAATAAAACAGCTTTTATAAGGTTACTGATATGACTGGATTCTTCATTGTAATGTGAGTGGTCATGATTTCCTACATATATTGCAAAATTACAATTCATGTCTTTAGGAGTTAAACCTTTTTAATGAGGAAAGATTACTGAGTGCACCTTTAATGTGTAATTCATACAAAATTTAATTATAGGTCATTATTTTACATACTCACCTTCATATTGAGAAATTTGGAAGAATATGAAAAAAAAAAATAAAAATCATAAAATAAAATAAAATAAATAAAAAGACCATACTGTAAATTAGGTGGTACCTAGGCTTGGGATCTATGCCGTTTTCACGTATAGATAATCAGTGGATTTTCCTGCAGTTTATCGATATATATTGGGATTTTTTTTTACTTGTTGCACAATAGTCTCTGTCTTTTCAAACATATTTCTCAACACAACTTTGGTAAAATGTGAGCGGCAGGGCAAATTAAAGTGTGTCGCACAACAGACGCATCTGGCAGAAAAATGGTGCAATCTAAAATTCAAAACAATTATTTTATATGAAGGTGTTAATGCACATACCATGGGCTTGCCATCATGGAGCTCATCTTGCATAGTTTTAGATTAAATTCAACACAAATCATTATCAAAGGACAAAGATTATTTACTATAGTCAAGATGATATTTTGTATATAAATATCTTTCTTAGAGCCACCACAATGAATTTTCAGTTACATATATGTAACTTTATGTGGTTTAACAGCTTGAATGAAAAACCTATTCAGTGCTACATACTGGGAAATTGCATGATAAATGTTGCCATTGTTAATTGTTCAATTTGCACAGTTACAACAGTTTTAAACACTAACCTGCAAACTCATCAACATGAAGTACAAAAACCTTCATAACTGTGAATAGCTTGTGTTTGATATCTGTGCCTTGTCCATGTCACGACTGGCTACAGTAAATGTTATGTCACCCCCTTGTGGTCTCCAAAAGCTATTATGCCAAACTATATCAAATGGAATGCAACTTGCTGTGAATTCACAGCACATAATTTAGGCGTCTAATTTATATTTTGATGATTTTAATATATCAATGCCTCAAAAATGTATTTATAAAATTACATGCTGATCAATAATCAATATATCTATATTTTATGACATCTCTAGTGGTAATTGTTTTATAGATGTTATACAGAAGATGACCTTCCTACTGTTAATACCAGTAAATTAGCATCTGCATCCCAACTCAAAATCAATGCCTTACTTGAAATGAGCATTTCAGTGGGACAATATATGCAATATTATTGGTAATTTCACTTATTTTTGTAATGTAATAATACAAATAATAATATCTTCACATTTTCTGTCTTCTTTTTTTTCTTGACATTTTTCACCAATGCTACCAAATCAGGTGCTGTGGCTCTCAAATGTCTGGAGCCCTGAAAAGCCATAGGCTCCTGTATGTGTAATCAAACGTGGCACACCTGTTAAAATTTCCGGAATTGACATTGAGATTTGAGAGCTACATGATTTTCAATGAATAGTTACTTGAATTTTAGTCTGTTCCTCACACAATCTATTATATGACTTCAGAAGACTTGAAATACGGACTGTCTTATTGTGCTATTATGGTGTCCTTTTGTGTTCCACAGAAAAATAACAGCATACATGAGGTGTTTGAAACCTGATGGTGAGTATGTAGTGACACAATTTTTATGTTTGGATGGACCATTTCTTTAAGATTGAATCAGCAATACTAGGCAGCCCTTCAAGCAGTTATAAAAAATATTGGCATTCAACCACAGCAACTGAGAGATGCACCTGCACTCTATCATGCTTTGATGTTCTTTGATATAATATTCCCTTGAAATTCCAATTTAAATGAGGCAAAATGCTAGATGTTTTCAAAAGTTGGAAATAGTTTGGGATAATGTCATTGGAAATTCTGTACATCAAGCAAAATTGAATGCATTTAAAGGATTCCATTATTATGGCCTTAAACTGTTTACTGACTATCTACACACATTCATAAATATAAATTTGAGTTTGCTCCGAGCGGTAATCCCTGACTGGCCAAGCTCAGTCAAGCGGGTCAAATGTGTCACACTCGTGTTAGATAAGGCTTGCCATATACATACTTATAGTGGCTGGAGAGTGTTTGTGTGACTTTTAATGCTGATACAATAAAGATAGCTCAAACCTGCTTACTTCAACCTGTAGTGCTACAAACACAAAACAGTTCACATTATGTTCACATTAGGTCACACTTTAAAACAGGATAATAAAGTGATCTTGACTTTTAATACTACAAAGAAGCACAGAGCAGATGATCACAGTTCAGCATCAGTGTTCTGCTTTATAACCCTTTACATTTAGTGTTTTCAAGTAAGTGCTTGTGTGAAATGTGTTTCTGCCAGGCATGTTTAACCCTTTACCTTGCAAAAAACAACATCACCTCGATTCTTTCATTCTAATTCTTTATAACAGGATAACAGTTATCATAACGTCTAGGTTACATATGTAACCTCCGTTCCCTGATGGAGGAAACGAGACGTCGTGTCGAAGAAGCGACACTAGGGGTCTCTCTTGAGTGCCGAATATGCCTCTGATCTATGAAAAAAGGCCAATGAGAAGTTGGCAGACAGTATTTGCATATCCCGCCCCTGGACATACGGCTATAAAGGTGGGGAAATATGTCTGTTTCATTCAGGAATTTTTTCTGAGGAGCCGGAAATGGTCCGGCCACAACAGTGGCTCGGCTCAGCGACGTGGCCGGGAGGACACAATGTCTTGTTCCCTCCATCAGGGAAAGGAGGTTACATATGTAACCTAGACGTTCCCCATCTGTCGCTCACTTCAAGGTTGTGTCGGAGAAGCGACACTAGGTGTCCAATTTAAATCATGCCATGCGCTGTGCAGTGTACATGTACCGCTGACACAGGAGCGGGCAGGTATTTTACGTGCAAAGACGACCAGCTGTGTCAGACTGCAAGTACCCTTCCCCAATGCCCCCCCAAAAAGTAGTCGGAATCCTTCTGGTTACCCTAGACAGGGGAACAAGGCGACGCTTGCCAACCTGGGAACGGGCCAAGCCTGGCTGGGCCTCTTTTCTCTCTGTTTCTTGCATAGAGCAAGAACGGCTGGGGCCCTTACATGCACCGAGGTTTCCTATTCTTTCAGGGGGAAAAGACCCTGCAGAGACCACACCTGCCCGAAAGGGGGAAGTAAAGGTGGCGAATACATCACGTGGGTTTTTAGGCGGCATGTGGAACGTGGCGCAGTGGTAAATATAGTCTCAAGGAGGGGGGAGATGCTACAACACGGCAACCGGAGGGCAGCTGGAACTGCCTGAGGGAGATGCGGGTCCACTTCGTATGGGGACCGTACCGCGGACAATACACACAGGGGGAGTCCACGTAGGAGTCCTGACCTGTGGAGCACCTATTCCAGTACAGGGTAGATTAAGTACCCGCAGTGGATTGGGTCAATGAGTTCCTCTGCTGAACTGTGGACCCACAGGGCTAGGGAGGAATCATCCAGGGATCCAAATGAGTGGGATCTCCTGGGAGAGAAAGCGCACAATTTTACCTCGGCCGAGGGAAAGGGCGCTAGGGGCAAGTGGTCCACCCGGTCAATCCGCCAGCGTGTTACTGAGTTCTACCGGCTCAGACCTGAGAAAACACAGGATGAAACTGACTCTACCCTGAGATTGTAAGCTCTCGCAAGGGTGTTCAGTGTTTCCCAACCCGCTGTCTGCATATGTCTGCCAGGAAGATGTCTCTGGCTAGTGCCCGTGAGGACGCAAGACTCCTTGTCGAGCGTGCTCGGACACGTAAGGGCAGGGGTTTCTCCTCCCGGCCCTCTACCGGGGGACAGAGTGGTCTGCTTACCAGCTCTGGAGCTAACATCTTGGCCTCTGGGTCAAGCATCTCAGGAGCACCTGGGAGCCTTCCGGGTCCTCAAGGGGGTCCATGAGATGGGGGGCGTCTGCTTCCTGTGGTGTGCTCGATGTTGGGGCTGAGAGCTGGGCCCGGGTTGAGGAGGACGCCCTCGGCGAGCAGATGGGGCATGGCCCATGGCGGCAGGCTTGCGGTGGGGCAGGATGTGTGAAATGGCCTCCGTCTGCTTCTTCACTGTGGAGAACTGCTGGGTGAAGTCCTCGGCGGTGTCGGTGAAGAGGCGGAACTGGGAAACAGGGGCGTTGAGAAAGCGTGCTTTGTCGGTCTCACGCATCTCGACCAAGTTCAGCCACTAATGACATTCCTGGACCACGAGCGTGGCCATCGCCTGCCCGAGTGAATGCGCTGTGACCTTCGTGGCTCTGAGGGCGAGGTTGGTCGCTGAGCACAGTTCCTGCAACACAATAGGATCAGGGCTACCCCCGTGGAGATCTTTAAGAGCCTTGGCCTGGTGGACTTGCAGGAGGGCCATGGCGTGCTGGGCGGAAGCAGCATGTCTGGTGGCGCTGTAGGCTTTGGCAGTCAATAAAGACGTCGTCCTACAGGCCTTGGAGGGGAGCACAGGGTGACCCCACCAGGTGGTAGGTTTCCGGGGAACAGGTGGAGCGCAACAGCCCTGTCCACCTGGGGAATCACTGTGTACCCGTGGGCCACTCCGCCGTAGAGGTTAGCGAGAGTGGATGAGCGAGTGGCTTTGTGATGAGTGGAGAGGGGTGCCCTCCATGAAGACGTCAGCTCATCATGCACTTCCGGGAAAAACCGGGGGGAGATGAGGCTGTGAGTGGTGTGCAGAACCCAGGAACCAGTCATCCAACCGCGATGGCTATGGGGAGGATGGAGGGTTCCAGTCCAGCCCCACGCTGCCGGTGGCCCGGGAAAGCATGTCGGTCATCTGCGCGTTAGCCTCAGCCTGGTCGTGCTGGCCCGAAGGCGACAGCCCAGGGGAGTCATCTGCGTCAACGCCGCGCTCTCCAATGCAGCGGCGAGCTCATCCACCTCGAGCTCTAGAGGATAAGCGGGCTAGCCGTGAGGTAAGCCGCCGTTGCCTCGAGCACAGATGGGAGTCAACGAGCGTGCTAAGGGGCAGGTGGCCCGACGGGTGTACCTGGCGGAGCTGCACCCGCTGCCATCCCCAGATCGCCTCCTTCACCAGCCGGATTGTCCTCAATCCTGTCGGAAGAGGGGGCAATCCACAAACGCTGCCTTGGTGTGATCACTGCCCAGACACACGAGACAACGCCTTTGGCCGTCTGAAGTGGAAAGCACTCTACCGCATCCAGGAACTACACGGGGGCGGAATGGCATTTTTATAAAGACGCATCCTGAAAAGGACATTCAACACCGCTGTGTAAATTTCTCTTTTAGTGGAAAATACTCTTTTATAGAGAAAATCACTCTTTTAATAACTCTTTTAGTTTTCTGCGCTGTCGAAGCACCCAGGGGCAAGCTGCACTGCCGTGCAGAGAAGGAGAAAACAGCAGGCAGAAGGAGATCCAACAGCAGGCAGAGCATCAGATGAACAAAGGCAGGAACAGGTGTGTGACTTGCCGCTGACAGCATACATGACCATTGGCTCCGAATAAAATTTCTGAATGAAATAGACATATTTCCCCGCCTTTATAACCGTATGTCCGGGGGCGGGGTATGCAAATACTGTCTGCCAACTTCTCATTGGCCTTTTTTCATAGATCAGAGGCATATTTGGCTCTCAAGAGAGACCCCTAGTCGAAGTGAGTGACAGATGGGGAACTTGTAATACTACAACTAACCACCAGACAGAGCAGTTGCTCAAATGGAGTTCTCTCTTTGCTAAAATAGGACATCATGGTTTAGTGCAAATGGTGGAAAAACATGTATAGATTATTCAATTTGTAGATATAAGCATTCTGTTTCATTGTCTCTTGCTTGTTTTAGACCATTCACATTCATACTAAATGAAACAGAAAATGAAAAGACAAGGCGGAGATAAAACCTTATAACAAGTCTTTGGTACACCAATTGCTCCCATAAATAAAATGGGAAGTGGGTGTGCAGTCTCCTTGGTAACAGTTCACAAATATTCAAGAAGGAGAACCTGTGTTCCATACTAGGAAAACAGCGAAAGTAGGTAGGTGAGACTATAAGGCATTCTCATGTAGCACAGTTTATTTATTTATCCATAAGTGCTGTATAGATTTACAAGGGGATTCTTTTTTAGTGTTGTGTGTTTTTCAAATATATATAGTGATGCTACTTGTCTTTCCAGCCCAACAACACCACAGTGACCGCTCGAAGTGCTTCCTGTCTGGCAGACATCTTAGCCTGGATGAAGGAACACCACCTGCATCTGAACCCAGCCAAGACCGAACTCCTTGTCTTTCCAGCCAACCCTGCTGTTGAACACAACATCACCGTGCAGTGGGTCCAACTACAGTGTCACCTTCCAAAATGGTCAGAAATCTAGGGGTAACCATTGATGACGAGCTAAATTTCACAGACCACATCTCAAAGACTGCAAGATCATGTAGATTTACACTCTACAATATCAGGAAGATAAGACCTTTCCTCTCTGAACATGCCATACAACTGCTTGTTCAGTCACTTGTCATAACTAGACTGGACTACTGTAACGCTCTCATTGCAGGCCTTCCTGCATGTGCTATTAGATCTCTGCAAATGATCCAGAATGCAGTAGCACTCTTTGTCTCTCTCCACTAGCTGCCGGTTCATGCACATATTAATTACAAGGCCCTGATGCTGGCATACAAAACAGTCACTGGGTCTGCTCCAGCATACCTAAAAACATTTATGCAGAGCTACATTCCCACCAGGAGCCTGCGGTTGGCTAAGGAACATCGCCTTGTCGTACCAAAACAAAGAGGCACCAAAATACTTTCCCGTACTTTCAGTTTCATCATATCACGTTGGTGGAATGACCTTCCCAACTCAATCCGTGTAGCTCACTCTCTTCAAAAAAAATCGCCAAAAACTCATCTGTTCCAAGAGCACTTAACCAGTCACTAATAAAAATTAAATAATTAAATAAATAAAATAAAATGTAACAATTCTTGATGCACTTAAATATGTTTTGTATACTATTCTGATGATAGTGAAACTTTGTAGTATGGCACTTTTCGTACCACTGTCTCCTTAAGATGATTCGCTTATGTCTTCCTCTTTTGTAAGTCGCTTTGGCTAAAAGCGTCTGCCAAATGAATAAATGTAAATGTGATGCGATTGCAATTTTATTTGCTGCGGGTTGAAGACTAATTGTTATCTATGACGCTCCCCACTATGAAGCTGTGCTTTATTAAAGCGTATCTCTGTGGCTTGAAGGGTTAACAATGGCCAAAGACACCATCAGTGCTCAGCAGGGCAGATCAATCAAATCAATCAAATTGTTTCTTAATCAGTTTCATTCAGTTTGTTTTGTCTTTTGCAGTCAGACCTCTCTAGTAAATATTATATAATATTTATAAATATGTATTGATTTTGTTCCGCTATGAATCTCCAATAGGTAATAACGACATTATCTTAAAGAGATATTATTACTCTTATTATTTTAAAAAGCCGGACAGAATGTATGGTCAGAATGTAACGCTACATTAGGAAAACATTTTCCATGCACTGGAGTTATTCTTGGCGAAGGACACATATATTCCTAATATTATTTAGAAAATCCAGCCATGTTTTAATTTATTCAACTTTATTAATTCTATGCCATTTTATAATGCCAAGCATAATGCCATGCTTTCTTTGTTCTTAAAGGAATGGTTCACCTAAAGATTAATTTTCTCTCATCATTTAGTCACCCTCATGTCATTCCAGATGTGTATGACTTTTTTTCTTCTGCTGAACACAAGATTTTTAGAAGAATATCTCAACTCTGTAGGTCATTTTAATGCAAGTGAGAGATGGCTAGAAATCTAAGGATAAAAAATAAATAAACAAAAAGCACCATAAAAGTAATCCATATTGCTCCAGTGGTTAAATCCATATCTTCAAAAGCGATATAATAGGTGTGAGTAAGAAACAGATTGATATTTATGTCCTTTTTTACTATAAATCTGCATTTTTACATGCCATCTGCATGCTGTTTTGGTGTCGGCCCAGACCCCTAGATGATAATTTACACCTGATTAATGATACTGACAAACTAACCACTGAAATAAAAACTGACCTTTCTGCCATCATTTATTCACCCTCGTCTTTCCAAAGCAGAATGTCTTTTTTTCATCCATGAAACAAGATTGTTTGTGTTTTTGACTGTCCAAGCCTTGAAAGCACACATAAAAGCCCCATTAAAGTTGTCCATAACACTCGTGCCTTAGATTTCAATTCTTCTGAAGCCATATGATAGTGTTGTGAGGGGAACAGTCTGAGCTGTGCGTGCAGGACACGCTGCGGTGCCAGATGAAAGTTTAAACAAGGCAGGAGAAAAGACAGAGGAAAAGAAATAGCGCACATTGTTTCTTGAGTGTGTTGTCATTATTTTTGTTGAATGTGTGAAAGTGAATGAGATTTGAGGACGGGTCAGTCTTCTGCGACCCCTTTACAATACCTCATTTTGAGAACCATGTTTCAGTATGTTCTGCAGTAATGGTAAGAGAATTATGGTAGCATGCTATACCGAACATCTTCCACTTGTTTTTAATGATGTCGCTAAGTACATGGCAAATACATTTACCTGCTGCCGTATTTATGTAGCCTAATTAAGAGCTGCCATTATAAGAGAAGTGATATTCTTTGCCTTGCAGTGCTGTGGGGTTTTGAATAAATTGAAAAGTTCTGTGCTATTTCACAGACTTGATCTTGAAATACTTCTATTCTCCAGTTGTGTTTGTTTTGGCAGTTGGCATGCTTCAATGGAAAGCAGTGTGTGTGTGTGTGTGTTTCTTTTGCAACTTGTCACAAATGTTAATTGTTTTCTTTCATTTGTACAGGAAGTGCTTTTGGTTTAGGAGTGATTTCCCTGCCATATACCTTTCATTCTTGGGTAGTGATGTGCCTAGACTGTGTATGAGCCAACTGCTGTAGTTTATCTTGTGTAGACATCTTCAGTCTTTAAGGTAAGTCCCTTTAAATGTAGCTTTAATCAGTACAATAAACTAATCAGGCTTCGGCCTAATAAATCCAAGCAGAATATCAAACTTTAAACTGTCACTAACCCTTACCCCTTTGATCTGTTCTAACCCTAATCCTAGTCCCCAAAATTGGGTGGATGAATTTTCAGACCCTTCCCAAAAAGTGTACCAAATTTCACAACTTTTTTACCATACACAGTAAGGACCAGAGGTGGGTGCAAGTCACACAAGTTCAAGTCACAAGCAAGTCTCAAGTCTCAACCATGAAGTCTCGAGTCAAGTCTCAAGCCTTGTCCACACTAATACGTTTTCGTTTGAAAACACATCTTTTTCTCTCCGTTTTGGCATTCCATCCAAACTGAGATGCGTTGTCATTATGGGGTATTGTTTTGTAGAATTTTGAGGAAAATAATGAATTTAATCCATTTTGGAATAAGGCTGTAATATAAAATGTGGAAAAAGTGAAGCGCAGTGAATACTTTCCGGATGCACTGTATAACAGTGATGTGTTATACAATATATATATATATTGCATTAATGAACATGCACAGTAATTTAATAGTGAGCATTTAAAAATACTGTGAATACTTCTAGATACCTTATTATCCAAATTGTTAATTTTTTAGAATTAACAGGTTAAAATGCATATATTTGTATTTGTATAATTTGTGTATGCTGTGAAAAAATGTGGTCAGATTTTCTCATTGTTCTAACAAAAATGGCAGATGGGCTGAATGAAAATGCAAATGTAAATTTGCTCACTGACAGTAAGTGGAACAGCAGAAATTTAGCTGTTACCCTGGCAACACCTGTACACAAAGCAGCCCTGCGCTTATAAACAATCCTTTATCAGGCATTATACGGAGGTAAGATGAAAAGAAAATACCATTGAAACTTTTCTGAAGACAGTCAGTTCCTTTCAGAGATACAGTTACATAAACTAGACATAAATGTAAAGGTCTTTAGTCATAATCACTATGAGAGCACTTGGAATTAGTCACGAGTCACTTTGTATATATATTATAATACTTGTCATGTTTTAAATAAAGTGTTGTGTGACTGCAAATGTTATGTTTTTACATTGCCAACAAATGTTTATGGTATATTGTTGACTGTAGAGAAGGTTTAGAAAAGGCACACACATTCAAGAGGATATGTCATGTAATTTCAAACTTGTTGTCTCAACAAAACATGAGATTAATCATGAATCATTTCACGTTACTGACAAACCTTTGAACATTTGAACATTCATTTTACATATTAATCTTTCTGGATTCTGGCAAATCTTTTTTTATTCACACAGTCCAATTCTAAATCTTTATATCCAAAGGAGATTATTTTGGAAACTTGACAATCATCTGTCTTTTTGGTGTGTTGTTAGCGCAGCGTTAACTGTGCAGATGCAGATCAGTGGTGCTGGCGGGCCTACATTTTTGCATATGAATTAATTGATGTTGCAATATTTTTTTTAAATACATTTCATTACTGTTTATAATAAGTTATTGAAAATAATAATAATAAAAAAACATTCAAGTCATTGTCGAGTCAAGCAGTTCAAGTCAAGTCCCGAGTTGCTTGTTCTCAAGTCAAAGTCAAGTCAAGTCATTTTCTTCATTTAGTCAAGCAAGACACATGTCCTTAAATTTGTGGCTTGAGTCAAGTCATGTAACTCGAGTCACCCACCTCTGGTAAGGACTATAGATTCCCCTCCAGCTGATGACTATTGAGATAATAATTACAATAGGAGCCTAAACCTCAAGTGCCTGGCCACCGTAATACAATAGGTACTAATTATTTGCCATTCTGCAAATCAGGAAACCATATGCATACACATCATTGGGAAATGTTGCAAGCCAGATTCAAACTCCCATTACCTACAGCAATGAGCATTCAATCAGTTGGAGCATGTATGCTGACCTCTATGCTAAGGTCCTGAATACTTTCCTTTGTGACTGATGAACTGAGAAACATGGTTGACTGTGGTTGAAATATTTAGAACTCCTCTTGCATTTCATAAAACAGTATGTCAGAAGCAGGCTTTCTTGTTTATAAATAAATTTACACTTTCAACCTGGAAGACTTTTAGCTTGCTAGACTGTTCATAAATTCTGGTGCTCACATGTATTACAAAACGTTTTGCTGGCCACAGGATAGAAACACTTTTAATGAGCAATTACATTTTGTAATGGGTTGTTTTATGGTTCATTCCCAAAAGTACTGGTATAAATTTAAATCAATAGCTCATCTATGGAACTAACACATTCCCAGCCTTTCCAATTGAGAGGTATGCTAATATAACAAAAACTACACTTAAACTCAGTTTGGAAATACATTTAGCATTTAAAGTCTTGGCTCAGTAAAACATTCAGTTTCTTTAATGAGGTATAGAAAAACCTTAAAAGTAGACTATATAAGGAAGCCCAAATGTTTTGCAATTTCCAAAGATCAGCACTGTTGTGTGATTTTTGAAACAAAAATCAATGCAGGCCAAAACTATACTACAAATTTCACATCAGGCTGTTTTAACATTTGTCTTGATAGAACTTTTTTTTTTTTTTTCATTTCAAGGGATGGTTTACCCAAAAATGAAAATCTACAATACATCAAAACACTCAAAGTTTACATTAGCAGTCCTTATAAAGCACTATTTGACTTTGTTCAAGGATGTGGGTCATTTGCGTACATGTTCTTTCTATAGATTATGTCACTCTTTTTACTGTTTTCTTTGGTTTACTATGGCAATCCTCCCCTGTGGCAAAATGGGGCTGTAACAGCAGAGCAAGTTAATTATGGTAGGCCTACATTGGATTTTCTACAGCAAGACTTTGTCTACACAACTCATGGTGAAAAATATATTAGTATTATTAGTTTAACAGTTTAGTTTTTAATGTATTTCCAAAATGATCACACAGGAAGTCTACATGTAGCATCAGAATATTCGAGTACCTGACATCTGTCCCATTATGCCAAGTTACTGATAAGCAGAATGTCCTATCAGAGATCTTTACATTAGTTCAAACATGTTTATCTTTTCCTATAGCGATACTGACCTGGGTTCTCTTCCCACATTGCAACCATGACGTAATTACGTTCACATGATCAGTAAATGTTACGACAGCTAAGATTGGAAAGCTGAACCTGCTGGGCCTGGACACCTCCCTCTGCAACTGGATCCTGGGCTTCCTGACTGGGAGACCTCAGTCAGTCCGGATCGGGAACAGCATCTCCACCACCATCACACTGAGCACTGGGGTCCCCCTGGGCTGTGTGCTCAGTCCACTGCTGTTGACTCTGCTGACTCACGACTACATCATTAAGTTCGCCGATGACACGACCGTGGTGGGTCTCATCAGCAAGAACGACGAGTCAGCGTACAGAGAGGAGGTGCAGAGGCTAACGGACTGGTGTAGGAGCCAACAACCTGTCCCTGAATGTCGACAAAACAAAAGAGATGGTTGTTGACTTTAGGAAAGCTAGGTGAACGCAACTGAACATCGATGGCTCCTCTGTAGAGATCGTCAAGAGCACCAAATTCCTTGGTGTTCACCTGGCGGAGAACCTCACCTGGTCCCTCAACACCAGCTCTATTACCAAGAAATCCCAGCAGAGTCTCTACTTTTTCAAAGGCTGAGGAAAGCACATCTCCCACCCCCCATCCTCACTACATTCTATAAAGGGACTATTGAGAGCATCCTGAGCAGCTGCATCACTGCCTGGTTTGGGACTTGCACCGTTTCGGACCGCAAAGCCCTGCAAAGGATAGTGAGGACAGCTGATAAGATCATCGGGGTCTCTCTTCCCTCCATCAAAGACATTTACAAAAAACACTGCATCCGCAAGCCACCGGCATTGTGGACGACCCCACACACCCCTCACACAAACTCTTCACCCTCCTGCCATCTGGCAAGAGGTACCAAAGCATTCGGGCCCTCACGGCCAGACTGTGTAACAGCTTCCTCCCCCAAGCCATCAGACTCCTCAATACTCAGAGACTGGTTTGACACACACACACACACACATGTCCTGAGTTGCACTTTAATTACTGTCACTTTATAACTGTCTGCTACCTCAATAACTGCTATGTCCATAGTATGTTATGTTTACATTTGTCATTTTTAGAAGCTGTCATCTTTTTGCACTATTGTGTACTGGTTGGCGCTGCACTGTCTCTTACTGTGTCTATTGTCCTGTTCATTGTTAGAAATGTATTGTACTGTCCCATACATTTTTCACATGTTGCACGTGCACTTTATATAGGTATTTTATTTAGTCTGTGTAGTCTCATGTGGTTCTGTGTTTGTCCTATGTTGTTTTATGTAGCACCATGGTCCTGGAGGAACGTTGTCTCGTTTCACTATGTGCTCTACTAACTGTATATGGTTGAAACAACAATAAAAACACTTGACTCGACTTGACTAAAAACTACTTGCTTTGCAATTTTGTGCTTTTGGCACCGCTCTGTGGACAATTTGCAAACTGGAGCTCACATTTCCCTCTTTGGCCAGTGGGAACAGTGCTTCAAATTTTGATAAGCACAGAACGTGTTTAACTCAAGAAAAGTCAATGTACTGCTTTCAATTTTACAGTGAGATCAGTCTGGTATTTCATGGGCACATTTTTGTTTAGTTTTTTATTAGAGCTGTAGAAATCAGGGGCGTAGCCAGTAATGGGCCAGGGCGGCACTGGCCCGCCCACATTACTCACTGGCCCGCCCAGGCAAGTTTGATCAAAATACATTTTAGTTTATTTTTATTACTCAAATGTATTTAAGAAAATATATTAATATAAACCTGATTTATTGTTGACTGGTGTGTGTGTGTTTAATTTGTTTTCCGAATAAAATGGAACTGTTGAAGCAAGTTGTAGAAAGCCTCCCTCCGGAACATTATTGGTTGCTATGGTTGCTCTGACAGGAAAACTCTCCGGCGGTCGGGGAAATGTGTTAAATCAGATGAACCGTGATGCCATGGACTATTCATTTATTGAAAGGAATCGGGACCATCTAAAAGTCGTTTTAGACATTGTGCTGTTTTGTGCCAAGCAGGACATCCCCCTACGTGGACACAGGGAAAATGAAGATGCTCTCAATAAAGGAAACTTTATAGAACTGTTCAAATTCATGTGCAAATATGATCCACAGATCCGCAATCGTCTAGAGCAGCTGCCCAGAAACGGAACTTTGATGAGCCCAGATATACAAAATGAGCTGCTGGAGTCCGCAGCCTCCTTGCTGTTGCGTAAAATCAAAGCAGAAGTCTGTGAAACACCGGGCACCTATTATGCTCTTATGGCAGATGAATATAAGGATGAGTCAAAGCGTGAACTGGTGGCTGTTTGTGTGAGATATGTTCACGCAGGGAAAATAAAAGAACGGCAATCGGGTTCATGGACACAAGTGACCTGAGCACAAGTGGTATTTCAGAAAAGATACTACAGGTGATTGAACCACTGCAACTTGACCCATCTCTGTGCGTTGGCTTCAGTTTCGACGGAGCCTCTGTTATGTCAGGAAACAATGGAGGTGTGCATGTGATTTTGAAATGAACTTTTCCTCAAGCGTTGCATGTCCACTGCAATTCTCACCGACTGAATCTGGTACTCTGTGCAGTATCAAAGGTGTCTGGGCACGTCAGCACATTTTTTGATACACTGAACAATATTCACAGTTTTATGACAGGCAGCAGCAGTCACGTAAAGTTTGTGGCAGCGCAAAAGGAGCTTCATCCAGGACGCCTGTGCTTGGAACTTGAGCGATCCACTGACACACACTGGAAAAAAATGTAAGTAATTTTTTTTCTAGGAAAAACTATAGGCCCACTCACTTTTTCACTGGCCCGCCAAAATACAATTTCTGCCTATGCCACTGGTAGAAATTAATGTGTTCAAATGTGCATTTCATGTGTACATTGCTAAAAGCAAAACAAGACATTCTCTGCAAGCATTTGTAATGTGGAGTTCAAAGCGGCACAAATTATGTAATCGTAGCATCGTCTCGATTGCTGTAGCAAAGTGGATAGCTATGACCAGGGCTGGAATAGGAAGATAAATCAGCTGGTACTTTACATAGCAACTGGACCAATAGTTGTTGAGTTGGGGGTATTCGCTGTCCTTTTCTGCATATCACGGCACGGTTTTGTGGTCCGTTCTGCATAACGCGGCGGCTCATTTTAGCTTATCGAGGCCCATTCAGTCCATTTTGTAGCCGACCCACCGGCCCCCTTGGTTCTCCCGATGGCAAATCCGCCCCTGATTGGCCCCAAAGTGTGTTGGCCCAACAGTAAAATGCCAGGTATGCCAGATTACCAGTCCAGCCCTGGCTACGATTAATATTGTGGAGGATGTGGGTTTAAGTGATTCAATGCCCATTGAAATGAATAAGCAACCTAAAGGGACTTCTGTAGTTCTTTCAATTAGTCAAACTCCCACTTACACTTTGAGAAACAGTTACATGAATTGGTGCTATTGTAGTGCATTTCTGTTTTTATACTGTGGAAAGCTTTGTTTTAAAAAAAAATTTTAATAAAAGAAAATTTTAATAAAGCATTATTGTTACAAATTGTTTTATTTTCAGTCCTAAAAAGGCAGGAAAAGTAGTATATATAGTCAAATTTCAGCACTTTACATTTTTCAATCCCAATTAACTGTGAAAAATCACACAACTAAATTTAATATATTTCAATTGACTGACAGCTCTTATTTTTATATAATTTAATTTCAGTTTTCTTCATCAGTAAAAATAAATTTACTTGAGAAGCAAAATGACATGATTTTGTACGAATAGTCCATCCAAAAATGATAATTCTCTCATAATTTTCTCACTCGTATGCATCTCAAACTCATATGACTTTCTTTGGCATAGAACATACAAATATATTTCGATGGAGATTTGATGTGAATGTATCATACAATGGAATCAATGGGGACCAATATACTTCCAAGATCTAAAAATGAAATAAAGGCATCATAAAGTAAGCCATACGACTCATGTGGTCTCAGTTTACAAACATTTACAAACTTTGAAGTTTTTAAATCAATAGTTGTCATTTTTAAAGTTTAATTTGAGCACAAAGCGTATCTTTCTCCCTCTACATTTCTATGTGCCAGCTTAGACTTGCAGATACTTTCCATATAATTTGCAAGAGAAAACTTCTGAGAGATTGAGTTTGCCACATGTGTACCGTCTCCCTCTTCTCTCTCCCCGCCCAAGAATCCTTGAGTATTTATACAGATTACATTCCCTAAAAGAACTTACTGATGAGTGTCACTGCAAAGTTGATCTAAGCGTTTGCTTTCAGGTGAATTGCTCAAGGCATTCATCATAACTCATCCGTAGCTCTGATTTCGACAGACAGTCGGTGTGCTCAGGTGTCAGTGAGAATGAGTGGCGTGTCACCAAGCTCATCTGGAGAGAGTCAGAGCTGATAATCACATGAACTGGAGGGACTGCACAACTGAGCAAATGTATTTGTGAATTATGTATATAAGAGGAAGTGTGCCACACACACACACACACACACACACACAAATAAAAAAAAATGAATCTGAATCAGCCAGCTGTGGAAGGACTGAGTGAACAACATCCAAGAATGCAATTTTGTTTTTCAACTTGGAATGGTTGTACGATTTCCCATGTTTCTTTCTGCTTTGTGCACTTTCTCTCAGTATCTGTCTCTCTCTTCCTCGCCCCCCCCCCCATCCCCACCACAATTTCAGCCAATTTATTGTTGTTAACGTTATAGTAATGGAATTTTCTAAATAACCCAACAACTGTAAATAACAATGTTGAACAGGGACCCTGCTAGGAGTCAGAGTATTTTACACAGCAACAAACTGGAAAAGCTGTATTGGGCCACGCCTGTGACATTGATTTCTGTGAGTATAAGGGAAGAAAAACTAAACCAATGTTTCTGAATAATTGTAAAACTAGTCAGTATCTATTCACCATACATAAATTTTCACACAAATCCGAGCAAAAGGGCAGATTATCAACTCAAGTACACTTTGCTCTGTTCCTGACACAATGCAATCTTATGACATCAAAACAGTTTTACTATAGCACATAACTTTTAAGAAAATGATTTTAAAGACTGGATTACATAACCAACTATATTTACAAGCTTGTATGAATGCAATTTATTTGTGCAGTAGCTCAACTGATTGAGCATTGCACTTGTGATTCAAAGGAGTCCTGGAGAGCAGAAATGATGTGGTTTCTTCAGCGATTGCACTTTTCATGTCACGTTTGCATTTTATGACACTATCGGTTAGGTTTATGTCTAAGGTTTTGGATAGGGAGGTTGGTTTTCTTGATTTATCTATTTGGGAGAAAATTAAACTCTCTTTAAGGGCCACACAGTGAACATTTCAACTCGGAACGGCTGTGATGCGTGTAAGGAACCACATAATATTTGACAAAAATGTTGCCACAGTCATACAATGGCTGAATAGTGGTGTGAGTTTGGGATGTTTCTGTAAGTTATTGTTATTAAAGAAATGTGAATCATGCATGTTTTCATAGGCTTGAAGTACATTTGTTAACTTTGTCTACCGGTAGTCTCAGTTTACTTTCTATTTCAGAGGCTGAATGTTATGGCACCTCTCTTCTCAAGGGAACAGACATCAGTCCTACCAATAAAACCTCTTTGTGAGGGTGAGCCACAGCCAACGTATATCCAACTGAATGAAATTCTCTGTTGTTTCACTCCTGTTTCACATGCCCACACAATTAAATGAGATTTCTCAAGAGACAGACAGTAGATAAGCAATAATAGCATTTCTGTGTTTGGGTGATTTGTTGGTCCTGGAAATGGGAAAAATTTATGATTTCTCAGACCTTCCACTGACACAGCAGCGTCGCATTCCATGTTAGTGCCTTAGTTATCAAAAATAATGACATTATCAGTGCTACTATTATTAAGATGATGTATTTTTCTACTATTATTTTTTATACATGCCTGAACAGCAAGTGCTAATCAGTCTGTCAATCATGTGCCTGCTTTAATACAATGGTGACCTATTTTTAATGTTGGCTTGCAGAGGTGTCAAACTCAATGCAAAAAACAAACCCTTGATGATGTTATATTCTAATTCAGGGGAATGTTGAGGGATTTATAGTTTATTATATTTTCAGTTGTCTAAATCACTAGATTCTCAGACTAAATAAAGCTTCAGTTGTTTGTGTTTGAAAAAGATCCCCATGGCATTCATAATTCTGCAGTGTGCATCTCATTAGCTCCTTTTTACTTTGGAAAAACACAAGCCTCGATCCCAACAAATCAGGAACATGTTTGTTATTTTTCTTGAGGCACATAGCATTCATAATCACACTAATTTGTTGTTCTAAAAACACAGTTCTTACAAAAAATGCTTTAAGGTATTTGAGTCCTTTACAAAATTCTGAAGAGTACTATTCTGAAGAGAAAATGCAGATAACATTTGAATTAAATATCTCAAAACAAGTTTAGTTGTCTGCATAGATGGATATATACATTCACTGCCTGAAGTAAAGAGTTTCCATTTATCTAGACAACAAATTGTGTATCTGTCTGACATACGTAGAAACTGATGACTTTTCTGTACCAGTGACATAACCAAATGTTCTCATCTATAATATTGTTTATTGGGACAATTACACATCCACAGCTTGATTTGTTAAACTCGATAATCTTTTGCACATGTTCTTATCAAATAATTTGTATACTCCTGATGTTCTTTTAAATTGGATGACAGCTTCCCCACCGGGTGGCCATGATGAACTCTTACCAATAGGGAACAAACTGAGCAAGCAGAAAATGTAATTACAGCTCGATTCAAAGGCCTCATCTGTCTCTCTGTCATCAGGCGGAACTACTCCTACTATACAGAACTTTCCAATACCTGTAACTAGTTTAAAAAGTAATTTAAAATGTATATTATATTCCCAAATAATGTAATTTATTTGAGATTTAGATTTTGAAAGAGTTGTGAAGAACAATAATTTGATTGTGTTGTTCAGCCCCTTGTTCATTAAGAGTCGTTAAGTTTCCTTGACTGCTGATGCTTTTTAAATTATAAACTTTGTAATTAAACTATTAGCCTGTTTGATTGATTTTATATCCTGAAGCTATTGTGTTAAATCTTGCACTTCTTCTACAAAGAAATAAAATAAAATAGGATCATCCTGTCAACCGAATCAGAGTTCCCCAGTTCAAAAATTTGTTTTTTATAATTTCTTTACAGGTGAAATAAATACATAAATGATGATGAAAGTCAAAATATTAAACACCTTGGATCAATATTTATGTAGTAATCTATTATTTTGTAAATGGGTTAAAATGTTAATTTTTTTATCATGATTTCAAACATTATTACAGGGAAAATAAATAACCTTAGAGAGGTGGAATTGTCTTTATTTTATTTGTACACTGAGATAGGATGTTCTATTACTAAAATCAGTTGACTTCAGAAACCGTGTTGCATTAAATGCCAATGGTGTGTCCAAAAAGTTGAAAAACGTCTCAGGTTACATGTGTAACCCTTGTTCCCCGAAAAAAGCGGAACGAGATGCTGCACTTTGCTAAGCGCTATGGGGAATGATCCTAGTCGTGAACGAGCTGTGAATATGTGTGTAACACGTCAATGAACATTGACCGGAATTTATAGCCTCGGCTGATGCAGTCATTAGACGCACCTGTGGCCAGGCTATAAATGGATGTGTCACCAGGTGTCGTCAGATACTTCTATTTGAAGAGCAGTCCTGTGACGTCCCAGTGTGGCAAAGAAGCGCAGCATCTCGTTCCGCTTTTTTTCAGGGAACAAGGGTTACACATGTAACCCGAGACATTCCCTTTACAAAAAGCTTCACTATGATGCTGCGCTTTGCTAAGCGCTATGGGGAATGCAATACCCACGCCGCCGCTCTGGGGCTGTCCGGACCCCTACGGTTGTGAAGTGTGCTCACAAAACACGAGAGGTCTCAGGCATGAGTTTGAGATGTCGACTCAAGGGCATAAGAGCCCGGAGTAACAAACATCTAAACCATAAAATTTGATGAATGTGTGCGGAGAGGACCAACCTGCCGCATCACAAACTTGCTGCAGAGGGAGACCTCTAGCCAAGGCTTTAGAGGAGGAAAGCCCTCTGGTAGAGTGCGCCCTAAAACCTACTGTTGAAGCTTGACCGCACGCCTCGTTGTCCCGGGCAATAATGTCCCTCACCCAAAGTGACATAGTCTGCCAGGAGGTGACCGTCGTCTGGTCATGGCTTCCAAGTGAAGAATTGCTGCCCTGACTGCACGAAGACTGAGAAGTCTTAGCTGCTCCAGCATTACAAACGGCAAGGAGCATAAGGCTTAGAAAATAACCGGCCAAGGGTCGCGAAAGGCACCTTGGGCAGGTAGTTAGGGTGAGGGTGCAAAGAATGCTTTTGGTCATAGCTGGGGCAAACTCTAAACAGGCCGGCAAAAGAGACAGAGCCTGTAGGTACCCAAGTCTCCTTAGAGACGTAATTGCCATAAGAAAAACCATCTTGAGAGTCAGAAGTCTAACAAACGCTGACACTAGAGGTCTAAAAAAGGGGGTCTTACCCTATGAAGAGGTCCTAGCAAGGATGCCTCTTAGGGGGCACCCCACCCACCAAGGCGTGGCAAACCGCAATGGAGGCCACATAGAACCTGGCAGTGGCGAGGCAAGTGCCCGCTGACAGTTCTTTCTACAGTAAATCCAGAACTGAAGCAAACTGGCAGTTAGCTGGTTCTATAATATGAACTTGGGGGGGGGGGGGGGGAACTGGCAGACTCAGGGAGAAGTAGAGGAGACATTGCACTATCAACAGAGGCGAAGAGGTCCTCTTCGGCCCTGTAAAATCTACCCAGATCAGTTCCAAGTGGAGGGAGCCCTAGCACTTGAAAAGGTCTCGATAGCCTCAAGATAAAGCCCTGTGAACCTCAGTTGGTACCCTTAGGGAACAAGCATGAAAGGTTTCATAATTCGGGCCAGGGATGAGAAGGTCCTCCCTGTTCGGAATCGCCCGAGGCGAGCCGTCGAGGAGAGGTATTCGAGAAACATATCCTGTTTGGCCAGCGCAGCGCCATTAGTAGGAGGCAAGACCCTTGCTGGCGAACCTTGCCAAGACTCCCGGGAGCAGAAAAACCGGGGGGACAAAAACGCATACAGACGCATTCAGGGTCATGTATGCGCCTTTAAGTCCAGACCCAAGGGGGCTGGGTGACTTATGGAGAAGTAGAGGAGACATTGCGCTTTCATAGAGGCGAAGAGGTCCTCTTCTGCCCTAGATTTGTTCCCCACCTAATCGTAAATCTGCTCCCACACGCACGGGCATCCAGGGACGAAACTGTCCTGAGTGATAGGAGCTGCCCAGTGCTGTACTGTGCATTTCGTGAATGTGTGGGGTAATAGGGCTAGGCCGAATGGAAGAACCCGATACTGGCAGGCTTTGTCCCGAAAGCGAACCTCAGGAACTTCCTGTGCTGTGGCAGAATTTCTATAAGAAAACATGCGTCCATGAGATCGATCGTGATCAGCCAAAACATGATGTTGGGCTTGTGACACGACCGTCTTGATAGTCAGCATCTTGAACTTGAACACCCTGACTGAGTGGTTCAAGCCTCGAAGATCTAAGATCGGACGCAAACCCTCCACCCTTCTTGGGGACCAGGAAGTATTTGCTGTAATAGCCTGACTCTTTCTCTGGTGGGGGAACACATTCTATGTCCCCCTTTGACCAAGAGATTTTGCAGTTCTTTCCACAGTAGACATGCCTGCTCCGGTTTCACGGAAGTGGAGACCATGCCGCTGAAACACGGAGGACAGCGAGAGAATTTAATTCTGTAGCCTCTTTCTACTGTTCTTAGGGCCCACATAGAAATACCGGGCAGAAGTTTCCACACTGCCAGGTTTTCCGAAATGGGTACTAATTTCGACACTTTCTGTTGAGTGGATGTCGGGTGTTCCACGTCCTGGAATAAGGTAGGAAGCAGAGGTACACCCAACTTTTTGTTGGAAGCCTCTGCCTCCCGAAACACCAGAGGTGGTGGGAAAGGAGAGGATTCGTGGGGGTACCGGGAGGGGCGAAGTGAATGATACACGTGCCCCGTCCCGAGGGGAGCTACCCCCACAGGGCTGGCACAAGACCGTCAGGGCTTTTTCCTTCTAGAAATTACTTCCCTGAGGTCTTGCTTTGGGGGCTGCTGAGGGCGACGAACCGGCCCTGTCTTTACGAGGGGGAGCACGATTTGCCACGCCTAGTTTTTGAGCCTCCAGTCTAGGAGGACTGGGATGGGGCTGGGTGGCCGACAGCCCCTCCCCCTGAGTGTGGCGAGGAGGAAATAGCCCAAATGCTCCAACTCATAAGTGAGTTTACTTTTACACCCCCTCTTCAAAATAACTGATTACTCAGTAAATATTTATCTATGGAATTTAATGTTTTAGCTTTCATCATCATAATTATTTTTTTTTCTTCAGAATAAAGAATTAACAAAATAAAAATATAATTCGGGAAATTTTCTGTAATTGGATTGATTTGACAGGGAATAACTCTATAGGTCTGAAAAAAAAATTTTTAATCGGTCATGTTATTCTAGAGAACATTGCAAGGAATTTGGGGGATTTAGTCCTGGGGCCACTTTACAGAAGATTTGATTAGGCCTTTATCAGCTCATTTATGGCAATAGGCTTTAAAAGGAATATAATCTGCTTTATTTTGATATCACAATGATGAAATTCACATGCTGTTAGTCTGTTTCTCTGCACAAACAAATTAAAGCTGCATACAGCTTGAGGCCATCTCTACTTTCACTCACTGATGACATGGTGACACAATATTTCCAGAAAAAAAGACTGAAATGCTGTCATAAAACAAACCAGGAAAAAAATAGAACAGAGAAGCAGAATGGAGTTTAGGAGAGTCAGAAGTGTAACAAACAGCATATGTGTCCCCTTGCATTTTTAATGTTATTTCTCCAGTCCCTATTCAACCCAAAGCCATTAGTCTGAGTTGAAAAGACAAATATTTCCTGTTCTACAGACCCTTAAACTATTTCTGTCATCCTGCATTAGGTCTGTTAATTATTCTTAGATCAGCATACATAGAGAAGACAAACCAGGTTGGTTATTTTTGAATATTGAAGGAGTGCTCAAAATGGAGACAATCAAAACTCATTTAGGTAATAAAAGCTGCATGCATAATAGTTATAAAAGAATTAGCAAAATGCTGTTTTTAAATAGCCTCTGAGCATAATGTTAAGCAACAGAACATTTCCAAATCTTTGGACTTTAAACATGTGTTTTATGTCATCTCCCCAAGTATTGACTTTAGAAGATAGGTTGTTTTTCTTAGTAGATCTGTGTACAAGAAATGCATTAATTTATAGAAAGGTCATGTTTTTGAAGAAGCATGGAGATAAGAATGAAGAATGAAGCTGAAAGTTAACTGTCTTTTTCTCAACAATTTCCACCACTGCTAATGAATGAGACACTCTGTGCTTACATTAACATGGCATGTCTGTCTGAGATATCAGATGCCTTGTGCCACAGCTAAGGGCTGTGTGAGATGAGCGCATGTACATCAAGCGACACTTGAGTTTCAGCTCAGCAGAGAAATCTTTAAGCTGGATGAGACATCACATGTCAGTAATCAAAGAGAGATTGGGGTGAGACAGACACTGAAAAATGATGTTGCAGGCTGGGGGTGCAGAGGGAGGGATGGCGATAGAGGGATGATGATGAAATGATGGGCTAGAGGTTTGGATGCTCAGATGGCTTCAAGGCAGCCAATCGACCCCCTCCAGAGAGCTGGGACCCACTGTGGTTGTCTCCTCTCTGTACAGCTAAAGCACCAGACACACTCATTGCTCCATGCCAAACCCATATTTCATACATGAACAGTGAATTCTGATTAGGTTGGAAAAAGCCCTGTATGTAACTACTGGTTCTTTTCCACCATTTGGCAGAATGATCCTCATTGCAGAACTGCTCTGTACTGATCCAGGCTCATTGAAACAGTTATGGTTTCTTTTTCCATGGTGCTGCGAAATCAGGATAACAATTGACAGAGCAAGAAAATGGTCTGCATTTATATAGTGCTTTACACTGTGACTCATTTACCCATTCACACACACACCAATGACAGCAGAGCTTCCATGCAAGGTGCTAGCCTGCCATTGGGAGCAACTTGGGGTTCAATGTCTTGCCCAAGGTCACTTCGGCATGTGGAGTCATGTGGGCCAGGAATCGAACTGCCAACCCTGCGATTAGTGGCCAACCCACTCTACCACCTCAGCCACAGCTGCCCAAGTGAACAATTGTGGGTTGCTACGTCACTAAAGACGGTTCCACCACGGTTCTCTGTACAGAGTGCAGTTAGCTAACCATTTTGATTATTCCTGGCTGGGAACAGTTTGTTCAACTGTACTCACCGTGCTCAAAACCATTTGGCCCAAATGTGGAAAAGTGCTGTATTTAGACACAAAAGGTACCCCTTAAATGGTTAGTTCGCCCAAAAATGAAAATTATCCCCTAAATTTTTCACTCTCAAGCCATCCTAGTAAATTACTTTCTTCTTTCAGCCAAACACAATCAGAGTTGTATTAAAAAATATCCTGGCTCTTCAAAGCTTTATAATCGGAATGAATGGTACCTTATATTTTGAAGCCCAAAAAAGCGCATCCATCCATCAAAAAAGTAATCCATATTGCTCCGGGGTTAATAAAGACCTTCTGAAGCAAACCAATGTGTTTTTTTCAAGAAAAATATCCAGATTTATAACTTTATAAACTATAATCACTGGCTTCCGGTAACGGCCATCCACATGTTCAGGAAAGAGTCCAGTTCCAGCATAGGACGTAGGCATAGTGTAAGCTCCGGTAAGAGGTAACGAACGCGGAAGCACAGAGGATAGAGGAAGCCAGTGATTATAGTTTATAAAGTAATAAAATTAATATATTTCTTACAAAACCGCATCGCTTCACTTCAGAATGCACCCTGGAGCCATATGGATTACTTTTTTGATGGATGCGCTTTTTTGGGATTCAAAGTCTAAGGTACCATTCATTCCGATTATAATACTTAGAAGACATGGCCTGTAAGCTCATTGCTTTTGACAAGAATGCTTTGACGTCAATACACTGACTCAAAGTGCATCAGAATTTTTGTTGTCATGAAACAATATGTTGGGGTGTAATTTTGTAATAATGACATGATGTGTTGGGGGTATGATATTCAATTTAAACTTAGCCATATTTATTAGTTTGCATGCAGTGGCAAATGTTTAGTGTATTGTTGTTTTTGTAGATATTCTGTTTGGTTCTGGTTTTCTTTTTTGGGTGGCAGAGTGGTGGTTTGAGTTTAAAAGTGATGACAGAAAGTGTCTTTGATTATAGTTGGCCAACTTGATTATAGTCAAAAACACCACACTTCAGTAAACTTACCTTCAGATTACAACATGAACCACTGTAAACTAATACATGTAAATTTAAAAAAAAAAAATTAGATACAGGAACCATTGATTAAATGTGTAGAATTAAATGTGTAATCATTTTTTTGAAAATAAACATTTGAAATTACAAATGAGGTATTTTGAGAAACTTATTTTATGATCATAAGAATTGTATTGCTTTATGCCTCAGTCTATTGATGACTCAATATGGGCACCTTAGTGATGGCACTCTTGCCCAAGTGACAGAATTTGAAGCCTTGAGTGTGAGAACTAGTCTTATACCAGGTGTACTGAGTGATTATTTGTGGGATCTTCAACAGTTTAATCAAGGAGTATGATTCACTGTCTGTGTTTTACCCCATAATTTGTATTCTAATTCCTATATACAGAAATGCTGACACAGACCCAGAAAATATTGATTTAGGACCATGTTGAGGTATTGTCCTAGAAAACCTGTACCTTATGAGGAAATGTAGATTTCTTTTTTTTTTTTAGAGTTTATTTTAGATTTACTTGGTGAGGCTTAGGATTGCATACTCAGTTGAAAATGTTCTGTCCCTTCAGCCCAGAGCTGAATACCCTAACTCCCAAAGCAAAGTCTGCCTCCCCAACATCTCTCTCTCTCCCTGCCTCCTCAATTTACACCCCTGGTGCTTTAAATCTGCACAGATTTAGATTGATTGCAGATGTTTAAAATAAACTGTCAGAATCCTTTCTTCCACAATAGTGGTCATGAATGTGTTGTAAATAGTATTAACAAATTCTTAAGTTACCTTTTATTAGGACACATTCCAATGGAGATGTTTCATGTTTATGCAATTTCCAGAGCTCATTTCATACTGATCTCACAGTGAAAGTGGAATGCTGTTGGGTGTATAGACACTCGTGAGCTCCATTTTCCGGGTGTAATGTACATGGAGAGGTGCCAAAAGTGAGTTGTTTTCAGCTGTACAGGATGTAATACAGTGAAGAGGAATTAATATTTTATGAACTGTACCCCCCAACCCAACCTAAACATATCCATCAATGGAGTAAAATTGTAACATAAGAAGGAAAAACGTAACCTTCAAATCACAAGCGTTACTGATTATGCAAATGCTAATACTTCCTGCTTTTAACACGGCATCCGAACCAGACTCTCTCATGCTGCTGATGCAACACGGTTCAGGGAAGGTAAACACACTCCAAAAATTACTGATAGGAGATGGCAATTGTCTGGCACATAATGTAGCCAATCCTAGGGTACTACAACCATCGGAAACAACATGCCGACTTCCTGTGTGATCATGTTGCTCATTTTGACCAATTAATGTATAATGTATAATAATTTCCTTCTACTGATTTTACATGTGTATAAGGCCCTATTATCTGTCTCCAGTGATCACAAATGTTCAGGTGAGCCTTACACCTGGTAGTAAAATACATTTTAAATGCTTTCTCTGACCACTTGTGATCAGATTACAAGGGTTTGGATTTCTGATCTTGTGACTACATTCATCACATTTATACTAAAAATGTGATGTGGTTACATTCGTTTCAGACTGCCACTGAAAGTGATTTAATTAATCAGATCACAAAGCATTTTGGAACCTGCCTACATTTGTATTTAGCACTGTCCACTTTTGATCTGATCACTTGAAACGTCATGGTTACTGTTGTAACCTCCATTCCTTGATGGAGGGAACGAGACGTTGTGTCTTGCTTCTCTCTCACTATGTCTCTAACATAGGATGTGATCTTAAGTCGGGGAAGGTGGTCTTTCCCCGGGGGGAGCAGGATTTATCACGTAGGGAGGCAGAAGAGAGTCCTGTGGCTTGGGTGCTGAGAGAAGACTCGAAGCACTTACCTTGCTCCACACACCCGGCAGGGGGCGGGTTAGAGACTGAGGAAGAGGCCTAGAGAGGCGTATTTGGAGCTTGTCAGGGCTGGCGTGCTGGGCCAGGAGTGAGGGAGATGTGTCTGGGGAGTCCGCTAATTTCCTATTCTTTCAGGAGGGAAAGACCCTGCAGAAGCAAGACCCTGCCCAGTCTAGGGGGAGGTAATTTGTGACAAATACACCATGAGGGTTGTGAAGCCAGACATGGGACACGGCGCGGTGGAAGGTCCAACCTAATGAGGGAGGACTCTATAGGCATGGCGACCGGGGCAGCGGGGCTGCCGGAGGGAAACATGGGTCCGCTGACAGGGGGACCGTACAGTGGAAAATACATCACAGGGATGTAGAGGGAACAATGCCCGTGGAGCCTGACCCCAGTACAGAGCACCTGTGACTCGTAGTGGGTCTGGCCGCGAATTGCTCCACTGAATTCGCAGGCCAGAGGGCTAGACCAATTCGCGAATAGGTGCCATTTTATGGCGTAAAGTTGCCTGGTGGAAGGAGCTCTGGCTTGGTTGATCGTGTCTATGACAGCAGGTGGCAGATCCACTAGATCTTCCGCATCCCATCCAGCATCCAGACGTGGAGGTTCCAGAGGTCTGGGCGTGGATCCAGAGGGTGCCCCATCCCTGAGAATGAAGATCCTTCCTCAGGGGAATTTTCCAGGAAGGGGCTGTCGCGAGAAACGTGAGATCCGAGAACCAGGTCCGGGTGGGCCAGTAGGGGGCCACCAGGTTGACCTGTTCCTCGTCCTCCCTGATCTTGCACAGCACTGATGCAAGAAGACTCATGCATACTTGCACAGCCCCTGGGGCCAGCTGTGTGCCAATGCGTCTTTCCCGAGAGGATATCCTGTCAGGGAGTACCAGAGCGGGCAGTGGGACTTGTCTTGGGAGGCAAAGAGATCTATCTGTGAACAATAACAAGGGTCATTGTTTATGAACTTGTTTAAACCTGTGATTTGATTGCCTGAAATGTATGTTAATACTGTTCCAGTTATAAGTGGGGCCAAAAAGGGTTGGCATAAAATGTCTCGTGTTACAAGTGTAACCCTTGTTCCCTGAAAAAACTGGAACGAAATGCTGCGCTGAGAAAAGTGCTTTGGGAACATCTTTAGGTGTGACCAGCTGTGAATATGTGTGCAACACGTCAATGAATATTGACTGGAATTTATAGCCTCTGCCAGTGTAATCATTGGATGCACCTTGGGCAGGGCTATAAATAGATGCATCACAGGAGCATCGTCAGATATTTTGTCTGAAGAGCATCCCAGTGCGGCAGTGAAGCGCAGCATCTCGTTCCGCTTTATTCAGGGATCAAGGGTTACACTTAAGTAACCCGAGACGTTCCCTTTACAAAAAGATTCACTTATGATGCTGCCTGAGAAAAGCACTTTGGGAATGAAAATACACATGCCGCCCTTGGATGAAACCCCCTGGCTTTTAGCGAAAGCTGGAACGGTCTCATGTGCAGAAGGCCCAAAGGGATCATCGTGGATGCAGATGCCATGAGACCTAGTATTCGTTGATACTGACGAGCAGTACAACCTTGACGTAGCCTGACTTTTCTCAGGGTGCAACCTCAGTAACTTCCTGTGCTGTGGCGGAATTTCTATATGAAGATATGCATCCATGAGATCGATCGTGACCAGCCAAACGTGATTTTGGGCTTGTGACGTGATCGTCTTGATGCATCTTGAACTTGAACACCCTGACTGAGCAGTTCAAGACTTGAAGATCTAAGGACGGACGCAACCCCCCACCCTTCTTGGGAACCAGGAAGTATTTGCTGTAATAACCTGACTCTTTCTCTGGAAGGGGAAACACGTTCTGTGGCCCCTTTGACCAAGATATTTTGCAGTTCTTTCCACAGTAAACATGCCTGCTCCGGTTTACGATAGTGGGGACCACACTGTTGAAACACGGAGGGCTGCGAGCAAATTTAATTCTGTAGCCTTTTTCTACTGTTCTTAGGACCCACATAGAAATGCCTGGCAGAAGTTTCCAAGCTGCCAGGTTCTCTGAGATGGGTATTAATTTTGACACTTCCTATTGAGGTGATGTTGAATGTTCCGTGTCCTGGACTAAGGCAGGAAACAACAGTACACCAAACTTTTCGTTGGAATCCTCTGCCTCCCGAAACACAGGAGGTGGCGGGAATGGAGAGGTTCTGTTGGGGTACCGAGAGGGGCGAAGTGGATGATACACGTGCCCCATCCTGAGGGGGGCTACCCCCACAAGGCTGGGTGCAACACCGTCAGGGTTTTCTTTTGAAATAAGTGCCCTGAGGTCTTGCTTTGGGGGCTGTTGAGGGCGACGAACCGGCGCCCTGTCTTTACGATGGGGAGCTTGATTCGCCGCACCTAGTTTTTGAGCTTCCTGTCTAGGAGGACCGGGATGGGGCTGGGTGGCTGACAGCCCCTCCCCCTGAGTGTGGCGAGGAAGAAATTGCCCGAAGGCTTCCTTGTGACTTTTTGCCTCCTGGAACCTGGTGATAGCTACATTCATAGCGTCACCAAATAAGCCAGAAGGAAAATCCGGGGCATCGAGAAGGAAAGTTTTGTCCCTGTCTCTGATGCCCGATAGGTTAAGCCACAAGCGTCTCTCTGCCTTCCCCACCAGTATGGAGGTGGTCCTGCACAGCTTTGTGGGGAGAGTGTGTCTCTTTAGCGATGACGCCTAGCCAGGCGAGAGATAACCCGCAAGTGTCTCTTCTACTGGCTACATCACCCTTATACTTCAACAGATTAGCCTAGTACGCCTGTAACACTGCCATAGTGTACAGGGCAGCACCAGCCTGACCTGCTGTCTGATAAGCCTTCCCCACAAGCGTGAAGGTGGTCCTGCACAGCTTTGTGGGGAGAGTGGGTCTGTATAGCGGTGATGCCGAGCCAGGCGAGAGATAAACAGCAAGTGACTCTTCACCGAATACCCCCGAGCCTCAGCACCCACGATTAGTTGAATATTTCAACGTCGAGGGCATGAAGACACGGGAAGTATAAGGATTCCTCCATGGATGAGAATACTCGTTATGGTGGTCATAGAAGAAAGGAAGGGACTGATATAGCGTTCCCTTCCCTCTTTTTTATTTATTTCAATTTTCTTTATTTATTTATTTTGGCCACCAGACAGAAATCTGTCTTCTAGTTTGAAGCGTTTTGGGGGGGGGGGGGGTCTCTTAATTCCACAGCCGCTTTATTATTATGCGCAGGATTTACAGAGGTTCAGTGTCCTCATGAACCGAAGAGGTGCCGAGGCGCGCTTCAGGCTTACGAGAAGACAGGGCACCAACTCTCGGGAGTAAGCGAGACTGACAGCAGATCGTAATGCTTGCACACGCCCTACCCCAACACGAGAGCAGTATGCTCTTCCCCCAAACAAACAAAGCAAAACTGATGCATGTCCCTCTCAGCAATAGAGCGGAGACAATGGCTTTTCCCCCCTTTTTTTTTAAAGAAGAGAAAAAGAGAAAGGTCTTCTGTGCACTGCCTAACAAATTCTAACTCCTAAAAGAGGAAAGAAAGTTTCTGACAAGCTTGTGAAAACACATACACAGAGTGATCTGAAGACAAAAAATCTGACGAAGCTCCTGTGACGCATCTATTTATAGCCCTGCCCCAGGTGCGTCCAATGATTACACTGGCAGAGGCTATAAATTCCAGTCAATTTTCATTGAAGTGTTGCACACATATTCACAGCTGGCCACACCTAAAGATGTTCCCAAAGCGCTTTTCTCAGCACAGCATCATAAGTGAAGCTTTTTGTAAAGGGAACTTTAGGTTTGATATGAACATCATTATTTCTGAGCAAAATTTTGATTGGCCATAATGTTGACATTGGATTTGTTTCCCTGGACATTATCTCAGACTTAAGCAAAATTTACTTAAAACAAACTTAAGCAAAGATAAATAAATAACACTCACCAGGCACCATCTTTTCTCCATCTTGCAGTATAATTAATTTATTTATTACTGCTTCATTCATTATTCTAAAGAAGAGACGTAAGTCGCTTTGGTAAGAAAGCCTCTACTAAGAGCATTAATGTAAATTAGATATATAAAGAAATCCAATGCTGGAAATTTGAATAATTTCTACTGCACTGTCACTTTCTTGCATAAACCCATAGGGAAGAATCACAGACTGTCACGGCAATCGACACATAAAGGTGTGTAAACAGAAGTAACATGTCAGGCTACATCATTTCAGACAACCTTGTTCAAGTGTGGAAGTTACTTTTTATGTGGATAAGATGATGTTTTGCGATTCCCTGGGATATTGTTTTTCTAGATTCTATAAGGTGCATCTTGTTTCATCTTGTCTCCCTGGTGAATTAATTTGCTATTATGATGGTGGCATCCAAGTAGTCAACACCAAAATTATTTCCATGTCTGAATAATTTTTATAATGAAGCGAATGATAGATCACAATGTGTAGGAGGAATACTGACAGCTGGCAATACTTGTAATGTACATGTATGTTAAAAGTTTTGGAGAGATAACTTCTTATTGTTGTCTTATTATTTCTAAAATGTATATTCAAACAATTGCCATACGATTAAGGGTGAAATTAAACCTTGTTCAAATTAAATGTAAAATGTATAAAGATACATTCTTTGCATGAATGAGTAAATTTCACTGGTATAAGCAAAGATAACTGCTTTGAAATAATCAATCAAGTTGAGAAAAAAGATGTATTAACCATGGGAAAATAATTCTTCAAACGTGTCTTTTTAGGCTGCCAAAACTGCCTTTACAATTACAGTGCATGTTCCATCTGCCCCATCCTCTTGCCAAATTAATTTAGGCCACTTTTGCTAATGCCTCAGCATGCACATGACACACTGTCAGATAAACCAGCATGAAAGGTTCTAGGAAAAAGAACCTAAAACCGATCCAAAGTTTGACTTACATTTGACCTTGAAGAGACTGTTTGTGTGATTCCAACACAAGAATTTTCATTCAGATGCTAAATCATAATCCAATCTGTTTGACAAAAATGGCACCTCCTGTATTTGGATATATCGCTGATTGATTTTCATGATTTGCATGCCAAATGTATATTTATTTCCAATGAAATATAATATTATCTCCGATTATAAATGTGCCTATTTATTTTGCAAAGCTTGAGGTCTTGCATTGTGCTCTTCCTTCATCTTAAATTTTCTGGCCTTAAAGGTGAAGCGTGTAATTTCTGTGCCACTAGTGTCACCAAACGGAATTGCAAATATAAAGTAATGAGGTTTCATATAAATAAATACATAAACAACATTTAGGCTTTAGTTACGCCACACCATTAATCATAAATTGCTACTTAGTCAGTTGCATGTGGTTTTAAAGGAGCGTTTGATTGGACAAAAATGCAAAATTAATTATCAATATTTTTTGTAGACTGTTAATTTAAAATGTTTATTCAAGATTTTATTTTGTCAACATTTAGCAATGCTAGTACACTACCATAGAGATGAATTCAAAACTTACACACATGGACAAAAAACTAATTTTGATATCATGAGGTTTTTAACAGCATAACAATTCAAGTCAAAGTCAGTCTCTCTCTCTCTCTCTCTCTCTCTCTCTCTCTCTCTCTTCTCACTCTCTCTCTCTCTCTCTCTATCACTCACTCTTCCTATTCAGGGGCAAATCAGTTTGGAGAGGCTGGTGCCATCTGTGTTACTGTGGCAGAGGGCAGAGTTAAAAGCCCACAGTCGATCAAACACACATCACTAAAGACACTGAAGAGCTTACACATGCACTCACATTCACATGCACACAAACACACAAACACACAAACATACACACAAATACATTGGTATATTGCCATACTGGATGCCAGTCAATTTTGGGCTATTAACTTGAGCACAAGTGTCACAGCATGGTTGTCTGAGAAGATGATAGGAAATAACTTTGGCTATTTTATTTAAGTGGTGCACATCTGAGCCATATTATTCTTTGAATTATTTCTCGTCTTAAACAGCTGCAATATAACATTTGGATGTCAAGCTGATCCAAGAAGCAATAATTCATTTTCTGATTCATAATGTAACAAACCATAGTGCTGCTTGAAATAACAGTAATCAGAAAACGAAGTGACTTCTCTATACCATAGGTAGAGATCTTTGCAAAATATTGCAAAGTTGTGCCACTTTTTTGCATGTATATCGGAGCAAAAACCTGCATTTATTCATTTACCATTCACACTCCAGTTTAACCAGGAGCTAAATGCACTGAACTAGTGCTGAAGTATGACAATTTAATAAAGTCATTGTCATTCTTTCAGGGAAAACATGCTTCTTTCGGTGTAAGGTGTAAATTAGGCTTTTACAGATTGAGCCTAATTTACAAAGCTTAGCGCTATTTGCCTGGCTCAAATAACGTCACGCTGTTACCGCCAACACAAAGCAAGTGGTAAACTTAAAGGAATAGATCATCCAAAAATGAAAATTCTCACCATTTGAATTTTTATTTTTGGAAAACCATCAATTTTTAATAATAATAATAATAATAATAATAATAATAAAAGATATTTGTGAACAACCCAATTCCAAAAAAGTTGGGAAATTATGATAAAGTTTAATAAAAACAAAAAGTAGTGATTTGTAAATTTTATTCACCCTTTTCTAAATTGAAAAAACAACTACACATTATATGATGATCTACATTATATGATGAAGCCTTGTGAATTTCATTGTTTTTTATGTACAGAAATTTCAAATCAGATGATTGAAACATGCTCCAAAAGAGTTGAGACGGGGGCAATTTAAGACTAATAACAATTTGACGAGTTAAAATAAGACAATGTGAAACTGGAGATGTTAAACAGGTGAGCCAATTGTGTCATTGTATATAAGGAACCTCCAAGAACAGCCTAGTCCTTCAAAAGCAAGGATAATTCAAGACTTGTCAATTTGCCAAGAAATGCTTCTGCAAATAATCCAGCACTTTGAGAACAATGTTCCCCAAAGACCAATTGGAAAGATTTTGGGCATTTCACCCTCTACAGTGCACAATATATTTATAAGATTCAAGGAATATTGTCAAATCTCAGTGTGTAAAGGGCAAGACAAAAACCACTTCTGAATGTGTGTGATCTCTGATCCCTCAGATGTAATGGATATCATGAACATGGTCTTGGGAATACTTAAGCAAACCTTTGTTAGTCAACACAATTTGTCACTGCATCCACAGTTGCAAGTTAATACTTTTCTATGCAAAGCAGAAGCCCTACATCAACACTGTCCAGAAGTGCTGCTGACTTCTCTGGGCTCTGTCTCATCTTAGATGAAATTAGAACAGTGGAACCATGTTTTTTTTGGTCTGATGAATCCACATTTCAAATAGTTTTTTGAAAAACACAGCCATCAAGTTCTCTGGGTCAAAGAGAAAAAGAAACATCCAAACTGTTATTATCAGCATCAGGTCCAAAAGCCAGTGTCTGTATGAGCCAGGGATGTGCTCGCACATCTGTGAGGGCACCCTTAATGCATACAGATATGTACAAATTGTGGAGCAGCATATATTGCCATCTAGTACTGTCTTTTCTAGGGACTTCCCAGAATTTTTAGCAGAAACTCTTCAAACCACATACAGGCCGAATAAGCAGAGAATGTGTTTGATAGATTGGCCTGCCTGCCTGCTGTAATTCCACTTTTTAAACTTAACAAACTTATGTCTTCAGTGTCTAAATGCTAAATAAGTTTTAGTAGTAGAAATGGCGATGTTTCACATTGGTAAACAACAATAATAATAATAATAATAATAATAACAAAAGATATTTGTGAACAACCCAATTCCAAAAAAGTTGGGAAATTATGATAAAGGTGCACTTGATTGTCCCAACTTTTTTTGAGTGTGTTGAAATCTGATTTGAAATGACTGTACATTTAAAAAAAAATTAAAAATTAAATTCACAAGGTAAAACATCATATAATGTTTAGTTGTAGTGCATTCAATACAGCAAAGGGTGAAAATAATTTACTCCCTTTTGTTTTTATCAGCATTTTTCATACTGTCCCAACTTTTTCAGAATTGGGGTTGCGCATCAACTTAAGCATTTTAAAGAGCCAGTTCAGATGGCTCCCCTTACTTTGCTGGAGCCTATGCAGTTTGAGTAAAGTAAGCCAGATTGCGGTCCACAACCAAGAATTAAGAACCGACTCGCAAGTTCAGGAATTGCACAGTGCAGTTTGCATTCAGCACATATTTTGTGGGCATGTTTGCACAATTCTTTTTGTGAATTTGGTGCTGAAACAATGCAGAGAGCATGTGCACAATTCATTCTTAGTGATCTCCTCCAATGGAGTATATAGTTCCTTCCTGTCGGTTCATGGCCATTTTATCACTTTAGGATGTGGTAACCTGCTGAACATATGGGTAGCAACATGCTAGTTTTACAGTGAAGGTGGAGTCATTATATCATAGAACGTCTAGGATACGTATGTAACCTCAGTTCCCTGATGGAGGGAACGAGATGCTGTGTCGAAGAAGCGACACTAGGGGTCTCTCTTGAGCACCGAATATGCCTCTGATCTATGAAAAAAGGCCAATGAGAAGTTGCCAGACAGTATTTGCATACCCCACCACCGGACATACGGGTATAAAGGCGGGGAAATATGTCTAGTTCATTCAGGATTTTTCTGAGGAGCCGGAAATGGTCCGCCACAACAGTGGCTTGGCTCAGCGACGTGGACGGGAGGACACATCGTCTCGTTCCCTCCATCAGGGAACGAAGGTTACATATGTAACCTAGACGTTCCCCGTCTGTCGTTCACTTCTACGTTGTGTCGAAGATTCGACACTAGAGGTCCAATTTAAATCACGCCATGCACTGAGCCGTGTACGTGTACTGCTGACACAGGAGCGGGCAGGTACTTGACGTGCAAAAGCGACCAGCTGTATCAGACTGCACGTACCCTTCCCAAATGCCCCAAAAAATTCGTCGAAATCCTTCTGGTTACCCTAGACAGGGGAACAATTCGACGTTTGCCAACCTGGGAATGGGCCAAGCCTAGCTGGGCCTCTTTTCAATCTATGTTTCTCGCATAAAGCCAAACGGCTGGGGCCTTTACACGCATCATGGGAAGGCGGTCTTACCCGGTTTCCTGTTTTTCAGAGGGAAAAGATCCTACGGAGACCACACCTGCCCAGAGAGGGGGAGGTAAGAGAGGCGAATACATCACATGGATTTTTAGGCGACCTGTGGAAAGTGGTGCGGTGGTAGATCCCACTTCTCTGGAGGGGTAGTTGCTACAAACACGGCGACCAGGGGGCACTGGGAACTGCCCAAGGGAGATGCGGGTCCGCTCGTAAGGGGACCATACCACGGAAAATACAAACAGGGGGAGTCCATGTGGGAGTCCTGACCTGTGGAGCGCCTATTCCAGTACAGGGTAGATTAAGTACCCGCAGTGGATTGGGTCGGCGAGTTCCTCCGCTGAACTGCGGACCCAAAGGGCTAGGGAGGAGTCATCCAGGGATCTGAATGAGTGAGATCTCCTGGGAGAGAAAGCACACAGTTTTACCTTGGCCGAGGGAGCCTCTGATTGGGCATACCAGAGTGGGCAATGGGAGGTCTCTCGGGAGGCAAACAGGTCTACCTTAGCCTTGCTGAACCATTCCCAAATCAGCTGAACCGACTCGGGGTGAAGCCTCCACTCTCCACTGGGCAAGCATTGTCGTGACAGCGTGTCCGCTATCACATTGAGGTTGCCCGGGATGTGACTGGCGCAAAGCGACTTGAGTAGGAGGAGACAACAGGCGAGTTGTGACATGTGGCGGGAGCGTACACCACCTTGACGATTTATGTACGCTTCAGCGGTGGTGCTGTCTGACCTGATGTCTTGACATGTTTGTCCCGAACTAACGGGAGAAACCTCCACAGGGCAAAGAATACTGTCAACAACTCTAGGCAATTGATGTGCCAGCACAGCGGGGCACCTTTCCAATGGCCCGTGGCTGCGTGCCTGTTGCACGCGGTGCCCCAACCCAATTTGGAGTCGTCGGCCGTGACCAGGACGCGTCGGGACAACTGCTGCAAGGGGACTCCTGCCCGCAGAAAGCAGAGGTCTGTCCAAGGTCTGAATGTTTGGCGGCAGGCGGGGGTGACCATCACACGGTGCGTGCCGCGGTGCCATGCTCATCTCGGGATTCAAGTCTGGAGCCAGTGCTGAAGATGTATCATATGCATCCACCCCAGCGGCGATACCGCCTTGGAGGATGCTATATGCCCCAGGAGCCTCTGGAAATGTTTTAAAGGGACCGCTGTGCCCGGCCTGAAAGCGGCGAGGCATTCCAGCTCTGACTGCGCACACTCGTTGGTGAGGCGCGCTGACATTGAGACTGAGTCTAACTCCATGCCGAGAAAAGAGATGCTCTGACCCGGGCAAGCTTGCTCTTTTCCCAGATGACCTGAAGCCCCAAACGGCTGAGGTGCATGAGCACCTGGTCCCTGTGAGTGCATAGTAACTCTTGGGAGTGGGCCAGGATGAACCAGTCATCGAGGTAATTCTCGGAGCGTGGCAAGGGCTGCCTCTGCGACTTTCATAAAGACGCGAGGGGACAGGGACATGCCGAAGGGGAGGAATTTGTACTGATACGCCTGGCCATCGAACGCAAACCGTAGAAAGAGTCGGTGTCGAGGCAGAATTGAGACATGGAAGTACGCGTCTTACAGGTCTACCGCTGCAAACAAATCTAGATGCCGGACGCAAGTTAAGATGTGTTTTTGCGTGATCATTTTGAACGGGATTTTGTGCAAAGCCCGGTTGAAAACTCGCAAGTCCAAGATCGGTCGTAAGCCGCCGCCTTCCTTGGGTACGATGAAGTAAGGGCTGTAGAAACCCTTCTTCCTCTCGGTTGGAGGGACAGGCTCTATCGCGTCTTTGAGTAAGAGGGTTGTGATTTACGTGCACAGGGATTTGGCATGTTCGCCGTGTACTGCAGTAAAGCGGACACCCTCAAAGGAGGGGAGGGGGGGGGGGGCTGCCAAACTGAATTGCGTAACCGAGTCTAATGGTCCTGGCCAGCCAGCGTGACGTGTTGGGAAGTGAAAGCCATGCGTCCAAACTCCGCGCTAGGGGCACTAAGGGGACGATTATCTTTGACGTACCCGGCGGGGCGGAGCAGGTAATATGGCATTGGGTATTTGGGTATACTGGTGCGTCCCGAGCCTCTGGTGCTGAGAAAAGACTCGTAGCACTTACCTTGTGCCGCACACCCGGAAGGGGGCGGGTTAGTGACTGAGGAGGAGGTCCGGTGGAGGCGTCCTCTAGACTCGTCAGAACCGGCCATCAGGGGAACAGTCGTGGGGCTGAGGGAGGGGTGTCCACGTCCAGCATGTCGAGACTGTTGAGGTGTGGCGGCAGAGTGCCGTGAGAATGGCATTTGCGGGCCAGGTGACCCATAGGCAAAGAAAATAGCTCTTTTACTGAGAATGTGGGTACTGCAGCCCTGAGGGGGTGCGGCAAATGAAATTGATACAAAAGATTCTCCTCCCGGCCCTCCACCGGGGGATGGAGTGGTCTGCTTACCAGCTCGTTGTAGCACGTTGTCCTACAGGCCTTGGAGGGGAGCACAGGGTGACCCCACCAGGTGGCGTCATTCTCGGGTGCAGCGGTGAGCAGGTGCAGAGGTTCTCCGATGCAGCGGCGAGCTCATCCACCTCGAGCTCTAGAGGATAGGTAGGCTGTCGAGCACTAATGGGAGTCAACAAGCATGCCGGGGGGCGGTTAAAGGGCATCTTTATAAAGACACGTCCTGAAAAAAAACGTTCAACGCTGCTTTGTATGGCTCTTTTAGAGGAAAATCACTCTTTTAACAAGTTTTGCACTTCTCTACCATGCAGAGAAGGAGAAAGCAACTGAAGTGTGCCATAGATCAGACAGAAGAATCAGCTCAGAGGAAGAGGAAGAGGTGTGTGACTCGCAGCTCACTGCATACACAACCATTGGCTCCGAAGAGTTTTTCTGAATGAACTAGACGTATTTCCCCGCATTTATACTCATATGTCCGGGGGCGGGGTATGCAAATACTGTCTGCCAACTTCTCATTGGCCTTTTTTTTCATAGATCAGAGGCATATTCTGCTCTCAAGAGAGACCCCTAGTGTCGCTTCTTCGACACAACGTCGAAGTGAGCGACAGACAGGGAACTTAATATCCCTTCAAAGAAAATTTCTGCTGGATTGTGGACACAGGTGCTATTTTGCCCAGGTCACAGCAGGTAAATTGTCTGTGTCTGTTTGGTCAACAGGGAGTAGTTTGTAAAATCACACATCTCACATCCCTCAGAAGTCTGTGATGGGTGTGATGTTTATCGAACAACAACTTGTCTCTTATCGATGATTCACCAGTGTTATGACTAGGATTGCGAGAAATGTTATGGAATGCATACTAGACTACATTCTGTCAATACTATACTTTCAAAGCATTTCAAAGATCAAAGACTACCTTAACTTTGTTTTTTTTTATATTTAAAATATGAGGTCTTGACTGTGTAATTGTCAAGTCCAATAAGTTGGACGAATGAAAAAAAAAAAGGTAAATAGTCTGAAGCATACTTAAGAATGCTCCAAAGTTAACTTATTTTAAGTTTTGTTGAAGGGCAAGTTATCTTAAATTTCATTTATAATCTGAGATAAATTAATCATAAGCTTAATTACATGTCATCAATATCCTGAATCTATTGAACAGTATTAATCATCCAAAAAGGCTTGTCTTAAACCCTCAAAGAATATGTCCTTGTCAAATATTAGTCCAATGAACATAAATTATAATTCAGATCAGTAGCACAAATGGGACACTGTGAAATTACAATCTATTTTATCTGTAGAGTTTGTCTGGTGAAAAAAAAATCATGCTCTGTTACTCACAGAAATACACTCTTCGCTAAAACAATTCCACAAAGTCTGGTGGCATTTGCATCACATTTTGTATAAATCAGCTTGTTAAGCTCTTTATGAAATATGGTGCTGGCTGGACCATATCTCCACCTTGACTTAATGTCATAGGTCGGCTGTTGAATTTGGAATATCACTTGACTTGGCCTCATCAGGTACTGAACAGGTACGGCAGATTTTGAAAAGGCCTGAAAGTTGAACTATTATAAATGTGGAATTCTGTGACCTTGCAGGATTTGATTTAGTGTTAGGTTTATTTTGTAATACTTGCAGTGCAATTCAAACTGTTAAGAGCTTGGGTAATATTTCGATTAACCCCTCCGCTTTTGCTCATTTTTAATTCATAACATACCAGTAAGAGTGCCATTAATATTCAAGTTGTTCATGACATTCTGTGAAAGAGAGATCGCACTCCTTTCTTGAAGAGAGACCACTGGAAGCAGTGGTGTGCACAGACCTCAGCCGGGGCAGGGCGGAAGTTTAAAAAAGGGCACTAATAAAAAAGGGAACTCATAATTTGAATGAGTAGTACTTCTATATACTTAACTAATTTATTTGCTTTTACAGTATTTAAGCATTTTCTTTTATTATATAAATATCAAATTTAAAAAACTTTTCCACAAATAATAGCCAATTCTTTGACCTTTGACCTTTTTACCAAAAAGTACCATGGTATTACAATGTTGTTTTTACATGATCTATTTAATGTCTTGTTTTTGACATGTGCCACAGTAAAAACATGGTATTTTTTTCAAAGTATATTGGAGTACCATGAAAATATAATGAAATATGAATATAGATATAATTCAGTACATGGTATAACCCTGTTAACACCACTGTGCTAATCTTATTTTTGTCTCATCACTCTTCTCTTCACTTTCTCTTACATTTGCTCCCTCACTTCATCCTGTCATCTCTGCTGCTTCCTCTCTGACCTCATCATACTCTTTATACAGTAAAACACTTTATAAAGTACTTTCACTTTATTTCCTTTTATATTAATGTAATGTTATTTAACTAAAATCTGTCATCGGCATTTAGCAGTAATGTGGCAGAACCATGGTTCTGAATGGTTACCATGGTAGCCTACATGTCCAGAAAACGTCTCGGGATACTTAAATGTAACACTTGTTCCCTGAAAAAAGCGGAACGAGATGCTGTGCTGAGAAAAGCACTTTGGGAACATCTTATAGTTGTGACCAGCTGTGAATATGTGTGCAACACGTCAATGAAGATTGACCGGAATTTATAGCCTCTACCGGTGATAATCATTGGATGCACCTGAGGCAGGGCTATAAATAGATGCGTCACCAGCGCATCGTCAGGTATTTTGTCTGAAGAGCAGTCCTGGGGCATCACAGTGCGGCAGTGAAGCGCAGCATCTTGTTCCACTTTTTTCAGGGAACAAGGTGGCATTTTAAGTATCCCGAGACATTCTCTTTACAAAAAGCTTCACTTATGATGCTGTGCAGAGAAAAGCACTTTGGGAATGAGAATACCCACGCTGCCACACTGTGGCTGTCCGGACCGCCTACGGTTGTGCAGTGTGCTCACAAGAGCATGAGAGGTCTCAGACATGAGCTTGAGATGTCGATCTTGGTGGCGGCGGCCCCCCTGTTGTGGCCCCCATGGCAAGCAAATAGTTGCCTGACTTACGCCACTGGCTAGTGCAGTGGACATAAGTTTGAAGGGCACAGACTGGACAAAGTCTGTGAAGTCTATCCTGCTCCGGCGTTGCAAATGGCGGGGAGCAGAAGGCTTCAAGAGTGACCGGATGTAAGGTAGAGAAATGCACCTTAGGCAGGTAGTCAGGATGAGGGTGTAAAACCGCTTTGGTCATCCTGTGGCAAACTCTAAACAGGCTGGCAAGATAGACAGAGCCTGTAGGTCACCAATTCTCTTTAGAGAGGTAATTGCCATAAGAAAAACCATCTTGAGAGTCAGAAGTCTGTCAGACGCTGACTCTAGAGGTCTCAACCAGACCCTCAAGGACTATTGCTAAGTCCCATGTAGGAGTCCTGGTCCTAGCAGGAGGCCTTGGTTGCCTAGCTCCACAAATGAAGTGAGCGAGTAGAGGATGTCTCCCCAACGGCACCCCGTCCATCAAGGTGTGGCGAGCCGAAATGGTGGCCACATAGACCCTGAGAGTGGCGGGGCATGTGCCTGCTGACAGTTCTTCCTGCAAAAAGCCCAGAACTGAAGCAATCTGGCAGTTAACTGGATCTGCATTATGTGTACTGTACCATCTTTCAAAGACACCCCATTTATTGGCGTAACTTCTAGTAGAGGGAAACACACACAGGTGCATTCTGGGCCGGGTGACTCAGGGAGAAGTAGAGGAGACATTGTGCTGTTCATAGAGGCGAAGAGGTCCACTTCTGCCCTGTAAAATCTCACCCAGATTTGTTCCAAGTGGAGGGAGCCCAAGCACTTAAAATGGTCTCGATAACCTCAGGTGAAAGACCTGTATTTTTCAGTTGGTACCCCTCAAGGGCCAAACATGAAGGCTCCACAGCTCGGGTCGGGGATGAAATATTGTCCCCTATGCCTGAGACAGAAGGTCATTCCTGTTCGGAATTGCCCAAGGCGAGCTGTCGAGGAGAGACATTATTTCCGAGAACCATACCCTGTTCGGCAGGGAGCAGAGAAACCGGGGGAAATGCATACAGATGCATTCTGGGCCATGTATGTGCCATCGCGTCCAGACCAAGGGGGGCCATTGAGCTGTCTGAGAAGAGGCGAAGAGGTCCACTTCTGCCCTGTAAAATCTCACCCAAATTTGTTCCACTCCCCCATCAGTATTTTCTGTCTGGACAGTAAATTTGCTCCCACATATGGTCATCCAGGGATATAAACTGCCCTGAGTGATAGGAGCTTGCCCTGGGCCCCAAGGAGAATCTGACGTGCCAAAAATTTAGCTGACGTGAACGTGGACCTCCTTGATGGTTTATGTAAGAGATTACCGTTGTATTGTCCACCCGCACCAAGACATTGCAGCCTCTGGAGGAAGTATTTCAGGGCCAGAAATACAGCCATCAACTCGAGACAGTTAATGTGACTATCGAGCTGATGACCCTCCCATTCCCCTTGAGCTGGACGACCACTTAAGACCACTACTCAGCCCGTCAGGGAGGCGTCTGTTGTTAGCAGCCTGCAACGACAAGACGTGCCTAGAGTGGGACCCAAGGTAAGAAACCGTGGTCTGAACCACATAGAAAGGGAACGAAGCCCGCGGCATGTAACCCTTATTTGCCTTAGGGGACCGGCCCTTGGATGAAACCCCCTGGCCTTTAGCCACAGCTGGAATGGTCTCATGTGCAGAAGGCCTAAAGGGATCACCGTGGACGCAGACGCCATGAGACCTAGTATTCGTTGATACTGATGAGCAGTGCAACCTTGACCTAGCCTGACTTTGCTCAGGGTGTTCTGAATGGAAATGATTCGAGAGGGAGACGATTGTGCCCGCATCATGACCGAATTCCATATAACCCCCAGATAAGTAATTCCCTGGGTGGGAGAGAGAACGCTCTTTTGACGTTGAGTCTCAGACCCGGAGAAACCAGATGAGCTAAGACAATATCTCTGTGCTGAACTGCCAGAATGCGGATGCCCCGGAGTCGCAAAGGAGCCAGTGCTGCATCCATGCATTTCGTGAATGTGCAGGCTAATAGGGCTAGGCCGAATGGAAGAAGCCGATACTGGAATGCTTCACTCCCGAAAGCGAACATCAGGAACTTCCTGTGCTGTGGCGGAATTCCTATATGAAGATATGTGTCCATGAGATCGATCGTGACCAGCCAAACATGATGTTGGGCTTGTGACACGATCGTCTTGATAGTTAGCATCATGAACTTGAACACCCTGACTGAGCAGTTCAAGCCTTGAAGATCTAAGGTCGGACGCAACCCCCCACCCTTCGTGCCTGGTAACGTGTGCATGTAAAATGGCTAGAAATAGCACTTTAGATTAGCATAAAGCTGACAATTTACGTACACAAGGTTTATTTCTATTTATTCTGCTCCAAAAGTACTACAAACTTACTTCTCTGTCTGCTCGTATGAATGTAACACATCATGAGAAAGTGTTTCACTGCTGTTCAAATGCACTTTGGATCGCATCATTTATATCTATAAATGTTTTCCATGAAAGGACTAAATATTAAATGAAATGAAAGTAATCTCTTTCACTTTTTGAATGTAACTGCATTCTAATTACCAATGATGTAAATTTAAATTGTACTGGAATACTGTTACTTATATTGTGTATTTTAAATACGTATTCCCATTACATGTATTCCATTACTCCCCAACCCTGACTATACAGTAGTAATATATTTCTGTCACAATTTCTTCAATTTCATGCATCAAACTTTAATTTTGAACCTAGCTTTTATTCTGATGTGAATGCTTTTCCATTACTGTCTTGTTAATGACAATCACACCTCCGGACAAAACGTTTGCTCTATGGCCCAGTGTAATTATTAAAACAAAAAATGCTACAATTTAAATATATAAATGTATAGTCTGCTGGCACTGTGTGCTTCACAGTGAATGTGCACTCTCTTCTGTCATCTACTACAACAAACACAGTTCATAATGCTTATAAAATTTTAAGCAAATTAGTTGATTCACACATTTACTTTGAAGCACGCAGCACATGCAGACTGTATATTTATTTAATTACATTTTCATTTTCATAATCACACTAGGAGAGATTATGTTTTTAATTTGATTATTTGTTTATTTCAGTGTAAAATGAGTAACAGAGCATGAGCTCAAATAAGTGTGTGAGCATTTGAAAGGAGTCGTGTCAGTGAGATTAGTCCCCTGAGTGGGGACCGTATTGTTATTCTTTTTTTTTTTAGAATAGGCCTGGTATCGAAGTACCATAACATTTGACATCCCTGAATGCTACCCATTTTATTTTTTTCACGAACACAGAGTAGAACAACAACCCAGGGGTATTTCTCCTTACAGGCAACAATACCACCACAAAAAGAGCTGTCATTACGGAAGAGTTGCTGCTGGTATGCGTGACTTCATTTTGTCATCGTTGTGTACCAACTCTATTTGAGCACTGGTCATTACTCAGGTAGTTAGCTACGTATAAACCTGTTGACAGTTAAGTAACTTTTAACTAATTTGCTCAGTGAATTGTTGCTTCGGTATGACAGTGCTATTTGTTATTGAAGCCATTGCAGCAATAATGAGAATGCACACATGCATGGTCTGAAACAATTTAAAACGCAATAATGCAACATTTAGCTTGTTTTGCCAGAAAAGTTTCCAATCTTGCACTTGCGTAAGAATATATTATGGATAAATTTATGATTGCATGTAATGACTGCATTGTACTTGTTTTAGATTTTGTCTAAAACTGTACTTGTAAATCAGCATGATTAAGCAGAACATAACACAAGAACACAATGGTTTTATGAGCAGAAGATTTTGGTTCTTCAGGCAGCTATTTCTGTCTTTGTTTATTCAGATACATTCAGGATGCAAGAAAATGCACTGTTGTTTTTTGAAGATATAGTATATATTTACAGGAGATGCCCAAGGTCACCTTGTGAGTTTTGTCACAGAGTAGTGATGACTATCATAACGATGGGACTTCAGTGTCTTGGCAATACTCAGTCCTGACAGCAAGCAATTACACAAATAAGACAGGCATGATCTTTAAATAGAAGTGACTTAATATGTGGGAAAGGAGTCATTCCAGATGTGTCTATCAGTTTGTGGTGACAGACCAAATATTAGGAGGCTGGCCAGCAGTTTTATTGAGGCTGCTGCTCTCTCATTCCCTCATCTTGCAGAGCATAGCATTAGTGGTCTAGGAGATGCTTGAAAAAAGAAAGACACCTCTCACTGACAAACAGCTAGAGTCTCGGCCAATCAGAACGTAGAGGAGGTGGGTCATTCCCTCCTGCCAGCCTGCTGAGGGCTCTCCGCTTATGAAAATAATCAATGGGAACACAGTCTCTCTGCTGCTTTAACTTGTGCTGGATTTAAATTGCCTGTACTCCACTCCATGCCAATCCAAGGGTGAAAATAAGCCATTTTCTGCTGTAATTACACAGTGATCAAAGAAATAGCAAACAGAACACAGGTGGCTTCTGTTGAGAAAAAGGGAAAGGAAGATACAGCAGCAGCTGAATCAAGAGAACAGTTTGAAGAATGTGCAATCCTGCCTGTTTCATCTTCGTGGTGTGGCTTATTGCTCAGCTTATCTATCCAGGTACTGTCACTATTAGTTCTATGCATGCTAAAGCTGGAAGATAATATTTGTGGGGGGTCATATTTAAGTTAGTAAGCCTGGTGCATTGTAAATATGATCAAAGTTACAAGAAGTGCACTACACGCTTCAAAGGTTGTATGTTGCATGAGGGCGATATTTCAGAGTGGTGTCCCAGAGGAATGTCAAAACTCACTTCAGGGAGACTAATATGAAATGACAGAAGAGACGAACTGAGCAGAGTAAGCACAACACATCATGCAGTCACCATTTACTTGCATTTGTGAGTCATGTCGAAGGACAAAAATTGCCATTTTAATAAGGATATATTGTAAAAAATTCACTTAAACAGAAATTAAGCAGAAATGTATGTTTTGTTTGATATTTGGCTTTTGAGAGATTTCTTTACTTTTATCATAGATGAAATCGTTTTTGGTGTATTTTGTGCACTGAGAGAACTCATTGCATTCACTTTTTTTGTTTGGAAATAATTCAAATGAATATGATTCATGGTCAAAATACTTGCAATTTTAACCTAAATGTTTTTTATTTAATACTTTGTGACACTACATTCACACTGAAAGGCACGTACACACAAATCAATACTCAATTTTATAAGAAGTAAGGTCACCCTCTTTTGTCAGTGACCTATTCTAGAATTGCAGTATTCCATGATCGTAACAGTGGAATTTAAAAACAAACAAATGAAGACATATGAATGAAAAAAGTACCCATATCAGGGCCACACTTCATTTCAGAAAGGTCACTCTGTATGTAATGAGTCACATGGTTTAATACTAGACATTTCCTTCCAGGTTGCCTAATTAATAAACTCAATGAGTGCTTTTTTGAGGTAAATACATCAGGAATGGAGCCACCAGTTTGCTACTTTTAATCACAGGTGGTTGTTTGCTTTGACTTAATTAGCAAACTGCAAAAATGTGTTGGCCAACCATCAAAGAGAAGCCCCTGTTTGATCACAGTTAGGCCTTGAGCTGTGATTTAATTTCATTAATCAATGGGAACCACAGAAAATATGTATGCAAAAATGTGTTTAAAATATAACCCTAAAAATGTATCCAAGTCATTGTTTTTGGGAGGCAAAAATACAAGTCTTATTTTTTTTCTACCTGGCTTTACTTAAGCCTCACATTACAAAGTTGAATTTCATGTTTTTAAGTTCCTGTTCTTCATTCCACAGGGCTTACCTAATAGCATGCAAACTTCAAACACTACATAGTAGATATTTTAAATGACATCACAACCTAAAATGTTCATCCACACTTTCCAAAGAAACTAAAGTACACTGCATATATCTGAAAGATGATTTGTCTGCTTAGTCTGTGAAGTAATGACTCGCCTTACTTTATCATCTCAAGTCAAGGACTCATGTAAACTCTAAAACTTTTATCAAACCCAAGTCATACTTTCAGCCGTCTACACCTTTGCATAATTTTTTCAAAATATGAACTTTGCTAAATGACAATTTGACCATCTAAAAAACAGTATGTACTATTAAAAATATGTTCCTCTAGATTTTTTACTCAGAACTACTTACATGTCTGTTTATGTTGTTGTGTATTAAACTTTGTTGGACCCCATTTAGTTTACATTTTTTAACACTGGTACACGAACCCCGTTGTATCTTTAAGGCCAATGAGACTGTTTCACACTGACAGTAACAATAGATATATCGTCAGCTGTAAACAATATAAGTAATTCATTATGACTGACAGATCAGAGCTTCTGGAAACTCATGTTTGCTCCCTCAGCCTTTGGAAGCATAATGAGCCTTGAAATAACATCTTACAGAATCACTCTGATGGAGGCTGATGGTAACATATTTATAGAGTAAACAAAATTCAGATTACTGTTTCTCAACATTATCAAAGTGTGTGACTGTGCAATTGACAGGACCTTGTTTAGAACTTCATGGAAATGTGTGCCATTTTAGGCTTGTCATCTACTGTTCATCGGTGTTTCACAATATTTTTGTCGAAGGCAAACCCACACAGCCCATTCAATCAAGACTGAAGTACGCCTTAATCGAGTCTAATCCTGGATCCTTTTAACGTACATTATACTCGATATAATTTACCATTATGATTAATATTATTATTATTATTATTATTATTATTTTTTCACCTTTTCTCCCCAATTTGGAATGACCAATTCCCACTACTTAGTAGGTCCTCATGGTGGCGCGGTTACTCACCTCAATCCAGGTGGTGGAGGACAAGTCTGAGTTGCCTTCGCTTCTGAGACAGTCAATCTGCGCATCTTATCACGTGGCTCATTGTGCATGACACCTCAGAGACTCCCAGCATATGGAGGCTCAAGCTACTCTCTGCGATTCACACACAACTTACTACACGCCCCATTGAGAGCGAGAACCACTAATTGCGACCACAAGGAGGTTACCCCTTGTGACTTTACCCCTCCTAGCAACCGTGCCAATTTGGTTGCTTAGGAGACCTGGCTGGAGTCACTCAGCACACCCTGGATTCGAACTAGCAACTCCAGGGGTGGTAGACCGTGGCAATACTTGCTGAATAATTGAATATTGCTGAACTGCCCAATATACGACTTGTTTTACTGTGGATATTGATACTTGTCTACCTGTTTCCTCCAGAATCTTTACAAGGTCCCTTGCTGTTCTGGGATTGATTTTCACTGTTCACTCCAAACTACATTCATCTCTAGGAGACAGAATGTGTCTCCTTCCTGAGTGGCATTATGGCAGTGTGGCACTTGGTGTTTACTTGCATACTATTGTTTTACTGATGATTGTGGTACCTTCAGAGGTTTGGAAATTGCTCCTAAGGATGAACCAGACTTGTGGAGGTTCACAATTGTATTTATGTAGGGATTTATTTAGGTATTGGCTGATTTCTTGTTATTTTCCCATGATGTCAAGCAAAGTGGCACCGAGTTTTAATGTAGGCCTTAAAATACATCCACAAGTACACCTCCAATTCAGTACATCTCCTATCAGAAGCTAATTGTCTAATTGTCTAAAGGCTTAACATCATTTTCTGGAATTTTCCAAGCTACTTAAAGGCACAGCTAACTTAGTGTATGTAAACTTCTGACCCACTGGAATTGTGATAGGAAACAGTCAGTAATTAGTCAGTAAACAATTCTTGGAGCAATTACTTGTATCATGTACAAAGTGGATGCCCTTAACGACTTGCCAAAACTATCTGTGGAGTGGTTAATTTTTTTTTTTTTTAATGACTTCAACCTAAGTGTATGTAAATTTCTGACTTCAACTGCATAAATAAATAGATTCAATTCATTAATGTAATTTTATTTATTTATTTACGAGTTGCATTAAGAATCCATTCAACACAAAAATGAATGGGGGCATCCATATTCTGGCTTAAAAGTGTATATATACATATATATATATATATATATATATATATATATACAGTTAATTATTTCGAGAATGGCAAATTTTAGAAGTGTTTATATTTTCCATCACTGCACCACTGCATGCAAAATAACACTTAGTATATCATCCAAGCACATCCTCTGAGATATTTGGTATTCTCTGAATGTGTTGTCTAATTCCCCTGTTCTACCCGGCTGTCATTTAAAATAATGTTTGTGTGATCTTGCCAGTGGTGGTGAGTGCCCCATGACAGAAACATGCCTTCTTATTTCTCTTAACTTGGCATGTGCATGTATGTTTTATGTGCACATAAGTGGTAATTCAGTAAGCTCAGCAAAAACATGCAAACGAAGAAGCAAATAGCATTGCCCCAGCCCCATATACCAACAAATAAACATTTGCTCACCCATCCTTGCACAGTCCAGGCCTGGAGGGGAGGGGAACATGTGAGGAGAAGGGGAAATGCAGACAAGCCAGAATGACTTACCGCAAAGTCTGGTGTCCATATGCCATCATGCGAGCCCCATGCCCTTCAAGAGTGGCATGCTTTGTTGAGCACTGGTCATTTGATACCCAATCTACTGTTGGCCACGGCTTTGGTGGGAGGATTTCTATCCTTTTGTAGATTATAGAAATTTGAGGGATTTCTTGCAGATAATGTTAACCTGGTGTGTGGCTTTTTGTTGTCTGTTTTTCAGATTGTTTTTTAAACTCAGTTCTATGCAAATAAGCCTATTCGAATGAAGAAAGCCAGGTGAACATTTTGCCTCGTTGGACGTGTTCGGGATCAACATCCTTGTTGGTCCTGGAACAAAGTTCCTATCGACCAATCAGATTTTAGGGATAGGGTTAAAGTTTGGCTATGGACTGGGGTAAGGGGCTTGTGCACCATTCCGATCAACCTATAATTGTTTCAGATTTTAGGGGTTGTATTTTTTAGGGATTATTTTGAGTATAAAAGGAGCTGGAATGCCCACTCCATTTAGGTTTTTTGCTGAGGAGCCGAGACAAAGTCCAGCCATTTCAGTGGCAGGTACAGTGTTGTAGCAAGAGGGACACAACATCTTATTCCCTCCATCAAGGAACGGAGGTTGTGACAATAATCATGACATTCCGATTCTGTCACTCACTCGACGTTGTGTCAAAGTAGTGACACTAGGGGTCCCTATAGAAAAATGGCACAAAAGCTGAACCATGTTAGTTGAACTGCTGATGCAGGTGCAAGCAATCTGCTGTGTGCATAATAGCAGGAGCATCAGTCTGCACATAACCTCCCCAAATGCCCCAAAAGAATTAATGTATTTCCCCATAGGGAAGCGACGTAACTAGAATGGGAGCAGGCCGAGCTAGCCGCAGCCTTTTCTCTCTATGTTTTTCTCTCCACATAGTATTAGATTTGGCTGGGGCCTGTTAACGCTATTGTACCCACCGGAGAAGGTGTTCTTTTCCCTCCCTATTCTTTCATAAAAGACCCCATGGAGGCCACACCCTGCCCAGAGGGGAGGTTAACATGTGGTGATATGTCATGTGGGCTCAAGAGTCGCTCAAGGAAGAGGCACGGTGTTAGGTCCTGCCGTGAAGGGAAGGAGCTCTACAAACACAGAGACATGGGTCACAAACACAGACAGGGAGACTGTACCATGGAAAATACATCACAGGGGGTTACCGGAGTAATCGGCACCTGTGGAGCATCTATCCCAGTCAGGGCATATTAGTACCCGTAGTGGGTCTGGCTGCGAACTCCTCCACCAAATTCGCTAGCCAAAGTGCTAGGGAGCAATGAAATCCTGGGTCCACGACTTTGTGAACTGAGAACCAAGTGTGGGTGGGCTAATATGGGGCCACGATGGTCACTCGTTCCTCGTCCTCCCTGACCTTGCACAGGGTACTCGCAACTCTTGAGAGTGTGATAGAATCAGCCAGTCATCGAGGTTGTTGAGTATACGGATGCCCATCCCTTAAAAGCAAACCGTAGGAAGGGTCTGTGTTGAGGTAGAACTGAGATGTGAAAGAAGGCATCCTTCAGGTCTACTGCCACGAAACAATCTTGATGCCGGATGCACGTTTGTTTCTGCATCAGCATCTTGAATGGGAGTCTGTGTAAGGCCCAGTTCAGAATTCACAGGTCCATGCAGCATCTCATTCCGCTTTTATCAGGAATAAGAAGTGTGGGCTTCAGGCATTTAAGTGTCAGCACGGTGGCATCCTGAAGAACAAAAGATATGATCATTTTGCCTCTCTTAAAAATCTGTGATTTCGTTCTCTTTCCTCGTTTACTGGAAACAGTGCAAAAGTATATCGGTCCATTTAAATAACAAAATGAAATGCAGCCAGTTGTGGCCCTTGTACATCCGCTCACAAGCAGTTGCAATTTTGTCTGGTTTATTAAAAAAAGGGTTTACCAGAAAGATTTGACCTCAGCACTTTTTTCAACCAATATTCCATTCCCAGAGACCCTGCTAGAGAATTTACAAAGAAACTAGGAAAAACCTTTTTAAATCTCAATGATATAGACATGCTGATTGAAATCGATGCATGGACAGGAACAACACTAAAGTCACCTTGTTTTTTGCTGTTGTGTTTATTTTCCAAGCATTTTCCAGTAAAATTCATTATTATGTTTTTACCAGCATCTATTTATTTCCATTTTGAGGGTTGTTAAATTTGATGTCGAATTAATCTGTAGGTCTGCTTAATGCTTACAAGCTGTCCACGCAGAGAGGGTCCCCCTCAGGCACTCTTCTGAAGGCGAACATATGCACTTTTTCCATTTGTTTCATGAAGTTTTTTTTAATTCTTTAAAGGTAAAGTATGCAGTTTCTGCTTCATTAAATGGAATGACAAAAATAATCCCGATCATCTCCCATTGGGCGGACAAACAGATAGGTCCACCCCAAACATGCACTATTAGTTGAGCCAATGCTGTTTTGCTTGGCTAGTCAGGATACTCAAACAATTAGAGCAATGTTGAATAATGCAGAGCCTCTGTGTTAAATCTTTTCAGGAAAATCAATCTATAAATTACTTACTTATGGTTATATTCTCTCTCTGTCTCTCTCTGTCTCTCTCTCTCTCTCTCTCTCTCTCTCTCTCTCTCAGTCTCTCTCTCAATCTCTCTCTCTGCATTGGAATAGGAGCAATTATTCTAATATCCAATATCCAAAATATTACATCACCTTTAGTTTTCATAATTCTCCATCTTTAGATTATAACTGATTTGCAATTTGTTTTGCCCTTTAAAAACACATTTAACTCAGTGGCTTGTGCACCACTTTTAAACAATGTTCAATCTCTCTCTCTCTCTCTCTCTCTCTCTCTCTCTCTCTCTCTCTAAAAAGCATCAATCAAAACGTAGATTTTTTTCTCAATAATTAAATGGAAGTATGTTTTCTAGTCATACTATCACAGATACTGTTAAATTAATAAAAGAAAAATAAAGGTCAGTTTTAGCCCAGTGAGTGAGTGCAGATGATCCTTTAGTCCTACAGCTGTCAGTTCGCATTTAGTGTTTCATGACTACTGGGTATTCTGACAGAGAGACTACACAAAATGCTGTTGTAATTGGAGAAAAGCTATTTTTAAGGGCAATCTGCACAATATTTGTTGTCATCATTCTAAAAAGGAATATCTGCCCTTAAACAATCGCTAAATGATAAGGGACATAGTAAATGGAAGTGTCATTTGTTACAATATCAAGGGGTTGTATATAATCCTGAATTTTTTTTTAAGTTTATGGTTTATTAAATACAGCATGTAAAACGCTACACTTAATATTTCCTTCACTTAACAATCAACTCATTCATTGCTCAATTTAGAAGTGTAATTACAAGGGATGTAGGTCACGTTGTTGCCCACAAATTGTATGCATTTTCTGTCAGAACACAGTTATGTATAAGCAATTATAAACTGCTATATTTAAAGAGATAGTTCACCCATAAATTAACTTTCTGTTATCATTATGTAATGGGCTCTTAGGTCCCTCCTAGTAGGGGAATATTACAACATTACCCTGAAAGACCTAAAAGTGACAGGATCTTAGTCCCCACTCCCGGTGCTTTGAGTCTCAGTAAACACAGTAAGTGTGTATATGTTTTAGCTTAACTATTGTATAAAATAATACAGGAATAAGAAGTGTGGGCTTCAGGCATTTAAGTGCCAGCACGGTGGCTTCCTGAAGAATAAAAAGTGATAACTCCAGCTCACGTTCCAACCCCCCCAAACCTAATAGTGTAAGTGAGATGCCCTTACTCCAAGGTAAGTTTCACAAATAATCAACAGCTGTATTACTTTTAACAAAATCTTTTTTTTAACAAACTGGAGATTCTTCTGAAAAGATTTGTCACAATTCTTTGAAATAAAATAATACAACAGAAAATAACAGGTTCTGTGAATTTGTCTTACAACCTTTGTTAATCTTCAAGACGTACAAAAGGAGCCGAGAATGAGGTTTGGCTATGACAGTAGCTCAGTTCAGTGCCATGGTCGGGAGGACACAACGTCTCGTTAACTCCATCAACGAACGGAGGTTACAACAGTAACCTAGATGTTCCCCGTCTGTTGCTCACTTCGACATTGTCTCGAAGAAGCAACACTAGGACACTAGGTCCATATTTTATCATGCCATGCGCTGAACCGTGTAGACGCGCTACTGACGCAGGTGCGGGCAGGCAGTTGCGTGTCAAAGCGACAGACCCTCTTGACGGAAGTGAGCACGGTCAGGAGAGCAGAAGGCTCTCTGTAGGCCTGAAAGGACCACGGAGAGGTCCCATGAGGGAAAGAGGTGCTGTCTAGGAGGGTTCAGCCTCCTGGTGCCTCTCAGGAACCTGATAATCAGGTCGTGCTTACCGAGTGACTTACCTTGCTACTATAGCAGCTACATAAATCTTGAAAGTGTAGGGGGACAGCTGCCCATCCAACTTATCTACCTGACAGCGCACCTCTGGGGGTCTTCTCTGGGAAGAACACCACATACGTCACTTCATGGAGATGAGCTGCCTTGTAGAAGGGGCTCTGGCCTTAGTGATCGTGTTAGCCATAGCGGGCGGTAGACCAGTTAGGTCCACTGTGTCCCGTCCAGGGACCAGACATGGAGATTTTAGAGGTCTGGGCGTGGGTGCCAGAGGGTGCCCAATCCCTTAGAAAGAAGGTCCTTCGCCAGGGAGGAGCTGTCGCGAGGAGTGTGAGTTCCGAGAACCAGGTCTGAGAACCTGTGCAGGTAGGCTCACTGGGGGGAACGCCTATTTGCACAGCCCTTGGGGCCAGCCATGTGCCAGCGCGTCTGTGCTGAGGGGAGCTTCCATCAAGGCATACCAGAGCGGGCAGTGGCAGGATTCCTGGGAGGTGAGCAGGTCTACTTGTGCCTTGTCGAACCCACTCCAAATCAGCTGGACCACCTGAGGGTGGAGTCTCCACTCTCCCCTGTGCATTACCTGCAGTGACAGAGCTGCTGCTGTGACGTTGAGGTTGCCCGGGATGTGAGTGGCACACAGCGACCTGAGTAGCCGCTAACTCCAGAGGAGGAGACGACGGGCTAGTTGTTACATGAGACGGGAGCGTGAACTACCTCGGTGGTTTATGTAGGCCACCGTCGAGGTGTTGTCCGTGCAGATCAACACATGCTTGCCCTGAATCAACGGCCGTAGCCTCCACAGGGCGAGCAGTACAGGCAGCAACTCGAGGCAGTCAATGTGCCAACGCAGGTGAGGTCCTGTCCAGGAACCAGCAGCTGCATGCCTGTTGCACACGGCGCCTGTGTGCCACGGCGCCATGCTTGCCTCGGGTCTGGAGCCAGTGCTTTAGCGGTCTCATATGCATCAACCCTAGCGCTGTGACCGCCGCTGAGGATGCCAAATGCCTCAAGGGGGTACTCATATGCCCATCCGTTGTACGTGAACCGTAGAAATGGTCTGTGTCAAGGTAAGATCAAGACTTGAAAGTACGTGTCCTTCATGTCTAGCGCCGCGAACCAATCTTGATGCCGGATGTACGAAAAAATGTGCTTCTGTGACAGCATCTTGAACGGGGGAGGCAGGAAGAGCCGCGTCAGTGAGCAGGGCTCCAAGCCGAGGTGGGAGCGCTGAGGAGACCTCCAAGCACTTACCTTGTTTCGTGCACCCGGCACAAGGCTTGCCTGCAACTGAGGAGGAGGGCCTCTCGGGGCATGGACCGGGTTCGGGCAGCTCGTCATAAACTTGCGGGAAGAACAAGATTGAAGGGGGACGTAGCCGTGTGCAGTGCGACGAACCCAAATCCCAGTCATCAAGCCGCCAGTGCTTGGGGGTGGATGAAATATTCCAATCAAGCCCAACACTCGCTGCAGCCCAGGCAAGCATGGCAGTCAGCTCCATGTCAACCTCAGACTGGGCTGCTATTCCTGAAGGCGGCAGCCCGGTCGAGTCCTCGACGTCTGACATCACCAAGGCGCTTTCCAATGCAAGTGATCAAAATCTCATCCAGCTCACGAGCTCCGAAAGTGACATAAGGCTGGTAGTGAGGCAAGCCTGTCTCATCCCAGTGCTGGACGGAAGCAAACGAGCGTACCGGGGAGTGGGCGGTCTGTGGAGAATTCACCCTGTGGAACCGTGCCCACTGAAGCAACCGAATCGCCTCCAGTGTCAACCAAAGCGGTCTCGTACCCGTAGGTACATTTTCCCTTGAAAGAAGGAAAGCCACGACTGCAATGTTGCCATGATTACGCTCTCGCAGTGAGAACATAAGCCATCCACGAATGCTTCCTCAATGCGCTTATAGCCCAGGCACGTGAGGGAGTGATAGTGACCGTCAGAGGTGGAGAGGTAATGACCGCATCCAGGAACGGCAAAGAGACGGAAAGCCATCTTTAAAAAGACACATCTTTAAAAAGACGTTCAACGGCACTCTAATAGAGGAAACACACACTCTCTTTTAGAGGAAAGCTCTTTAAAGCACTGTTGAAGCGACCAGGGGTGTAGTCTGCAGTGGAGTACAGAGTGGAGAGAGAACCGCTGGAATGTGCCGTATATCCAACAGCAATGCTTCGCAGAGAGGTGAATGGACGGCGGTAGTATTCAGCTTGCTGTTAATACAACCGCTCGGCTCAGAAGAAAAAGTCTGAATGAACTTGCCTTCTGCCCTCCCTTTATACCTGTATGTCGGGGGGGAGTGGCATGCAAATTCAACTCGCCAATTCTCATTGGCTTTTTCTCAAAGATCTGAAAGGTGAATCAGGCTCTCAAGAGCGGCACCTAGTGTCACTTCATCGACACAATGTCGACATGTCGACATCGACACAAAGGACATGGTTTTGGACAGGCTACCGAGGCAGCATATCGTCACATCATTGCTAGGACACCAGCAACTGATTATCGCCCTTCTGGTGTCCAGTAAAGGTAATGCCTCGGCTTCTTTCAGACCAACTGAACTACAATGGTCAAATAATTTAAAACTAAATCAAGAGAGTTTTGGCGATAACAAAGTGTTTATTTAATAACTACAATACAACTTTCTCACTAGAAATGGAATCAAAATTTGGTTTTGTTTCCATTGGTTATCACCTCTTCGGCCATTTTATTTTCTTCAGCTCAAACGCTGTGGATCCGCGTGCATAGGATTATGGGATTTATTAGACAGGAAAGGATACATCTATGCTGCCTTCAAAAAATAGATCAGATGAAGGAATCTCAGTAGACAGGATGTCAACCTCCATATACAGCCTCCTGAGGCAGCATTTTCCTGGGTTCGGATGCAGCCATAAACACGGAGACAGTGTGCAAAAGAGAAATGCATCCGTGTAGCACATGATCATAGATTAACAACTTTCTGCCTCTGAAATTCACATTATTTACATTATAACCATGTCTGATTACAACACCATTTCACTTGCCACTTGTCCACTGGACATCTCACTGGGAAACTGTATTAAACTGTGTAATGAAGCATGAAATTTATTTTGCAAAAATTATGCCACGGTCACGTAATGTTCATGAGATCAGCCTGGAAATGTTAGGCAGAACAAAGATGGAATGCACTTGAATGGTGACTAAGACTGCCAGTCGCTAACATTTTTTTTTTGTGTGTGTGTTTCTTGATTTCACACATTATTAATTCACCATATAATAATTAGACAGGGATCCTCAAGTTAGCACCATCTGTATGCAGTGATGAAACTGCTCGAGTCCCCAAATTGCTGGCGGATGCTGTTTAATTGCAAATTGATGTGTAATTTTCCCACATACCTCTCAATCTGTAAACAGGTCTCGTTTGGTAACTGGCCACTAAGGAAAGGATTGTCCTCCCACCTGCTGGATCTGGATCATCCAGTTGTTGATTTTGATGTTGAAAATTGATTTTACTCAAGCAAACAATAGTAGGTTAATCATATACGAGAGGTTATGTTTTTATGTTCCATTCTTTTCCTATACATCTGCTGCTGCTGTAAAGAAGCGCATGAATACACACTGAAACACTCTTATATTGATCTAAAAACTATCTTTGTCTGGAGGGAGATTTAAGGAGGGGACTGAGCTATAAGGGTCACATGATCAATGTGGACTGTAGAAGATTCTCTGCCACTGCTCAGAAGGTCATTGATTTGATCTTCACTGCTTGAGTGCTGACAGTGTTGGCTAGTAAAAAATAAATAAAATAATCCTCCAACTACTGTTCTGTCTTGGACAAAGTGCCTGAGCTCTAGGGCTGTTGCTGAATAGCCGGTTCTATTCAATTAATGCTCCATTTGTATTTGGATGCATTCAAATTAATGAAAATAAAAATATCAGAGTTGTTCACCTTTAGTCAGTCTTGCAAGTTTGCAAGGGGGGGGAGATAAAATATACTTTGAAACTGTTTTTATTCGCAACATAATTTTATTTATAAATTAGTTAATAATCTTCGGATTTATAAACTGAACTGGGGCCAATCTTTTTTTATCAGTATTTCTCTTAAACACTTTTATTGTAACTGACATGTTAACATGTAAAAAGTTAATAAGTGTTTATTTATATTAAAATAGTATTAATTCAGTTAAAAGAGGTATTTAAATAACATTTTCAAGGTCTGACTGTAAATTCCTTCGTAAGATCTGGCTGAAGAATAAATATGACCTTACATCCTCAACTAATTAATAGGGTTTGTGTTAGGTAGGGTTATTGTTTATGAAAACTAAGAATGAATATTTAGATCTGCTAAAGTCTGTATCTTTGTCAAAATCAACATACATAATAGAACAATGACAATCTAATGGAGAACTGTCTTTTTACACAAAATAAATGTAGCCTAAAACTGAAAAAAAGAGCATTATGTCTGTTAATCCTTTTTTTAAAAATTCAGCTGATCACAATGTATTGTAATATTACAATTTGAATAATGTTTTCAGAAATTATTAAACTACTTCAAAGAGTTCTCATCAAAAAAATCCTCCTATGTTGGATATTAAAAGTTTTTATGTCTATTTTGTAATGAGTAGACACAGTAAAGTATTTACATTTTTGGAGTAAAACATATTGTTTTTATTTTGAAGTGACAAGGTAAAGGAACCCTTGGGGTAAGATTGGGTTATTGGCAAATACTTCCATGCATTAGATGTACACCAATTAACCACAACATTAAAACCAACTGCCTAATACTGTGTAGGTCCCCCTCGTGCCGCCAAAACAGGGCCAACCAACATCTCAGAATAGCATTCTGAGATAATATTCTGAGTTATCTGAGTGGTTATCTGAGTTACAGTAGACTTTGTCAGTTCAAACCAGTCTGGCCATCTCTGTTGACCTCTCTCATCAACAAGGCGTTTCCTTCCACAGAACTTCCCATCACTGGATGTTTTTAATTTTTGGCACCATTCTGTGTAAATTCTAGGGACTGTTTTGCATGAATATCCTAGGAGATCAGGAGTTACAGAAATACTTAAACCAGTCCATCTGGCACCAACATAAATCCATGCAATTATCTAAGCAGCCAAATGTGTGGCAGCAGTGCAGTGCAAAAAATCATTCAGATACGGGTCAAGAGCTTCAGTTAATTTTCACATCAACCATCAGAATGGGGGGAAAAAATGTCAGTGATTTGGACCGTGGCATGATTGTTGATGACAGCAGTGTTACGTGGTACCAGATCACGAGGAGCACGAGATCCGAGAACCAAGTCCGAGTGGGCCAGTAGGGGGCCACCAGAATGACATGTTCCTCGTCGTCCCTGACCTTGCACAGCACCCTTGCAAGTAGGCTCACTGGGGGAAATGCATACTTGTGCTGCCCCCAGGGCAAGCTGTGTGCCAGCACATCTGTACCGAGGGGGGCCCCCGTTAGGGAGTACCAGAACGGGCAGTGGGAGGTCTCTTAGGAAGCGAACAGGTTTACCTGCGCTTTGTCAAACTGCTCCCAAACCAGCTGGACCGACTGGGGGTGAAGCCTCCACTCTCCGCTGAGCATACCTTGTCGTGACAGCCCGTCCGTTGCCATATTGTGGTTGCCCGGGATGTGAGTGGCGCGCATCAATCTGAGTCGCTGCTGGCTCCAAAGGTGGAGATGGCGGGCGAGTTGTGACATTTGACAGGAGCCTCGGCGATTTATGTATACTACCGTAGCGGTGCTGTCTGAATGGATCAAGATGTGCTTGCCCTGAATTAGTGGGAGAAACCTCTGTAGGGCTAGAAATACAGCCAGTTGATGTGCTAATGCAGCGGGAGTCCTTTCCAGGAGCAAGCGGCTGCGTGCCCATTGCACACAATGTCCCAACCCTGCTTGGAGGTGTCTGTGGTGACCAGAATGCGTTGGGACACCTGCTGTAAAGGGACTCCTGTCTGCAGAAAACAGAGTTTGAAAGTCTGGCGGCAGGTGGGGATGATGAACACACTGTGCATGCCGTGGCACCATGCCCATCTTGGGACTCGAGTCTGGAGCCAGTGCTGAAGTGGTCTCATATGCATCAACCCCAGCGGCGCGACTGCTGCGGAGGACGCCATATGCCCCAGGAGCCTCTGGAAATGTTTTAGAGGAACCGCTGTGCCTGGCTTGAATAAGGTGAGATGTTTCAGCACTGATTGCGCAAGGTCGTTGGTGAGGCGGCTTTTGGCTCAGGTGGTAGAGCGGGTCAGCCACCAATCGCAGGGTTGGCGGTTCGATTCCCGGCCCACACAACTCCGAAGTGTCCTTGGGCAAGACACTGAACCCAAATTTGCTCCCAATGGCAGTCTAGCGCCTTGCATGGCAGCTCTGCCGTCATTGGTGAGTGAATGTGTGTGTGAATGGGTGAATGAGTCACAGTGTAAAGCGCTTTGAATACCGTTAATGTTAAAAAGGCACTATATACTGTAAGTGCAGACCATTTACCATTTGTAAAACCGGTTAACCAGTTCTCAGATGGTAATCTAACCATCAAAAACTCACACCACGACATCCCTACATTGAATATACTATACTAATATACTTTGTTATTTATATGTGCATTAATTTTAACTGTAATTATGCATTGTGTAATGAAACATAACACCCCCCCACCCCCACCAAAACCCACATTTGGTTCTCCTCAATGTTCAAACCAAATGATATGGCATTGAACTCAATTACATCTTGAGTACCACAAAACAGTGTTAGTGCTGGCTTGTTTGTTTAAACAGGATGTTTAATCATCTATAAATAAAGGGATAGATCAACCAAAATAATAATACAAAAAATCTGACATCATTTACACCCTCATGTCATTCCAAGCCAATATGATATTTCTGTCATGGAACACAAAAGGAGATGGTTTGCAAAATGCCTGAACTGCTCTCTGTCAAACTCCAAAAAAGGTCGCAAAAGCATCTTAAAATTTGTAGGAACAGATTGGAAATTAAGTTGTTATTCACAAAAAATCTTTCTTGACACCTGTGAACATTTTTATTGAAATGTGTAGCTTGGACATTCCTATATATAGGTCATTTACATAGACTCCTACATGTTTATTATAAATGTGTTATGTGGATAAAAAGAAAAGTCATACTGGTGTCGAAAGGCATGAGGGTGAGTAAATATTACCCTTTTTTTTTCAACTATTCCTTTAAGTATTATGCTGTTATCCTTCTTACTTAGCTGGCAGTGACCCTGCCATATCCTGGTTAGGTTCTCCAATACACTGCATAAGACATGGGGTGCTGTCAAGGTTGTCAGGAATAGATTGATTAATTATGCTGGACAGATACCTGCAGTGAGACCTCTTTCCGAAGGCCTGCACCTGTGGAAGACCTTGCACTACCCAGCTCTGCCATTGTTTTCAAGAAAGAATTGATTAATTATGCTGGGCATAGTAAACTGTCTATTGAAGACATGCAAATGAAATGTCCTTAAAGTAATAGTTCACTTAAAATTCTGTCATCATTTACTCATCTCATTTTCGAGGGGGTCCCTTCTTTACTACAAACAAGATCATAATAGAAAATCATGGAAAAAGTAAACACAACACAGGACTATTACAAACATTTAAATACATTAACATTCTCATTCATAAACACACACACACTCTAACAATGCTCCCATAAACCTACTCCCTTCCCATTTGTCCCATACCATCATCAAAAGCAATCAATAAACCATCTGCGAAAAATGAAAATACAATCAAGATATAGAAAGGAATCAAAAACAAGAACATAATGTTTGAAGATAAGTAAAAAGAAATGATTTGAAAACAAAAAAAGAAGTTATAGATCTGAGCGAACTGGGAAGATTGTTCCAGTCTGATGGAGCTTTAAATTTAAATGCACGACGTCCTATTTCTTTGTTAATTCTGGGTGTATGAAAAAATAACTGTTCCGTGTGCCTTAAATTGTACTGAGTGTTAAAAGGAATTAGGTAATATTTCAGATATGAAGGGAAATTAAAATGAATACATTTAAAAATAAGTAAGTCATAAGTAATAAGTCTGCAGTAATGCGGTCGATGTACCGGTCTGTTGTGGTGAAGAAGGAGCTGAGCCGCAAGGCAAGGCTCTCTATTTACCGGTCAATCTACGTTCCTACTCTCACCTATGGTCATGAGCTTTGGGTCATGACCGAAAGGACAAGATCCCGGATACAGGCGGCCGAAATGAGCTTTCTCCGCAGGGTGGCTGGGCGATCCCTTAGAGATAGGGTGAGAAGCTCGGTCACTCGGGAGGAGCTCAGAGTAGAGCCGCTGCTCCTCCACATCGAGAGGGGTCAGTTGAGGTGGCTCGGGCATTTGTTTCGAATGCCTCCTGGACGCCTTCCCCGGGAGGTGTTCCGGGCACGTCCCACTGGGAGGAGGCCCCGGGGAAGACCTAGGACACGTTGGAGAGACTATGTCTCCCGGCTGGCCTGGGAACGCTTCGGTGTCCCCCCAGAAGAGCTGGAGGAAGTGTCTAGGGAGAGGGAAGTCTGGGCATCTCTGCTTAGACTGCTGCCCCCGCGACCCGGCCCCGGATAAGCGGAAGAAGATGGATGGATGGATGGATAAAAATAAGTAATGACCAATGAAATTGCCTCCTTGACTTTGGTGCCAGCCAGTTCAAAGACTCATACAATTGACAGTGGTGAGTTCTGTAAGGACATCGGAGCACAAATCTACAAAGACTATTATATAATACAGAAATAGGTCGAAGATTTAAATCTGAGGTGTTCCCATAAATGGCATCAGCATAATCAAGTATTGGAAGTATTAAATGAGTAATAATTCTTTTGCGAACCTGTTGTGAAAAGCAATCAGCAGAGCGATAAAGTGACTTCAATTGCCCATATACTTTCTTGCAAATTGAGTTAATATGAGGTTTAAAGGAAAGCTGAGAATCAAGCCAGAGACCAAGATATTTAAATTCTTCAACTTTTGTTAAAGTTGTTCCATCCTGGAAACTAATAGACCAATTTTTAGATAAAGGTAAAGATTTTAGACGAGTGCAAAACAACATACTGTTAGATTTGCTCCTGTTCAATAAAAGTTTATTAGAAGAAAACCATTTCTGAACTAAGTTGAAGTCCATTTGTAAAGAATGTTGGATTTGTAAAATGTCAGAACTGGAGAAGTATATTACAGTGTCGTCTGCATATAAATGAATTGAACAGTCTGAACAAATTTGCGGTAAATCATTAATAAAAATAGAAAATAAAAGAGGACCTAAAGCTGAACCTTGTGGAACACCTTTGTCTATCATTTTGAAGCCTGACTGGCTGCCTTGAAAAGTAACACACTGACTTCTGTGATGAAGAAAAGAATTAAAAAATAGTAAAGAGTCAGAGGAAAGTCCAATAGCATACAATTTATCCAAAAGAAGATAATGATCAACCATATCAAATGCTTTGGAAAGATCAATAAATATAGCTCCTGTCGGCATATTACTGTCAGATGCTGACAGTACGTCATTTGTAAATTTTAGAAGAGCAGTGGTGGTCGAAAAATTTGATCGAAAACCAGATTGATGTGGAGATAATAAATTTTGGTCATTAAGATATTTAGAAAGTTGGTTAAAAATTAGTTTTTCAAATATTTTTGTTACACTATTAATAATTGAAATAGGTCTGTAATTATTAATATCTGTAATATCACCTCCTTTATGAAGAGGAATTACTCTGGCGCAATTCCATGAACTGGGTGTTTCACAAGTTGCCAACGATAAATTGAATATATCAGCCAGTGGGAATGATAGAACACAAGAGGCGAGTTTATAAAACTTAATCTCCAGCCCATCTGGGCCAGCACTGCATCCAGAGTTTATGCCATCAATAACCTGCTGAACATCATCTGGAGTAACAGCATTAAAGCAAAAGGATCTATTGCACCTGTTCTGGGTCACAAAATAATCCGAGTGAGAAGAAAAGGAAAAAGAACTGCCAATTGTAGAGAAATGCTGACTGAAAGCTTCTGCAATTAATAAAGGTTCACTAATAATTTCATTGTTTACTCTAATATGAGAGAAAAGGCTTTTTGTGGGTTTATTGGTTATAGAATTGATTTTCTTCCAGAATTGCTTTGGATTCTTGAAGTTGGTTGATAAACAGTTATTGTAATAATTTGCTTTGGCATTTCTAGTGTTGGTTTTACATTTATTTCTTAATTCTTTATAAGCACCCCAATCAGCAGGATCATTTGATGTACGATATTTTTTCCAAGCCTTATCTCTTTGTTTGAATAAGCGTATGAGATCTCCTTTGATCCATGGTAAGTGTCGACCCTTAACTTTGATTGATTTCCATGGAGCATGTTTATCTATTAGCTCAACAAATTCAGTGTAAAAGTAGTTCCATGCATCTTCAACAGATGGAATTAACTGAAATCTCTCCCAATTTATGTTTAGTATATCTTGAATAAAATGTTCAGGATTAATATTATTTGATTTCCTTACTCCGATTAATTTAGGAGGAAGATGAGGCATTTTAATTTTCCAGATGCAAAAAACAATAGAATGGTCACTAAGAGAATCAGGTAATACCCCAGATTTTACAATTCTAGCAGGATGAGAAACTAGAATCCAGTCGATCAAGGAAGAAGAGCTAGGACCAACTCTGGTAGGTTCAGTTATAAGTTGAGTTAAATTTATACTGTTAAAGTGATTGCGGTCTTTATTAGAAGAGTGAACTAACCAATTGGAGTTAAAATCACCTAATATAATTTTTTCATTAGCATCGTTTAAAGAATTAATGGTAGACAGAATACATTCCGTAGTTTCAGCTGGAGCATTTGGAGGTTTATAAATATTTCCAATGATAAGTAGTTTATTTTCATGAAAAATAATTTTAACAAAGAGGCCTTCAAAGTGCTGAGGATTCTCACTTGGTACTACAAGTTCTGCAGTCAAATTTGAGGATACATATGTTAAAAGGCCCCCACCTCTTGTGCCCCTGTCTTTCCTGAATAAAACATAGTTGTCAAGTTTGATTTCATCATCAGAAATATCACTGTTTAACCAGGTTTCAGAAAGAGTAATTATATGTGGTTTATTATAAGTGAGCCAGGCTTTTAATAAATCAATTTTAGATGGCAAACTCCTAATGTTCAAGTGAATAACTAGTAAACCTTTAGTATTAGAAGTCATTACTCCTGAATAATAGAATAAATATACACATAATGTGTAAGAAAAAATGGATATAAAGCATCAACGCAGGTTATAGTATAATGCAGTAGTAGGGCAGGTGATGAGAAGGGCAATAGGAGAGCAAAACAAACAACACTCTCACACCCCCACACACACACACACGGACACACGCATAGACACCCACACGCACACACACAAAAACAAAGTATATACATAAGTGTGTACAGTGTACAGCTCTGACTGCATGCCCCATTAATGAACATAATAGAATAAAAATTTCTAGGTCTATTAATGCTGGAATAGTTATGTAGCGTAATTAAGACTGTATGAAATCATCAAATAACAATACATATAAATAATAATAGTAGCTACTGCTCAAAAAAAAAATAAAAAAAATAAATAAAAAATAAATAAAAATAGGAGACTGTAGATGCTATAATATTTAATGTGTTCAGACATACGAGCTATTAATTGCCTATACAACATACAGGTATCTATCCATTCCCATTAAGATAGCTTAAACTAACCCATCTTTTAGCATTACGTCATTTTACGGCAATTGCGTCATATTATACGGCAAACAATAGTAAGGCTGCTCACAAGTCACAACTAAGCTCCCAGCATTAATTTGCAAAAAAAAAAAAAAAAAAAAAAAAAAAAATAGAAACAAAAAGAAAGCAGCCACTCAAACAGCATTTATGCTAGTAACAACACAAATTATAAATAATAAATTGAATGCCAATCCGGCAAGCTAAAGAGTTAGATAGTCCATCAGCAAGCTGAGTGTGGCACTATTAACGCTAGCCTTCGATCGCTAACTTCATACTGTCACATCAGAGTCAATGGAGGAGTTCATAACAGAGAGTTCACCAAAGAATTCCTCAGCTTCCTCATGTGTACGAAAGAATTGTGTCTTACCAGCAAAGGCAACTCTCAGTGTGCAAGGATAAATCAGTGCATATTTAATGTCCCGATCACGGAGCTTTTTCTTAATCACATCAAACCCTCGGCGTCTCTGGACCAGACCTGCGGAGAAGTCCGGATAAATAAGGACACGAGATCCTTTATACTGTAGGGTCTCCTTATTCTCCCTGGATAGTTTCATTATTTTTAGCTTATCCTGGAAATAATGGAACTTTACCAGGATCGGCCTAGGACCCTTGACTCTGGAGTTGTTTTGGATACCTGTACGATGACAGCGTTCAATCACCGGAGGAGTGGGAAAATTGTGGAAAGTTGTGGAATCAAATGTCTCATGAAGCCAAGGATATCTCTAGCCTCGGCCCTCTCTGGAATGCCAATGAATCGGAGATTCGAGCGTCTGCTTCGGTTCTCAGCATCCTCAGCCCATGCTTTCAGGTCAGTATTTTCTTTTTCGAGAACTTTCACACGTTTGACCAGATCTGTTATATTATCCTCATTTGAGCTGACTCTCTGCTCAAGCTCGATGACCTGCTCTCCAAACATTTGAAGCGATCCATCTATTTTTGTCAGATTGGCTCCAATTGAGTCAATTTTGGCGTCCATGTGTGAAATCATATCAAGCTTCATTTGAAGCATCATGTCTAAAATGCTTTGGAGAGTAATTGTCTTGTCACCCATTGAGAGACCAAACTCTTTCCACTTACTCAAAAGAGAAGGATATGGTCCAGTAACTAGATAGTTTAGAGCTGACGATTGGTTTAGTTTGCCTTACTTACTAAACCACTATTAGACCTTTGCACAGAAAGGGAAAATATATGTCACATTAATCTTAATAAGCAAATTGTTGAGGCAGCAGATACAGCTAGTAGCACAAACTCACACCACGGCGGCCATTTTTTGAAATGAGTGGCTGTATAATGGCTGTATTAAAGAGCAATACAAGGTATGGAGTGCATTATAATCAAGGATATGTTTAACTCTGTTAATTATAGCAAGGCTTTTGGAGACTTTAGTAGTTATATGTCTGATGTGGGCATTCCAACTTAACTTATGGTCTATCGTGACACCTAAAAATTTTATTTCTAGAACATTTTCAATGTGAACTATCTCAACCAGTTTCTGTGAATCAGCTTGATACTTTCCAAAAAACATCACTTTGGATTTATCTAGGTTTAAGGATAATTTGTTACTTTCCATCCATTTTTTAAATTTACCTAGTTCTTTGTTTATAACGCTAATCAGTCGCTCCAAACTATCGTTACTATAAAAAATGTTTGTATCATCAGCATACAATACACATTTAACCAATTGAGAAACATTAAAAATATCATTAATATACAAATTAAATAATTTGGGGCCCAATACTGACCCCTGGGGGACACCACAAGCAATGTCAAGACATCCAGAAGAGAGCTCACCCAATTGGACATACTGTACTCTGTCGCTCAAATAACTTTTTACCCATTTCCCTGCAACCCCCCGTATTCCATATCGTTCTAATTTCTTAAGTAGTATATCATGGTTAATGGTGTCAAAAGCTTTTTTTGAGATCAATAAAAATTCCTATTGCATGTTTTTTATTTGTTAAAGCCTTCGATATTTCTTCTGTGGCATCAATTATGGCCATTGAAGTGGATCTGTTGGGTCTAAACCCATATTGTCCTTCATTAATCAACTTATGCTTATATATAAAATTTTCTAACCGTTTGTCAAAAACCTTTTCAAGGATTTTTGAAAACTGGGGAAGGAGTGAAATGGGTCTGTAATTAGTGAAGTGATTCTTATTTCCATTTTTGAACAATGGTATGACCTTAGCGATTTTCATTTTTCTTGGCACACAGCCATTATTAAGCGACAGGTTACAGATATGTATTAGAGGCTTTATGATACTTTTAATTATCTTTTTTATTAGTACTATATCGATTGAGTGACAGTCTGTCGATAACTTGTTTTTTGATTTTTGAACAATATTCATTATTTCACACTCACTGACAGAAGAGAGGAAAATAGTACGGTCGTTTCTTTCGGAGTTCAGCTCCAATTCTTGGTTAGGAATTTTGGCTGCTAAATCAGGACCAACATTTACAAAAAAATTATTAAAGTCATTTACTAATTTATTCATGTCATTGTTTTCTCCATTAGAGTCAACAAAATATTCCGGATAATCCATTGTATTAGATCCTTGCTTAATGATACTATTTAATACTGCCCAGGTTCTTTTTATATTAGATTTATTAGCAAGTAATAGTTTTTCATAATATTGTTTTTTCACCATTCTCATTATAACTATCAATTTATTTTTGTACAGCTTATATCTGTCCTCAGCTTCTTTGGTTTTCGATTTGTTAAACAATTTATAAAGGTTTTTTTTTTTCTTACATGCATTCTGCAGGCTTTTGGAAATCCAAGGGCATTTTAGATTTTTTTTCGGTTTACTAAATACTCTGATGGGACAGTGCTTGTTGTACAAGGAAGTAAATATTTCTATAAAATTATTGTAAGCCACATCAGTCTGCATCTCTCCATAAATAGTATTCCAATCTTGTGACTTTAATTCTTCATTAACTCCATTAACAGCTTCATCAGTTCGTACTCGTCTATAATTCACATTGCAAGATATATTACGTTTACAAACATTACAATCATATATAGTAAAGACTGGTATGTGGTCTGTGATATCACAGATCAATAGACCATTTACAGTATTATTTGAAAAGTTGTTAGTAAAGATGTTATCAATTAAATTTGCACTGTGAGAGGTAATCCTTCTAGGCTTTGTGATTGATGGAAATAAGGACATACTATACATCCTATCAACAAATTCACAGGTAGGTTTGTGGTTATTTGAGTTCAAAAGGTCAATATTGAAATCCCCACATACAAATAAGGGCTTATTTATAACTTCAGAAAACAATTTCACCATCCATTCATTAAATAAGTCTACACTTGATCCAGGTGACCTATAGACACAGCTTATGATAATATTCTTTTGCTTTTCATTTTTTAGTTCGATAGTTACACATTCCATTACATTATCAAGTGCTATAGACAAACTATTTACTATTGAAAAATGTATTGTTTTATGGACATACAGTGCTACGCCACCACCTGTCTTGTTTTGTCTGTTGATGTAGTTGAGGTCATAGTCATTTATTTCAAAGTTGATTCCTTTGTCATCATTAAACCAAGTTTCGGTTATTGCTATGATACTAAATCCACTCCTATTTAATGTTGCCTGAGTCGCATTTTCTTTTACCTCGCATAGTTTTGGTCATAGTTTTTTTAGGATGAGAGCTTATTTATTGTGATACTATGCACTAAGCTTATGTATTTTTTTATCCTAACAATGCATGCTTATATGGTATGTTGCATTTTATTATTTGCATTAAGCATGTCATTGGTCTTGCAAACAACCTGTACCATATTACTGTAATTTGACAAATTTGCATGTAGCATTAGGCATCTTTAGTAGAAAATGTATATTGTTTCCTCTCACTCATATTTCAGGTATCTTTCTTGTCGAGAATAAGAGGTAAACCATGTTTGTGAGTCTTTCAATAAACAGAGGATAGCTTTTAGGTTGCAAGTTTGTGTTTTGATAGCTGAGCTCATGTATGGCAGAGTACAAGAAAGCTATTGTCAAGAGTCTTGCAAGGTCACTACAGTAACATGTTCCTCTAAATAACATCAGAGCGACACGCCTAGATACAAATCACATTAAATTCACACCTGTTAGTGTAACCTAGTGGTAAAACACCTGGGCAGGTAACTAAAAAGTTTGTAGGTTCAAACACTGCAAGTGGCATTCCTTGTTGCCAATGTACCCTTTATCAACACACTTAACCGTTTAACCCTTAAATTGTGCAGCTATGGCCAGATGCCATGCCACTTGCTCAATCAGCCTGAACCAGAATGGAAAATCATGTTAGCCTAAGCCAGTCTTTGCAGCAGGGATGTGAAAAATAAATACAACTTACCTTATTTCTGAGATGGGCATGCCTCTTCAAAAGCTCTCCTGCATGAATTTAAACCCAAACCCTAATCCCTGCACTAAATTTGACTTTCAGTCTGGCTATAGGGGAAAACTTTGTTTGAAGCAACTGCTCTAAACTATGACAAACTCTGTTTGGATCTTACGGATTGTAAGCTAGTGGAAGAGATGACTTCTCATGATAGAGTGCAAATACCCCAGCAGCAATTACCTCATCGAAATACACAACAGGACAGAGTGCATGCAAATACTGCCTGCCAAACCACCCATCTAATGAATGGCTAAAGCATGGACCACTGCACACATCCATTCTCACAGTGTGCCCACCCATCGTGTGGCGTAAATGAAGGTGGTTTGACTCCAGGTGATTTGCATGTCTCTCTGCCAGTCCAATAATGAAGTTATCTTTTTTCATCACTTTTGATGGCACCACGTACGTAACCTCCGTACCCTGATGGAGGGAATGAGAGGTTGTGTCGAAGAAACGACACTAGGGGTCTTTCTTGAGCGCCGAATATGCCTCTGATCTATGAAAAAAGGCCAATGAGAAGTTGGCAGACAGCATTTGCACACCCCGCCCCCGGACATATGGGTATAAAAGTGGGGAAATACGTCGAGTTCATTCATTATTTTTCTGAGGAGCCGGAAATGGTCCGGCCACTACAGTGGCTCGGCTCAGCGACATGGGCGAGAGGACACACCTTCTCGTTCCCTCCATCAGGGAACGGAGGTTACATACGTCAAGTCAAGTCAAGTCAATTTTATTTGTATAGCGCCTTTCACAACACACATCTTTTCAAAGCAGCTTTACAGAAGTTCAGCATTAACAGACGATAAAAATGTAATGTCTATAAAGTCGATAAATCATCATCCTTGTGCAGGGCTCCAAACTGCGACTAAAAATGGTCGCATTTGTGACCAAATAAATTTATTTGTGAGTGTAATTTCTGTCAAGGTCGCCATTGGCGACAGTAAAAGTTTAAAATTTGCATTACATTTCCCGAGATACATAACAAAAGTTTATATCAAAGAAATAGCGGGGAAAACGGAGTTCATTGCAGGAACTAACCATTTCAAAAAAGAGACTGTTAGAAAACACGGTGACAGTAACAAGCATAAAAATGCACGTGATCACATAATTGCGAAGAATGCTCCACAGACTACACTGTTAGCGAGCTGCGGGACGAAAAGGAATGGATGGAGTTAAAAAATTTAAAATATTTGGCGCCTGTTTTTCCCCCTGTAGGAGCCAATGGCTCCTTAATTGATTTTTTTTTTTTTGTTTGGAGCCCTGTTGTGGAATTAGATAAGATATGATTCTTTATCGTGTTTAAAAATAATTAAATAATAATTGTATTAATAACCCCAGTGAGCAAGCCGAAGGCGACTGTGGCAAGGAACACAAAACTCCAAAAGATGATGGTTAATGGAGAAAAATAACCTTGGGAGAAACCAGACTCACTGTGGGGGCCAGTTCCCCTCTGGCTAACATCATGAATAATGTAAATAAGAATTATTTATAGTCAAAAAACATGATTTAAAAAATTATTAAACTTATTAAGTGCTAAGGGTCAGTATTTAGACAGTGAATGTGTTTGAACTGCAAGATTAGTGACCAGTGTCTTTGAAGTCCATCCTTGATTAAATTCCAGAAGTTCACTTAGATGCAATTGTCCTTGTTTGGCTGATGAAGGCTTTTGTTGGCAATAATTAATCTATGTATCCCATTTTAAGATCCTTGTCCATGGTGATGGGGCATCTGAAGTCTCCGTGAGAGGCTGGATACAAACTGGAGCTGACGAACGCTATTTACCTCGGGACTGGCGTCCCGAGATAACAGCAGAAAAGCAGATGGGAAATAATTAGCATAGCTGATGTTCATAATATTAATGCATTATAACTGATTCAGCAGTAGTATAAAAAGTTTGCATTATGTGAATGCTTGGTTAAAGAGATGTGTCTTTAATCTAGTTTTAAACTGGGACAGCGAGTCTGAGCCTCGAACAATATCGGGAAGGCTATTCCAGAGTTTAGGAGCTAAATGTGAGAACGCCCTCCCTCCATTAGTGGACTTAGATATCCTAGGTATGACCAGAAGCCTCGAATTTAGTGATCTTAAAGAGCGCGATGGATTGTATGGCGATAGAAGATCCGTTAAATACACAGGAGATAAACCATAGATGAACCTAGATGTTCCCTATCTGTCACTCATTTCGATGTTGTGTCAAAGAAGCGACACTAGGGGTCCAATTTCAATCACGCCATGCGCTGAGCCATGTACGTGTACTGCTGACACAGGAGAGGGCAGGTATTTCATGTGCAGAGGCGACCAGCTGTGTCAGAGTGCACGTACCTTTCCCCAATGCCCCCAAAAAGTCATCAGAACCCTTCTGTTTTCCCTAGGCAGGGGAACAAGATGATGCTTGCCAACCTGGGAACAGGCCAAGCCTGGCTGGGCCTCTTTTCTCTCTATGTTTCTCGCATAGAGCAAGAACGGCCGGGGCCCTTACACGCATCGAGGGAAGGGGGTCTTACCCAGTTTCCTATCCTTTTAGGGGGAAAAGACCCCGCAGAGAACACCCCTGCCCTGAAAGGGAGGTAAGAGTGGTGAATACATCACATGGGTTGTTCAGGTGGCATGTAGAAATGGCGCAGTGGTAGATCCAACCTCGTTAGAGTGGGGAGTTGCTACAACACAGCAACTGGAGGGCAGCTGGAACTGCCTAAGGGAGACGCGGGTCCACTCATAAGAGGAGCGTACCATGGATATACACACAGGGGGAGTCCACATAGGAGTCCTGCCCTGTGGAGCACCTATTCCAGTACAGGGTAGATTAAATACGCGCAGTGGATTGGGTCGGCGAGTTCTTCCACTGAACTGCAGACACACAGGTCTAGGGAGGAATCCTCCAGGGATCCGAATGAGTGGGATCTCCTGGGAGAGAAAGCGCACTGTTTTACCTCATCCGAGGGAAAGGGCGCCTGGTGCAAGAGATCCACCTGGCCAGACTGTCAGCGTGTTACCGACTTCTACCAGTTCGGACCTGAGAAAACACGGGACGATACTGACTCAACCCGGAGATTGTAGAATCTTGAAAGATATTAGGTGTTGCCCAACCCACTGCTCTGCATATGTCTGCCAAGGTGCCCTGGCTAGTGTCCACGAGGATGCAACACTCCTCTTTGAGTGTGCTCGGACCCGCAAGGGGGGGAGGGGGCAAGGCCTGGGTGTGATAGGCCAATGAAATGGCGTCCACGACCCAGTGGGAAAGCCTCTGTTTGGAGACAGCATTCCCTTTCTGCTGTCCGCCAAAGCAGACAAAGAGCTGCTCAGAACATCTAAAGCTCTGCATGCGGTCCAAGTAGGTACGCAAAGCACATACTGGACACAGCAATGAAGGGGCTGGGTCTGCCTCCTCCTGGGGCAGCACTTGCAGGTTCACTACCTGGTCTCTAAAGGGTGTGGTAGGAACCTTGGTCACGTAGCCCGGTCGTGGTCTTAGGATCACATATGTGTCTGCCGGACCGAACTCTAGGCAAGTGTCGCTAACAGAGAACGCTTGTAGGTCCATGTGGGCCACGATGACAGTGACATACACCTTTATGGTGGAAGGGGACAGCCTCCCTTCCAGCCTCTCTTGCAGAAATAAGAGCACTTACCTAACTGCGCACCTCTGTGGGTCTTCAGCTCAGGAAGAACACCAATTTGCGAACAGGCGCCACATCAGGGCGTAAAGATGCCTGGTAGAAGGGGCTCTGGCTTGGCTGATTGTGTCTAAGATGGCGTATACCGTCCAGGGGCCAGACGAGGAGGTTCCAAAGGTCTGGGTGCGGGTGCCAGAATGTGCCCTGTCCCTGAGAAAGATGGTCCTTCCTCAGGGTAAATCGCCAGGGAGGGGCTGTCGCAAGGAGTACGAGGTCCGAGAACCAGGCCCGGGTAGGCCAATAAGGAGCCACCAGGGTGACTTGTTCCTTGTCCACCCTGACCTTGCACAGCACCTGTGCAAGAAGGCTCTCTGGGGGAAATGCGTACTTGCGCAGCCCTGCAGGCCAGCTGTGTGCCAGTGCGTCTGGCCCGAGGGGAGCCTCTGTTTGGGCATACTAGAGCGGGCAGTGGGAGGTTTCTCGAGAGGCAAACAGGTCTACCTGGGCCTTGGTGAGCCGTTCCCAAATCAGCTGGACCGACTGAGGTGAAGTCTCCACTCTCCGCTGGGCAAGCATTGTCGTGACAGTTGTCGTGACCCAGAGACAAAGGAAATAGCTCTGTTATTGAGAATATGCAGGAGTGCAGATCTTTTAGTGCCATGGCCTGGTGGACTTGCAGGAGGGCCATGGCGTGCAGGGGGGAAGCGGCATGTCCACGGCGCTGTAGGCTTTCGAGGTCAGAGAGGATGTTATCCTATAGGCCTTGGAGGGGAGCACAGGGTGACCCCGCCAGGTGGTAGGGTTTCTGGGACACAGGTGAAGCGCAACAGCCCTATCCACCTGGGGAATCGCCGTGTACCCGTGGACCGCTCTGCCGTCGAGGATAGCGAGAGCGGATGAGTGAGTGGCTTTGTGATTGGTGGAGAGGGGTGCTCTCTACTATGACGTCAGCTCATCATGCACCTCCGGGAAAAACGGGGTGAGGCTGTGAGCGGCGCCCAGAGCCAAGGAACCAGTCATCCAACCGCAATGGCTGTGGGGTGGACGGAGGTTTCCAGTCCAAGCCCACACTGGTGGCGGTCCGGGAAAGCATGTCAGCCATATGGGCGTCAGCCTCAGCCTGGGTGTGCAACCCAGGGGGAAACCCAGGGGAGTCATCCATGTCAGACGCCACGCTCTCCGATGCAGCGGCGAGATCAACCACTTCGAGCTCTAGAGGATAAGCAGGCTGGCTGTGAGGCTAGCCCCTGTTGCCTCGAGCACGGATGGGAGTCAACGAGCGTGCTGGGGGGCGGGTGGTCCGAGGGGGCATACCCAGTGGAGCTGCACCTGCTGCCATCCCCAGATCGTCTCCATCACCAGCCATATCATCCTCAATCCCGTGGGAAGAAGGAGCAATGCGGGGGGCAGCTGTTGCATGCTTTCTATTGAAAGCAAGCCGCGACCGCAACGTTGCCATGGTCATGCCCTCGCAGTGAGAGCATGAACCATCCACAAATGCTGCCTCAGTGTGATTGCTGCCCAGACACACGAGACAACGCCTGTGGCCGTCTGAAGTGGAGAGCACTCTACCGCATCCAGGAACTACACAGGGGCGGAATGGCATCTTTACAAAGACGCATCCTGAAAAGGACGTTCAACGCCGCTGTGTATTGCTCTAATAGAGAAAAATACTCTTTTACAAGAAATATCACTCTTATATTTGCTCTTATACTGTCGAAGCGCCCAGGGGCAAGCTGCACTGCTGTGCAGGGAAGGAGAAAGCTGCTGTAATGCGCCGTAGATCCAACAGCAGAGAGCGTCAGAGGAACAGGAACAGGTGTGTGACTCGCAGCTCGTTGCATTACAACCATCGGCTCCGAAGAAAATTTCTGAATGAACTCTACGTATTTCCCCGCTTTTATACCTGTATGTCCGGGGGTGGGGTATGCAAATACTGTCTGCCAACTTCTCATTGGCCTTTTTTTCATGGATCAGAGGCATATTCGGCGCACAAGAGAGACCCCTAGTGTCGATTATTCGACACAACGTCGAAGTGAACGACAGACGGGGAACCACATGCTTCTGTGGCCAGAGGAGTTGAATATCTTATCTGATTAGATTGAACAATTGTATCTATAAAAGGGATAATACACCCAAAAATGAAAATAATGTTTACTCACTCTTTGTTGACGTATGACTTTCTTTCTCATGTGGAACATGAAAGGAGAGGTTAGACAGAATGACAGCCTCAGTCACCATTTACTTTTATTGTATTCAAAAAAGATACAATGTAAGTGAATGGTGAGTGATGCTATCATGCTAACTTGCATCCAGATAGGAATGCAACTGTGCAAAAAATAGCAGGCATTGAGCATTTTTGAGCTGAATGTTGCATGCCAGAACAGATGGGCATGTAGAGTATGGACTGCAACAGGGGAGCAACGTTCCTCTTTAAACAGCCTGAAAACAGAAGGTGGCCCATAACTACCTAAAACTGTGAGGCAGTTTGAATTCTGATGCATTTACCTCTTTACCTCACAGTGATGAGTTTGCTTGATTGGAGGATGACACATTTCCATATAATTAAGCCATTACTCTATAATATAATGTAGCTTATTTATTTTCAGACACTTATTTCTTGTCAATGTCTCTATTCTTTTGACCATCCAAATGATATGTAATTAATGTTACATATTACATAAGTAACAAGACATTATCCATAATTTTTAATGTTTATGAGCACTACAGGAAGAAAGGCTGTAATTATAGTAAACGTCCATTGTGGAAATCATTATTGTTTTCTTTTTTACTGAAAATTACAGTGCCTCCAACTTTAACTACATGTTTCAACAGAAAAAAAGGTTTTCTTTCTTTATTCAGAAGGCAAAATTGATCATTTTAAATTACAAGCTCAGAAAAACTCATGTGTCAATGATTACAATGTGCTATTGCAAAGACATCATGCTGGCCAAAGGCAACCAATTATGCTTAATCTTTTTACAGTATGGCATGTTGTTGCTATATTTCTTTGTATTATACATTTAAGCAAGTCCTAATTTTAGTTTGTTTTCTTGTTCCCAAACTGTAGCAAGGAACATGGGTAATCAGATAAAATCAGTATTCACACTCAGCCATGATTAATTTAATGCAAGAGCGAAAGTGACCAATAACAGTGTGGTTACTGAGATTAAGCAAGTAGTATTCAGCTGGTCATGTGATTTTAACATGGTAGCCCTCATGAGGAGACCTTCTCCATGTAGATGTAAATCTCATTTTGTGTACAGTAAGTGGTCATAATTTTATACATAAGTTTCAAAGTTCTTTTTTAAATTATTATTATTTTTTAGTTAAACTTTTTTAATTAGGAAAAAATCACTGAGTGCACATTTAAGTAAGATACAATAGTCAGTTAAGGCATCCAATTATCTATGAGATAATATTCTGCATATATTTAGAAAAACAAGGGAAATGTTATTTAAATTAAGTGCTGAGATCAGATGTTGAGTGATTCACAAGTGTAAAAATTTGTGATCAGTCATAATATTTTGTTTGTAAATCAGAGCACAATGTATTCAAGCAATCAAATAGTCTATTTTAATAAATGGGATAGTGTCTAGTAGCATTACCTGCATTACTATCTAATAGCCCAGGACTCCTTTGAGAAATTAAATAAGCTCCTCCAAGACCCCAAAAAATTCATTTTAATAATGTATCGTTCTTAGTAAACATGAGTTGAGTTTGACTGCAGAGCTGTGCAGAATTCTGCTGTACATTAATTTGTATTCCTTTACAGTTCACCAGCCCCACTAAAGTGCCTTTTAACATCCCTAAAGGAATGGAATGTCAGATCAAAAAGGACTGCATTCTTGAGAAAGGTTTTAACTGTGTTCCTTACCATTTTCAGTTCCTGAAGATGACAGGGCCACTGCAACTGTGAACCTAGTCTTCCATTATGACCCAGAGACTGGGTTGTAGACTTGTAGACAGTGTCTGGAATGTCATGTTGGGTTATATTTTTATGGAAATTAGCAATGGAAACTGCAATGGTTGATTATTTCAAACACATTTGATTTCTACAATGGCATCTGTAACTGAAAACTATTGATTTTAAATTGTGCTGCATCCACGCTGCTGGGTGTCACTGTAAGTCCAAATAACACAAACAAAAAAGTTACAGAGTGCACCTTAAAGTCCCAAACTTTAACATGGATTCAAAACATTGACTTGTTCAATTATTTTCTTAATATACATTTTTATACATTGTATTTGTATTATTTATTATAGATTTAACCCAGCTGGAAAAAAAACAAAAAAAAAAACAAGCTTAAGGTGGTTAGCTGGTCTCTGAGCCTAGCTAAGTTGGTTTTGCTGGTTTTAGATCAGTTTTAGACATTTTTCAGCTGTTAAGGATTGGTGACCAGCTACTGAAGACAAGCTTGGCCAGGTTTGGGAGACCAGATGAACCTGCTAAAACCTGCATATCACATTATAGGCTGATTTAATCTGTTTTTTGTTTTTTTTTAGAAGGCCATTGTTATTGGTCTGCATCTAACAAAACCTGTGTTTGAATGTGTATTGTAAATTGTATATTGTAAAAACTTTTAAGGATGAAGGATTGTAACCAGATTGTTTACCAATACAAAAATTGTCCAGACTTAACTTCACAACAGAAACCTCACAATATCTCAGAGTGTTACATCATGGCACAAGAGTATTTGTCACATAATTGCCTCAATGCACGGACTGTGGTCATTCATTAAAGGAGACATAAACAATCAAAGTATTGCCAAAGTTTTGTTTTGTCAGTTGGCTGTTTTTAATCCACTCAGCCTTTCCTCTCTAGTCATGCCAGCAGTGGTCAGTCATGCGAGGTAAGACTTCTGCATCTGCTGCCACTGTCTGTAATCAGTGTATGAATCTCACAGCTCACAGCAATCAGCTATAATTGAGGCATCGTTCTCAGGAAATAATACTGATTGTGCATTTCATTTACATTCTCAGGATACATAATTTGTTACCTCAAATAATTCTAATTTAAATGAAATCAGAAATCTAATCAGAAACAAATGGATGATGACAGCCAGCTGTGTTTGTGTTTTAGGCTGAAATCAAATTCCATGTACCAAGACGATGTAACTTACAAAAAATAAAAACAAATACGTGTGCACTGCACTGTGAATAACATTGTTTAACTCTCTTATGTGTCTATTTGTGTGCCCATGTATGGTTGTATTTCTAAAAGAGAAGGGAAAACAACACATTTTCTCTTTATTTATTTATGTATTTATTTATTTTTATCAAATTAATGACAAGCATATGTGAGCAAGCCAAAGGCAACAGTGGCAAGGAAAAAAATCCCTAAAATGTTAAATAGATGAGGGGGAAACTAGGAATGTCTCGGTTACGTATGTAACATCCATTCCCTGATGGAGGGAACGAGATGTCGTGTCAAAGAAGCGACACTAGGGGTCTCTCTTGAGCGCCAACTGTGTTTCAGACTGCACATACCCTTCCCCAACGCCCCCAAAAAGTCATCGGAATCCTTTTGGTTACCCTATAGGGGAACAAGGCGACGCTTGCCAACCTGGGAACGGACCAAGCCTGGCTGGGCCCCTTTTCTCTCTATGTTTCTCGGCATAGAGCAAGAGAAGCTGGGGCCCTTACACGCATCAAGGGAAGCCGCATCATCCTCAATCCCGTGGGAAGAAGGAGCAATGCAGGGGGTGGCTGGAGTGGCGTGCTTTCTATTGAAAGCAAGCCGTGACCGCAACGTTGCCATGGTCATGCCCTCGCAGTGAGAGCATGAACCATCCTCAAACGCTGCCTCGGTGTGATCGCTGTCCAGACACACGAGACAACGCCTGTGGCCGTCTGAAGTGGAGAGCACTCTACCGCATCCAGGAACTACACAGGGGCGGAATGGCATCTTTAAAAAGGCACGTCCTGAAAAGGACATTCAACGCCGCTGTGTAATGCTCTTTCAGAGAAATAAACTCTTTTACAAAGAAAATCACACCAGGGGCAAACTGCACTGCCGTGCAGAGAAGGAGAACGCTGCTGAAGTGTGCCATAGAGCCAACAGCAGACAGAGTGTCAGAGGAACAGAAGCAGGAATCTGGTGTGTGACTCGAAGCTGGCTGCATACACGTGACCGACAGACGGGGAACCATGACTCCTGAACAATCCTCCTGCAGGTACATATACAAAATCAAAATGCTTGTTATAAATGCATACTCTACTTACTCATATTGAAGACAGAAGACTTGAATAAGAATGGAATTGATGTTTTCAGCTTTATACACCACAGAATGTGGCTATATAGGGCAATGCGGTAATGTGCAGATATTACTGGTTAAATCTAATGCCCCGTTCACAAGATCAGTGACTGTAATGCTTCAGGTTGCAAGTCACTGTGTTGTTGATCGCTAGTGGGCCTTCCTACTGCTGGTCACACTTACATTATAGGTTGGTTGCACAACTGGCCATATCTTTTAAAAATCTGATTATAAATTAGATATTGTGGGTAAAAATTAGATGTCATTATAATTTGAACGAGCAATTAGTGTTCTTGCTGCTACAAAGGAACGTTCTGGGAACATTCTGGAGGGAAAGTGGGTTTATATAAATAATAATAAAAATAATGACTTACATTTACTGTAGTTATAGTTCTTTTCTAGGCACTCAAAGTGCTTTATATAGTATAAACTCCAGCATTGCTTCATGAATTATATCATGAACAAGATATACAATCTATCGATGTATGACTAACTCATTCAGAAAAAGTTCATTTTTTTATGGGGTGTCACGCCAAAAAGTGAGTGTGTGTGTGTATATATATATATATATATATATATATATATATATATATATATATATATATATATATATATATATATAGTAATGTTGATGGCAACAGGCAGATGAAGAAACAATGTAGAACCCAGGTGCTGTTTATTTACATAAGTCAAGTCCGAAGACCGTAAATCCAATTGTAAACAAAATTCTTAACTTGACTTGACATGAAACTAGACTTGACTTGACTTGAACAAAACAACAAAGTTACACTTACAATACCTCACCAGACAATACCTCATCAGACTAAAACCAATGATAAACTAGAACTGATAACGAAGTAATCAACCAATGAACAATGAAAACAAGACACATGGAAAGGGGAAACACATGACAAGATCACATGAGGGAACAGGAAATCACATGACAAGACACCACATGATCAGAACAGGAACTAAACTAGAAAATAAGAGACATGAAAACAAGAACAAAACACATAAATATGACATATATATATATATATATATATATATATATATATACACACACACACACACACACACACACACACACACACACACACAACGATCAACCACATCATTAAAACCACCTGACTAATAACACTTTGGTGAATTAAAGTACCAATAAATGTGTGTGTGCGAGATTAATTAGGCCTAATTAAAAAAGTTAAAATAGGAGAGTGGTATTTATCTTGCACAGTACGAAGTTCAATCTATATATTCTCGACCCGATATAGTCATAACTTATAGTCAACTTAATTTGGCAGTAATATGTTTATAATTCAACAATTGTTTTTTCCAATAATTTATTTGTGTGACATACCTACTTTTCACAAACAAAGAGCAACTTTACAGAGAATAAAAAAGCATCTTACTGTACCTCAGTGAGCAAGCCAAAGGTGAATAGTCTGTGACAAGGACCCAGCAAACACAGAACATTCCCCTAATGTTGGCATATGGTTCCCGTTGGGTACATTTTTGGGAACCAATTCTCTGTAGGTTGTATTTTTAAAACCATAAACTAACATTCCCAGAACATTGCAGGCAGGCTTAGAGTCTTAAAAGCACTTATGCAGAATGTTCTCTAATGGTTATTTTTAGGTTTTATTTGTGTAACCATAAACTAACCTTCCAAGAATGTTCCAGGGAGGTTATTGTGGGACAACCTTAAAAGCACTTATGCAGAATGTTCTCTAATGGTTAATTTTAGGTTTTATTTTTTTTTTGTTAACATTTTTAATAATTTTTCATCATCATATTTGATTATTTGTGGTTGAGAGACAACAATGTATGAAATTAGTGAAGTCGGCTAGCATTTAATTAAATACAGAAAATAGATAGGCTAACAATATGACATTTGAACTCATAATAATGAACAGATGAGAAAAACATTAAATAATACACTACCTTCCTACCTTAATATATTTTCTTAAAGCTACATTATGTAACTTTTTGGTTAAAAAATAACTGATTGTTATTAATGAGTGCATGCATCAAAATCCATCTTCCATACCATGTCTTTTCCCAAATACACTTAGATAAACCTATAATAATAATTTATATTTTAGAGCTGTCGGGATGGATTTTGCGGGAAATTGCATACATACATCTTTCTCACATTCGTGTTGATGCCATATCCGTACACAGATAAAATAGTGATACTTCTGTAGCGTGTGTATGGTGTGGTATGGGGTGGCTGTGGCTCAGGTGGTAGAGTGTGTTGTCCACTAATCGCAGGGTTGGTGGTTCGATTCCTGGCCCTCATGACTCCACATGTCGAAGTGTTCTTGGGCAAGACACTGAACCACAAATTGCTCCCAATGGCAGGCTAACGCCTGGCATGGTAGCTCTGCCATCATGTGAGTGTGTGTGTGTGAATGGGTTAATGAGAAGCAGTGTGAAGTGCATTAAAAGGCACTATATAAGTGCAGACCATTTACCATTTGTGGTAGTAGCTGAAGCTGAAAGTTTGTTGTCACAACGAATTAATTTTTTTTCCATGGATCATTCAAAACGGCAAACCTCCGGGGAATCACTGGTTGTAAAAACAAAGAAACCCCGAACAGAGCAGAGTCTACAAGCAAAAAAGGAAAGCGACAGAGTCTGTAATAATACCCGAATCAACATCGGCTTTGTTTTTCAGAGGTGGTGACAACTGAAAGGACTTAAAATCGACCCAGAGATGGCTTTTTTCTTACACAACAAGATATTTTATTGATATGGTTTATGTATAGCTGTGTAACCATGCACATGTATGTGTGTGTGTGTGTAGTGAAATACAATAATTATACTATAATCAGTGCAGAACTTTTCACTTGCTAGCACAAAAAAAAAAGTTATAAAAATGCATTGACCTCTTTGTCTCTTTACATTTAATATTGTGAAATTACATATTTTAGCCAGCAGGTGGAGGCAAAAGACCATTTTTGTGTGTGATATGAGCCAGTTGGTGATGTGAAGCGAGTCAGTGTCACTCAGTGTTTACAATCGACAGCACTCCGTGATCGCTCGTTTTACTACAACACTACTGAAGCTAGGAAATAGCTTTACATGACTTTAAAAAACAACTTCAGCATTAAGGCTCACAGCTGAGAGACACAACATACTGATTAATAACACAAAGTCAGGGCACTTACCTCTTACCAGAGTTTCCACATTGGAGGGGACATACTGTTCAAAATGGCGGAGGAGATTGCGGTTTCCATAGTGGAAGGCACTTGCACAGCACCTACCGCGAAATAGGGAGGAAAACCCCCGCATGGACGGCTATTTTTCCACTGAGAATATAGGATGAATTGCACCAAAATTACATTATCTTCAGAAAGCTGACTAACAGACTAGGGCATCATCAACAATTGATCGCACACTCTCCATCTCTCTCTCTCTCTCTCTCTCTCTCTCTCTCTCACACACACACACACACACACACACACACACACACACACGCACGCACACACACACACACACATCCTTGTTTCTCCAAGAACATGTAAGAAACAGCACAAGCTATGATACTAGTAGTTCTAAAGTGATGTTTTTAAGAGGCTTGTACGCATCATTTGGTTTGAACCAGCAACGGCAGATTCTGATCAGTCATGTAAGAAAGTAGTTACATGCACAAATGCATTTTTTATGACACAGTTACTCAATTTTTCCTACTTTTTATTATTTACTTTTTCATTGAACTGTTGTATATAAGCAATATCATACTATATGGCCCTAAATCAGCAGTGCTGATATAAGGCCATATCACACTCTTGCTTGTGTGATATTGCTAATATACAACAGGTCTGAAAGCTATACTGTATATAAATGCACATTTGATATGCACAAGATTCCTTTATCCACAACAATTTGCACTCTTGTGCAATTTAAAATGAACGGTCAGGAATTTGAATTTAAAATGAAGGTTAAATTAATCATGGCTGACTGTGAAAGTAAATGTCTACAATGGCATCGGTAACTGAAAATGATTGTGTTTGAATGATGCTGCATCCACGCCACTTTTTGTCAGTGACAAATGTCAAGATGACAAATTAAATAAATTACTGAGTGCACCTTTAATTTGTGTTGAACCTCACTATTGTCAATACTGCTGATTTAAAATGATATACATTGAAAATGGTGTTACAAATAAAATAAAATAAAACTTACTGCACAACCAGGAATTATGGGGCATTTTTCTACTAAGGCTGGTAGGTTAAGAGTTTTTGTCAGGTTGTGCCTCCCCGGAAATACCCAGTAATCTGTACATTAGAAATGATTGCTGTTTGAGTCTTGGTTTCTCCCAAGGTTTCTTCCCTTCCCCCCTTAGTTGTTCTCCATAGCTTGTCCTTGGAAAGAGGAACTATAAAAGTAGGAATCCAAAGGTAAATGTTAATTTTATGGCAGAACAAAAAATTGAGCCAGGTGGGTTTAATCTTCAAATTCAAAGCCAGATGGTCATGGCTGATAGCATCAATGTAGTTCTTCCTCACAATGATAATGTCAGTCTGGAGACAGGTGAGAATATGAGCACCTCCGAATTATTCCTCTAGATGTATGGTGCATTGTTGGAATTGGTTCATCATGGAGAAATGTTATATAATTGAGCATGTACTCACAAATCAACTAACTCGATTTAACTTAATTTCCAACTAAATTTTCATAACAAGATTAGATAACAGATTAGTTTTTTAAAAGTCAACTTGGCAATGCATTTAGTTCATTGTGTAAGGCTCACAATTATACAATGAGACTGTTGCCAAGTTTGTTACATTCAGGATAATTTGGCATTCCTGTAATAATTCTGAATTTGCAATACACATCATCAATAGCTTTCACTCCCATTAGGATTGAGCTGTTTGTGCTCTCAATGTAATAAGTGCTTTCGACAACCTAATTAGAGCTGTTGATGAATGAAGCAAGCCTGTTTTGGCAACCCTGCACCAGTTTATATGGAAGTCTATGGGCAGAGATTATGTCAGCAGTGAGCTACCTTTTGCTTTTTCTCCAGTGCTTAACTTCCCATCTATCAGTGTACACCAAACTTGCCTTTTATTGCAGGAGATATGGGACTGTTAATCATCCCCATAATCATTAAAAGCTGACGCATAATCAATTTTGAGCAGCTTGCCAATGATTCTTACTCCGATGGACTCTCTGAGGAGAGAGGGAGGGAGGGAGGGAGAGAGAAAGAGAGAGAGAGAGAGAGAGAGAGAGAGAGGGGGTGGGGGGGGGGTTGTGATAATCAGAAGGACAAATCTTGACATACTGGTGTTAACAGCTGACAAAACAGGAGAAAAATATACTGGAGTTTTAATTAGCTATTTGTATTCCTGTCATTTCCTCAAGGCCATTTTTCTTGCACTACAGTGACATCTTCTGGCATGTATTTTCAAGTACTTGTATTCTGATGGCTCTTATATCTGCAGTTTTTTTATTAACACGTCAAAAAAAAAAAAAAAAAAAAAAAAAAAATATATATATATATATATATATATATATATATATATATATATATATATATATATATATATATATATATTGTTCATCAATAAAAGGAAAGTCAATTAAACCCTCTGAAATGGCAATTGCAATTAACTCAAATGGCTCTTTACATATGGCAAATATTGTTTAGCTACATACTGGTCATATGTTTATTCAAGAAACTATGTTAATAATACAATGACTGAATTGTGAAGATAATGATTAATTTGTCATATTTGAGTCCAAGTGTGTGAAATAATTTTACAGTTATTTTTCAGACCATAATTGTTGCATTCAGCTGTCTTTCCACTTTTTTTTTTTTTTTACATTGATAAAATTGACTACAAGCAAAGTGAACATATTAATAATGAACACATCAACCACAGACTGGGAGAGCAAGATCTCATTTTTGACTATATACTGTGTATACAGTTGTGGCCAAAAATATTGGCACCCTTGATCAATATGAGAAAAGAAGGCTGTGAAAAATATATACATATTATTTATCCTTTTGGTCTTTCATTCAATATATTCACAAAAATCTATCCTTAAATAGATATCAAACAATTCCAAATGTAACACAAGTTTGATATAAAAACAAATATTTTGTCAAATATATGTGTGACACAATTATTGGCACCCTTGTATTCAATAGTTTGAGCAACCTCCCTTTGCTATGATAACAGCTCTGAGTCTTCTCCTATAATGCCTAATGAGGTTGGAGTACAAATGACATGTGATCTGAGACCATTCCTCCATACAAAATCTCTCCAGATCCTTCAAATTCAGAGGTCCACGCTGGAGGAATCTATTCTTCAGTTCACCCCACAGGTTTTCTATGGGGTTCAGGTCAGAGGACTGAGATTGCCATGGCAGAACCATGATTTAGTGGTCAGTGAACTTTTTTTTGTGTTGATTTTGATGTGTGTTTTGGATATTTGTCCTACTGGAATATCCAACCACTACCCATTTAAAAATTCAGGCCATCAGGTTTTGTTTTTTTTAACAGTTGGTATTTGATAGAGTCCATGATGCCATGTATCCGTACAAGATGTCCTGGACCTCTGGCATAAAAACAGCCGCACAACGTTAAAGATCCACCACCCTTTTAACCGTGGGCATGAGGTAGTTTTCAATATGGCTACCTCTCTATGTGCACCAAACTCATCTCTGGTGTTTACTGCCAAAAAGCTCTGTTTTTGTTTTATCCAATCATAGACCCGGTCCCAATTGAAGTTCCAGTAGTGTCTGGCAAACTGAAGATGCTTGAGTTTCTTGTTGGATGAGAGAAGAGGCTTTTTTTTCTTGAACCCTCCCAAACAACTTGTGGTTATGTAGGTGATGTCTGATTGTAGCTTTGGAGACTTTCTGATGCCAAGACCCAATTCATTCCTGCAATTCTCCAGCTGTGATTATTGGAGAATTTTTGGGCTCTCGAACCATCCTCCTCACCGTGCGTGGAAACAATATAGATGTTACGGAAAACCCAGACTCAGAAAGTAGTGTTGGACCCGGAGGGTTTGTTTATTAAATAGATAATGGAAAAGGGGGAAGGACTTGGGAAGCAGACTCGGGTATGCTGGAGCGGAGGACTCGGGAAGTCGTTGGAGGAGCGAGGAAGATCGGAGCTTGGAGATACAGGAGCGATGGTGTGGAGAACTCGAGAAATCTTCAAAAGAGCGTAACGATGCGGAGACAGGCAGGTGAATCTGTATTCGAAGGTGAGACCAGACGAAGAGTGAACGGAGGGTAGTGCTTATATGATGTGGAGCTGATTGATGAGAGTGCAAGTTGCAGGTGTGGATGATTAGTACTCAGGGGAGAGGGATTGTAGAGTTTTGGTGCTGGGAGTGTCAGGTAGAGCTGTGACAATAGACACACGTTCTCTTTCAGGCCGATTTGAAACATCTCCAGTTGATTGGCACTTCTTAATTATTGCCCTGATGTTGCAAATGGGTATGTTCAATGCTTTCCCATTTTGTGAAGCTCAACAACCTTTTGCTGCACATCAGAACTTTATTCTTTGGTATTACCCATTGTGATGGATGACTAAATCAAAATCAAATCAAATCAAATCAAATCACTTTATTGTCACACTACTGTGTACACGAGTGCAACAGTAGGTGAAATTCTTGTGTGCAGTTCCGAGTAACATAGCAGTCATGACAGTGACGAGACATAAACCACTTTACAATAAACAACATATTTACACAAAACAATTTACATAACAAATGTACACGTACTTACACAACAATTTACATAACAAATGTACACAATACACACAATGTAGAATACACATACACTAGATGCGGGTATAAATATATATAAACACTAATTGAATTGGGAGAATATATTGACAGAGTGATGATTAATAAAGTGCAGTGCTGATTGTTGATCGTGAGAGATCATGTGTTCAAAAGTCTTATTGCTTGTGGGAAGAAGCTGTCATGTAGTCGGGTGGTGCGGGTCCTGATGCTGCGATACCGCCGGCCTGATGGAAGCAGTGAGAGCAGCCCATGACTCGGGTGGCTGGAGTCTCTGATGATCCTCCGAGCTTTTTTCACACACCGTCTGTTATATATATCCTGGAGGGAAGGAAGCTCACCTCCGATGATGTTTCTGGCCGTTCGCACCACCCTTTGCAAGTCTTTGCGGTTGTGGGCGGTGCTATTGCCGTACCAGGCGGTGATGCAGCCAGTCAGGATGCTCTCTACGGTGCTGGTGTAGAACCGTGTGAGGATGTGGTGGTTCATTCCAAACTTCCTCAGCCGTCTCAGGAAGAAGAGGCGCTGGTGAGCCTTCTTCACAACGGCCTCAGTGTGGACGGACCATGTGAGTTCCTCAGTAATGTGGACATCGAGGAACTTGAAGCTGCTGACTCTCTCCACCGGTGCTCCATTAATGGTGATGGGGCTGTGTTCTCTGTCTTTCTTCCTGAAGTCCACCACAAGCTCCTTGGTTTTACTGACGTTGAGGGAGAGGTTGTGCTCCTGACACCAGCGTGTCAGAGTGTGCACCTCCTCTCTGTAGGCTGTTTCATCATTGTCAGTGATCAGACCTACAACCGTCGTATCGTCAGCAAACTTAATGATGGCATTGGAGCTATGTGTCGCCACACAGTCATGTGTGTAAAGGGAATACAGGAGTGGGAAGTGACTAAGAGAATTTGGCCTGTGTGTTACCTCATATTATACCCATGTGAAACATGGCTGAACAATTTAATGTTTCTTTTCACCCAGGTGTACTAAAAAAATTTAAATATTAATAAGAATGTACTTCAGATATATTTTACTCATAAGAATTTATTGGGGTGCCAATAATTTTGACATATGTGTTTTGGAGAAAAATATTTATTTAAATATGAGATTTTCCCAACTTTCCATTAGTTTACTTCAATTGAAGTTTAGATTTTATGAATATTTTGAATGAAAGATCAAAAGTATAAAAAATAAAGACAGATTTTTCACACCCTTTTATGCTCATATTTACCAAGTGTGCCAATATGTTTGAGCACAACTACAGTGTTGGGTAAGTTACTCTATAAAAGTCATTAATTACTAACTACTAATTACATCTTCTACAGTGTAATTAGATTACTGTACTAATTACTCTGTCTGAAATGTAATTTACAATTTAATTACTAATTACTTTCTTAAACCCTTATCAACCTCAACCAGATGAAAAATACAAGGATAGTCCTAAAACTGATCTTATAATTCTTTCATATAAATCATATAAAATCAAATAAATTATTCATGAACTGGCCAATAATTTAAGGGGCAGCATTACATTAGAAAACATACATTTTAACATTAGATGTAAAATTTTGATTTTAAATTCACTATTGTTTTCTATGTAATTGTTCTAGAGTCTATACATTGTTTAACACAATTACATCAGAAGAATGTAAAAATTAAGATTAATCCCTTTACTTTTTTCAATGAAAAAGTAATTTAATTACAGTTATTAATTACTTAGTAATGTATTACACCCAAAACTGCACAACTGTGTATGCTTTCTGCCTGTTATGGACAGTTCACTGAGTCCTATCCCCTGCCCTATTCCATCATTAAGATACCTGTACCCAGGGTTGGAGAGTAACAGAATACATGTAATGGGATTACGTATTTAAAATACAAAATATAAGTAACTGTATTCCACTACAGTTACAATGTAAATAATTGGTAATTAGAATACACTTACATTAAAAAGTATTTTGATTACTGAAGAGATTAGTTTGCATCTTATTGTAATTTCTTTAATTGAATATTTAGTCCTTTCAGATGGAAAACATTTATAAATATAAATTATGCAATCCAAAGTGCATTTGAACAGCACTGAAACACTTTCTTATGATGTGCTACATTCATACAGAAAAGTAAGTTTGGAGCAGAAGAAATAGAAATAAACCTTGTGTAAATTGTCAGCTTTACGCTAAGCTAAAATGCTATTTCCAGCCATTTTACATGCACATGTTACCAGACACGATTTTTTTAACAAGAAAATTCACGTTGGATCATACTTTCTTTTTTTCTAATAAGACCTTTGGTATTAGGGCAAAAATCGTATTCTTGATAATATTTTTTATTATTTTCCTGTAAAATATCTAAAAATCCTTAAAACAAGATAACACTGCATGATATATTTAGTTTATCAGAGAATGTATTTTTAACATGTGTATTTTGTCTTACTCTACTCAGTAAGTGGTTCGATTCTAGTTTTTATTGTCAAAACCAGTGAAAAAATCTACCAGTGCTGAAGAAGTAATCCAAAGAATTTAGAATATGTTACTGACCTTGAGTAATCTAATGGAATATGTTACAAATTACATTTTACAGCATGTATTCTGTAATCTGTCATGAAATAAATTTTAAAACCTTCCAACCCTGCCTGTACCCATGCAATAGTGTGCAGGCCAAGAGACCAAATTCTGGTTTAAGCAACCGAGCAGATCTCATCTCTCTCAAAACATGCTAAGCATAGAGGGAGGCCTGAACTCCATGACCTTTTCAGTTGTGTTTCCAGGTCCAGCTGTCTCTGATACCTGCTTCCCATCAGTTTACTGTCAATGTCAAGATGATCCCTCTATGCCTGCAGCCCCTTACCCCACTGTGCTCTGTGAGAGCCAAGAGAATCTGAGACAGAAAAGAGTGTTCCTCAAACTTTACTCTAGGAAGCAAGTTGCTCAGTGTCACTATAGCCCAGGGCTTGTTCAGAGGGGAGTGGATGCTTAGAACTCAGAGGCAGTGTTTGACAGTAAGATTTAGCATATTCCTGGAATCCATGTAATTTTTCATCTTTAATATTTCCTTATAAAAATGCTATTTAGAGGTTGAGTAAAACAATTAATTACCATGTGTAATATTAGTTTAATCTACTTTATTTAATGGCGAAGTGTATAATCTCAGCCTGATCTCATTTCCTGTTGTGTTGTCCACCCGCACCAAGACATTGCAGCCTCTGGAGGAAGTATTTCAGGGCCAGAAATACAGCCATCAACTCAAGACAGTTAATGTGACAATCGAGCTGACTACCATCCCATTCCCCTTGAGCTGGACGACCACTTAAGACTGCTACCCAGCCCGTTAGGGAGGTGTCTGTTGTTAGCAACCTGCAACGTCAAGACACACCTAGAGTGGGACCCAAAGTGAGGAATCGGGGTCTGAAAAACATAGAAATGGTACTTAGCACACGGCGTGTAACCCTTATCAGCCTAGGGGATTGGCCCTTGGTTGAAATCCCCTGGCTTTGAGCCACAACTGAAACAGTCTCATGTGCAAAGGGATCACAGAGGATGCAGTTGACATGAGACCTAGTAGTCATTGATACTGATAAGTTCTAACTTGGCCTAGCCTGACTTTGCTCAGGGTGTTCAGAATGGACTTGATTCGAGCGGGAGACAATTGTGCCCACATTGTAATCGAATTCAATACGATCCCCAGATAAGTAGATTTATAGGGAGTGTTAGAAAGGATGCTTTTCTTTGCATTGAGCCTCAACCCCAGAGAAACCAGATGAGCTAAGATGATATCCCTGTGCTGTAATGCCAGTTCTTGTGACTGTGTTAGCCAGTCATCTATGTAATTCAGAATGCGGATGCCCCGGAGTCGCAAAGGAGCCAGTGCTGCATCCATGCATTCCGTGAATGTGCAGGGTGATAATGCTAGAAGGAATGGAAGAACATAATATTGGAAAGCTTCACCCCCGATAGCGAACCTCAGAATCTTCCTGTGTTGTGGCAAACATTCTATATGAAAGTACATGTCCATGAGATCGATCGAGACCAACCAATCGTGATGTTGGGTTAGCATCTTGAACTTGAACACCCTCTGAGCAATTCAAGCCTCGAAGGTCTAAAATCGGACGCAATCCCCCATCCTTCTTGGGGACCAGGAAGTATCTGCTGTAGTAACCTGACTCTCTCTCTGGAAGGGGAACATATTCTATGGCCCCTTTGACCAAGAGATTTTGCAGTTCTTTCCACAGTAGACATGCTTGTCCCGGTTTCACGGTATTGGGAACCACACTGTTGAAACGCGGAGGACGGCGAACAAATTAAATTCTGTAGCCTTTTTCTACCATTCTTAGGACCCACATAGAAACACCTGGCAGTAGGGGGTATTCGGAGGGTACAGGTGGATGTTTCACGTGACCCGTTCCAAGGGGGGGGGCTACCCCCACATGGCTGGGTGCAAAAACATCAGGGTTTTTTCTTTTTAGATATAACTGCCCTGAGGTCTTGCTATGGGGGCTGCAGGTTGAGCCATAAGTGTCTCTCCGTGCTGACTAAAGCAGACATAGACCGGCCAATGACTGTGGTGCCTGCACTCAGGTCCTTCAACAGATCAGCCTGGTACGCCTTTAACACTGCCATAGTGTGCAGGGCAGCACCAGCCTGACCTGCTGCCTGATAAGCCTTCCCCACTAGTGTGGAGGTGGTCCTGCATGGCTTTGTGGGGAGAGTGGGTCTCTTTAGTGATGATGCCGAGCCAGGTGAGAGATAACCCGCAAGTGTCTCTTCTACCGACGGCATTACTGAATACCCCCGTGCCTCAGCACCCACTATAGTTGAATATGTCGACGTCGAGGGCACGAAGACACGGGAAGTATAAGGTTTCCTCCATGAACGAGAGAGCTCGTCATGGAGGTCATTAAAGAAAGGAAGGGACTGATATAGCATTCTCTTCCCTTTTTTTTGGCCACCAGTCAGAAATCTGTCTTCTAATTTGGAGCATTTTGGGGTCTCTTGTTTGCATGGCCAGTCTAACTGTAGCATGGCCAAAGCCCGAGTAACCACCTCGAGTAATTCCTCAGCCTCTTTATTATTGTGTGTGGAATGTTCAGAGTTTCAGCGTCCCCCTCGTGAACCGAAGAGGCACTGAAGCGGGCTTCAGGCTTACAAGAATGATCAGCTGGTTCTGGGGAGAGAGCGAGCGATAGGGACGGACCCATCTCTCACTCATCAGCCAGATCTATGCAAGAGCCCCAAGATGAAAGAGTGGGCGCTGGCTCTTGGAAGTAAGCGAGACAAGTGCGAAGCATTTTGACTGTAAACAGATAGCAATGCTCGCACCTGCCCCGCCCCAACGCAAGAGCAGCATGCTCTTCCCCCAAACACACAAAACAAACTGGTGTGTGTCCATTTCAGCCATAGAGCATAAACATGGGAACACACACCACTTGCTTTGTTTATCAGTCATTATTTTTCTTCTTTTTTTTAAAGAAAGGAGAAAGGTTTCTGTGCACTGTCTAACAATTCTAACTCCTAACAGAGGAAAGTAGAAAGTTCTGACAGTCAAGAAGCACAACACAGACAGAATGATCTGAAGACAAAAGATCTGATGATGCACCTGTGATGCAACTATTTATAGCCCTGCTACAGGTACATCCAATGATGTCACCAGCAGAGGCTATAAATTCTAGTCAATTTCATTGACGTGTTGCACACATACTCACAGCTGGTCACACCTAAAGTTGTTCCCAAAGCACTAAATCAACGCAGCATCAAAGTGTAGCTTTTTGATAGGGAACTAATTAGTAAATGCATTCCTATGTATTTCCTTTACTCAATGTTTAGGAAAACTATTTTTTTTTTTTTTTTTTTGCTACTAGATACAAATAAAACAAATTTATGGACAATTTGCACAGAAGACACACAGGGGTCTCAGGAGGATAATATAACACAGTGTGAGTATTAGTGTGAAAAATATGTGTTTATAAAGCCCCAAACAGCCATATTACCCCTGATTTGTGTGAAATAAAATGCACCATTGTTGTAGCAACTTTATTGTTAATTTCACCAGGAAACTGCAGCAAAATGTAGAAAGCAGCATATAAAAATCAGTTAAGTTAAGCAATGTAAAAATCAAAAATTGTAATATACAGTAAAGTTAATTCTATGATACTAGATTGCAATATGTATGTATTCAATAAGGATTTATGTCTTTAAAGTAGTTAATATGTAAAATGATTAAGGTTTTAAATTATGTCAATACCTCAGTATTGTATATTCCAATGCAAATGTAAGCAAATTTACAGTACATGTGCTAAAACCACACTTTACGAATACTCATGTAATTACATTGAATTAACAAGTGTAATATAAATAATTCAATTTTGCGTATTGGGGAAGTGTGTCCACCAAAAAAAGTGTAGCCTATTTTTAAGATTTACACATATTAATTTCATGACATTTTACACATTATATTAAATTTGATTTAAATGAAATTAATGAATTTTTTTTAGTTTATTTATTTATTAAAATTAGAAATGTTTTTATTACAGATATTATTATTATTATTTATTGATTTATTTTTTATTTATTATGAAATCGAAATAAGTAAATCTGAAGATAATTTTTTGGAGTGTTATTTTTGCGGCACTGGCATCAGCAAACCAAAACTTCCCCCATCTGTTGGTCAGACAAAAGAAAAAGAAAATCTCACTCTTCTGGTTGATCCAATGTTGCCATGTCACTGCAGAGTCACAATGTTTACACTTTTGTGGGGGCATCAACCAATGTATGGCTTAATTAAAATTGTTGCTGGGCTAGGACTCAGAGAAAGTATTTTAACATTAAAAAATTACACACACCACCTTTACCAAATTACAGTATTAAATATTAAACATATCGTTAGTGCATCCACAATATTGAACTGTTGCAACTGCTCTTGTTTTGGAAGATCAAACCCATGAGTGGATGTTAAAGGGTTTTCATGTTGCCAAGCAGAACTGAAAGAATGGTCCATTATTGGTCTGGGTGGCATTTTCTCTTTTTAACAGAGCAATTAATTTCACTTAATAACAAATAACAACACTAACTACCATAACCCCCATGCTAAGAAACCCCCCCTCCCTTAACCAAAACAACCCCTAAGCATTTCCACATCAATTGCAGTGAGCAGCAGCTGGGTGGGCCTCGCTGCTATTTTGACTTCTGTCCCCATTTCCTCTTTATCACTCTTTGATAAGGTCACCCCATACTGTCACCTGCTTTAACAAACTCCATTTACTTTCTTCTGCAATGCTATTATCTCTATGAAATGTTGTTTGACAGACAGTGAACCTACGCAGAGAAACTCATAATTTAGCTGCTTGGGAATCAAACCTTCCTGTTCATGTTGCCATCTTGTCCTCTTAACTATAGAAATGGTACATTTTAGATCTCTTCTTTAGATTTGTAATCTTCCATGTTGGCTGTACAGGTCTGTGTCGCTGAATGACAAAACAAGCTTATGTTGACAAAACAAGAAAACTACTTGTGAATGCTGTTATTTCAAAGCATTTTTTTGGTGTTTATGAACAGAGTATATGTGTATTGCTAGTATATTATTAGAGGTTCAAGCCTGAAGGGATAGAAACCGTATTGTTTGTGTCAGGATTTTTATTATTGTTATTTTTCTGCTATAAAAATGTTAGTGCAAACCAAACCGTAAGGCCTAGAGACTTGAAACTTCCAGGGATGGTAGTACTCTGACTGGCTAGACATATGCTCACAGGTGGTGCTATAGTGGGAAAAAATTTGTAAAACTTTTTGGGACAAAACTCGGGCCGTAAGGGCTATAAACAAAATTCCTTAGGTCATGGTGAATCTTTTTTTTTATCTCCGGCCAATTTTTTCTTCGGCCCCTCGTTTTCCCACGTTTTGGATTGTTTTGAAACCATTGCAGAAAGATTCAGGTGATACTATAATAATTAAAAAACAAAAAAATGGCTCTAACTATGGAATAGTTGGTTTGATCGACTTCACATTTTGCATGCAGTGTCTTTGTCCAAGGTGCCATCAAGGTCTATGTGGACATTTGCATATCCTGAAAAACATGGACACCATCATGGATTTTAGCAGCTATTTGATAAGGTTAAAATCGTGTATTGAAACAAAACATTGTAGGCCTATGTGTCTCTTGGCACAAGAGTTCTACCAGAAAGACTCGGGAGAATAATACTGAACAATTAACCATTTATTTACAGCTCGGCAAACAATATAAAGATAAAAGTTCTTTGGCGTAGGCCCCATTCGTAGCTCGCAATCCGGGGGTCCGGACTCTGCATTTCCTGCCTGGCGATGAAGGCAGGGGCGCAGTCGACCCCCAGTGAGGTATGGGAAGGGACCATCCTGGTGGTGGTGTGTAGGAAGGAAGGGATCATCTTGGTGGTGGGGAGGGTGGAGGAAAACGAAAGCGTCAGCATCTGTGAACTCAGACATGTGTAAGTACCCATCTTTTATACTGCAAGTGTTAGAACGCGATTGGATAGATGAGAAGGTAATGAGTGATGTAACAGTTGAGTCTTCCTGGCAGAACTTATGCTAAAGCTTCCATATCTGTGCAAAATTTGAAAAAAATAGGTGTTTTAAATGTGTGTAAATCAATGTATATACAGCTGTCTTTCACAAAGAAGCAAGCTATTCATATCATATGATAGATCTCATCTTTCTGAATAACTTTGCCTTAAGAACCATTGATGTGAATCAAATCATTTATTAAATATGTGACATTATTTAACAAAAATACTTTTTCGAACTAGTCCTAGGCTGTTCACCCGATCAGAACCAAACCAGTGCAGAAAGATTCTTTGGAGTTCCATTATGAATAATTATCATAAAAAGATTGAACTTTCGATTCATCATCACAAAGGTATGCCAAAACGTAAGTAGGAGACGTAGACACTTTGACTAAAATGGTTATAACTTTTGAAAGGAATGAGATTTTATCAAAAAATTTGGTCATAGGGTTATTCTGAGGACACACAAACAAATTGTGTATCTCTGCCTCTTGGTGGCGCTATAATAATTACAAATCTAAAAATGACTCTAACTATGGAACCGTTGGTCCGATCGCACAGTCGGAACCAAACCAATACAGAAAAATGTTCTGGAGTCCCAATATCAATAATTCTAAAAAAGACTTTTGCAACAGTACGTCAAAACGTTTGAAGTGGCCTTTGCCACTTTTCCTTAAATGGTTAAAACTCTTGAATGCAAAAAGATATCACCAAATTTAAAATAATCTGAGGACACATGAAACAAAAATTGCACCTCTGCCTATTGGTGGCACAGTAACAATCAGGAATGTAAGGAATCTCTGTGCTACCTAACCTGGTGTTTCTGAAAATGAAGGCACTTTGACATTGTTTTAGTTACTAAAAGTTTGTCTAATTAATACTTAATATCTGTCACAAATGTACATAGAGGACCTTAAAGCTTGAACCCTGTTAATTGCTGCTTGCAGCTATATTTATTATTATTCCTCTGGTGCTTTGTCATTATCATAGATTAAAATAAACAACACGTGATTACATAATATTAATAATGCAATTATATTGTAATAACAAATGATTATTATGTGAAAGCAGATTTTATTATAGTCTGCAGAATTCAAACTGAAATTCCATTTGTTTTTTTAGAAAGATATGTCAAATAATGGAAACAGCAGTTATTTTAATCAAGTCACCTATATTTAGTCAATTGTCACAAACAGTTTTTTTAAATGTTTCACTAATATAAAACAAGGGCATCACACTGTGCAAAATTATTGCCTGTTGTTCTATGCCACTGTATTTCTCCCAGGCTGTGGCATGTATGTACACAAAGTGTTATTGTGTACTGAGGTGTGCATAAGTAAACATTAAACTGCCACAACCAAATACCAAGAGCAATCTCATTAAATTGCGAAATGCACAGACCTCTTATCAAAGAATTCATCATGGGTACTCCACCTGATCGCAACTCTCACTCAAGCGTGAATATTGTTTAACAGTGTGGTAATGCGTTGAAGTATGTTGGGAACTGTTACAGCCTACAGGTCTTTGACCTGATTAGGCCAGCTGTGGGATAATTCCATTTAAATCACCAACTGTGAGATTGCCAGAAAGCTCTGCTTACTACGGGAGTGGGCGATTTGAATTTCATACCCATCATTCGTTGCCTTTCGTCTGCCCTTAATGGAGAAGCAGAATGCACTAATTGTCAGTAGACAGCCAAGGGTGCTATCAATTGACTAATTTAAGGTGCATAATGTATTACATAACTGCCGACTGTAGCATGGCCACACATTAACGACAGATCTTTGAGTTATTAGACCCAACCACCATGACAGATATGCCGTGTAGCAGCATGTAGATTAATTTGTTTGACTGAAACCATTAATGCACCTTTAGTTGTATATCATATCTTATATTGATTCATGAACGATACTCCTGAAGATAAAATCAATTTTGATATGATATCAAAATCTCTAACTGACAGTAACATCTAAAGCCTGCCCAAGCTCAGTTGGAACTGATCTGAAATATGTAATGTTTTTTAGTTGGGATTTTTTATGATATGTACTCAAGCACTGTTAAAAGAAAATCCAATGATTACCTTTGTGAATCTAATGTTGTTTTTACATTTGAGGGGTATACAAACAGTTGTTGATGTAATATACACAGAGTTGTCAACTATAAATGAATGTGCAGCCTGTCTTGGTTACATGTGAACATATTCTACATTATTGTGTGCAATGTCCTATTGGGTCTTATTAAGAACTGTGAAAAATTTGCACAATTGACTCAACATGTGACCAAGAATGAAGCACATACTTCAACATAACTAACCTTTTATTATTTATATTATTACTTTTTTAAGAGTGAGTAAAAAAATGCCTTCAATTAGCTGGGGGAAAATGGGATTAAATGGGTTAAAATTAAATAATGATATAGGTGAATTGCCTTTTTCCTCAAAAGAATAGTCCTTGAATATATGTTAGTCATTTTTCACTTTCATTGCATGGAGAAAAAAAGAGGCAAAGCAAGTGAAAAGGGACTGAGGCTAACATTCTGCCTAACATCTATTTTGTTATCCATAGAATAAAGAACGTGATATGGATTTGGAACAACATGGATGTAAGTAAATGATGACAGGATTTTAATTTAAAAGGAACTATTCCTTTAAGGCACACATCTCTGAAAAAGCAACTTTGAAACAACATTTTTCTTTGCAAATAAACTTGACTTGACCTTTTGACCCACATTGCTTTACTTCTAAGGCCTTGTTCTGCATTCTTCTTCTTGATTGTAGAATAGCAATACAACTGATAATATGGAAAGCAATACTTTAGATTTCAGTTTTTTTCAGCATTGTACAGTAGATGCTCATCTTTCTACAGTGCACACATTCCAGAGACAATGCAGTTTACTTAGGATCCACTGGGGGGCAAAGACGTACCATCATCTCATTTAGCCAAGAATGACAATGACCTATTTTGCAAAGACATTCATTTCTGTTTCTTTGAAATGCACGGTGTCTATTTGTATTGTTATACATATGCATATCCATTGACTTGGCATTGTGCGGAGTGTCGCATCACAATTCATGAAAGCCTGGTATTATTTGAAGAGTTCTGCAAAATCGCTTGAAGAGTTGAGGAATATTTCTTTACCTCCTTCAAACCCAGTTAAACCCTAAGGAAGTGCAGCACAGCTTTGCTTGTACTCTGAGTACTGGACCAAACTCATAGTAACCACTGTATCCAGTCAGTGATGGCGGGTTAGGGATTAAATCTTTAGCACTATAAATAATCTGCCTCAAATGTTGTGTTCTACATCAAAGAGATGTAGCAAACAGATTAGCATGTGTCTTCAATGGGGCAAGATTTATTCATAACTATGGCAATGAAGCCCACCGTGTTTTTGTCTGAGGTTATTTATATCTTAAGGGTTGTTTACCCTCAAGGGCACACAAGATGTTCTCTGGGGACCGAAACTGGTTGGCAACCTTGGAGATGATCGGGGCCTGAGTCAGGTCTTGGCAAATGCAGAGCACCTTGAAAAGGAGAGACAGTAAAATGTACTGAGATGGCACGCAAGGAGCTGGGTTAAATCTTCTGAGACTGACTTCAAGCAGAGAAAAGGAGGGAGGGAGAAAAAGAGAATGGATACGAGCATTAACTGGGGCTCTGACCATACATTGGTGGCAGGACAAGTATGAAGGAATGGAAGTAGGGAGCTGGGGGTTAGATCAAGTCTTTGTTAAGGTCGCAGTGAGACAGGGTCCGTGATGATCTGATGGCGACCGTGAGAAGTTCATACCAGGCTTGATACTAAATGGCTTATTTGATATGCTCTATATCCTCACTTGAACACCGCAGTCCTACTTACAAACTTAGAGACTGTTCACACTGGACACATTATTGCATTTAAAACAGGTAGATGCAGCTCAAAATTTTTAATAGAAAGCAGGTATTTAAATGTTTTTTGTTTTTTTTTCTAACTTGACTTGGTCTGAATGGTTTTAGGCAGATGCTATTTACATTAAGTGCAAATAGCGAAAAATGCTATTTACACTAAGTGTAAGAAGCAAGTAAAAGCACATTATTTGCACTAAATGCAAATAGTGTAAGATGCTATTTGCACTCTGGTGAAAAAAGTGGCAGATACTATTACAGGCCTGTTTAAATATCACTGCAGCACTGCAGCATTTTTAATGTGTTTATTTAGAGTCCTACAGACACCCTACACCAACCCCTTAACTCTTAACCTAACCCTAACCTTCCTTTACAAAAATGATTCATGGTTTTACTATAGTAACCATAGTATCACCTTGGTATTTTGTAGTAAAATCATAGTAACCACAAAATTAAACAGGATTACTATAGAAACAGCATATTACAAAAGTGTCGTCAGCATGAAAAAGCACATTCATATAATCCTTTCACCCTGAGCCACTACAACAGCACATGAGGATGCAGTTTGTTGTAAACTGCTATATTTTCAGCAGACTATTGGAGTGCAAATAGTCCCTCCATTCTCCATTCTTTTCACCACTAAACGTCTAGCCTGTTAACCAGTTAAATGTCTCTGCCCCATCCCAAAAAATTCACATATAAAAATTCACATTTTGCAAAACTTGTTAGATGTGTCTCCAGGTAATTTTCCCAGCAGTTTCCAAGTGAAAAGAACACTAGAAGCGCTACATAAACTGTATGTTTTGTTCACTTTCACTCATATCATGACTTCACTGGTTGATTATGACTTTATAAACACTTAATTTTCTCTCTGTTATTCATACCCTGCTATGTAATGATATCGAGACACTTTTGCTGTAACGCATCTTTTGAAAAATTATACATTTTAACACTTGTATTACAGATCCACCTACAAATATACACTTATTCCAATATGATAAGCTTGTGTGATAGCACACCTCATAGTGTGTTGGACTTGGAGGAGAGCAGTTCAAAACCAGCCAAGAACTCAAGCTGACACGTAACACGACAGAGACATAGAAGACGAATTAACATGTTTGCTTCATAAAAGGTGCTTTTTATTTTGCTTCTGCATTTTAAAAAACTATTGGTTAAGGTTAGGCGTTGGATAATGGTAAGGATGTCTGTTTTGTTAAACTATCATTTTTCTTTTCGGAAACAATTTGTTAAGTTTAGGGAGTTAAGTTTTATTAAAACCTAGAACTAAAATTCCCCTTAAAACCCTCGTTAGGGTTAGGGTTAGGATTAAAACCTCTGTTTTGGCACTCCCCTGCTAGACATTTCACGAAATGTGCAGCCAAACCTGTTATAAAGTAAGTAATAAAAAAACAAAAATCTAATTAATAGATCTATTTCACATATCACTGCGGTTTCTAGGTGAAAAGTCCACGTAGGGGCGCTTAACCACATTATTTTGTGGTGCTTCTTTGACACTTTTTGCTCACATGTTAATGTGTTGGTCTTCAGAATTCAAAGTCCAATGCTCTACAGTGCAACTTAATAATGCTTGAATAATCTTGAAAATGTAGTTGGTTCTGTTATCCAAGCGTTAAAATGCATCGTCTTTCAAATCATGTGTTATAGTAAACGTTTTTCAATGTCATAAAATAGCATTGTGTAACTGGGTTAAAAATAGGTGTTTGTGAAGTGTTAATCTGCCATTTTACCAGTGTTTTGTGATTAAAGTGACTAAAAGTCGTTGTTGGTGTTTATTTTACCAGAAAACTGCAGCAATTCGTACAATAATGCCCGGAAAAGTAATTTTGCAAAAATGCAGCTACAGAACATAATTCTACAAGACGAGGTTGGAGGAAAACAAAAAAACAACCAACACTTAACCCGTAACCCAAACCTAAACATAACCATAAAGTCCCTTACCCAAACCCTAATCCTTACTATTATTTTTATAGGAAAGCATATTTTGTGTACAACAGAAGAAAAAAAAACATCAGGGTTTAAAACAAGATGATGGAAGCGTGTTACAGGCTATTGTTATACATCAGTAATTTGTATTCCATTAAAAAAAAAATATAAAAAATTTGATAAAATGTGTTCACTGACGTTTCCTTCTAATTAAAATGTTGGAAAGGAGGCTAGCAAAACTTTGATGTTTCTGTTTGTTGATTGGTTGGGCTATACTTGAATAAAAGTCGTACCTTTTAAAAAGTCGTAAGCCAGGTCATTGGATATCTCACGATTTTGACTTTTATAAATTTTTTATTTACTAATTATTACGTGTTGTCATGAGGCAGTTTTGGAAACTGATAAAAACTACAAGATGTGTTGCAGCAGTCAATGACATCTATCTTGCAGATGTTTACATTAAAAACCAGTTTAATAACAGCAGAGAGGAATACAAGAACACATCCTGTATGAACGCCCCCTTAAATGTTCTATAACATTTAGAGTTGGTTCTTTGCTCCTGTCCTCCACTGAACGCTGCATATTGTTTTGTTTTAAAAGCCAGAGGTAGACGTTTGTCAAAACCATCCACCTCCACAAGACTCTCAACAATGTGGGCGCTTTCATCACAGAGAATTTGTCATCATAACAGCAAATCTTATCCAAAGACATCAGCTGGGGAGAGCATTTCTTTAGTTACCTTGACAGATTTTACACTTCCTTTCAACACTCCTATAGCCATAGAAGAAGACTGATGACATTCATAATTCAATTTTGTGAAAGATGTTATTTTAGGTCTCTCTCTTTAAAATGACAGGTAAGAGAATTTTTGCTTTTAAGATGAGCTCACTTGCTCGGTATACCAATGTTTTTTGATAAAATGTACCAAACATTATGAGCCAGATTTCATACATCTTCTAAAGGGATGTGAAACTCCCCCCTGGTGCCCTTGTCAGTTCTCCACAAGCAGTTGCAGTGGCAAACATATCATTAAAGCTCTCAGTCCTTGAGAGCTTTTCTTGTCTCCAGTCGCACCGCTGATGCAAAGGGCTTCGGGGACTTTTCAAGGCCTCAGCCTACTTCTCATTTGCAGACCGGAGAGCGTGGAAGAGGAAAAGGGCGGAATTAAACTCTGTGTGGTGCCTTTGTTTGGCAAGAGCAAATAACACAAGTAGCCTCAGTCAGCTTTGAGGCTTAAAAGAGTTTTCCAGACTCCTCAGTCTTTGTATTCTGAAACTAGATCTTGGTTTCTACAGGCAGTTACGTGCATGGCTTCTTACAATGGTGAAATGTATATACACTCACTGAGAACCTTATTAGGAACACCTGTACACCTACTTATTCATGCAGTTATCTAAACAGCCAATCATATGACAGCAGTGCAGTGCATAAAATCATGCAGATACAGCTAATGTTCACATAATTCATCATAATGGGGAGAAAATGTGATCTCAGTGATTTTGACCGTGGCATGATTGTTGGTGCCAGACGGGCTGGTTTAAGTATTTCTATAACTGCGGATCTCCTGGGATTTTCAAAACACAACAGTCTCTAGAGTTAACTAGAGAATGGGGCCAAAAACATCCTGTGAATGGCAGTTCAGTGGACGGTCAATAGAGAATAGCCAGACTGGTTCAAACTGACAGAAAGGCTACGGTAACTGAGATAACTTCTCTGTACAATTGAAGTGAGCACAAGACCAATTCGGGCACTTTATTAGGACCATAGTTTATATAATTTGGACAATATGTGTAAAGTAAGCTAAATTTACTCTATTTACTTTATTAATACATGTTTCAGGTCTTATATACTGTATATATATAAAACCTTTCCCCTACAACAACCTGTAAAATAGAAATGATGATCCAAACAATTCTTGATGTATAAAATTAAGTCCCACTCTCTGCAGAAAATGTTTTCTTGATCAGTGTTTTTGTCTTATTTCCTAGTAAAATATCTAAACATCCTTAAAGGAATATGTAACTCAGTTCAATGGAAGGAGGAGGCGTGAACCGGCTTGACAATATATAAGATAGTTTAATTATAAACTGAACCAAAATGACAAATACACACAGGTGTCGGACAGCTGCCTGTAAATCTCTCTGTCGCACTGCTGTCTCTGGTCAGCTTTATCCCTCTCTGGCTTCATCAGCCTAATTAGGGGCCTGGTGTGAGGAATCACGACCCGGCCCCGTCCTTCACCCCGCCACATTCCGCCCTCGTTCTCTCAGGCCGGAGAGCCCCCGGCATGACGTACACCCCCCCCCCCAACCCTGGGGGGGAAGCATGCTTTACCGTTCCCGTCTGCCGGCAGGTCATCCCCGCCTTCCTGTATCTGGGAGAGGACAGGGGGAGGGAAACAAACAACAATAAAAAATAAAAATAAAAACATGGTAGATATAAACCGTAATGGTGATTATACCCAACTAAAAATATAATAATAACAATATTTAAAAAGAGAGGGAAAGGCCAAGGTGGAGCAGCAGTGGGAGAAAGAGAGGGGGAGAAAAAAAAATTAATTTACACACCAGTTCTCCGATATGCCGTAGCTTGGTCCTCGGCCACTCCTCCATCCTCTAGTGGACGACAACCACACCTCCCCGGTTGGATCAGAGGCACCTCTCCGGCCCCTGGCGGATGGAACACCCTGCCGCGTTTTTGGTGGATGGAAGGGGTCTCCCCCGCCCCTGCCAGTGGTCCTCCCACTCCAGGCGGTCGGCAAGGAGCCCCTCCCCGGTTGGCAGTCTCATACCCACCGTGTTTCAGCGGCTGGTAGTGGCCTGGACTGCTCCAGGCAGTTGGTTAAGACCTTGTGGTCGCCGGCTCCGCTAGGGTGGATGGCAGTGGCGAGGACTCTACTACGGTGCATTCCTCCTCCTTCCTTGTTTTCGGCACAGTTCAATGGAAGGAGGGCCGTAACTCTCTTTCTGTCGCACTGTCGTCTCCGGTCGGCCTTATCCTTCTCGGGCTTCATCAGCCTAATTAGGGGCCGGGTGTGCGGAATCACGACCCGGCATTGCCCTCCACCCTGCCACAGAATAGTTCACCCCAAAATGTGAATTCTCTCATCATTAACTCACCCTCATGCCATCCCAGAGGTGTATGACTTTCTTTTTTCTGCAGAAGACAAACAACAATTTTTCAAAATGTAAAAGAATGTGAGCGACAAAGAGCATTTTCACATTCTTTCAAATTTTGAAAGTGAAAGTGGAGATTTAAGGTAAAAAGAAAGGAATTAAATATAGATCTGTTTCTCACCCACACCTTTCATATCATATCCTAAACACTCCAGATATATGGATTAATATTATGCTGCCTTTATGGGACTTTTGGAGCTTCAAAGGTCTGGTCACCATTCACTTGCATTGTAAGGACCAACAAAGTGGAGATATTCCTCTAAAAATACATATTTGTGTTCTGCTGAAGAAAGAAAGTCATACACATCTTGGATGGCTTGAGGGTGAGTAAATGATGAGACCATTTTAAAATTTTTGGATGAACTATCACTTTATAACAAGATACATTTACATGAGAAGCAAAATAACATACAATATTAAGATTTGTTTACAGAGAATATATCTTTGCTTTGCTAAGATTACATTACAAGAGAATTTAGTGAGATTTATGCCTACAGTATAGCAAGATAAAAATAATTGCCAGTCATGTAAAGAAGTTTTAACTTAATTCTTTGAAAAATTGTCTTAATATCTAACGCAGTTTACTTCTCAAGTAAATGTATCTTGTTTTAAAGATGTTTAATACTGATTAAGAAAATGATTGCAGCATATATTTTTTCATCATTAAATAACCAATTTCACATAGAAATTACAGAAGTAAAATGGTTTGTGAAAGCCATTTCGTGTTGACACTAATCAGAAGTTCATTTTCTTAGAAGAAACTGCAAACTCCATATTTTGAATAATTTACCACATTCTATGATAAAACATTTTAGAAGTGATTCCTTCACTAAGCGAGAGACAGATCTGCTTGTTGCCTGAGGAGCTACACAGTTTTGCCAGTATAATCAGTTTTCTGAAGGCAGGAATCACAACATTTCCCTAACACTTTGAACACGGTCACATTCCTAAACTTTAAACAAGGACTTTAAATGAGTTTTAATGAGAACATTTTGAGTCACAAAGTAGCATTTTTGGCAATAGATCTAAGATATGATGTCATGACTAAAATGGCTTGTGAATCCTCTTTGGTGCTATTTTTAATATATTTACCAGTAAAATATTTTAATAACACTATACAAAAAGGTTATACTCATCCATTCACTTGGTATAATGAACTTATAATGAACAATATATTTTTAATAGCATTCACTAATCCTGGTTAATAAAAATACAATTGCCCATTGTTAGTTCATAGTGCATTAACTAATGTTAACATTTCCAACTTTTGATTTGAAAAATTTATTACTATACAGTATGTTGAAAATAACATTAACAAAGATTAATAAAAGCTGTAAAAGTATTGTTCATTATTAGTTCATGTAAACTAAAGTTGTTAACTGATTCTAACAAATATAACCTTATTATAAAGTGTTACCAAGATTTTTTAGTTACACGCTACGCAATTAATGAATGGTGGATGGAGTATAAATGATGAATGGCGACACAAGCTTACCCAAGGCAGGGAGGCGTTATTTTATTTCCAGAGTCAGACTGAAAATCAAGAGTCGACTCGTGCCAACATACTTGCCAACTCGTGCCAACATACTTGCATTGCTAGAGACAATTTTCACTCTACTGACAGAAGTACTTAAGAAACTTCTCAAAAAACCTGAGTTCTAGAATGTTCTGCCTAAGTAGAAAGTTATCTGTTTGCATAGTACAGACTTCATAGAGCCTCCTGTTTATTTTATGTTGGATAGCATTATTTCCATGCCTCCAGAGTGACATGTTTATTTACAGTCTGCAACAGATGTAAATAATAACTCCCTCCTGGACCATGCAGGTGTGCCGTGGGATGCCACTTATGAGGGGAATATCAAATGAAGATATTCGCTCTGTTTCTGTAAAATGTGTGACTAATAAATGAAGTCATCCAACTTCAAATATACAGTAATCATAAACAAATATTGAAACATTAACACATAGATTGGCTATTTGGATTCTCTGTTTAGAGGTGGGTTTGCTCTCTTAGCCTGGTCAGCAATTACATTTTAAGGAATTCAGTTCAAAAGGTGACATTGGCAAGGAAAAACTCCCTAAAATGAAATAATTCCATGGTACAAACATTTTTTGGGGGGAAATGGAAACCATGGTGTTTGGATGGACATATACCATGGTATTACCTTGATATTATTGAAGTACCATGTATGTATCAAATTACCATGTAAAAAAAAAAAACATAGTACAACCACAGTACTTTTGATTAAGGGTGCATTTCTTTATTATCAGGATTTTTTAAATTTTATAGGTAGGAACTACCCCATCAACAAGGTTTTTTGTTTGACTATTTTTCTGTTTGGTGGGTTGTGATGTCACAAAGCTAGGATCAGATTTCTTTGTAAGAGAAGACTTTTTAAGAGTTGGCAGTTCAAAATTGTCTGCTCGTTTACCAAAAACTTGATCGTTATTAACCATTCCTTAATGCGTTAAACTGTGACTTTGCCTCAACAGTCTTTTCTACACTTTGCTATGTCTGCTAGATTTGAATGCCATTGTTTGCTTCACAAAGAGGCATGTCTGTCTGAAATCTTCTTTGAAGTTATAAATAGCTTCAGAAATATGTATAAGCAGAGGTGGGTAGTAACATGCTACATTCACTCCATTACATTTACTTGAATAACTTTTAAAAAAATAAAAATATATTTATATTTATAACTTGCATTCAGACTAGAGGAGGCGAGAGCATCAAAATTCGCTCTGGCTGCCCTGCCAACAACGCTATCGAAGATTCGTGGACGCTCTGGCATAGTTGAAATAGGTGGCAACTTTCGTTCAGAATGCTTGGTTTGTGAACTATATTTAAAGGGGCCGCAAAAACATCCAGACATGTCGACCGGCATCTTGCAAATAGCATATATCCTCATGAAATCTTTTAAATGTGAAAGAAATCGATTGATGGCAGAAAGTAATTAAAATTATGGTTGTTTCCCCCTGCCGAACCACGTCAAAGCTCATTACCATAATGTTGCCCGCACTTTAAATTTCCGGCTGCTTCTCGCTGCCGAGAGCTGACTGCCATAGAAAATGAATGACTTCTGGTTGATTTGACGCTCTCAATGACTCTGGTTTGAACGCACCATTAGTGTAGGTATAAAAATGGGAATTTTTACTCTCACTCAAGAAAATTTGTAATGATTTTTTTTAACTTTGACTTCTATTCAAAGAGCAGCATTTATGTTGTTACATTACTGGGTTTAATTTGTATTAATGTGTTATTTATTGAGAGATTATTGAATGGGACTTTTACGAGAGCGGAAGTTCACACAGCTGCGCACGGTGCTGTCACAGACTGTCACTCAAGTCATCAATGCTGCAGCATCAAACTCTTCAAAGTGAAACACATTCTTCACTCTGCACAGTGAAAACAAGTGCAATACCTTCATTTAACACCAAGACAGACTGATATTTCAAGATTAAAATCTCAGCTTCAATTTAAGACAGTATGCTGAGGAAAATTTTGGCTCTAATGCTAACGCAGGCTTTTCTGTGTAATGTGATGGTCATTTTCAGGGTGATTCTGTAACTGGGCTCTTATGACATCAGTTTTTAAGTGTACATTTTTAAATCAGTAAAGCAATATATCAGTGTGCTTTGTCCAGCATGTCATGAGCAGTATTTACACATTTACTAGAAACTATTGCACCTACTTCGGGTGGATTAACTGTGTAAATCCATGTAAATATCCAAGTTAATTGTAAATGACTTTTGCTCTGCCGTTTGTGTGACTGGCAACTGGAGTGCAAACAGAGAGCGACATGAGGCACGTGAGGAGACCGTATGGCGAAGACTGAGAGTGGCTGTGTCCAAAATCGTTCACTGATTCACTATTTCCTATATTTAATATTTAGTGCACTATATCTCAGCATTTAGTGCATTATATCTCAGCAGTGAGAGAACGAAATGAGTGAGTGAATTCGGAATTTCGGCACTCTGGGGCTGTTGCAGAAACAAGGTCACAATATTAACTTTTAAATTACTTGGGCCTTTTTATTTTTATTAAATAATATATTAATACAATAAATCTCCATTCTGTTTGTCATTTTTAATATATACTGTGTATTAATATAAAGAGTAAACACATTTGATCAAATAAAGAATACATTTCAAAATGTATCTGTATGTTTTGCCTCTCTATGTGTTATTATGTTATTTTAATCAAGAAATGATTTATTAAGAAATTTTAATCAAGAAAATTTTATTGATTTAATACATTTAGAATGAAATAAGACATTGCAAGAGTGAAGAAGGCAGTAAATTCCCAGCTGGTACGTCTTACTCATGGTGGATCGTGGGCAATTAACCATTGTTGAGTGTACATCAAATGTAGACTCAGAATTGGAGTGCATTGTGGGTAAGAATGAGTGAACAAAAGTAGAAAACGAGTGGCTCACTCAGAATTAAGACACTCCTACAAAATGGCTGACACTCGAAATAGTGCACTGTATAGTGGATAGGGGGCGATTTCAGACACAGCGAGTGTTCCAACCCGGGGTTGGTGCCCTATGCACTAGGCTGCATACTCTGCATTTAGAGAGCAGTGGTACTGCTGTACAGAACTAATGACCTAAATTCTTTTGACATTGAAAACTGTAACTACACTGAAATAAGGATCCATGCAGGACTTTAAAAGCAATGAAATAGTGAAAGTAGGCATTAATAAAGCATGGTCTTGATTTGGTTTATGTTTCAGCATTATATATGATGTCCTTGTGGGACATTTTCTTGTTTTCACCTTAATAATTACTAGAAGTGTTTCCAAACCGCTGTTCTTATTGACAAATTCATCCAGATCTGACAAGAGCCCTTAAAGGGATAGTTCACCAAAAAATTACAATTCTCATTATTTACTCACCCTCATGCCACCCCTGATGTGTATGACTTTCTTTCATCTGCTGAACTCAAATGAATATTTTTAGAATAATTTCTCAGCTCTGTAGGTCTACACAATGCAAGTGAATGGATGTCAACATTTTATAGCTAAACAAAATCACATAAATCAGCATAAAAGTAATCCATAAGATTCCAGTGATTAACTCGGTATCTCCTGAAGTGATGTGATAGGTGTGGAGTAGAAACTGAGAAACAGATCACCTTCACATTCTTCTTCTTGTGTTTTTGGTGATTCACAAAAATTAAGCACAAAAATGATAAATATTGTTACTATATCTGTTCAAATATATTAATAATGTCTGTTTTTCACCCACATCTATCATATCACTTCTGAAGAAGAAGACTTTTATGCTGCCTTTATGTGCTTCTTGGAACATCAAGATTTTGTCCTACAGAGCTAAAATATTTTTCTAAAAATCTTAATTTGTGTTCAGCAGAAGAAAGGAAGTCATACATATCTGGGATGGCATGAGGGTGAGTAATTGATAAGAGAATTTTCATTTTTGGGTGAACTAACCTTTTAAAGTGATATATCAGCCATAATTTAATATTCTGTCATCATTTCCCTACCCTCAAGTTGTTCCAAACCCAAGTGATCCTTTGTATTATGTCGAACACAAAATATGTTGGACAGAATGTTAGGGACTGACAGTCTTGGTCACCATTTGCTTTCAAAATATGGAGAAAAAAAACATTCACTGAAAGAAAATAGTGACTCAGACAAACATTCTGTCTAATATTTCCTTATTGTGTTGCACGGAAGAAAGAAAATCATATGGGTTTGGAACAACATGATGATAAATGATGACAGAATTTCCATTAATACATGTTAAATGCGTATTATGTAATGGAATATAGGGTAATTAACCTCCATTATTTCATTTGTGAAAGTAACTCACTACTTGAATACTCTTTTAACTGAATGCTTTATTACTCTTACTCAGGTAATTATTAATGTTAGTACTTTTACTTCTACTTCTACCATTTATTTTTTATTTTTTAATAATTGTACTTTTACTTGAGTACAGTTTTTGGCTACTCTGCCCAGCTCTAAGGCCAAGTACCGCATGCTTCTGTAGTTTAATCTGAAAAAGGACCTTTGATCTCCAAACAGCTCCCACATAAAGTGGGCAGTGATAGTTGTACGTTTCACTATTGTCTCACAAAATTGCTCTCTCTTTACTTTGGGCTCCTTGAAATGACTTGAGCCGAGGGAGAAATCATGGAACATGACAGGTGATATCTAATCCCTGGGGGGATCAGAGAGGTATGGTTCTGGAATGATTTCCCCTAATGATAGCGAGCAGGTGACAAGAGATACCTTTAACTTTCTCTTTACGACCCCCTCTCACAAAACACTTCATTAATATTCTTCATCCTGACACGAGTGATTCAGATGTCACACAGGTTATTAGAGGGCGGGGCGCAACCTGCCACTAGACCATGTGGCTTACCGCTAAGACACTGACAAGGATGGTGTAATGTGATAGTGTACAGAGACATCGTTCTCCTATCATCTCCACTCGGCTGAGGAGAGTGACGCTGTCTAACAGATCAGTGCTGCACAGACATGCAACTCCAGGTTGTTTTCTACATGGGTGAGCTTCCCAAGTGAGATGCTGGATTTATAAATTCCTTATACTTATAGTATAAGAACTATATACTTGTGTTTGAAAAAAAAAAAAAAAAGTTTATTTTGACTAATTAGTAGATTGGAAGTAACATTGTGGCACGGTGGAGGGCGGGACCGGCGCGTGATTACGCACGCCCGGTCCCGTATCAGGCTAATTGAGCCATCAAGAGGGATAAAGGCCACTCGCAGACGGCGATCGAGAGAGAGAGCTTAATCAGCAGACATGTCTGTGTCCTATGTGTTTGTTTTAAGTTCTTCATTAAACCTTTAAGTTTATATGTTAAGCCGGTTTCTCGCCTCTTCCTTGCCCGTAAGCATGAACTTCTTTACAAACATTATTGCTGAAATGAACCATGTTGAGAGTCCTCACCAGTAATGGTCACAATACCTTGGGGCCATGTCATCATAACAGCAAACCTTATCCAAACACATCAGCTGGGGAGAACATTTCTTTTGTTACCTTGACAGATTTCACACTTCCTTTCAACACTCCTATAGCCATAGAAGATGACTTATGACATTAATAATTACATTTTGTGAAAGATGTTCTTTTAGGTCTCTCATTTTAAAATTACAGGTAAGATAATATTTGCATTTTAAAAGAACATACTGGCAAGTTATTTGATGGAAAGTGCAAAAAATTACGAGCCAGATTTCATTAATCTTCTAAAAGGATGCAAAATTCCCCCCTTGGTTTGGGAGTAAAGTTACACAGAGGACATTTTTATTCCTCAGAGGTTGTTGTCTCATAGGCCAGGAGACCTTATAGAGTTTTTATAGGCCTATAAGTTTAATTTTAAGTATCATCTTTGTCTCAGATATTTCTCCTAGAATTCCTTTGAAAACAATAAAAAATGGGACAATTTTTGGAAAGCAATGAGTACAGAGCTATAAAATAAAGTGGATTGCTTACAGTAGGTCAGATAAATTGGTCTTTGAAGAATCTGATCAGGAATCAGAAAATGCTGTTTGCAGTATTATACTGAAATGTCTTACTTTTGATTGCAGATTTTGTGATATCTATCTGGAATTCAGGAGAATCAGAAACACAATATTCACTCTCCATTTCATCTCATTGTTATCCAGGGGAAATTATTGAGATCAATAATAATAATTATGATCAAACAATAACAGACTGATCACAATGTGATTTAGTGACAAAAGGTTATATGATTTTCATCTAAGTTACCCCCAGTGGCCAAATTTGGAAGTGTTTTTGACAGCATTTGTGTAAAATCTTTCCTGAAAGCGAGTAGTATTTTTAGTTGTAAATGTGCCATATCACAGATTTCAACTCTAAATCTAAAGGTCAGTGCAGTAAAAATGTAATTTTATAGCAAAAAAGCAAAATCTGAATCACACTCACCACTGTTTATGTGAACACAATTAGGACTACTTCCTGGTTTCCATGGAACCAGAACCTGTGTCTCACAGGTTGCTAGAGGTAGTGTTAAGGGAAAGGTCACCACAAATTAAATGATGCATGAATGTCTGATGGGGCATGAAGCTTGTCATTAATCCAGCAGAATAGAATCGATTTCAGGATGCGTAAAGTTTCAGAAGCAATGTCAATTTCCTGTGTTATCATGTTGACAATAAAGAGATCTCATTTCTTTTCTATCCTATATAATGTAAATGCATTGTATGGGAATACACCTTGACCCATTAAGCCCTAATTATACTTACATTTTGAGTGTAATCCATATATCTGTGCATGCATAAACAGGCGGGTTGGCATATGTGCGCTGCGACTGCTATGAGACACCGAACTTTCTCTTCAGGAGTTTAGACAATAAAGATGTCTTTATATTCCTTCAGACTTGAGTTATACAAATGCAGGTATCTCCTTACCTCCTCACACTCATGGACATCCCCTGATGTTTAGCTACGATTATCTTCTTATAATATTTCTTTATGACAGCAACGACTCAAATGTGATGTGTGTGTTGCCACCTTGTGGACCCACTAATTAGTGCAAATAACTTCAGGTGCATGCGCATTCTGTTAGAAAAATTGGGCTGGGCGTGTTGAGTGCTCACACACTCTGCTGCTAATGAGATTTGTGTCATGAATCGTGTGTGTGGACACTCAGTGTTCACATCTAACAGACATAAGTATACTTTGGCTTTAAAGAGACCTGTATGAACAAAAGACCAGAAGTCAAAGTTGAATTTCAATCATTTAACAGTTCAAATTTTCCAAAATTCCAAAGGCAAAAGAGAGAAATCTCGAACTTTAAACCACTATAACAACAGTAATGCAAATTATTTGACATAATCTCGTACTAGTTCAGAGTTCTGATAGTTGAACAGAACAGATAATAAAAAATGTCCAAACATTATATTCTGTTCATCTACATGAATGCAATCAATTATAATTTTAAACACTAAGTCTCTCAGTAAGTTTGCCAGATGATAAGGGTCAGAGGTGAATCATGAATCAAGAGGCTATTCTCCTTTAAGATACCCTTGGAGCTCAGTTCCCCTGGCATAGTCACATGACTCTCAAAACCCCAAACAATCCCTGCAATGATATCATTAGACAGAACCAGACCATCTTTCCCTCAAGGTTAAGGCAGATCTCACTGGTACACAGGCCTTATCCAGCTGAAACAAATAGAACAATAGAACAATACGTCTAAATGCGACAGAGCAATGTTTGGTTGAAATACACCTTTAGTTATAAATAGTAAGAATGCAGCTGTGTCAGTAAATAAATGTGGTAATTTAGTGAACTAAAACATAAAAAAACACTGGCTTGATTTAATTAAAAGCAAATACTGATTATTTATATTTAACTCACATACATATTTTCTCTCTGGGAGCTGGGCTAAATGAACAATCACTGTTACTGCATTTACTGACATATGTCTGACAATCAGTGACCCCTCAGTAAGCAAATATACAAATGACCTGCAACATTTATAACTATACACATTACCTGAATAAATGCAAATTGAAAGAAGACTTTGATTACCACCTGATTACAACAATTGCTAATGAATGTATTCAACTCATCAATAGGCCAAAGAGACAGGGATAAACCCACCATTTGAATCTGGGGCATTCAAACTGGACACTTCAGCCCATAAGGGGTATTTTATATGTAACTTAAATATGTGCCTAAGCTGTCTTTTAAATTCACTTTTTAACATTCCTTTCCCTCTGTTTCTCTGCTACAAAGTAAAACGCATTCCACTAAAAGCAAGTCCACTAAATAATTGAAGGTTAAATCCTTTCTGATTGAATCTGAATGCTTAATGCAGTTCTTTTTAGGAATTATCAACAAGGGCAAATTATAGTGCCATTGAAATTGCCTTTATTAGTGAATCAAAATACAAACCAGGCCAAAATGAACATCAAAAAGTTTTCTCACATGGGCACTTGCCAAGTGGTGCCAAGTGGTTTTGCCCATAGTTGATATCACTTAACATGCTTAGGCTTTCAATTTTTGCTCAACTGAACAGAGGACTGGCTTAATTCTCAGCACCAAGACTCTTGGTGTCTGCGGGCCTCCCCACAGCATGCTATTAATTTAACAGTCATTAGCACCATGGTCTGAAAACATCCCATAAGTCATTGCTTGAAAACACTTAGGCTGGAACAGATGGAGTCTCTTTCGGTATATCCACAAATTCCCTTTCTAGATTTGGTAAAGAAATCTAAAAGGCAAATATATTGGTCATTTTATGTATAGTGAGACAACCTAGAATGATTATTCTGCACTTTTGTAGGTGCTCTGAGCTGATGGAGGATAGCAGCAGGGGAGACATATTATCCAGTTGAATAATGTGCTTGTGCTCTTTGTGAATAAATATTAGGAACATGGCTGTTTAACTTGGCTGAACTTAACATGTCCTAGAGTTCCCAAAGAGGAAAAGCACAATGAGCTGTGTGTAAGAACTTACTTTTCAACCATTGATGAACTCTCCAAAAGTGAGTTTTGTTGTTGTAAATGAATACAGTCAGCACGACTGCATATTCCACCTTAATCCAAACCCCAACCTTAAACCTATCTGTCAATGGAGGAAATTAGTATTTTTAGAGTGAAAATGCGGCCTCTTAATCGCATTATTGTTAATTTGAGTACAATGATTTCCTGGTTCCCACTGGACCAGAACCTGTGACTTGAAGTAGCGCTAGAAGGAAACTGTTTGTTGTGGGATGCCTCTTATCAGTAATTCGGCTGAATGGGGTTGATTTCAAGGTACATGACCTTTCGGAAGCAACATGTCCATTTCCTATGTTACTATGTTGGAAAAGAGCAGCCCAAGTCAAAGTCCTTGCCATTTTTTAACCTGTTGATGCAAAATCCCCCTGCACGCAGAAGTGACATCACTCTGCTTGCATTTAATATATAATTTATAGTCTATAAATGTAATTAATGTTAACAAATTATACATCTTTTCAAAAGTCTAAGGGTTCAACATTGATATCCGATCTCTGTTTCACAATAGCAATGTTCCAGAAACAGCAATTTAGTTATTTGTGCCAGGAGTACAAATGAAAACATGCAATATCAAATGGGACTTCATACATTTGTTATGAAAACTCGATTGCCAGATGAATCCAGTTAATCACACTTGGGTCAGTTGTCCATGACAAGCGTTCATTGATAAACATCCATTAGCACTTTTTGTCCATAAAAGTGATAAATAAATAAATCATATAAAAGTGATAAATCATTGTTTACATAAGATCTCCCCTGAAAGAATTACCCTTCGTCATTGTTCTTTAACAAACTATGCAATCTGAGCAGCATTCATGTTGTAAAACTGTATATTATCTTATATATTAGAGTCTCGTAAACAAAATGAGCCCATCTCCAAAGACTATTTTTAAAAATGCGGCATAATTTTATTCATAATAGCCAAGCAGTGCAGTCAGATTTTGTGTCGTCTTGGAAGTCGGAGCCTTAATTTTACTTCCAGCGATTTTACAGAGAAAAAAGCTTGCAGCAACCTAATTTTTTGTTTCTTCTTCAAATTTGAAACATAACTTCTTAAGATTGTGGCTTTGAGAACTTTATATATCTGGGTTGTCTTGGCACATTTATTATTGTTTTTTAGATTATAAAAACATGTTCAGCACAAAATATTTCCATTACTATAAACTTCAGCTTCTCTAACTTAAAAAAATAACAACATATATTAATTTTCAAACTTTGGAATTAAAGCCCAAATAATCTTATTTTAAAAGATTGTACAACTGTGTCCATACTCCAAAGGGTCCAGTAAATACAACAATATAAGTTCAGTTATGTTATTTTCATGGTTTGTGCTCAAAAAGGGGGTGCGTATCAACAGGTTAAAATTCAAATGATTGAATCGAACAGCTCCCCAGCTTCCATGGCTTAATAAGATAGCAAATTGTCCTTTAGTTGCACACTTCAAAATCTTTGCTATTTGCATCCTGCGTAGCAGGGAAGTGTGCCGATTTGGACATGGTGAATGATGCTTTTACTTTGACAGAGAAAGAACCATTCCTATTGTTAGATTAATGCGCCATTAAATTCATAGGCAATTAGTGTAAATGCTGCTATTCTACTACAATTTTTGACATTTAAAAGTGGGTCACATACAAAAATAATTCCCATTCTGAAAGCTAAAACTGTGGCATAACATTTTTCCTCAGAAATGTATAATACAAAAAATGAATTATGAGAGATGTGAGGGAAATTATTGATACTTTTTTTTTTTTTTTTGCAGACTTATCACTTGTGTAGCAGTTTTATCAGATGGGAATTGTAAAATAAATAAATGTGATTATTAGCTATGACCAGAGCATCATTTAGACACAAGTAACAATTTAAAATGTGTCAATTTGAGTCCATTAGTTTAATTAAATATCAAACCATGTGACATTTGCTAACCAAATTATGCTAGAGCTTTTCTCAGGACTTAGACACTTCAAAATCTTTTCTATTTGCATCCTGTGTAGCAGGGACGTATGCCGATTTGGACATGGTGAATGATGCTTTTACTTTGACAGAGAAAGAACCATTCCTATTGTTAGATTAATGCGCCATTAAATTAATAGGCAGTTAGTGTAAATGCTGCTATTCTACTTCAATTTTTGACATTTAAAAGTGGGTCACATATTTTACTTGAAATCAACAACAGTCTTAAACTTAGATTGTGTCTCGCATCAAACTGTCCGTTTGGTTTATGTGAAAATCGGTTCTTTTATTGAGGGCTCACTTGCCTCCTGGCGGTCTTGGTATCCATGTATGCTCAGCAAGCTTGCCTCAGCTGTCGGCTGCTGCTTTTTTTATTGCCAAGCAATTAAAATCTGTATAGAAGCAGAGAGACCTTCTGCGTCAGAACCAAAAGGAGAGGTGACAGAGGATCTCGGTAGCTGAGGGGAGAAACGGTGTTTACGACATAATCGTTGAGGAGCATGACTTATCTGTGGCACACGCTTGTGATTCTGATGAGAGGGGCTTGTGAAATGTGCCAGCGTCTTCCCTTGAAGAGGCTTACAGAACACTCTAAGCTATGGAGGTGTCATTTCAGCAATGTCTGGTTTTCAATCAATACCAGAGCCATGAATACCAACCAAATGGCTTGTGTAGAGCGAGAGAGACAGAGTGTGGTTGGGTTGGCGCTTTCTGCTGTCAGCTCAGTGAATAGGTTGATGACTCATCTCTTGAACTAAATATTTTCCTCTCCAAAAAAAGAAATCGGTGTATCATCAAAACATGCTGTGGGAGCGGTAGCAAAAATGAGGTCACGTGAAATTTCATGTACAAATGCGTAGTTCTGAATTCTTAGCTCTGTTGCTCTTATTCTGAAGCAAAGTGAAGTAATCATTACAGCTTGTTTAGACAGCTTCTCTTATTAGTTCTCTTGATGTGGATGTGAACTTGTGATTTCATTATGTGTGTATGTATATATATATATATATATATATATATATATATATATATATATATATATATATATGATCTTCCGATGTTCAGGTGACAACGGTTTGCTATTTCAAAGTAAATACTGCAAGTGTTTAGGGGAATAAATAATTCTTCACAGATTCAGAAAAATCTAAATAAATCCCTGTCACCTTAAACTTTTCATCAAAAAGCAAACAATTGGGGAGTCACCATCTTGAGTTTGTAATTCTCTATGATACAAATATCTGCGTTTTGAGTCGCCTCTATAATAATTATATTGGCTGACATCATATGGAAAAATCTCAAAATGCTGGTGAAGGTATTTTATTCATTCATTGTGCTCACTGAATACATTTGTTTTTAAGACGCATTTAACATTGTAGTACATTGTGGAATTACTGTATTTCATTCTTGTACTGAAAGAAAGTGTGAAGAGGCCTTTGGCCTCATAAGTCAAAAATTGTATTCATCTGGTGAGTCTCCAAAATCTTTATTGTCAATGAAATAAAAAAGGAAGGCCAGCTGACTCAAAACCACTCAAAGCTTTTTTTAAAATAATTCCCATTCTGAAAGCTAAAACTGGGCATAACATTTTTCCTCAGAAATGTATAATACAAAAAATTAATTGTGAGAGATGTGAGGGAAATTATTGATACATTTTTTTTTTAGCAGACTTGTCACTTGTGTAGCAGTTTTATCAGATGGGAATTGTAAAATAAATAAATGTGATTATTAGCTATGACCAGACCATCATTTAGACACAAGTAACAATTTAAAATGTGTCAATTTGAGTCCATTAGTTTAATTAAATATCAAACCATGTGACATTTGCTAACCAAATTATGCTAGATCTTTTCTCAGGACTTCACTTTTCTTAGCTTTTTTTTTTTTTTCAATTACTTATAATTAAAATTGTAATTCATGGACATTTTCCACAAGTATGACAAATTATAAAGTGTAAATAATTTGTCTTAATTTTGAACAGCATATATGTTATTATTTATGATCTGATAAACTTCTTTTTGTGAAATGTTTTGCTTGGAAATTGGACTTTAGCTTTCTGTTGAAATTTTAATCTAAAGTTTATAAACAACTTGGTTTTATATGTTGTTATCTAAACTGTAATTATATTGACTTTAGGTTATCATAACTTAAAATGTATAGTTAAAATAACTGCCCTTGATTGATCTTGTTAAGATAAATCAATTATGCAAGTTTTTGTTGGCTGAACTTTTGATGTTATTGAACTGAAATCAAAAACATTAGTCAAGAGATCTACACACATCACACTGACGATTTTGGATTCCCAGTATGCACTGCAGCATGAATAAATTCTGCAAATTACAAAGTAACTGTCTTTTTTATGTTTGCTGCTTTTATTTATGCTGTTGGTTGTGCGTTTATTGTCACTTTCAGCTATTTTTCATGTTGCAATAATTCAAAATTCATAATTTTACTCAAAGTGTTTGATGATTGTCACATCATTGTGATGTGCGTGTAAAGTTTTGAGCCTCATGTGTGTCTCTTTGACAAGCTTTAAGGTGGAGTGTGTAATTTCTGCACTAGTAGTGGCACCATACAGAATTGCAAAAATAAAGTATGTCTTCAATCAACACCCCTCAGAGTCACCATGCTCTTTCGCACTCTCTGATTCCCAGTGAATAAATAGGCCATTCTAAATAAAAGATAAGCATTTAATGTTGTAATAAACAAGACCACTATAACATAAACACAGAGGACAGAAAGCATTCAGAAACCGATCATAATGCCAGTGTTACAGTTCAACTTTACTCTTTATTTGACAAAACGTAAAATGCATGTGTGTGTGTTTGTGTGTGTGTGTGTGTGTGTGTGTGTGTGTGTGTGTGTGTGTGGGAGAGTAAGAGTGAGAGAGAGAGAGAGAGAGATGTAGTGTCTGCAATCACCTGTTGCTACTCCCAAGCTGTTGCTACTCCCAAGATGCTGTAGTGTGGTAGTCAGTTTTATGAAGATTATGTAATTTTGGTCAAATGCATCGTATTTTCTCAGTGGAAAAATAGCCATCCAAGCAGGAGTATTCCTCCTTATTTCGCAGTAGCCGGTGCGCAAGAGTCATTCACTATTATAGAAACCGTAATGTCCTCTGCCATTCTGAACACTATGTCCTCTCCAAAGGTAAGCACCTTGACTTTGTGTATTTAATTTAGTCTAGTGTGTCTCTCAGCTGTGAGCCTTAATGCTGAAGTTGTTAGTTTAAAGCTGTTTAAAGCTATTTCCTAGTTTTAATAGTGTAGTAGTAATCCGAGCGATCATGTACTGCTGATGAATGAAAACACTGACTGATGCTGACTCACTTCATGTCACCTGAAAAGGCTTATATTACACACAAAAATGTTTTTTTGTCACCACCTGCTGGATAAAATCAGTAACATCACAAAAATAAATGTAAAGTGACACATCTACATCTTAAGAAATCTACACTGCTCTTACACTTTAATTTAGAACCACATGAACACAAGCAGAGTGATACAGACAATGAAGAGTCTGAGTGCTGATGTTCTGAGACACCAGTGCTCATGGAACATCTCCCATCCAATCAGATTCAAGGACCGGAACTTACTGTTGTACTGTCTTAATATTGTTATTGACACACTAAAGCTGAAGATTTAAATAAGGAAATATAAATGTTAGACTACCAAACATTACTTCAGAAGGTTCAAGTCTCATCTTAAAAGTAATTTCTGTGTCAGCATTCACACACACAAACGTAAGTTTTTATACTGAGCTAATGCTATTTTCTTTTCCTGTAACCCTAGATCTAAACCTAACCATCATAGAAACCTTTCTGCTTTTTTATAATTTCATTAACACATTATTTGTTATTTTATTAAGCATTTTTCCTCATATGGACAGTTGGTTTCCATAATGTTAAGTATGTAAAACCCGACCCATACAAAGTTATATGAGGATATGTTTAATCCATCTCCTTTTGAAATGATACCTCCATTCTGATGTAAAATGCTTCTATATAAACCACTTTTAAAATCTGAAAATCCAAATACCCTGCAGGATAAATAAAAGTGGCGCTTGGTGATGAGCGTCTTGGTCTAGTGAACAGTAAACAGAATGTTAACTCTCTTCTTCAAGCCAATAAACATAAGGCATCGTATTGAGCCTTATGATAAGCCCTCTGTGAATACCTGGTTATGAGCCTATCTCTAGATGACACTTAACACATGGCTACATCAGAATTTTACAGACAAAGCATACTCTTAAAGGTATAGTTCACCCAAAAATTATATATTTTTTTGTCATAATTTACTCACCTTCATGTTGTTCAAATCCCTTTTTTTCAAGATTTTTTTTCATGGAACATAAAAGAAGATGTTATGCAGAATGACAGCCTTTGTCACCATTAACATTAAAAAAAAGATGCAAAGAAAGCGAATGATTGTTCCGTGTTCCATGGAAGAAAGAAAGGATTTGGAATAACATGAAGATGAGTAAATGATGACACAATTTTAATTTTAGGGTGAACTATCCCTATTACTAAGAGTTCAGCTTTTGTCTATAAGATTTGGATGTAGCCATACTGGCTGCCTCTAAGTCTCATCATCAACCTCATAATCATTGTTCAGCAAAAGTTACACATGGATGATCTTTAGTTTGTGTGCAGACCCAAGAACTGGTATTTCCGCCAGTCCCGCTGTTGCATCAAACTCGGCAGTCTGATTGGAGTAGATAGCTCTACAAAAGATTCTCTGTCTCTCTGGAAATCTGGCAGCTGTTTACAGCGAAGGTGCAATTCTACTGGGTTCCCGTTGCAGTTAGCCTGGGATTATGTTTCCATGATAAGGTCTGTATCTGCTCTTCCTGTGGCTGGTGCAGCCCATGCTCTAGTGAGGACAGCTTTTGCTTATTAGTCTGGGTGACAGCAGAGGGGCTGTGTTCTGCCTTGAGCTTTGAAGAAGTGGAAAGGAGCAGCATTTTCATGGCCGTATGGAGGAAGTAGACCTGAAGTGTGATATTTCTTTAAGATGGGGACAAAATAAATTTACCTCATCTTTCTCAGCTTTACCTATGCATCCAGAAAGTCACATAACAAGAAAGTGTAACTTTTAAATCAGTGTGATATTTCAAAAGGAAACAGCCTTTACAAAGGAAATCTACAGATACCCTAAGGATAAACGGGCCCCAAAAAGTATTTGGACACTTTAGCGCATGGTTCTCTTTTGTTTATTTTTTTAATTCCTAATGTTTTAGTAACATTCTCTTTAAGTTTTCTATTTTAACTAAGGTTCCCAGAACATTGCAAGGAGGTATTTGTGTGACAACCAAAAAAATTACTTATACATATCTTTCTCTAATGGTCAATTTTTATGTACATATCTTTCTCTAATGGTCAATTTTTATTTTGTATTTTTTGTTCACATTTTTCATTATTTTTCATTATCGTATTGGATTATTTTTCATAAACATTACAGAGAGGTTGATATACAACAATTACTGGCATTAATGCAGTACAGCATTTAATTAAATGCTGAAATAAATATCACACTGCGGGATTTAAATTTATTATAATGATGTGAATAACATACATCACAAAGTGTGTAAGTAATTCCTGTAGACCGACTCACTGATGAACATTAGTTTATCGATTTCCTCAATAAACAATTACTTCTAGACATGAGATTAAATATGTGTTATGGACTTGATAAAGATTTGACTGATATAAACAAAAAGAAAACAAATCTAGAGGTTTAATGGCTACAACTGAAGAAAAGCAGAGATGTCCCCATTAAACTGCACTTCAGTGGTAAGAAATTAACATAATTTCAACCTGATTAAGGTTAATGTAATGTTTATTCAGTTTTTTATATTTGTTAATAAATGTATGATTTTAAAAACCCTTAACTGTGGTGATTTTAATGGCTATTTGGAATAATTTATATAAATATTGGCATATTAATGTCTGGTGCTGGGGTACAGAGTTACAGTAAACGCAAAATTAAGGCTGTTTAAGTATGGTATTTGTGTACAGCAGGTTTGCAGAAAGAATATAAATCTTCCAAAATGTGTTTTGGCTGATTTTAATGATTATATGATAACAATAATTCATAATAAATAAACATACCTAAAAATGAAAGATCAGTAATTGTTCACTCACCCAGTGTTGTTATAACCCTATATGACTTTCTTTCTTTTTCTTAATACAAAGGGAGAAATTGTGAAAAATGTTATGCTCAATGAAGTCATACAATGTCCGTTTATGGTGATCACCTCTTTAAGCTTCAAAAGAATGCAAAAGTATAATTCAGAAGTCTGCCAGATGAATAAAATGTAAATGTAAGTCTAATAAATTATTCCATGAGATGAAATCTAATGTATTATTTAGTGAAAATGTTCACTGACCGTTGATCTCCTGTGTGTGTTCATGATAGGGGATGAGAGCAACAGTTCAGCAGCCCCTTTCACGACATTGGGGTGTTCAAGTGAAAACTTGTTTTGTTTATCTAACAAACAGATCCGCCACACAACAACAGAACACAACACAGCTGCACACAAACCAGAGAACAGAACTTACTAAACATGTCTGAAGAGCTTGTAGTCGAAGAATTGATGCATTTCTATGCTCTATAATTAAGGAGATTGCTGAAATTACTGGAATTGTTTTAAGAACTGTCCAACGCATTATTAAAACCTGGAAGGATAACGGCGAACATCAGCATTGTGGAAGTAATGTGGTGGATTTATTTTTTTAATGATCGGAGATCACTAAAACGCTTGATGAAGTCACATCGTAAAAAATCGCCAGTACAACTCACGGCTATGTTTAATAGTGTAAGTAAGAGCATTTCCACATGCAAAATGTGACGAGAACATTCAGGATTGGGGCTAAACTGCTGTGTGGCCAAAGCTACGTGTTAGTGAGGCTAATCAAAGAAAAACAACTTCAATTTGCTAGGGAGCATAAAGATTGGACTATGGAGCAATGGAAAAAGGTCATATGGTTTGATAAGTCCAGATTTACCCTATTCCAAAACGATGTGTGTGTCAGGGTAAGAAGGGAAGTGCATGAAGCGATGCACCCCTTATGTATAGAACCCACTGTACAAGCCTATGGAGGCAGTGTTATGATCTGGGGTTGCTTCAATTGGTCAGGTCTAGGCTCAGGAACGTTATGCGGCAATAAAATGAAGTAAGCTGATTACCTGAATATACTGAATGAACAGGTTGTCCCATCAATGGATTCTTTCTTCCCTGACGGCATAGGCATATTCAAGGACGACAATGCCAAGATTCATCGGGCTCAATTTGTGAAAGAGTGGATCAGGGAGCATGAGGAATCATTTTCACACATGAATTGGCCACCACAGTCCTGACCTTAACCCCATTGAAATTCTTTTGATGTGCTTTTTTGGCCAGGCAGTGTAGTTCACTATTCGTTTTATCAACAATTACTGAATTTTATTTGCCTCACTGAAAACAATAACTGCAGCTAAATTAAAATAACTACTAATTAGTTGCCTATCACAAAATGTGAACAACTATATGTCTAGTTTCAACATGAAAATGCATCTTCAGAGAAGCATGACATTTTGCCTTATAAACTTATAATCATAACACCCCTCTAAATCACTGCCTGGTGGAATCATTGCTAGATTACTTCAGTGTCTGGTTCCTACTGTGTATATATATATATATGTACAGTACAGCGATCATAAAAGGAAAATTCATTTAAAATCTAGTTTAAAATGCTTGCGCTAAGGGGCCCGTTCTTCGTACGTCGCTAACTCACTTAGCTGGATTTGATTGTTGGCGATTTGGCATGATCTTGGATTGTTTGGTTCTTCGACGCTCATCCTGGACTTGCTGTCATGGCAACAGGTGCGCAAGCTTGAACCTGCTCGCGAGCAGGCTTATTTCGTGTTAGCAGGATTAGATCGCGGCTTTATAAGCGGAGGTAATACGGGAAGTCTTTCGCAGCCATGTCTTGTCCGTTTTTACGAGAAGAACCTGTTGCTGAAGGTGGCAGAATTATTCGAAGAGCTTTTCGAATTAATCGCGTATTGCGAGATAGACAGGATCCTTTAGCGCAGCGCAATAATATACTTATTGAGAGATATCGTTTTTCTTGTGAGGGTGTCATATACATCATTAATTTGTTGGAACCACACGTTAAAAGCTTTAACAACGGCACAAACTGTGTGCATTGCCCTAAGATTCTTTGCGAGTGGCACGTTCCTTTACACTATTGGAGATGCGGAAAACTTGGGGAAAAGTGCTGTCTGTCATGGCATTCGCAAAGTGTATCTGGCACTCAAGCAGTTTTTAGGGGGGTTTGTCGTATTTCCAGGCCACTTCAGACCACAGGTTGTGAAGCAGAATTTTTTTGCCATTGCAGGTAGCCTACATTACAATTGTTAATGAAGATCATGCAACCATGATCATGCCAAAAAGTAGGACTTGCAGTGTTTGTTCCTCAGGCTTCCCTAACGTGATTGGTGCCATTGACTGCACACACGTCCCCATCAAGGCCCCACCAGGCCCCAATGAAGGGGATTTTGTGAACCGAAAGGGATTTCACAGTGTAAATGTGCAGGTAAATTACTATTACGATTCTTAATATTCCAGATTAGTAATATATGAAATAATAAAAAAAAATTAATCAAAGTATGCAGTTGACTGATTAAAAATATCTTAGATGGTGTATGACTCAGTGTCATACATCACAAATGTGGAAGCAAAATGGCCTGGGTCTGTGCATGACTCCAGGATTTTCAGAGAGTCACAGTTATGCACATTATTTGAACGTGGTAAGAAATTTTAATATCAAGCTCACTGTATGACACATTTATTCTGAACCTAACAAAACTGCATTTTTCCAGGTGGTTACGATGGGATCCTGCTTTGTGATGGGGCTATGTTTGCAGGCAGTATTTTATGACGCCCTTCCCTGACCCAAACCCCGGACCACAAACCCTTTACAATGCAGCTCTAGCCAGGACAAGGGCACGCATTGAAATGACCTTTGGCCTACTAAAGGAAAGATTTCAGTGTCTGAAGGGTCTGAGGGTTGCACCTGACAGGGCCTGTGACATTATTGTTGCATGTGCCATTCTCCACAACATTGCCACCATCAGAAAGGAGAGGACCCCTGTGGTGGGGGTGCAGCCTGATGATGACCTCCAGCCAGTGCACTTGGACCAACCTAGTGGCAGAGCTGCTCGGGACAGAATTGTGGAACACCATTTTTTTTTTTTTTTTTATAAACATTAAATGAATAGAAGACAAGACAACATGCTTAGTTCCTTGATTTTTATTTCAATTATTCTTTGTCAAGAAAAGCCAGTGATGGTCATCTTTTGCCTGCAATAAGAGATATTGTTATCCAAGGTCAGCAATAGTACTCTGTGTGAAATAGTGTATTAACACTTACTCTGAAGTTCCTTTTGAAGCAATTCAATCTCTAGTTCCAGTTTTCTCTTCTTTAAGGTGTCAAGTTCTATTTCTCCCCTTAATTTTTTTTTTTTCAGGTCAAAATACTCAATTTTCTTTTGTAGATTCCGTTTATATAGGGTACGGATATCACCCTGTGCCATTTTTGGATAAAAAAAAAAATATATATATATATATAAATATATATATATATATATATATATATATATATATATATATATATATATAAAATCAACACAAGCCTCATGCAACAGAAAAAAAGGGAATATACTACACTGCCCACCTCTGTATCACTTTGTGCTGTAGGCCTGTCTGTAGGCCTGTCTGTAGGCCTGTCTGGCCTTTCCTCCTGCAACTCATATTGCAGTCAGAAATTATATGTACACAACTATAAATTAAGTAGTTATTTATGCACTTACAAGTACTTCCTCCAAAGGACAGTCATCTGAGAGGGTTTCTTCACTGTCCTGTGCAAAAGAAAATAATGGGTATTACAAAGAGTTGCACTCTCCTTCCTTTTTATGTAAAGTTAGAAAAAGTCCACTTACTGCACATGCTTCAGCCACCACTTGCTTGGGAACAGGTAAAAGTGTTGGTGTATTATGTAAAACTGCACAAAAGAGAACACAATGGCATTACAATGAACTACACTAGGAAAAAATGTGATCAATAACATATTGCAAAATATTTTCACATTAAGTTATGCAGTTTTCACCTTCACAAGTCAAAGCAATTCATCACTACTCGATATTTATCAGTTGAAATGACTGTACCAGCCAATTGGATTATAGGCATACTTAATTTAATGCAGCAACAAATTATTTACAGTGTAGCAAGATAATTTAAAACTCATTTACCAGTAATGAAGGTGTTGCTACTGGTCCCTGGCTTTTGGTCTGAAGAAGAGCTGCCCCCAGGGATGCCCTCCACAATGGGTCGGTTCACATTTAACCCAAGGGCCAGCTCTTCTGCCTGGGTATAACGTGGAGGTGCAGGACCACCACCTGTTTTTTCCTGCTCTGCCTTTTTCTTGGTTGCTGTTATAAACAGACAAACACATAATTTAACATTTATTTTGGTAAAAGAGACTAAAAAGTAGAAGTAGAAAAGATTACCATTTTGAAGAATATTCTTGTATTTCACTTTTACTTGTTCCCATGTTCTAGTGGGTCCTGAGGTGGCTCTGAAATTAAACAATTATGAAATTATTAAAATACAAGAATATATAGTAATAAGTGATAGAACCATAACATGGAGCACTTACGCATTTAATTTGTCTGCAACTTTTTGCCAGCCCTCTCTCCTGGCTTTTGCACACTTTGAGGTGTTCCCTGTCGTTTTAATTAATTTTTCAAATTCAGCATAACCTTCAAGCAATAACTCTTGCTCTGCTGCGGAAAAAAACTGTGCGCGCTCTTTGGCCATGGTGAACAGCCAATGGCAGCGTTGCTGATCAATGTTTCTACTATCGACACATATCCCCTTTTAAACCAGCGCATGAACGCGCAATTATCTCCGATAACTCACTCCAGCTATACTAATCATAACCGGCAGGTGTGTTCGAAGAACCAAATTAGCCGGATCATGATGAGCACGATGATATTATCTTGGATGTCTCGTTTGATCTCGGATGTTTTAAGCAACGTACGAAGAACGGGCCCAAGTTCTTTGAAATTGTATATGTGTATTCATTTTGGCCTCATACTTTTTTGAAAATATTTATACCATATTTTACTAAGGATTTTAAGGACTCTTAAAATGTCAAGTGGTTCATAACAAGTGATTTAATATGAATTGCATTGTAATGTATTTTTGTATAACTTGAAAGTCTAAGTGAACGGATTAATCTGAACTGTGAAACTACACATCCTGTAATCCAATCAGGGTTTGCGATATTCGATGCTCGAGATGAGGAGGTGGGCTGGGCTGGAACGGGATGTAGTGACTGAAGGCAGGAAAATTATTAGGAGAATAATACTGAGGCCCTGCGGTCCACACCGGACATTCCTAAAAGCCATAAAACTAAGAGACTGCCAAAATGACACCCTAAAGTCTGGCATGGCCAAGCTAAATGAGAAGGTGAACTTCTGCCTAAAATGTAACTGTCAAAACAAGTTTTAAAGGCAGAGGTGAAGGGCAAAAAAAGACAGAGAACTCACTCTCTAGAAACCCCAGAAAAAGCTAAGAAACTCTCCTTTTGTCCTTTGATATATATAAAAAATGCTACACTTAAACTAGACACATCAGATCAGGAGACATTGTGAACATTTCCTGCAAACAGCATTTTAATCTATAACCTCTGACACAATCGCAAAACGTACTTTACTCTTATCCTGTACATAATCTGCCAATGTGCCTAGAACTCTCATTCAAGATTTAACCTGATAATACACTCTGACATTCATGTTTCTCACAATATGTAATGTATTATCCATGTTGTAAAACCAATAAATTAACCAATATGAGTTTTAATCAGGTATTTTCATGTTTCATTACTTGCACGTTGAATGTACATTAATGATGTCATATGTAGTATGTGAATGCTTGCTAGTTTATGTAGAGAATGTTGATGTTAACAGATGTCATGTCTCTTACACCGATTTCATTATATAATATGTATGATTAAAACATGTACTTCTTGAGTGGGAATTTTTGAGAATCCTTTACACAAAGGATTGTAAATCAACCCCAGAAGAGGAACAGAAAGTTCTTCAGAAAAAACTTCTGATTGGCTCAGTACACATTTGGGGTGCAGCCAATCTCAACTCAAACTCTCTATTCTCTCTTGCCCCAGCTCTCTTGCATCCACTTCCTCTGCAGCTCCTCATCCTTTGTGCTCTGGCCATCTTGGCTTGCAGCCTCGCCAGTCACCCCTCAAGTTCCATACCATGTAGAATCCAAGAAGGCTCAGAGCGTAAAGTTCAGAGGAAGCCCTTCTCTTCAATGTGCTACATTAAATTACCTTTTCGGGAAAGCCTCGTGACATAGCCCCGACTCATCATCCCAGCAACAGGCATCCACATCCTTAACAGAGGTCCAAAGCATTGATGGAACAACCAGAACTTTCTACAAAGAGCCAAAGAACCAAAGCAATGCTAGCAAATGCAAGTACACCCCCAGACTGAAAGTGTAGGTGTCTCTTTAATATAATTTGAGTTAACAATTGCTAATCGAGTTAGACTGAATTAAGTATCAGTTGTTCTCAAGGCATTGTCTACAGACTCCATAAAGTTCATTTTCTTTGTATAGATAATTTCCATTCAAGTCACTGTGTTCACTTTACTCACCAACCTGTTTCATGTTTGTATGTGTTAGATTAGTTTTATGTTTAGATTAGCAATTAAGTCTTGTTTGTATTCAAAGATGAATTGACTGTGGTATATTTTGATACATCTTCTCATTAATTGATTTTAAAAGATCTTGCTTCAAAGCTCAGAACCAAATCTAAAATATTTGTGATATCATTTTCAATAAGCCATGAGAATAATACTACTCCAATAAGTGAATTAATCATAATTCCTTTATTAAAACTAATTCCTTACAATAGAAATTATGAGCAGATGCAACAAACCGTTGTATTACAACTTTATTTGTGACTTTATTCAGACTTGTAATTCATCTTTCTTATAATGGTTGTCAAACGTGACAAATTCCATTATAAATTTCTCTACATAATGATGCAGGTACGTGGGCAATTTAACCCATACTGTGTACATTTATACAACCAAACTTCCCTACAGAGAAGAAGAGTGTTGTTGAGTGCTATGTGAATTTATAAGCATTTTTTTCATCATTGTATTAGTATTCAAAAGTATTTTTTAAACACTATATTGAGTGGACTTGAGCAGAATTTAAAAGAGAAGTGGAGTCGGCACAGCTTTCCAGTGAAGTTATTTAAGATCAGCTTACTTGTCTGTTGACACTATATATTTATCTTGTTTTATTTTTTGTTATAAGGTAACACTTAAAGTCGATTGTGGAAATAATGTTTACACTATTCGCCATATAGTAAACTTGTGGAAGGCCACCGGCACTCGTTCATAACACACAGTCTATGTAGTAGACTGCAATTGTGATCATCAGCCTTTAATAGCATTAGCTACAGTATATCCTGCTCTAGGTTTGATAAAAATAACTTTGTAAAGCAGTAAAGTGTTTTGTATGCTGTATCAATTAATTTAATGTCATAGAGTGATGATTTGAATATTTGTAAATGTTTAAGTAACTAATTTATGTATCTTATCAAATAAATAAAATGTAGAACCAAAACATCAGTTACTGCACTATTAATGGTTAATAATGCATTTTCACATTTTAATACTGTTCAAGATAACCATTTACTTACAAGGACTTACACAATAAGATCTCATTCATTAGTAAATCATTACCCTGACCCACACTTTAGCATACTGTTTAAAATCATTATGAACAATTCCTTCAGAAGGATGTGGTAGCACCTAAGTCATTACTAATGGGTTACCAAGATTTTCACTTTTCTATTCTATGCAATTATTGAGAACTAGTTTATTTGTAATGAATAGAATATATACCCGAATGAAAACTGAAGTTGGAAACAATCCATCCATCCCTGTATTTAAAAGGTTAGTGACATGCTTTATTATTATTCTTTTAAAATGTTCCTAAAGGTTCACTAATACTATTAGTAAAGTTATGTTGCATAAAATAAATTAATTAATTAATAAATAAAAACAGTAAAATATTTGATAAATCAAATTGATGCGTTGCAAATTGATTTGATGATACATTCATTGAAGTCTTCAGCAAATCAGCTGAAATATTTTTGGTTACCATGGCAATGACATCATGCTTAGTGCTCTATGTCATCCTGTCAGTCAGCGCAAATGGCCAAAATAATGCAAAAATGCATTTTCAACAGGCTGAAAGACTCTGAAAGTGGGGTGTTTTCTGAATGTCCATTTTCCCCCACTAACATGGAGGTAAATCAGACAAGTGTCACATTCAGACAGCTAAACTGCACTTTTTACATATTCCGGGCTCAATACAAATTAAACACAATTGACAGCATTTGCGGCATAATGCTGGTTACAACAAAAATTAATTTTGACTTGTCCCTCCTTTTCATTAAAAATAGTACAATTCGAGGTTACTGGTTGCCCTCGTAAGCATCAATGAACCTTTTGTAATAGTTGTGTATGTGTCCATCAAGTGTCAAAAGCTGGATGTCTATATAATTTAGCCACTGTTGGGAAGAACTCAAATGTGCAGAAGATGCTGGGAAACTAAAGAATGTACTGTATATTTCTTAAGAAAAGTGGGCAGTTTTACAGCTCAAGACAAAGCAGGGACTCATGAACAATTATTACACAAACAGTCATTAATCATAGAAAAAGCAACACACCATATTAAAGGCTTTACTCTCATGCCAGTAGCTCTAAAGATTGCGTGCCGTCTGTCCCATGAACGTGCATAGGAGCTCAACGTTCGGTGAAGAGTTTCACTTATAATACATTAGATTTTGGATCGTTTGATTAAGGTATTCCTTCAGAACAAGGCATGAGTTGAATACAACTCTAGTTTATTAGACTTTTGAATTATAATTTTGTGTCCTTTTGAAGCTTGAAGAAGTGATCACCATAAGCTGCCATTGTGTGACATCACCGAGCATAATTTTCTTCACAATTTCTCACTTTTAAAAAAGAAAACAATTGTGAGTAAACAATGACTGAATTGTAATTTCTGGTTGAACTAATCATTTTAGAACCAAGGGAATGTAAACTTTGGACCGGATCATTTGTTTAAATTAAGTTACTATTTTTGTCTTGTGGAATATATGAGAGTGTCTGTAGTCAAATAGCTTCTTCAAAGTAGTACTAAATACATTTTTATGATACCTCTTATTTTTTTTAAATGATAACACATGGATACATCAGGGACACACAGGATAGGTGCACAATCTGTGCATAGAACTACCACGTTTTCCGCGAATTAACAATCATCTCCATGTTACATGGCCGTAATATTAGCAGTGGGCTTTACCGGTGTTTTCGGATGTAGCATTTCATTCAAGTCATGAGATGCAACTAGTGAGTGCTAATTACTACAGTGTTGACTCATTATTTTCCCAAACCAGTTGGCAGATAGAGATAAAAAAAAAAAATCTCAGTATATAATTCTTTAGATAGAGATAATTTCAGATAAAACTAAACTAAATTGAAAGGACAAATTGAAAATGAAGTAGAAATAAAATGACATTAAAATTCAAAACATAATAACCTTGGCTGTAATGACTAACGCAGCTTTCACTTTCTTTAGTCTATGTTTGAGTGGGGGGGCGGGGCAACAAATAAATTAAATGTCAACAGAATTCAATTCAAAATTGTGTTCATACACCTAAAGCATATGCTTTCATTCTGAAACCACTTTGAAGTCTGTTCAGCAGGATACTAATCATAAAATATAGAGGTGTTTTTGTTACATTTATAATGACAATTGTATTTTCTTAGATGTGAAAGTAAAATTAAGCTTAAAATATTGATGTTGAGTTTACGGTTACAATTTGAATTGAGTTTCATGAACAGATTCATTCGTCACGGCCTGTTATGGACTTGGTCTTGAGTCGGACTTGGCCCCTTTTGGACTCGGACTCGACTCAGACTTGATTCTTTAAAGACTTGGACTTGACTCACACTTGACTAATGTGGACTCAAACACAACACTACAATGTAGTACTACTTATTTATTCTGTATTACATCCAGCATATTTACCATTATAAAGTGTTACCAAATGTTCTTTTTCTGTAAAACATAAAAATAAAATAACCCTCCTGAAAACTAAAAACATACTTTACCGCTCTGTTCTGAACATCCAAGAACCACAAATTAAAGTTTTGCACCCACAATTGTTAGTTAGGTAGTTCTGAGAAAAGGTCTAGCATAATTTGTTTGTATATGCACTCTTTGATATTTGTGTCCAGTACAATGACATTTGGATGTTTTAAAGTGTCTCTTCATTGTCCAAAAGTGTCCAGTTAATATGATTTTTTGCCCACTGTAGTTCTAATATTGAACTGTGAGAGATCTGCTGTATGTGCATTTTGTAGATCTTGTACCTTCTTACAGAGAAAGTCTTCATCATTTTTACAATACTGATTATTTAAAAATGTTATCTATATTCGAAAATACACATGGGTATTTTATATTTTCTTTGAAGATGAACTGAGAGCAGATAAAGCTTTGTAAGCACTGCCTAATTCCCCCTCCCATTATCATGCTTTTGTTGTTCATGTTCACTTATTGCCTATTTTGTAGCCACAGATTTCTTATCCCGCTAATGAAGAAAGAAACCAATTCTATGCACTAGTGGTCAAACAGCATGTATTAGGGGAGGTGGCGTTGTTGGCTTTGGGCGAGTGTGGTCCATATAGCTTGTGCTGTTTACTTATCCCTCTCTCCCTCTAAAGGGCAAGTTTAGTGGCTGTGGAAACGGGAGTGATTTCTGTCCGCAGTGTGCTGAGGTAGAAAAATGATGGCAAATGTAGTGGGCTTACTGATCAATAGCACATTTCTGCACAGTGTGAAAACAACATCACTCACACTGAAAAAGAACAGCGATTTTTATCAATATGTTATTTTTTTTCTTCTCTTCCTCCTCTCAAGAAAGTTGAAAAGGGGGGGTACAGTATATTTAACATTTCATTATTTAGTTCTTCAAAGCTTCAAAGCCTTCAGTTCAGAATCTTTTGCTCCAACTCTAATGAATACTTGCTAATATATACTTCCCTCGGGATGGCTTCAAAAATGTTGACCTACATACAGTAATATTTACCCATAAATGTTTCACTAATACAATTTTTTCGTTTATCGCTTTTTGCAGCCTTCTCCATCGGCATGTCCTTTCATTTTGTTTAAGCATTCGAAATTCACAGAAATACCCCATTCTACAAAAAGCGCTTCTTTGTGATGTAATGTCGTAGAGTGTTTTTTTTCTTCCCCTTTTTCTCACAATTTGGAATGCTAGAGCACATTGAGCATTGGGTGTCATAGTGGTGCCTCCACTATGGTGCCGCATCTGAACCCGCACATCTTATCACATGGCTTATTGTGCATTTTATTGCGGAGATATAGTGTGTGTGGAGGCTTCACAGCATCCATGCACAACTCACCATGCACCCCACCGAGAGCAAACCATATTATAGCGATCACAAGGAGGTTACCCCATGTGACTCTATACTCTCTAGCAACTGGACCAATTTGGTTACTTAGGATACCTGGCTGGAATCACTCAGCACTCCCTGGGATTCGAACAAGCAAACTCCAGGTGTGGCAGCCAGCATCTTTACCACTGGCCTACCCAGGCCCCCTGTCTTAGAGCTTTTTAATGTCATATGGATGTAGAGCAAGTGAACTTTGAAATCGGTGGAAGAATCATTGCTTTCTAAGCCAAGACTAATTTAAGACCATAGCCTCCAAACACTCCAATGTAATCCCCAGTCTTTCACTGCAGTCTACAACCTTTGATGAAAGTCAATGAAGATCAAGGGAGCCTGTCAAGTGCTTTCCAATTTGTCAAGCCTAATATAAATGAAAGTCACTTTTCCAGAGAATATTGCATTGTTGGCCTCAGAGTTCCTTTCAACAGGTTATTTGCTATACAGCTAATCTCCTCTGAACAGCAGCACAATAGTGTCCAGAAAATATAAATTTTGAACAACACCAAAATCAATGCTTACATTGACTTTTTTTTTTGTTTTAGAAAAGATATGACTCGCAATTAAAAGTTTTAAGCCATAATAAGCCCATATATGTGGTAAATTAAACTCGTAAATGATGAGTAAGATTGGTGTAAATTACAGTAAATATGACCTGGCTGTTCACACTGAAAGTACATTGGAAAAAATCAGATGCATATCCAAATAATTTCCACATATGAAAGTGGATAAAGTCATAATAAGTGCACCTTTGCCAGTTCACACTGTCATCCAATTAACCTTTTAATGTGAGTTATTACTGTACTGACTAATCCCCCAGTGTAAGTTACTTAATGTGTGCTGTATTTAATTAAAAAACAAACAAAACAAAACAGAAATAACAATGTTGCCTCACTCTTCACAGCAGAAATTCTAGAGTGAGGAATTCAATATTATTAAACATATAATGTAATTTTAATGTTTATAAGGATTGATTATGATAGATAAGATGCAATTATGAATGTGATTACCTGTATGTGCACAGCCATGTTGTTTACATAGCAATGCTGCATGGGATTCTGAGTCACAGCAAAGATGGTTCTAAAAAGCTTGCCCCTTCCACTTTGTTGCATCGGAAGTGAGAATGAGTTATGGGAGAACTAGGAGAAGGCTCAAGTGGACTAACTATAAAACAGCACCGCATTGCTGCAACAAATCAGCCAGCTAAAATGCTAACAGCTTTAAATTTTCCTTTTGTGAGTATTTGAAAGTTAGTAACAAAAAAATAAAGATATTGTGATGTTGAAAATACTAGTTGAGCAGCTCTTTCAATATGACACCAGCTTCAGTCATTCATTCCTGATAATCACTAGTCTCACGTAGCCAGACCTATGGCAGACTGAAAGTACATCACACAAAGTACATCAGACAAAGTACATCACAAAAAAACACATTATAAAAAAAGATTATAAATTATTTCAGTGAATTTCAAAGACATTACAAAATAAACAAACCAGAAAATGCAGCTCTGCTCGTGGATATCTGCTTTACTTTCTGCAACATGCCTTAAATTAAACTCTGAGTATCTTTAAAAGATTTTATGTCACTAACCTGACAAACTTGGCAAATTATGTGATTATTTTATCCTTAAAAGCATTCATTATATTAACATGGAACTTTGCTTGGCTGGTTTGATGAAACTTCCTGTGTCTGTCTACTCACGGTCTATTCAGATTTGCACTGAGTTGATCGAAAAAGTGTTTTCCAGTTTTGTGTGCTATAAGCATCAGATGGTTAGTGCACGGACTCTGGGCAGTCCGTTGGCATCTTGTCTGAGGCTGAGACTAGGTAAACTGTAGCGCAAATGCAGATCACACCAGTTTGATCATACTACTCTGAGCCCAGCTGTGGTGAGCAGGGCGTGGTTGAGCGGTGTCTGGCCAGAGCAAGGCCAGGGAGATAAGTGGTGAACAAGTTACACCTGTGCTCATGTTCCAGTGAGGAGCAGCGGGAGAATTTAAGGAGAAGAGACAGTGGCGGACAGGAGAGAGAGATGCACGGAGCTATGTGTGTGTGTCTGTTTGAAGCAACTGCTGAAACGAAAGCCAGTTGTGTAGATAGGTTGCTGAAAAGCAAGATTATTTTTGTATGTGTTGGTTTTTGTTGGTTACACTGAAAAGAGTTATCATTAAAAGAACTTACGTTGGATTGTCCACCCAGCTCCCGCTTCCTCCTTCCATAGAAAGGCAGAGTTCTGCCACACCAGCCTAGTATAATCTCAGCAGTTTGATTGTATGTGCGAAAAGGTTAACAGATCTGTGTCACAAGTGAGCATACCACATTCAGCTGTGATGTGTATCAGTTCACAAACACATACTTTTGACTCTGTACCTCACACATTGCTATCTAATGACATCAAAAAACTTTTACTATATTGCATGTCTTGGAAGACAATACACTTTAACATTTGCAATACATAAACAACTACATTTACAAACTTCTTTGAGAGTAATAAAAAAATTTAAATTCAAATCCCCACCCAAATACTGACAGTCCATGAAGAAAAGATGGCAGTATCCAGATCACGTACTTCTGTGGCTACATGTGCCAGCCACTCAACTGCGATTGAAATGATTAAGAATGCTAAAGGAAAACTATTTCCAGGTATTTTAGACCTATTAGACCTAAGGAAGAAGGAAGCAGAATTGGAAAAGAGATAAAAGTCTGCAATCCCAGTTTGATAATCAGTGTCCTTTTATTATCCCCAATAAGGTGCTCATTCCCCAATCACGTGCAGTTCAGCTTGCTTTTAATGCATCGTTTAAATAGTTTCCATTAGTCTTAATGGCTATACACTGAACACCCTGAATTCTCCATTCCACATCTATAAAGAAAGGCCCTGAAATACTGTAGTTAGGCCTTAACCAGACACAATATGACAAAACAAAATGTCTAAAAATATATCTTCTCTGTTAATCGCCTCTGTTTTAACCAGCCATAACAATGACAAGTCTCTTGGTTCTATTTCTGTCATTTTGTATTGGTTTGTCTAATCCTGGCTTCCCTAAATTTCAAAAATTGTATTTCATTTCAGTCAGAAATTAGGGACCGAAATTCTTATTCAATACATTTCAATCTTTAATACCTTGCATAATCAGTAAACAAACTATTTCAAATTCACTTGTGTTCACTAATGAGACAAGGTCAAATACAATACAAACAGTTAACAACCAAGGCATCTTAATTATTGCATTGAAATGTCCTTTTGGGATTAATAAGTCAATTCTGTATCATGCAAAACAAAAATTGCTTTGAATCTCATGCATTAAAATGCATGATATCAACTCATAATTACTGCTTAGCACAATGAGAGTCCAATTATAGCCAACTAGGACTAATTTGAAAAGTCACCACAGCAGTTCTGGTAATTTTACACCTACAAATACAGAAATTAATTTAGGTTGGTTGTATCTTGTATATTTTGCATTAATTAGACATAATATAGATTAAAGAGGAAGTGTAATGAAACGGGACTATGGCTATGACTATGAGTAATAATACAACTAACTGTTTTTTAATTTACGTGATAGCTAACCAAGATTTAATCAGACTAGGTTACATGATAGCTTTGCTTCAAAATGAATTTAACAGAGAGAAAGAGAGAGAGAGATAGATAGATTTGTCCACGCATTGGACAAACACCATTAAAACTCAACACAAACTGGAATGTTATTCGGCACTAAATCGAGAGTACACGGTGGCAAACTATCTGACCACAGTGACTGACAGAAAGTTAAGAAAAGCACTGACGATGTACAGACTCAGCGAGCACAGTCTGGCCGTAGAGACGGGCCGCCGCAGACAGACATGGCTGCCCCGCGAGGACAGACTGTGCTCCCAATGCATCCTGGGAGTGATTGAGACAGAACTGCACTTCCTCACAGAATGCCCAAAATACCAACCAATTAGAAACAAATATTACCCCAAAATTAACAACATATGTCCAGATTTCAATGCATGTACCCCGACACAAAAAATGTGTTTTATTCTGGGGGAAAAAGAGGAATGTGCAAATATAGCTGCAAGATGTATCGATGACCCCTGACCCCAACCTCCCCTCCCAAACCCCCCCCGCCCCCCCGTTACTGACCCCATATGTTGCATTAATGCTATTTATTTATATTTATTATTGTTGTCATGTCTTAGTTTAGTTCCTGTTTTGTTTTGTATGTAATTGCTTTGGCAATACAAAATGTCTTTGTCATGCCAATAAAGCTCGTTAAATTGAAATTAAATTGAAATTGAATTGATAGAGAGAGACAGAGAGAGAGATGGATGGAGAGAGAGAGAGAGAGAGAGAGAGAGAGAGAGAGAGAGAGAGAGAGAGAGAGAGAGAGAGAGAGAGACTTTCAAATGGCCATTCTGCACTGCATTTGTAAAACTTTTCCCAAAGGCTGTGTTCATTGACTTTATGTTCTCTTGTAATCTTTACACCAGTTTCAGGGTTTCACAATAAAACCAAGTGAACGCTTTTGGCCCAACATAGTGAGGAGGCTTCTTTCTTGCAAACATCCATCAATCATTAGAGTATGTTGAGATAGGCCAGCAGAGCAAAATTGTCAGGGATGGATATAGTTATTGCTGTAGTTGTGGCTATCCCAGTTGTGGCAATTTTTTCAGTAAAGAACAGCTGTGCTCACGTCAATTTGTGTTATCCTGCTGTTCTTTCTTCTTCTTTAGTGTTTTCTTTTTTATCATATTAAAATCTGCTTGTTCTGCCACAAAGGCCAACCATTTACTCAACCATATTTTTGGTATATTTTAAAGTACACTAAATTGATGTGATACTATGTGATGTGGACTTTGATCAGTCTTTGCATTTTTTAACAAAGAGGACATTTATATTTGCAGTACATTTAATAATTTTAGCAGATGTTTTTTTTTTCAAAGCGACTTATAAAGACTTAGAACGGTGTCAGGTTTCGAGGGTGACGCAAGGTCAAGGGAACTGAGCTCGGGGGAAATGGGGAATGTGGACCCAGTTGCAGAAATTAGAGCAGTCAGGGAATACACTAAATGTCTTTTACTTAGTCCAGAAGGTAATTCCAAACAATTCATAAAGTTATTCCAAACTGAAAACTCCAAAAATGTCCCAAAGAATCAATAGGGGAAAATATTCAAGGCAGATTCAAACCTGTACCCACAAGCTCTTATGTGTCATAATCACGATCCACTGTGTCATAGCTACAATTTTTTATTTTTTTTTCATTATTATTACCACCTGCAGGTGGAATCTCCAGACTGCAAATGTAGGAACTGAGTTTAGACTTTGCGCTGAAAACAGATGGGCTTTTGAAACGTCTAAGCGCTATGACCTATTGCTCAGGAAATTAGAAAATTACGATTTTTGCCACTTCATTAACATACAATAAACCCACAGATAGTGCAAACTCTCCCAACCACGCCCACTTGTGCTTTGCGCTGGCAAGAAAATTCCACTTAGAAATAGCACTCTCACGAAAATTGTATAAGCTGTTGCACACAGGATGATTCAGGATGTTTTGATATTTTTACCAGAAATTAGACAAAAATACTAAGTAAGAAAATGTTTTTGTTTTGTTTTTTTTGCAGTGATCCAGTTATAGAGCGGCAATGTTTTCTCCTGCACACCATTAAAATGTGTTATTGAAATTGTTATTTACAGTAAATAGTGTCATAGTTTTTTTTACTAATCATTCTAATTGTATTAATTAAGTGATGACATTCCAGTTTTGACTTGAAAATGAAAAAAATTCCATAGTAAAACCTAAAAGATCAATATACAACAAGACTATTCAATAAACATAAAGACAGAAAAAGATCATACAGTTAAATATTTGAGCAAACATGAAGCAGGCTTATCTGATATTGAATTTAAATGGCAAGTTGACATAAAGGCCATACAAACTAAATGTGAAAATATTTTATAATAGTTACTGTATGTGGGAATTCAATTTGTTGGTTATGAACGTGTTTGAAACCTTTGCCAGTTTCCTCAATACTTGCTGATTAGTAAACGGAGAAAAAATGGCTACATTCCCCATGGCGCTTCTAAGGAGATTCTTGCTATGCCGACACAACTATGTGACAGATAAAAAGTATGCAGGCCATGAGTCGCTCCCTGTATGAGATTTGTCATCATATCCAGTCCAGTTGCTTCAGGGTCAGGACTCAAATTAATTCCTCACTGACTACAGCAGACTGTGTGAGTGATATTGCAGGCTGCTATTTTTGAACAATAGAAATGCATGTGTCTGCTTGCTGGATGGATGCAGTAGTGGCAGCAGGTCTTTAAATTGGCCTGTAATTTACTAACCTTTTGTCAAACATAGCTCAGCGGAGTTCATTACTGCATTGTATCTCAGTAGGAGAGGATGTCCCTTTAAAACCTGTTAACTATTAAACATGCTGTTATAAATGGTTTATGTAATGTTTATGACACAGATGTAACCAGGGATGGAACGAGTACTGAAAAATAATTCTCAAGTAAAAGTAATGTTACTTTTTAAAAACTACTGTCCTAAAAACTACTCAAGTAAGAATGAAAGAGTAGCTCATTTAAAAGTACTCATAGTGAGGATTGATTACTTGCAAAAGCTATGCCTCTTCATATTAAAATCTCGATGCTGCAGTTTAAAAATGTAGCACACATACCATAATAATATAAAAATATATCCAAAAATCACATAAGTCAATGTAAAGTAGCATAATCCGTGTGACTCCAGTTGTTAAATCCATGTGTTCAGAAGATATATGATAGGTTGTGTGAGAAACAGATCAATATTTAAGTCTATAAATTATATATAATATAAATTAATATAAATTCTCCTCCCTGCTCAGTCAATCTCCACTTTAACTTTCACTTTCTTCTTCTTTTGTATTTGGTGATTCACATTCTTCATGCATACCGCCATCTACTCGGCAGGGAGAAGAATTTCTAGCAAAAATTGAATTAAATATTGACCTTTGTCTCACCCACACCTATCATATCGCTTCTGAAGTCATGGATTTAACCACTGGAGTCATATGGATTACTATTGCGCTGCCTTTTTGTGCTTTTTGGATCGTAAACATTTTGGCATCCATTCACTTGTATTGTATTGACCTATACAGCTGAAATATTCTTCTGAAAATGTTAATTTGTGTTCTGCTGAAGAAAGAGTCATACACATCTCGGATGGCATGAGGGTGAGTAAATGATTAGAGAATTTTCATTTTTGAGTGAACTATTTCTTTAAGTAGCACATGGGGGGCACATTGTACTTCTTTTTGAGATACAATGTTCCACATTGATTTAGTTATTGTATCTTTTAAGCCCAGAAATAGTTGTGTTATTCTAATGCATGATGCACATTTTTCTGAAGTTTGTGACTGGTGGAATATTCTGCTTGAAGTATTGCTCTGCGAATGTTGAAACTTTTCTATCAGGCATTAGAAAAATCTTGATAAAGGCTAAGCATAATTATAAATGATTTTATCATCTCTACTTTACTGGGAATTTATTATACAAATTAACACAATCTCTACATCAGGGGGTCAGTATTATTAAAAAACTAACAATATTTAAAAATATATATATAATTATTTTAGAATAATTTTATTCTATTACATTAATACTTTAAAGCTACTCAAGTTATTCAGCCAAAATTAGTGAGTGGTTTTCTCATTTCCTTGTTAACGTTGTTAGATTAATAGCCTTTATATGACATAGCCTACTAGACAGTGCTCAATTCGGTTACATGTACTCTTCGTGTCTGACATTTTGATGCAAATACGATTTTTGTCCAACAGTTTATGTTCACATTAGACCAAACCGACTGCATTTATTTTAATGCCTCATCAAGACAGGCATTGGCGAAATTATGAAGTGTTTTTGACCATTTAGGTGTAGCCGTATTAGCGCTCTCAGAGCACACGCGCATGTAAAGCGCACAAAGGCGCCAATCAATTAAACAGCACACAGCTTCAGACATCAGGAAATATAAAGTCAAACTTATATTTATCTGGATCAAACAACCAGTGGTTGTCTTGTTATCGTGATCGATGCAATGAACACACCTGTTCTAGACATAAAACATAGGCTAAGTTTAGGGAATAACTCAAAAGTTTATCATCGATATCGAGGACATCTCTTCTTTTTTTCAGATAAATGTCAAGATTGTTTTATCACCCAGTCCTATAACATTGCCTTAATCTCTCACAGAAACCCAATAATCTCAGTGATAGATAGTTTAATTACAGACACAGAATCGTCATGGATACTGTTGTAACCTCCGTTCCCCGAGGGAAGGAACGAGACGTTGTGTCGAATGAAGTGACACAAGGGGTCTTCCTGGGACGCCAAACGTACCTCTGAACCTGAGAAAAGGCCAATGTCAAGTTGGCAGACAGAATTTGCATGCCCCGCCCCAGACATATGGGTATAAAGGGAAGCGGGGCAGTGAGTGCCAGTCAGGATTTTGCACTGAGAAGTCGAAAATAAGGTATGGCAGTTTACAGTGGTAGATCTAGTGCTGTGGTAGGAGGGACACAACGTAGGTTACAACAGTAACCATGACGTTCCCCTTCTGTCACTCACTCGACATTGTGTCGAATTAAGTGACACAAGGGGTCCCATATAAAAATGCCACGCACTGACTGTGTTACGTGAACTGCCGAGGTGCAAGCAGGCTACTGCGTGCTAGAGGCAACTGTGTCGGCTGCACGTAGCCCTCCCCAACGCCCCCAAAGAGGTGTCACATACAGACCTTAGGTTCCCCGAACCACTGAGGTGGGGGAACCGGAGCTATATGACTAGCATGGGAGCAAGCCCGGCAGCCGTGCCTTTTCTCTCACTATGTCTCTAAAATAGAACATGAAGCGGCTGTGGCTATTTTAACGCTATGAAATGCTTCGGGGTAGGTGGTCTTTCCTGGTCCTATTCTTTCAGGGGGAAAATACCCTGCAGAGGCCACATCCTGCCCAGTCTAGGGGGAGGTAACATGTGGTAAATACACCACGAGGTTTGTGAAGCCATATGTGGGAAATTGCACGGTGGTAGGACCAGCCTAATGAGGGGGGACTCTACAAGCACGGGTAGCGGGGCTGCCCAAGGGAAACGCGGGTCCACCAACAGGGGGACTGTACCACGGGAAATACCAACCCTCTTGATGGAGGCTAACGCAATTAGGAGGGCCATCTTCAGGGAGATGGCCTTGAGCTCAAATGAATCAAGCGGCTCGAAGGGGGGTCTCTGAAGGCCCAAAAGGACCACAGAGAGATCCCAGGAGGGGAAAAGGCTAGGCCGGGGAGGGTTCAGTCTCCGGGCGCTTTTCAGGAACCTGATAATCAAGTCGTGCTTATCTAGGAACTTGCCATCTACTGCGTTGTGGTGGGCTGCGATAGCAGCTACATACACCTTTAAGGTGGAGGGGGGACAGCCTCCCCTCCATCCTCTCCTGCATGAATGAAAGCACTGACCAAACTGCGCACCTCTGCGGGTCTTCGGTGGAGAAAAATGCTAATTCGTTAACAAGCGACACTTTAGGGCGTAAAGTTGCCTGGTGGAGGGAGCTCTGGCTTGGTTGACTGTGTCTACGACTGCAGGTGGTAGATCCACTAGATCTTCCGCATCCCGTCCAGGGGCCAGACGTGGAGGTTCCAGAGGTCTGGGTGCGGGTGCCAGAGGGTTCCCCATCCCCGAGAAAGAAGGTCCTTCCTCAGGGGAATTTTCCAGGGAGGGGCTGTCACGAGGAGCGTAAGATCTGAGAACCAGGCCCGAGTGGGCCAGTAAGAGGCTACAAAGATGACCTGTTCCTTGTCCTCCCTGATCTTGCACAGCACCGGTGCAATAAGGCTCACTGGGGGAAATGCGTACTTGCGCAGCCTCCGGGGTCAGCTGTGAGCCAGTGCGTCTGTCCCGAGAGGAGCTCCTGTCAGGGAGTACCAGAGCAGGCAGTGGGAGTTGTCTTGGGAGGCAAAAAGATCTATCTGTGCGTTGCCGAATTGGTCCCAAATCAGCTGGATCACCTAGTGAGAGGGTAGTGAGAGCAGACGAGCGGAGGGGTCGGTTCTGGGCAGTAAAAGGTGCCCTCCAGAACCGCGTCAGCTCGTCATGCACTTCCGGGAAGAACGGAACCGAGGGGGGTGCATGGCTATGAGTGGCACCCTGACCCAAGGAACCGATCGAGTTGCCGTGAGGGGGACGGAGGTTTCCAGACCAGCCTCGCGCTCACGGTGGCCCGGGAAAGCATAGCGGACATCTGCGCATCAGCCTCAGACTGAGCAAGCAGATCAGAAGATGGCAGCCCAGACGAGTCCGATGCAGCGGCGAAATCGTCATCCAATTTCGTGGGCTCAAGGGAGAATGCTTGGCTGGCCACGATCCCGAGCTCGGACGGAAGCAAGCAAGCGTGCCGGGGGGTGGATGGTTCGTGGGGATTTACCCGGCGAAACCAAGCCCATCGTCATCCAACTACTTAAAAATTTCAATTCTTGGGAAAAGCTACTTAATTACAGTAATGTGAGTATTTGTAATTTGTTACTTTACACCCCAGGTTATAACACCCCAATTACCTTAGAGTCCATCAGATTGCTTCCATAACATAACCCAATGGATGTTTTTTTAACAATCGATATTGTGTCTAGTGTGATTTTGTTTAAGATTGTATAGATATTTGATTTGTTGTTCAATACAAAAGTACTGTTAAACACAGCTCCCCATCATTTATTATTAATACAATACATGGAGACGGGTGTGCCATAGCAGAGAAAGATTCTTTGTTTCTTTTATGTTATTATTCATAGGATACAGGTTGCCAGAAACATTAGAGTTCTTCTTTATTTATTTCGGCAAACAATTTCATGTCTCGATTGGAGATGTATAGGCAACTGCATGGGGGAATATTTTCAAAACGGCAAACAAGAAACCATTGTTTTCCAGCACATGCTGTTTTGTTGGTGTCAACAACATTTCTCAAAAGTTTTCTGCTTTCTCACACTGAAGAATTGATAAGAATTTGTTGAAGCAGAAACAAGAGCTTCATAAAAAGTTCATTTTTCAGTGATTGTGGTGTTTAAAAACCAGACATGACAACACAGCATCTGTTTCATCTGGTTTTTGCCTAAAGGAAAATGAAACTTACCCATGAAATGTATTCCAAAAAATTTTACATTCTAGATGAAGCACAACAAAGAACGTACATCGAACTCTTTTGTAACTTCTGTGATTCAGTGATTTTATACTGCTTTGTAGTTTGAAATGAGAAAGAGCAACCTTCAAAAGAAGGCATATCATAACACTGTTTTCTCTCTAACTCTTTCAATGAAACAAAGAGAAATTAATTCCCAAGGACACAACACTTAGTGTTAGTTTAGCAAAAGTTATCACAAGAGAAGGAACTGCTCGGTTCCCTACACGGTTAGCAACTCTCCTCAGGGAATACACTCTGTTCTGTTTAAACAGATTTTCTAGGCTGAAGATAATGGTGGTATTCATCCTTTAAAAACACCTTGAGTTAAGGACATTGAGGTTGAAGGAATAAGGTTTTAGAGAGTATCTTTCTTGCAGCCTGGTCTGTAGAGAAGGCAGTCAAGCAGCTTCTATAATGAATGTCACAAAAATCACCGCATTGTTAATGATCTATTTCCTTTAAGAAATAATTTCAATCAGTGCTATTTTTTTTCTAAAGATGTTTGAAAAGTGTTTCAACACATAATGATGAAATTAAAACACTAAAAATCTGTCATTCCAGATAAAGCAAGTTTATACTGTTTCATACATTTACACAGGTAGTTCACCAAAAAATAACATTTTGACATTTTATTCACTCTCATGTTGTTCCAAACCCATATGACCTTGTTTCTTCTGTTGAACATAATAGGAGATATTTAGCTGAATGTTCAAGCTTCTTCTTCTTCTTCTTCTTTTTGTTTTTGTTTTAAGATACAATTAAATTGAATGCGGATCTGTAACAGTTGTGGTCATCATTCATTTTCATTGTATGAAAAAAAGTATATTAGACATTCAGCAAAATTTTAGGGTGAATTATCCATGTATGTAATTGTATTTGGCTAGTTTATTGAAGCTCTATTTAGTACTGTGTAAAGATCTAAAGTTTGAATGGAGGCAGCCAAATTGACTTATGGAGTGTGATGGACATACATGTTGCACTTTGGTATCAAGGAGTTCAGATTTAGTTGCATGCCTGAGATTGTGTGACACTAATGAAAAGAATCTTTGCAAATGTTTGGCCATGCAATTTCAGATGGAGGATTACTCTTTAGCCTGAATTTATTGGAGGGATAAATCTGTTCTGTGTGTGTGTGTGTGTGTGTGTGTGTGTGTGTGTGTGTGTGTGTGTGTGTGTGTGTGCGCGTGTGCGTGTGAGTAAAAGAGCTGAACACAAAAGAAAATGCCATGTGAAGATTACATTCTACTGTTTCCATTGTATAATTACAGGTTAGATTTTTACCAATTCTAACTTGGCCAATTAACCTTTGTCAGTCTTCTGGGTTATTGTTACTCAACAAATAACCTATAATAAATGTATTCTTAACATTTTATTAACTGGTTGGTGCACCAATGGCAACATTGTTGTTGCTTAGAGTTGTTAAATAATAGAGCACACAGCTGCTTGCATTGTTTAAGAAAAATCTATTTTCTATACAAATATTTCAAAACTATGCTAATTTGTTTGTATTTGCCTGCAACACCTGTTCAAATCACTATTTGCATTAATTATTAGGCATTAGGTTTAAAAAGCATATTACCTGCTTATCCTGAGACAAGTCAAAATTTAAGGCACAATAATAATTTCATGATTTCAGTGATGCACACACATACACACACACACACACACACACACACACACACAAACACACATGCACACACAAGATAAATGCAAAAGTAACTAACTTTTCCTATTTTTATCAGGTTTACATTTGACAAATTGATAATGTTAAACTTTAGAATCTGCGCAGACAGGGACATTGAATATCAGGTGGCAGCAGGAAAGTGAGTGTGCATGAATAGTTTTGAGTGACTCTAAATGCCATCCAGAGATTGAGAGTCAGATATTTCGCTATTAACAACGCAGTCGTCTCCCTCAAAATAATCTGCATAACCATTTGGAATGATAATTGACATTTTCAACATGCTTCCCTGAAACTGAGCGATTTCAGCTCTCACTCCAGTGCATATAGCTGAATTAATTTTTTTCTCGCAGGAATGGCTCAACTGTAGTAACATTTTGATTGAAAAGCTAAAGTGAAACACATTTACCTTGAAGACAGTGGCACCCTCAGCAACACAGTTACCGACTTTGGTAAGATCGCAAAGACTGCAGCTACCTGAGATATAGTTGTGGAAATGGTATGCTAATGTCCTAGATATCTGCCCCAAATTGCTTTTGACCTGGAGGTTAAATGTGGAATTTTGCAGTGCACATATATTAAGTATCTAGCTATTTGATAAAAAATTAAGAGATAATAAGCAAGATATGACATGCCAGAGTGCATTCAGACTAGAGTTGTCATTACACACCAATACAGTAGTAGGAAATAGTTCCATTCAAATATATTTATTTAATACTACCAACAGAATGACTGTAACGAGTACTTTGAGTTCTGCTTGAGGGATCTGTGGTATACTATAGTTGTTACTATCTTTATTGATCCATTTGCAGTTAAGAGACATTGAAAATAAGCCACAAATTAAAGCCACTTGAGGCTGTGCCTATGATTTATTGGAGTGCTTAAAATTTTTCTAAATTACATTAAACTATTAAAATATAGTATATCCTGTATTTTAAAACTATATATATAGGCCTATATAATTACGTTTTGTTAAAGATTACTCAATTTAGTTTTGTTTAAAAAAAATGCTATGAAATTGAAATGTGCATATATATATATATATATATATATATCCTCTTTTCTTCTCAATTTGGCATGCCCAATTCTTAATGCTCCAATTCCTCATAGTGGTGCAGTGACTCGCCTCGATCTGTGTGGCAGACAAATCTCAGTTGCCTTGGCTTCCGCAAATCTTATCACATGGCTTGCTGAGCGTGTTACCATTTTGCAGTTTCCACCATGGCATCCACACACAACTCAACTTGAGCCCCACCAGGAGCGAGAACCACCTTATTGTGACCACGAGGAAGGTAACCCACGTAGCTCTATCCACCCTAGCAACCAGGCCAATTGGTTGCTCTGGAAGCCTCGCAGGGGTCTCTCAGCACACCCTAAATTCGAACTTACGATTCCAGGGGTGGTGTCAGCGTCTTTGCTTGCTGAGCTACCCAGGCCCCCTAAATGTGCAAATCTTAAAAATATTTTTGGATTGCACCAATAGGAAAAAATGTCACCAAGGTCCATTAAATAGATACATGTCATAAAAATTAAGTCAGAACTATTAATTTTATACATAAAATATACCTTATTATACCTCATAGTATTGGGTCAGTGGGCAGTTTGATATGGAGTGAGAGAAGGACTGAAGTAATGTACTGTACAGGCAGAGGGTTAGCTGCATATACAGAGATGGATAGGTAATTCTAGATAAATCTTCTGCAGCGAACAGGACTACAGAAAAAGGAAGACAGGTGTTCATCAAAAGTGATTGCAATTATATCACAAACAGCAGCCTGCGTGACCTATCTCGTATACATCGATCGGCCTCAAAATTAAAACCACCTGCCTAATATTGTGTAGGTCCCCTTTGTTCTGACAAACCAACGCCAACCCGCACCCCAGAACAGCATTCTGAGACACTATTCTTCTCACCACAATTGTAAAGAGCTGTTTTCTGAGTTACCGTAGAATTTGTGAGTTCGAACCAGTCTGGCCATTCTCTGTTTACCTCTCTCATCAACAAGGCTTTCCATCCACAGAACTGTCACTCACTTGAAAAAAAAAATGTTTTGGCACCATTTGGAGTAAATTCTAGAGACTGTTGTGTGTGTGAAAATCCCAGGAGGTCAGCAGTTACAGAAATACTCAAACCAGCCCCATTTTTTCACCATTCTAACTGTTGATGTGAACATTAACTGAAGCTCCTGACCATTATCTGCAGGATTGTATGCACTGCACTGCTCTCACACATTTGGCTGATTAGATAATCGCATGGATGATTGTTGGTGCCAGATGGGCTGGTTTAAGTATTTCTGTAACTGCTGATCTCCTGGGATTTTCACTCACAACAGTCTCTAGAATTTACTCAGATTTTGTGCCATGCCAAAGACAAAATTATCTGGTGAGTGGCAGTTCTGTGGACAAAAATGCCTTGTTGATGAGAGAGGTCAACCGAGAATGGCCAGACTGGTTCGAACTGACAAAGTAGGACCTACACTAGGCAGGTGGTTTTTAAGTTGTGGCTGGTTATAAGTGTAAGTGTTTATTTGATTATCTCTGGTAATGGGTATAATCTGCATCCATTTATTTGCTGACCTATTGCAACACACTGACTACAGATAACAGGGTGTTAAAAGATCATCAAAAATGCACATACATTAATATCATGCACACTTAGATTAAAAAGTTCAGTAGAGAAACCCAAATAACCTTTTTTTCTATGAGTGTAGATGTGACCTCTTCATCGCCTATTCAAAATCAAAATTTAAATGAAACATTCTTTTATCCACCCACCATGATTTTCTGCATTCATCTAGAGCTATAAGATGCAAGATCAGCTGAGCTTCCTACATGAAAATAAAGATAATTGGCACAACTGAGATGTTTTAGTCAAAGGATTTTTTTTTTTTTAATTTTCTTTGTAAATCAATCAGTTGGGCTGTTAAGGATAAGTAGACTTCTGTTTTCTTCCTGAATTATTACCAAATCAAGAATATTATTTTCAGCACCTTCACTGAGGCGTGGATTCACACTACTTCTTAGCTAAACTGATCTGCAATTTGTTTAGGTCATCTGGGTTTATAATTAAATAGCAGTTGAATAAAATGATAAACTCAAGGACCAGGTAGCAAACAGGAATCTATTTGTTTTAATTAAATCTTATCTCATGCCATACCTCAGTTTGCCATGTTCATCATCATTATTATTATCATCATCATCATCATAATTTTCAAGTAACAATCTCTGACAAATGAGGAAAGAACTCTGCCAATAAACAGTGAAACTCTTTCTGCTGTCATTTTATTCCCTGTAAGATACATTTCATGTTAACATATTGTCTTGCTGCTTTTAAAATATTATGTTAATTTGCAGTCAAAGACTGTATGAACATAAGATTCATCATTTGTAATAGTCAATTTGTGAAATTACACATTACATAAAATATGACGATACTTGGATACATAAAATTATTGTAACATCCTAATCATGGATGGAAAAGTGTGGTGGAAATATGCAAATAAGGTAAAATACTCCCACTTTAATGGTTGAATGTTGCTGAATGGATGGTGTTTTTCACCAGTCTGATTGCAAAATCATATTTTAACATGAATGCCACTGATTGTCAATCCAAGAACACACAATAACTGGTTTGTTGCTGTATATGGTAATATTATTGTCCCTCATATTCCCATGTTTAGAGATTAAGTATGAGTATATTGTACACATATATCAGTTTGAACAAAGACACTATGTTTGGCTCTTAATGACTTAATATCTAATTAAATGCTGTTTAACCGCAACATGCGTCATCTTTTTATATACACACACTGATGAACCATGGGGTGGTCCCGGTCAGCAGTGGTGAGTACCTACCGACAGTGGTCCAAGGAGGGACAAGTAGAGTCCATGCCTCTGCGGGTCGATGCTGTATTGGTGGCACACCGAGGACCAACATCATTTAAGGCAGGTGGTCATAATGTTTTGGATATATATATATATATATATATATATATATATGTATATGTATATGTATATGTGTGTGTGTGTGTGTGTGTGTGTGTGTGTGTGTGTGTGTGTGTGTGTGTGTGAAAGAAATAAAAAATAAATAAATGTGAACTATATACACACCGGTCAGCCACAACATTAAAACCACCTGCCTAATGTGTACATAATGTACTGTGTGTGAGTCAAAATATCTACATTTACTAAATAAACTTTATATAATTGAAATGCATTGCAATTGACAAAACAAGCCATTTCTATATATTATGGATACAAGTCTGGTATTTTACTCTATTGCATTTAATATGAGTTGCATTTTTGACCCATTCTACGCTGGAAAAGTTAGCTCTGAGAGTTGATGAAATCATGGTCTACATTTTTTTCATGATCATGGACCATTATGTAAGCCTAATGCTGCTAATAATCATTAAAATAATAATAGTCACGTCGTCCATGGGTTGCTTAAGTAAAAAAAAGCACATACAAAATGTATAGACATTATCCAATTCCATATGTTGACCTTATTGTGTGGCGTGCTGTGACTGTCTTCTCCGCATGCGTTCACCCTGAGTTCAGATCTAGTAAGAAAGATGCAGGAACTGATGGGCAGTCAGTTTTCTCACCTATCCGAGAGCGAGAGCACCACCGACCGCGCGCCGAGCGCGTTCTTTCTCTTTCAGGGAGCATTTCTTTCCACACAAACCAGTTTCTGCACCACTGGAGTTGTTCACGCGCTGAACATTCTCTCGCCCTTGCGATCAGTTTGTTGATCCTATTAAAGTGAATTTGGAAAAGACGAAGCTCAGAAGGGGTGCATCTTTAAGTGCGCGTGCATCTCTCTGAGCGCGTGAACATCATATGTGCTGCCTCAGAAGACTCACTATATGCACTACATCGCCTCAGTGGTTACGAAAACGCTTCTAAAACGCATCGTCTGAATGCCGAAAACTTTCCAGGAATATTTAGGAGCATTTTAGAGGATTTTCGTTTGATTTTCTGTCAGTAATACCTACTGAGTAAAAGTAGTACTTTTGGAGCTATTTGAAGGCGGAATACGAAGTGAACGCTGCTTTCTGAGGGGGATTCAGATTTACGGTCCTTCTTTTTTAACGGTCCTTCTTTGCTTGACGGTTCAGTTTGGAAGTTTCTGAGTTTTCTGACGGAAGAAAATGGGCATAACTGGTTATTTTGTGCTCCCGTGGAAATGCCTGGTTGTTGTGGCTCTAAGACTGCTGTTTCTTGTGCCCGCAGGAGTGCCCGCGAGAAGCGGAGACTCTTATTTAAAGGACAACATCACTGTCAGACAGGGAGACAGTGCCGTCTTGAAGTAAGTCAATTATTTATATCCTGAAAAGTGTATATGTATGAATGTGCTTAAGGAGCGTGATTTCCCCCCACGTATGCACACGCTTATATAAATGATTTGTTGCAGATACGCAATTGTTTATGTGCTCGTCTAATGTTTATTGAAATAGATATAATGTTATTGATCTGACTGCTGTTTGCACAGCTCATTTTTTTATCCTGGAGTTGTAATGGGAAATAATGGTGAGATGTGATCTGTCTCGGAATGCAATCAGCATGCAGTCTGGTCTATGTAATCAGCTTTGGTGGCCTATTTAGATGAATAAGTAGTTTATCAACAAATCAAATTTCAGTTTGACTCAATTCTCCATCCTCTCTTTTCTGTCCTCTATTTTGCTCTTCCATGTTCTGTCTCAGTGTTTTTCTCTCTCTCTATTTCCCTCTCACTCTCACATGCACACACAAACACACTCACACGCAATCCTTGTTGCATGCACGCCCACATGCACTTACAGTAGCGTTTGTTCTGAATTTAGCTCTGATATTTATTCTATGAAGGTAGATCATTGTGGGGAAACAGACAAGTCTTTATTCCAGCCGAAGGAAACAGCAGACTCTGCCTCCTCCGTTTTTGCTTTTGCCATGAGCATGGTACCATACGCAGTAGGGCACGTTTTGTGCAGCACTAGACAGTGGCCTGTGGCTGTCTCCTTTGACACTTGGCTCCAGAACCCTTTTCCATAAGAATGGGTGATTTTTTTTTTTTGGAACAAAGCTGCACAACACCACTGCTGGGAATGGCAACAGTGCCTTGGATCTTTATAGATCCTTTGAGAGAAGTATAATCCATGTAAATAACCTCTTTTGAATTAGGAGACATTCACTTGCAGAATGTCTTTTTAACGTTTTTCTTAAAAAAAAAAACAAAACAAACATAAATAATGTACTATTTAAAGGGATATTCTGGATTAATTAAATGTTAAGCTGAATCGACTGCATTTGTGGCATAATGTTAATTGCCACAAAAAATTATTTCGACTTGACCATCCTTTTCTTTAAAAAAAAATAAAAATAAAACATAACTGGGTTACAGAGAGGCACCCCTTTCACATAGAAGTGAAAGGGACCAGTCCGTAAACGTCTAAGTATAAACACAAGACAACAATATCTGTGTTGGCATGATTTTAGTTCTATAAAGTTGTTTACTAACTTTTATGGTGTAAAATTATATCAAATTTAAACCCTAAAATGACAATAAAAATGACTAGGCCTATATAAACAACTACAGTATGTGCTGTAATTAAATTATAATCTTAACATTTCTGCCTTTAAACCCGTAAAAAATTGGTCCCATTCATTTCCAAGTGCCTCACTGTAACCTTGATTTATGTATTTATTTTTTTAAAGAAATTAAGAAATGAGTCAAAGTTATTACAGAAATTCTCTCATCCTTTTCTCACCCTCATGCCATCTGAGATGTGTATGACTTTATTTCTTCTGCTGAACACAAATTAAAAGTTTCAGAAGAATATATCAGCTCTGTATGTCCTTACGGTGTAAGTGAATAGTGGCCAGAAATGTGAAGTTCCAAAAAGCACATAAAAGCAGCATAAAAGTAATGATAAGACTCCAGTGGTTAAATTCATGTCTTCAGAAGTTATATGAAAGGTGTGGGTGATGTTAAATCTCCACTTTCACTTTCACATTCTTCTTCTTTTGTTTTTGGCAATTCATATTTTTTGTACATGTTGCCACCTACTGGGCAGAGATGATAATTTAAAGTAAAAAAAAATAAAATACTTAAATATTGATCTGTTTCTCACCAACATCTATCATATCGCTTCTGAAGACAGGAATTTATCTCTTGGAGTTTTAAGGATAGTTTTTAATGCTGCCTTTACATGCTTTTTGGACCTTCAAAGTTCTGGACACCATCCACTTGCATTTTATGGACCTACAGAGCTGAGATACTCTTCTAAAATCTTCATTTGTGTTCAGCAGAAGGAAGAAAGTCATACACACCTGGATGGCATGAGGGTGAGTAAATGGTGAGATAATTTTCACGATTTATGATGAACTAGCCCTTTAACTTTAATTAACCTCAAATAGTCCTTTAATTACTGTACTTTTGCTAATTTAAATAGATACTGTAGATGGATGGATGGATGGATGGATGGATGGATGTCTGGATAAGTGGGTGGTTAGATGGGTAATTGGATGTCTGGGTGCATGGGTGGATGGATGAATGTATGGATAAAACAAATCAGCATGAATGAAGATAGTGAAATTAATGCTGCAAGTTTTGACTTGACTTTCTGATCTTGGTTCAGTGACCTCTGTTTTTAATACTCAGAGACAGACACAAGAGAATATCTGGACTTCATTTCACAGTCTTTTTCCACTCGAAGTCCTTTCACTTGAGAATTAAATGTGTCATACCATCTGTCAACTCAGAGTGCTGCTTTTCCCCTACTTCTCTCTTAATTAGCCATTCAAATACACTTTGATTTTCTCAGTCACCAATGTGGCACAGTATGGTCCTTCCACTCTTGATTTTACATATCCTGCAGGTACATTATGAATTAAATGAATTCTGCTTTATAAGTCCACAAACCTTAAAGCTTCATTCACACTGTGTAGCATTTAGCTTTCAGTTAATTAAACCCAAACCATCTCCTAGACTTCAAAAACATTCAACAAATGTGAATGCTGAGAGGGGATATATTTCCATAGCAACATTGCATTTGGTAAAATAAGTTCATGCTTGTGTTGATGTCACAAGTCAGAAGTCAAATTTGGATAAATTGTTTGTATTGATCTCTGACAGTCACCTCACATTTTTTTACTTTAGATTACAAGTGAAGCTTCCACGTAATGGAGAACTGTTGAGACAACCTGTCACAAACACTGTCACGCTGCAGTCTGTGTGCACCAACTTCTCTGTAGCACTGATTCAAATGGCAACTGCTGTTGTGTGCCAGTGCACACCTGGAGATGTGTGATGTGATTTATCTATGCCCCAAAGAAAAGCCATTTCAGCTCAGCCAAAGCAAAGGAATGGTGGCAGACTTTATCCAAGCCAAAAGCCATGGTTTCTGCCTGAGAAAATAAGACATTTCTAAGACAGCATTTTCCCCATTGTCTGTTTTTTTAGGAGGAAAACATGCAACATTGTGGCAGAGCCTTCACTCTTACAGCATGAGAAAAGTTGTCACATTTTTGATTTTGACTAACAAAATACTTGGCTTGCCAGTGTGGTGTGAAGCTGTAAGCCGTTGAAGAATTTTGATACAGTCAACCTGTGTTTTAAATGGAAAAAAATACATGAACTGCAAATTGATGGGTGATTGTTGACATTGAGACATTGACAAATTATTTGAATAGTGACTAAAATTTCAGTGCATAATTTGCCAGCAACACTTCTATCCATTATCTGAATGTTTTTTTGGCTTCATGTAAGTGTAAATTATGTGAATAATAAATAGAAGTAATGAGGATATTCCTTAGCTGGTGGTAAAGACACAAATCAAGAACTAATTACCAACAAGGATGTAGTGCCATTGTATGAATTTTGTTCTGTAGAAACTGGTTTAGTTGTTGGCCGTGTTTAGCCTCTAATTATTTTTTGGATTTTTCTACCAATAAATTAGAGAATATATTAAAATTCTAAAAGCTGTCTTTCTTGTCTTGCAAACCTTCTCTAGTAAATGTTAGAAGTTCACTATTATAACTGGAAAAATACTTGCAGGTTAATTAATTAAACAAAAATGTTTGTATTTTCTGACATCATGTGTTGATTCTAATATCAATGTGTTTGCATTGGGAGGAATTATTTACTCTGATAAATGTTTAATAGTAGACCTTGCTTTTATTTATTTGCAACCAATTGAGTCAGATGCTCAAGAAATATTTGTATATGTCTTTCTTTCTTTCTTTTGCTGAGCACAAATGAAGATTTTAAGAAAAGCACATAAAGGTATCACAAAAGTAATCCATAAGATTCCAGTGGTTGAAACCATGTCTTCAAAAGTTATATGAAATGTGTGGGTGAGTAACAGATCAATATTTAAGTCCTTTTTTACTATATCTCCACTTTCACATTCACATTCTTCTTTTGTTTTTGGTGATTTGCATTCTTCATGCATACCACCACCTACTGGATGGGGAGAATAATTTTAGTTAAAAAAAGACTTAAATATTGATATTTTTTTCACCCACACCTAGCTATTATATTATATTATATTATATTATATTATATTATATTATATTATATTATATTATCCAATTGTAAAATAGTTTTGTCCTACATTCTTCATATTATCATTATTTTAAGTCTCTCCGATTAAACCCACGAGTCCTTGTTTTGCATGAAGGAAGATCTTTGAGATTATGGGTGTATTTGAAAATTGTTTATTTGTTCATTTCTACAGAAATAGAGTAAGCAGGTGTCTCCTCCACTGTGTCATTAACAATGCATGTATGAACCCACAATGGCCAAGAACACAAAAATTAGCACTTCATGTAATTCTATATTTGCTTAAAATTCCTTTATTTCTATAGAGAAATTGGAATTTTAAGTTCACTATAATCACGGTCATCTCAATCGCAGTTAGATCAAATAATCGTAATCAGACAATTATTTAATTATCGCTACAGGCCTACATACAGGTTTGAAACCACATGCGAGTGAGCAGGCCTAAATAATGACAGATTTTTCATTTTTGGGTGAACTATCCCTTTAAGAAAAAAAAAATTGAAAAAAGTTCATATTAACGCACTGAGCACTTTATTAAGTACAGCTGTAAACCTACATTTTCATGTGACTATCTAAACAGCCAATCTTGTGGCAGCAGTACAAAACATAACATCATGCAGATACAGGTCAGGATCTACAATTAATGTTCAAATCAACCATCATAATGGGGATAAAATGTGATTTCAACAATTTTTTGGTACCAGATGGGCTGGTTTGAGTATTCCTGTAACTGCTGATGTCCTGTGATTTTCACACACAAACGTTTCTAGAGTTTACTCAGAATAGTACCCCAAAAAAACATCCAGTGAGCAGCAGTTCTGCCTACGAAAATGCCATGTAGATGAGATAGGTCAACGGAGAATGGCCAGACTGGTTCGAGCTGACAGAAAGGCTACACTAACTCAGTGAACCACTCTGTACAATAGTAGTGAGCAGAATAGCATCTCAGAATTCCTAATAAAGTGCTCAGTGAGTGTATTTCCCTTTTAATTCTTATATTACCAGAAAGTAGCGTAGTATCTATCTGCTGTAAAATATTGAAGTCAGAACTATATTGGGCAAGCAAGAACCAGCAATGCTGATGGAAATCAAACAGCAGAAAGCAAAGCACTACAAATCATTGAACTGAGGGTCCTTCTCTAAAGCAGGCCGAATGATAAAGTCCTAAGTGTAGACCCCCTGAACTGACTGACAGAGTGACAGATGGTCGAAAGCTTCTCACAATGTGATCTCCCTTATCAACATTACAGCGCTGGGGATTTCAGCATAGTGTTTCTAGCAGAAGAAACATGACACTTGTTTCACACAGTTATCTTCCATTATCTTGAACTATATTTTGGTAGTCTATTTACATTGTGGTAAAGCTTCACTCTTATACAACTCAGTTAGCAAAGCATTACACCTACTACCTAATGAACCGATAAGGCCAATTTGACATAAAAGGGTGTTTTTATCTAAGCCATACCTTTCTCAACACTAACTGTTAGATAATGAATGATCTAAAGCAGAGGTGGGCGAATTGACGATTTTATATTGTGATCGATCTTGAAGACATCCACCAGGGACGTCACTAGGATTGGAAGACAGGGGGGGCTTAGCCCCCAGGGTATTTGTAACTTGCGTTTGCAAAATCTTTGCACTCACATCTAGAGCTACACTTATGTCAACAACCAGTCAAGAAACCAATATGTTAACAAGTAAAATGTGACAGACATATCCTCTTCTTCCATTTCTACTCTGTTAAAGAAAAGTTACTGTAATGTTGCTTTTAGACACATCAAAGCTGCATGGGGGAATTTACTTAGGCCAGACTTTGCTCCTGATGAGTTATTCTATAAGCATTGACTTAAATGCTATCTGTCTGTTCATGTAAATGAATGATAAAGTAATAGCATACTATATCTAATTCCTCTCTATATAAGATAAGTTGTCCACAGAATGCTATTTAATTACTCTAATTACTGAAACTGCGCTGTGGATTGGTTCAATCAGTGTGTATTTTCGCTGTGTAGTTTGGCTTGCATACAGTTTAACCCAAGAACCAGAATTTTAAGGTCATAGTGAAATTTGACAACACAGGTTTGAGCGTTTCTCAATTAAAGATGATTTATTCTGCCAAATGATGTATACAATGTATGATATAAATCAACAACAAAAAGGCAGTATTCAAATAAAGGAAAATTAAGAATGAAATCATTTTCAAAACCACAGTAAACTGTTACTTTTTGTTTATTGTCTACTTCATTGGTGGAAGCATCAAAAAATGATCAATGAATTGAAGGATACAACGGTAATAGCATTAACAGGGACCCTATGACATTTAGTTTTCAGTGACAACAACATTCTATGGGGATTGATATTGTTTTATATGCCTATTATAGAGATAGGTTATATTATTGGCAAAGAATAAAGAGTTGTGATTAGCTTGCTAAGTTAACCATTTCTTGTATTTTGCTTGTTCACTCTAGCTAGACTACAGTTTTCCATAGCAAACCAAAATATCCCCTTTCCTTTAGCCTCAAGAACACGTAGCTAAAGGTAAGCAGGTAATTAAAAACAACTTACAATTTCACTCTGTATCACGACACTTACCAATCTTCCTTTCACCGTTAGCGTGTGTATCGGTGTGTGTGGGCGGGAGGGTGCATAGCGAGTTCAACTTCAGACCAAACTAGAGTAACGACGAGACGAGATGAATCCTCCAGTTACTTGCAGCGCTCCGGTCTGCAGCGCTCTGAAAGCTGCAACAGTTCACACCAATGCAACGAGATGCTGCGGTGCATCATCTTGATAGCACAACGACTCTGTACTTCTGTCCAACTTCCGACTTTTCGGCAATTTTTTGTAGCTGGATATATATAATTTGTTGCGTCTAATTCTAAATATGAATGAGGATATGGTTATTGATAAATCAAATTTTTATTGTTGTTCTTATTATCATTTAGGGGGGCTTAGTAACATTTTGGGGTAGCTTCAGCCCCCCTAAAATAGGCCTAACGACGTCCCTGACATCCACAATCTACTTTTCAAGCAAATTGTAGAGATCTCGATCTTTTATGTCCTCATGATAATTTTAAAACTAAAATAATGACTGCCTACTAGATGGCTGTGCTGATTGGCCAAATTATACCACGTGTCTCTATCATGTGTCTTTCATGCTTGGTGACGTATTAGAAAAATATTTCAACATGCAGCATGGCAGATGAGGAGCTGGTGCCGAAAAAAGACTCAACATCAGGTGTGTGGCAGTGGTTTGGCTATGCACAGTCAGACATTTCACAAAGAAAAGTTATCTGTAAACTTTGTCGGGTAACGGTCGGCTCTTCCGGAGGTAATTCAACAAATCTTTTCAACCACCTGAAAAGGAAGCATCCGAAGGAACATGCCAAGAGTGTTTCATTCAGGTTGGTACAACCCCACTCATCTGTATCTCATGAGGTCCCGAAACATAAACAGTTATCACTGAACGAACACATTAGAGCAGTCGAAAATATACGACAAAAAACGATGGAAAGAGGTAATGGAGGTTGTCATATTCTACTTAGCTAAAGATATGGTGCCATTTTAATCTGTGGATTTATTTGATATAATATTATCTATTGGCTGCTGATTGCCAATTGAATCTGTAACAGAAAGTTTATTTTTCAGAATTTGAAAAGTGCACACCTTTGTGTTGTTTATATTTTATTACTGCAATTTCTGAGTACTTTAAGATCTTGTGTTATTTAATGTTTATCTATTGACTGCTGATTACAACTTTAATATTTAAAATAAAGTTAAACTCAGGCCATTTAATGACCATTTTGACAACTGATTCTTTAATTCAGTGTTGTGTTTTAAATGCTACAAATAGGTAAATCCATAGGCTTGTTCCAGTCTAGATATTCTCTATAGTACATCTCAAAATTGGGAAGATCGTGATTCAGATCGTGGATCGTGATTATGTGTTATAAGATCGTGATATGATTTTTTGGGAAGATCGCCCACCCCTAATCTAAAGTATTGTGATGATGCACTCTGCTGATTTTAGCAAAAGTTCTGAAATTGACTCTATTACCAGGAGATCTCAGGAGTCTATGGTATTTTTCTTCGTAGAGTGCACTGCACTCATTTGTCTGCCTAGGGGTAGCCATCTTATAAAATTAGCACAGGAGCCAGGGCGGGCCATATCATCTTTGTAATGCTGCAATGGCCACTATCTTAGGGGTGCACATTTACTGGTAATGCTTCTAATTACTTGCAATGAACTCTTCTCTTGGTAATTACTGTAATTAAAAGTGCTTATATAAGCAATTTCACCAAAAGACCTAATGAAGTGTACATTTTGTGCTTTTATCAGAAATAGTTTTCACATTCACACATTTTTGGCATTAATACAAATAAAATTAATTGAAAGGAAGAAGCTGAAAAGTATTTTTGATTAAATTAATGAATGCACACTTCAATGAATGATACTACAGTATAAAGTTATTGGTATGTGCATGAGGATCTTTGCTATTCAGCCTTGAATGTGTTTTGTTCAACAAAAAGTTCATCCTCTAGGGATCCAGGGACAGTAAAGTTGTATATTCACAGATGGCCGCTTATGGAAAAGTTAAAACATTTCTTTCTTTTCACCATACGGCTCTTTAAAAGCATACCTCTGTTCTCCAAGAAAATAACCACTTTGATTGTGTTTGAGTGAGACTGCATTAGTTTGTCCTTTTAATTTGTGTTTTGATTTTGGGTAGCTGATTATATTTTACTTACCCTTCTGGCCTGTTGATTTAGTACTTGTTTCTGGGAGGTCACTAGTTGGTTCCATCTGCTGATGTATCTGTGATTGATATAGATTAAATCCTTGCAGATATAATATGTGATATGCTCAACTGCCTTCCTGGAACTCAGAGTCCAGCCATACTCAGTTGTTGCTGGGCAAATAAAATATGAATGCTTTCCCAGTTATTTTATAAGCTGTGGAAAGAAATGCTTGCTTCACAAAACACACACAAAAAAATCTAACATGGCCTTTCCCCCTTTTCTCCTTTGTGAAAGATGTGTGTATTACATTTTGACAGTTTTGATGTCTCTGTACACCTGCAGTGTTCTGTTCTGAATATTTTATTTCAACACATATTCTGACATTTTATGCTTTCTGCTTTATAATTTGTGAGATAAGTTGAAGTCTCAGTATATGTAGATAATTGTTCATGTGCATAGTTGCAACACATCATGGCTAAGTAATTTTCATCAGAATAATTTAGGATCACAACACTTGATATGTTCAAGCCATTAGTTTAAATGTGAAGTGCAAAGTAAGATTTGTTTCCTAATTACAGTAGCTTTTAACACTGCTATATTTAATGCAAACTTGTAAATGTAACCACATACATACATACATATATATATATATATATATATATATATATATATATATATATATATATATATATATATATTAGGGCTGTCAATCGATTACAATTTTTAATCGAATTAATTAATCGCGATTAATCGCATATACATATATTTTGATTATACATATTTAATAATTAAAATGCTTTACATTCCTGTAGCAGAATTAATTGATAAGGCTATACAAAAAGCGGCTTTAGAATACAATGTATTGTTTACTACCATATTATTGATCAAAAGTCAGTCATTGGCATATAGTTCACAGCAATCCATTTCGCAAGTGAATTTGTCAATCAGTTGGAGATTTATTATGAGGGCTTGTTTAACCCTCTGGGGTCTGAGGGTATTTTGGGCCCTGGAGATTTTTGACATGCCTTGACATTTGTGTTTTTTTTTCAGTTGCTTAAAAACATATTAATGGCTAAAGTCTGATAACACTGTATTCAGCACAAACAGGGCTACAATAATATGTGAGCAACATGTATGTACGGGTTTGTATTTTTGAGAAAATAACGTTTATGCGTGGTTTTTGAAAAAACTAAAATTTTAAGTCACTGAAATAAGGCCATATAACACATACTAAACATTTGTCCACAAGACTTTTGAGAATTGGATCTTGTAGCCTAGAGTTTTTGCTACAAAATGATGTGAAAACCATCCTGATCACTCATTCATACAAAACAATATAGTAATTTAACTTTTGTAAGACAATTTTAGTGTTGAAAGATAACATGTTACAAGGAGCGGGTTCGCTCTCCCCTAACAACAATGATAAAGCAATTCCTGCATTAATAGATTATGGTACTGTGAATGTGAAAGGTGCCTTTTTCTTCATCTTTTCATGTTTTGGGAATGTTTGAAGTAGGGATGTGCTGAACGACTAATATCACTGATGTTTAAACTGAAATTTTGAAGTCGACTAGTCTAAAAAGAAACCAACCTTCAGAAAACATTAAAAAAATTGTTTTTATGCAACCCATTTAAAACATTTAATCTATTCCAAACTTGAAGGTAAATTCCATTGAAAGGGGCATTTATCTGCGACATGTTTGCCTTGCATTATGATCATTGTACATTAAATATAGTACATGACGCGCATTCACTGAATCAACTTTAGCGAATATTTAACAGACATATATATTGAAAACAATTGAATGAATTGTGCAGGACCAATAGAGCAACCCAGCCTGTTCTAAATAGAATTCAACAAGTAAAAGTTATTTAACATATTAAAACAGTAAGGACATTGTTGAAAATTACTAACAAGTATTTATTAGCCAAATCTACAAGAGAAAAAAAAAATGCGCTGAAAAGTTCATCATTGTGTACGTATTTCACAATGTGCAGTCGTGCATTAGTCCTTGATCTAATATGAAAGCTGTTCGATAAAGAACGCTAACCAATAACAGTTACGATGTAAAAAAAAAAAAAAAAAAAGTAGCCATAGGAGAGAAAAAAAATAGGCCTGTGATGTAGCCTGCAATAAACTTAATGTATTCTAAGCCTGACGTGCACATAAAATAAAAGATAGTTTAACCCATTAAGCAGTCGGCACCTTGTTGAAAATAAACAGTAATTTTCTAGGCTACTTGCTCAAAAGCATAAATTTTTTGATGAGCAAAATGAACACATTGACATTGTCCGCTGAAAGATTGGACTTGACTCACCTGATGCGGCTATCCTGCGCTTGAAAAAGCCTGCAGAGTGGAACAATAACGTACAAGCATTCACAGATTTAACGAAGACTCAAATGTGAAAACATCCATTGGGACTTTCAAATGTTTGGAAATCTGATTCCCACTCCACCACTGAAGTGATTTCATTGCTACTTTGCTAAGTCTAACAAGAGGAGATTTTCCTGCACGCACCACAAGTGAGAGAGAGAGAGGGAAGAAGCACGTGCAGCCTGTGGTGAAATTAAACTTTGTATCTGCTTCAGATATCCTCTTTTTAAAATAACATTTGTATTATTAATTCTATTTAAATGACTTTAATATTACAGTAATTTAAGCACAGCCTCTGTAAACATATAAAGCCAAATGTACTGTAAATATGCAAAAAGTATGATCAGTTTAATGGGGGAAATATTAACCGACTAGTAATTCCAGTGTCGACTAGCAGCATCAGAGCTGTTTTGATGACAAGTCTCGCACATCCCTAGTTTGAAGCTTTATTATAAAAAGGCCCAAGGGTCCTGAGAGTAGCTATGCAATTTTACCTTCCCCATGAATGTGAAGAAATGTTTTATATATAAATATATTCTGGTGTCCATATATACTATATAATTATGTAAGCAGTGCCTAAAGTTTCTTCTTAAGCAAATTTATGGTATTTGTTTGCTTGGTATGAAGTGGAAAGAAATATTTAATCATCTAGCTTAGATCTGCTCAAGTTAGTTCTGAAACATTGGTGCAGTTGTGCAATATTTAAACAGCTGCACTTCACTTGCGGTATGGGATGTCAAAGGTAATTGGTGCAAGTGTAAATTAGTCACAGCACAGGATTTTTTTTTTCTGATTCCTGGTGTTTCATTGTAAGAACAGAGAGGTGTTGATTTTGAGATTTTGAGTGTGCTTTCGGATTCCATGGCAATATCACATCATGTCATTTCTCAGTAGAACACATCTGTTTCTTGATTTTATATGTAGAGGATGAGTTTGCTGAGGGTACAAGTCATTAAGAGCCAACACATTATGCCAACTCACTGACAACGGCATCTCCTATCAAACATTTTTGTATCAGCTCCAGTGTCTTTAATAGGGAATTGACACAGATCTCCCCATCCGATATTACAATGATTGGATATGTATTGCGATTTTTGAAAGTATTATAATTCTGTAAGTATTGTGATTTGATGTTCCCCGTCTGTCATTCACTTCGACATTGTGTCGAAGAAGCGACACTAGGGGTCTCTCTTGAACACCGAATATGCCTCTGATCTTTGAAATAAGGCCAAAGAGAAGTTGACAGACAGTATTTGCATACCCCACCCCCAGACCTACGGGTATAAAGGCGGGGAAATACGTCAAGTTCATTCAGAAATTTTCTTCGGAGCCGATGGTCGTGTTTGCAGTGAGCTGCGAATCATACACCCGTTCCTGTTGCTATGACGCTCTCTGCTGTTGGATCTACGGCGCACTACAGTGGCTTTCTCCTTCCCTGCACGGCAGTGCAGTTTGCCCCTGGGTGCTTCGACAGCGCAGAGCCTAAAAGAGTATTAAAGAGTGATATTTCTTGTAAAAAAGTATTTTCCTCTAATAGAGCAATACACAGCGGCGTTGAACGTCCTTTTCAGGACGCGTCTTTTTAAAGAGGCCTTTCCACCCCTGTGTAGTTCCTGGATGCGGTAGTGTGCTCTCCACTTCAGACGGCCGCAGGCGCTGTCTCATGTGTCTGGGCAGTGATCACACCTAGGCAGCGTTTGTGGATGGTTCATGTTCTCATTGCGAGAGCATGACCATGGCAACGTTGCGGTCGCGGCTCGCTTTCAACAAAAAGCACACCACTCCAGCCGCCCCCCGCATTGCTCTTTCTTCCCACGGGATTGAGGACGATGCGGCTGGCGATGGAGGCGATCTGGGGACCACCCGCCCCCCAGCACACTCGTTGACTCCCGTCCGTGCTCGAGGCAACAGCTGTTCGCTTCACAGCAAGCCTGCTTATCCTCTAGAGCTCAAGGTGGATGAGCTCGCCGCTGCATCGGAGAGCGTAGCGTCTGAATCGGATGACTCCCCTGGACTGCTGCCTTTGGGCCAGCACGTCCAGGCTGAGGCTGATGCTCAGATGACCGATATGCTTTCCTGGGCCACCGCCAGCGTGGGGCTGGACTGGAACCCTCCGTCCTCCTCTCAGCCATTGCGGTTGGATGACTGGTTCCTGGTGTCTGGGCTCTGCTCACTGTCTCGCCCCCCACCAGGCCAAGGCACTTAAAGATCTCCACGGGGGTAGCCCTGATCCCGATGTGTTGCAGGAACTGCGCTCAGTGACCGACCCCTTGGTGCCCCTAGCACGGAGCTTGGATGCATGACTTTCACTTCCCAACTCGTCACGCTATCTGACCATCCGACTCGGTTACGCAATTCAGTTTGCCAGGCCCCCGCCCCCCTTCACGGGTTTCTGCTTTACCGCAATACACGGCAAGCATGCCAAATCCCTGCGCGTGGAAATCTCTACTATTTTACTAAACAAAGACGCGAAAGAGCCTGTCCCTCCAACCGAAATGAAGAAGGGTCTCTACAGCCCTTACTTCATTGTACCCAAGAAAGGCGGCAGCTTACCGATCTTGGACTTGCGAGTTCTCAACTGGGCTCTGTTCAAACTCCTTCAGAATACACACGCAAAAACATATCTTAACTTGCGTCCGGCATCTAGATTGGTCCACAGCGGCAGACCTGAAGGAAGCGTACCTTCACGTCTCAATTCTGCCACGACACCGACCTTTCCTATGGCGCGTGTTCGACGGCCAGGCGTATCAGTACAAAGTTGAAATGGCGGTCCCTTTAAAACCTTTCCAGAATCTCCTGGGGCATATGACATCCTCTGCGGCGGCCGCGCCGCTGGGGTTGATGCATATGAGACTGCTTCAGCACTGGCCCCAGACTCGAGTCACGAGATGAGCAATGTCAAAACCCTGGACAGACCTCTGCCTTCTGCGGACAAGGATCCCCTGGCAGCAGGTGTCCCGACGCGTCCTGGCCACGACCAATGTGTCCAAATTGGGTTCAGGCAACGTGTGCAACGGGCATACAGCCGCAGGATAGGACTGCCATTGGAAAGGGGCCCAGCTGCGCTGGCACATCAATGGCCTAGAGTTGCTGACTGTTTTCTCTGCCCTGTGGAAGTTTCTTCCATTAGTTAGAGACAAACATGTTCTAGTCAGGTCAGACAGCACCACCACGGTAGCATACATAAATCGCCAAGGCGGCGGCACTCCCGCCACATGTCACAACTCGGCCATCGTCTCCTCCTTTGGAGCCAGCTCAAGTTGCTGCGTGCCACTCACATCCCTGGAAACTTCAATGTGAAAGCGGACGCGCTGTCATGACAATGCTTGCCCAGTGGAGATTGGTGGCTTCATCCCCAGGAGATCCAGCTGACTTGGGAATGGTTCAGCAAGGCACAGGTAGATCTGCTTGCCTCCCGAGAGACCTCCCACTGCCTGCTCTGATATGCCCGAACAAAGGATCCCCTCGGGGCAGACGCACTGGCACACAGCTGGCCTGCGGTGCTGCACAAGTACGCATTTCCCCTAGTGAGCCTTCTTGCACAGGTGCTGTGCAAGGTCAGGGAGGATGAGGAACAAGTCACCCTAGTGGCTCCCTATTGGCCCACCCGGGCCTGGATCAAGGAGTGTTGCGTCCTCGTGGGCACTGGCCAGGGGTACCACCCTGGCCGACATATTTAGAGCAGCGGGTTGGGAAACACCTAATACCTTTGCGAGATTGTACAATCTCTGGGTTGAGTCAGTATCATCCCGTGTTTTCTCAGGTCCGAACCGGTAGAACTCAGTAACAAGTTGACAGACTAGCTGGGTGGATCGCTTGCACCTGGTGCCCTTTCCTTCAGCCGAGGTAAAACTGTGTGCTTTCTCTCCCCGGAGATTCCACTCATTCAGATCCCTGGATGATTCCTCCCTAGCCCTTTGGGTCCGCAGTTCAGCGGAGGAACTCACCGACCCAATCTTAATCTACCCTGTACTGGAATAGGTGCTCCACAGGTCAGGACTCCTATGTGGACTCCCCCTTTGTGTATTGTCCGCGGTACGGTCCCCTTACGAAGTGGATCCGCATCTCCCTTAGGCAGTCCCAGCTGCCCTCTGGTCGCCGTGTTGTAGCAACTCCCCCCTCCTTGAGGCTGGATCTACCACTGTGCCACTTTCCACATGTCGCCTAAAAACCCATGTGATGTATTCACCACACTTACCTCCCCCTTTCGGGCAGGTGTGGTCTCTGCAGGGTCTTTTCCCCCTGAAAGAATTGGAAACTGGGTAAGACCCCCTTCCCTTGATGCGTGTAAGGGCACTGGCCATTCTTGCTCTATGTGGAGAAACATACAGAGAAAAGAGGCCCAGCCAGGCTCGGCCCGTTCCCAGGTTGGCAAGCGTCGCCTTGTTCCCCTGTCTAGGGTTACCAGAAGGATTCCGCTGACTTTTTTGGGGCATTGGGGAAGGGTACGTGCAGTCTGATACAGCTGGTTGCCTTTGCACGTAGAATACCTGCCCGCTCCTGTGTCAGCAGTACACGTACACGGCTCAGCGCATGGCGTGATTTAAATTGAACCCCAAGTGTCGCTTCTTCAACACAACGCTATATCACTTCCTTTCTTCTATGACCTCCATAGTGAGCGACAGATGGGGAACGTCTAGGCTACGTATGTAACCTCATTTCCCTGATGGAGGGAACGAGACATTGTGTCCTCACTGCCACGTCGCTGAGCCGAACCACTGTTATGGCGGACCATTTCGGGCTCCTCAGAAAAATCCTGAATGAACTCGTTCACTACATCAGGGAACGGAGGTTACATACGTAATCTAGACATTTTGATATAGTTAGCTATGTTAACTCTTTTTTTCTTAGAAAGAAATGTCTGCTGAAGAGCAATTGTGTCTGAAATGACACAATTGCTTGCAGGAAATGTATGTACAAAACTACCAATTTAAAACTACTAATCGACCAGTTGGTGCATTGTCTGAGCTATTAGTTGACAAGTCAGTGTGAAGGAACCCATAATTAGGCTGCATTATATGTTCATGTTATGCAATCAGATGTGTTTCATAGGACATATGGACACTAAGCACAGCCATTTAACAGGGTAACTAATGGATATTCAACAAATAAATAGGCTAAATAACTCTTATCCTAAAAATCTATTAAAGTAAGAAAAGTAAGATACACGAAAAGCTCCAATACAGTGCGGCACAAAACTGCTTATGCACATTCCAAACGCTGAAAGACATGCTTCATTCCGCTTATGCGCATCCTGGACACAGATGATATGTAACTGGATCTGATGACAGAGCGATCCTTGCTGCACATTCAGAATGTTGCGCAACATGTAGTTCACTGCATTCAACAGTTTGTAGAGCCTTTTCAGTGCTAAACTATTTATTAAATCAGTGTCAGAAAAAATCTGCAGAACAATTCCTAAAATAATCTTCACAACACCTCACAAATAAACCTGTGGATTATGCATAGTAACAGGAACATTGATCACAGCAGAGAAGATCTGACAGTGGCACTTTGAATTCTGCAGCAGCAGTGCCTTAAATGACTAAACGTAAGGAATTAACCTGTTCGTTTTGAACTCTGCACAATTATAGATTTCTATACTTATCTATCAATCATTATATTAGCATTAAGCAAAATGTGTAAATTGTTTTTTTATTAAATTAAAGATAGATTTTATAAGGGAGATACATTTTTATCAGAATCTATTTTTTTCCCCACTCCAAGTATTTGCCCTACCTTGTGGAACAACCGAAAGCACGTTGCCTGCCGTCAGCAGCATGGGAGACTGGGGTTCAGATTAGCGTTAATACCAGGAGTTATAACTTTTGTATTATTAGTGATGAGTGTGATTCAAAGGTTGAATTTTCCCCTCTAAAATTAAATTTTTACTCCACTCATGGTTAGGTTTAGGTTTGGGTTTTGGGTTGTGGTGTACAGTTTTAAAATATGCATTCCTCTACACTGTATTACAGCCTGTCCAGCTGAAAACAACTAGTTTCAGAACTCGCTTTTGGCACTGCTCCATGGACAGTACACTGGAAAATTTAGCTCACATGTGCCCATACGCATGCCACACTTACCGCTTTGGCCACTGGGGGCAGTGTTTTGAATTTCAGTAAGCATAAGCCGATTTTAGCTAAAGACAAAAATCAACATAGTGTTTCCAATTTCACTGTGAAATTAGTCTTCATTGTATCTAGCCCTGTTGGAAGCTTCCATGTAAAGAAGTTTTAAATATTGTACTGTAATTACACTTATTTTACAGTATTTATTATGATAAAATTAATATTAACCCTTACGTGTTATGTACATTTTGAAGTGTAATCTCGTTGGTTGAATTTGATCATGAAATAGCACTTTTGTTTATCAGGAAATCAGAGAAATAATAGCTAAGAAATTTCTGTGTACATTTATTTCATTAGCCCTCAGGTTCTATTTGTTTTTAAATATTCATGATATGCACACTCACGTCAGGAACATTTTAACGGTTGGGTTGAACTCATGCCAGAAGTTCTGATAACAGCATGAACTGAGGCCAGTCTGTGCAGTTATTCAGGCATAAGCAGGCTGCAGAGATCCACCATACACTGTCAGTTTTACCTGAAAATTGGCTTCCTCTTAATTTTCTCTTAAAGCTCGACTGGATCTCTGATTGACCAGGAGCAAGGGAAAGCAAGATAGAGAGAGAAAAATACTAACTGCTGGCCCATCTGGCTATATGTGAACAGTTGTATGTGAGCAGAAACTGCCCAGCTCTCAAAAGATATTGCTTGTTGGGGTGTTTATTTTTTTTAAATACAGTGGTAATGTCTGTGTACTTTAAGTTTAACATTATATGGAATGTATTTAAAAAAAAAAAAAAAAGAAAAAAAGAAAGGGAGATTACCACAATGGAGAGAAAGATACCCATTAAAGTCAAATGGATAAATTTGATGTCAAGGCATTTTGAAGTCCATCCTGTTTCCTTTCAGATGATAGCCAAAATGGAGCTGATGAAGTTGTAGTCTATAATTCAGACGCCATTCACGCTAATGACATTTTGGAGTCTAATGGAGTCCTATCCTAATGTTTTTCTATAGATGTGTGGAAATGTAGATTATTCAATGCACAAATATGCAATTGTTTATGAGAAACTGAAAGGATTGCACTGCTACAAAGAAAAAGGGAACACAATGCCCACCCCTTTTTGGTGAACGTTTTAATACAGATTTCATGGAATCTGTAATTTCAATAATAAGAAAAGAGAACAAAAGAAGCACAAAATGCAATTTAGATGGAACAGCAATTGTTTTCTCACTAGGCTGTTTCTTGATATCCTGCATGCACAGAGCATAACATATCACTGCCTGGCAGCACAAACCTTTCCTGTGCCCTCGTTTCCTTAGAGGTGCAAATACAATCTTTTAGCTTTCAGCACTGTCTGTAGTACTCTGATGAAGTGCCAAGGCCTTTGAAAGAAACACGAATGAGCTCTAAGGTGTTTTATATAAGATTGAGGAACATTTTTAGATTAGTGCACATCAGGATTTCCTTTGAAGACAATGGTGTGGTAATTAGAGTTCTGCAGTCAAAGTGGACATGATTATATCTAGGTGTCTGAATAATGTTATCAACAAAGAAGCCAATGTAATGCAAAGTCAAGCTCTGGGCACTATTAATGTACTATTTAAAAAAAAAACACAAGGAGACATTCACATACACAAGCTTTACAACAGGATACTATCAGTGGACTTTTTATGTAATGCATAACATCAGACGGAAGGCATATGGACAGCCCGTACTGACAGAAATGGCCAGTTCCAATCAATCAGATAGGCTGACACAATTTTCCGTCATTCCACAAATCAGTCCATCTGGAAACAAAGCCTTGTTTACAAGGTGAGTGCTTTTGAGGAACAAATCACTAGATTTGCCAAAGTTTGCATTTTTTTTTTTTTTTTTTTGCAAAGTTTGTAGAGTTTTATTTGAGTCACTTAGTAGCAACCAGAGTTGATATTCATGAGGAGATCTGTTTGCTTTGTGTGTGAAATTTTGGATGGACAGAAATTTTGATCACATGTCAATACATTCAAGGTTTTCTAGTATAGACCATTTCAAGACGATTTAATGAAGTGACGTCTTTTTGTTCCTTGAACATTTCCAGCTAGACACGCACTCAGACTGCATTCCGAATGGGATAAATCACCCTCCGAAGGGCACTTTGAAAGGAAAACAACAACCTGGTCTCAGACTGAAAACGTGACTATATACGTTTTTATAAAACTTGTTCTACAGTACATGTCTCCAGGTACAAGTCCTTGCAGTTTCCAGGTGAAATGAACACTTGTGTTTTCTCCACTTTCACTCAAATCTGACCTCAGTGGCTGATAATGACTTTATAAACACTTATTTTTCTCTCCATTACTCAGAATCTGCTATGTTATGATATCGAGACACTTTTACACTATTGCATCTTTTAAAAAATATCTTGTTTGTCCAGTTTTTGCTAGGCTCTAAAAGGATTTATTTTGACAGTTTGGGTTGCTGCTACCGGAAATACTATTTTTCCTACAGCGATCCATTCACCTCTACAAAAGCTTGAATTACTCCGCATTACAGTGGTTTTTCCTCCTCTTGCACCGGTTGAGTGCAGAGAACACCTCTAAAAGAGTATATTTCCCTTCTAAAAGAGTTGCACTCACGGAGAGCATCTTTTTAAAGATGCCTTTCCGTTTGTGTATATTTCCTGGTTACGATCGTTACCTATACACTTCCCACGGCCACGATCGCTGGCTCACGTGCTGGGCACTGCCCACACGGGGACAGCGTTCGCGGACGGATCATGTTCTCACTGCGAGAGCATGATTATGGCAACGTTGCGGTCATGTCTTTCCCCAGGGAAAGCCACCCCACCTTCTACCTGCGGGTTTGAGGCCACGTCGGTTAGCACTGGGAACGATTTGGGGATTTCAATGGGAGTCGCTCTGCTGAGAAACACCCCGCGGACCTCCCATTCCCCAGCACCCTCGTTTTCCCCATCGAGTTCTGTGACGGGCCCGCTGGCTCGTCTCAGGGCGAGTTCGCGATCTCATTAATGGCTCTCGAAGAGGATAAGATTTCAAACACAACATCGGAGAGAAGGCTGGTTCAGTCACACGCCATGCTCAGCTGATGGACTTGCTTGCCCAGCTGAGTTCTAGCATCGGGTTGGAGTGGAATAAGTGGGCTACGTTGCCATTGGACAGGCCGCCTCTGCCCTGCATGCCACAGCTCTCCTGCAATTAATAGCATTGGGGGAGGTTACAGGATGGCCTGGTGCGCTGGCCATGAGGCACTCAGAGGGCTGCCCGTCTTGCACCGCCAGACCACGTAACACAGTTCAGTTTGTCGTGCCATTTTGTATAGGGACCCCTAGTGTCACTACATCGATACAACGTGAATGAGTGATTACATTCCAGCACCTTTTATACCCGTATGTTCGGGGGAGTGGAATGCAAATTTCACTGGCCAATTCCCATGGGCCTTTTCTCAAAGATCATTAGTGTTTGAGGCTCCCAAGAGCGACCCCTAGTGTCACTACATCCATACAACGTCTGGTTTCCTCCACCAGGGAACAGAGGTTACAACAGTAACCGAGACATTTCCACACCAAACTATTATTGGTGTATAATCTATTTCACATAAACCTCCCCCCTAATTGGCACGTAAAATCAAGATAAACTGTGGTTGGTTATTTTAGATGTAAGTCACACAATCTGTTCTTTTTTATTGGGCTGTTTTTGGCCAGATTAAGCTGCAATAAGGACTAGACTGCATGTCGAAAGTCTGGTTATGAGAAACTATGTGATGCAAGATACTTACAATAACATATGTTAGTCTCGTATTTAGAAAGATACCACTTGGAGGACTTTTTAAATGTACTTTTATTTAACTGACTTAGTCTGGATTATTTGCAGGCTCATTCCTCATGGAGCAACCTAGGGTTAATTGTCATTTTCAAGTGCACAATGGTAATAGAGAATTATTGCGACCTTAGTAAATCTCCAGTTGCTGTCCTACTCCTGCTCGGGGCTGAACCTTTATGGTGTTTTAGAATCATAACTATTAGGCGACTGCAACCCATGTATTTGCTTGACAGACTATTTGATGTCTTGAGAGCTACAGTAAATCATCTTGTTTTGAGATCTCACTGGGAGTTGGAAGTGCTATTGTTTTCCTTGGGATGTTTCTGAATGCTTATTTACAATGTCCCCTTAGTATTGTTATTTCTTTCTTTCGTACTATAAATTTTCTTGAAATTTCACTCAAATGTTTTCAGGCATTCTTGAACACATGCAATGGAATCAGTACAGTACCCAGTACCTTGACCCTGTGAATTGGCAAAACACTTCCCTGACAGCTACTTGAATGAAACACTGAGGTTTAGAATGTGTTATTGCATTTGACAATGAAGCATAGCCACTTGCAGTTTAATCCATTCCATCCTTCATTTCTTTATGTTTAACATCAGGCTTTTGACTTGTCTTTAATGCTTTAGTAAGAATCGTAAACACTTCTTTCTGTAAGCCTTCTCACAATGCGGTTGCCTGAAGAGGGAAAAATTTATTTTTATTGAAAGAGAGGAGTGAATGATAGAATTTGTTCCCACCGAACAGGAGTCAGTCCTCCATCTAATGCAGAAGATGCGTTCCTGTAGTTTTAAAAAATATTTCATACTGTTTTGTTGATTTGTGATTGATTAACTTTGTCTTACCCCTGGTTGTGGTCTGGACAGCTAACATGCCAGTTGCCATTTATCATGGCACCCAGCACATTGTGTGTGTGTGTGTGTGTGTGTGTGTTTGTGCATAATGTACAGTATATTCTTAACTAGTTTTATCCCCAGAAGTGAGCTAAATCTGACAAAATTTCCCTTTTGGGACATCTTGGAGCATCCTCATTTGGAAAAAAAATATCCACACACACATATATAAATAATTATTTTTTTTGTTTGTTTGTTTGTTTTTTACTTTTATTTTAGGACCAAAAATGTCTGTATTTATGAGGCTGTGTTTTGCCTATATCAGTGGTGCTCAACAGTGGCATTCAAAGGATGCCAAGGGGAGCTGAGAGCAAATCAGTAGAGAGGGGGGCAGTAGGTTACAGATAGGGGGAATTTATCAGTCATAATAATCAAATCTATCGTAAATTTCATCTTTGCATTAAATGTTTATCTAGACATGGAGTATATCAATTGGTTCTCAATTATACAGGTTGGCACACATTTGTACCGCGGTTTAACTGATTTTGAAGTCTAGCGATGCATCTGAAGTATCTGGTTTAGCAGCGTCAAATACACAGGCGGAGGCACCACCTCGGCTGATGTACCTACACTTGTATGGCTCTGTAGATGGATACTGCTCAATGGACAGAGCAGCGTGAGGGCAAAGCTCTTAAAGCCCAAGCTTTGAAACTCGCAACTTTGCGAGAATCAGTGAGATACAAGGCACAAGAAACGGAAACCATTTGAATTCGGCACATAATTCTACATAACCACAGTTGAATTAACTATAGTAACACTAATTGTACTTTATGCAGAAAAAGATTGATAATAAATATTATCATATCACTACTTTAGCTCTATAAAAATTTTCATATGCTACATTAGGGGAGTGAGGGAGTGAGTGTGTTCATCAAAAAGGGTTAAGAACCACTGGCTGACATTCTGTTTAATTCTTTGCAATATTGTCTTAGTACTGTGCAATGTCCATTTTTTTTCAGCTTACAGTATATCGCTACTCAAAATGTCCTTGTTACATTGGCTGATTGGTGAATCAGAGTTTAAAATGACAGTGCAGAAAAATGAAGATTAATCAGGCCCCTAGGCAACCTACATTCTGTCCCCACCAGACACACCACACTCTACCAATCTGAACAATGATGGCTTTGAAAATTTTTTGGACCACCTGTACAGATTCCATTAGCACCACAAGCTCTTCCTTTTGATTGACGTAATAATTTACTTTCTAATCTTTTCCAAATTTTTAAGCCCAGAGTTCTGCTCCTGTGGAGTTATCAGGTAACAGGATCGTATCATTGCTGGTAGATAAAGCAGAATTGAATCAGGCTGATGATAGGCAGTAGGTGTATCTTCGCTTTATCAGTTTATCTACATTCTCACTCTCACAATGTGGGGACTTGTTTCTTTTCATTGGCGATGCCGGCAGTCAATCTGCCCCAGTCATGCGTATCTGGAAGACATTTTCAGCTGTCAATTGGAGGCAGAGAAATGCACAGCACCCGAGAGAAATATTTGGGAAAGGATGCAAATTTCTGAAATACATGATGACAGAAAATATCATAATACAAGGAAAGAGGAAAACCCTTCACAAGTCTCAAAACATGCAAACATATAAAATTCAACATGCAAACATATAATATTCATATCTATCTATCTATCTATCTATCTATCTATCTATCTATCTATCTATCTATCTATCTATCTATCTATATGTCTGTCTGTCGCTCTGTATGTATTTATTTATGTATGTTTTTATGTACAGTATCTGTCTATCTATCTATCTATCTATCTATCTATCTATCTATCTGTCTGTCTGTCATCAGTCTGTCGCTCTGTCTGTCTGTCGCTCTATGTATGTATGTATGTTTATATGTATAAATGTTTGTATGTATGTATGTATGTATCTATCTATCTATCTATACATCCATCCATCCATCCAGTGCACTCAAGAAGAAATATATTCACCTTAAAATTGAGGTGCCTTGGGTATTTGATTAGTTTATTAGTTTCTTGTCAATCTACACTCTTAAGACAAATATACATTTTAGCTAATATGTCATTTTACAGTGTGTACACTTCATAGATATAAACTCCAGCTAAAATTCCACAAATATTGTGGCATTCATATGGGCAACATGAGTTTAAATCTACATAGTGACATTTCCCAATCTTGTTCTCCCTATCCTATCATCTCTCCATAATTTTATAATAAAGGTGGCAAAACGTAAAAAGAGCAGTAATGCCTTCATCTGCATCGAAAATCTATGGGCATCTAGTTTATTGCATGCTTGACAAGAAATAACCCATCAGCCCTGCTGCTCCTTGTCTGTGTGCACTGAACTGAAAGACAATAACGAACAAAGTAAATTGAACCGGAGCCAGAATGCCACACCAGAACTTATATTAAAATCATTTATAATGTTTCAGAGTCTATAACCATGTTGTGTGTTAGTGAGAGTGATAGTTAGTGTTATTTCACACAAAAATTTAAATTCTGTTGGCTTTCTCTTAGCTTAGTCTTTCCCATGAGCACAAAAGGAGATGTTAGACAGAATGTTAGGGACTGACAGCCTCAGTCCCCATTCACTTTAATTGCCAGAGGAAAATTGATGTAATGAAATAAATTGGAATTGAGACTGTAAATTAGTAAATTATAACAGAATTGTCATTCTATAGAACCTCTTGGAAGTCAAAAGATCCAATTATTGAACCTCCCATTCGACTATGTCCATGTAGAGGTCAGCAAACTGACCAGGGCCAGGTGGGACCTGAGAAAATGATGGGTTTCGGTCCGGGTTCGGTCAGTTTTTCAAGTATGACTTTGTGTTAGGGTCGGGTTCTGGTTTGTAATCAATTAAAAAATAAGCAGGCCTTCCTAACTTGCTTCACATATGTGCTCTCACTCATAGACACACATGAACATTTTGTAAAAAATGCAAAAACACATTTGGTGTGAGCAGCCCTTAACTCATTCATACACGTGTCTGTGGGCGAGTGCATCTTTATATTGTAAACACATGCTGGATGGATGTCTTTGACCATTGCACCGCTTCTTCCTGTTTCTTCAGCATTTCATGCATGACCGCCACATTTTTTAGACACTGTGTCAAGATAAAAAGAACTTCAAGTTTCAAAAAGTGTATGTCGAGACACCTGTGTTCTGTTTCTTTCGTTGCACTGCCCTAGCTCGTTTTTAATGCAGTTGTAACTAAGATTCTATGTTCTGAAGAAGTTCAGAAAAGTAATTAATGTGACAGTTACGTCGTTAAACGTGTTTGCAGATTCCTCTGCACCAAGGAACTTTTGGCACTTGATAAATGGTAAGCCAATGTTTTTTCCCTTCCACTCTGGTGTGCTAATGGGCTGCCGTGCCTTGTGTATTTTACTGTTACAATAATGTTACGAATGTTGCCTACGATGCTTACATAAAATAACGGGTCATGCAGTGTCGGGTATGGTTTGGGTTTGTGTTTAATTTTAAAGCTCGCGCAGACCTTGATTTCTATGGGATCATAGATACCATCATCTGGTAAAGAAAGCATCATCCTGTTTATCCATTTTAGGATAAAGTTTGTAGATTTGCATTCCATAGAGGTCTCTTATACTGCGTGCAGCAGAGTTTGTAGGGAGTGCTGGCTAAACCCCCTCAGGTTCCAAGAGCAGAATCCTTTGTTTTAAGTCCAGCTGCTTGATGTTTCCGGACGGAGAATTACTTATTTTTATCTTTAAATGAGGCATTACTAACTCTCCTCTGGTGGCAGTGACCTACTGCACATGCTGATATATCTGTGTACAAAAAGGTTTGCAAGTGTGTGAAAGTGCTACCGGTTATTTATAAATAAATAAATAAATAATAATAATAAAAATAATAACGGAATGCATTTGCAGGCAAATTTTCACAAAACCTACTTTTCTTTTTAAACCTAGCCTTGGTGTGAGAAAAATATTTTATTTAACTTTGTTTATATATATATATATATATATATATATATACATACATTTTTGACTCATTCAGCTTCAGTTTTTGGTGTAAACTTCTCTACTTTGAACAATATGAGAGTGTTGCTCTACGAAGAACTTCATCTTTCCCTAAACTCTTCCGAATGATGAATGCATCTGGTATGTGCCTTGTTTAAGAGACTAAGTGCATTTTCAGTAACTTGACCTTGCTCCAAGGCATTTTCAACATCTCTGGTTTATGCTTTATCCTCAGCCTCTCCTTTCTTTCTACAGTTTTGTCCTTTTAGGAATAGCTTGCTTTCAACTTTGTGCAGTTTTATTGTGAAATTATATGTCCTTCAAGGTTTTTCAAGGAAATATCTACCAGAATGGCTGTCCACTTGACATACAGTGGGGTCCAGAAGTGACAGACCACAAGTGAAACTGTGCCCCCCCCCCCCCCCCCCATTTTTGTAATTTAACACGTTTTCATAATGTCTCGGTTACGTATGTAACCTCCGTTCCCTGATGGAGGGAACGAGACGGTGTGTCGAAGAAGCGACACTAGAGGTCTCTCTTGAGCGCCGAATATGCCTCTGATCTATGAAAAAAGGCCAATGAGAGTTGGCGAACAGTATTTGCATAACCCGCACCCGGACATACGGGTATAAATGCGAGGGAAATACGCACGTTCATTCAGGATTTTTCTGAGGAGCCGGGAGTGTCCGGCCACCTCAGCGGCTCGGCTCAGTGACGTGGCCCGGAGGACACGACGTCTCGTTCCCTCCATCAGGGAACGGAGGTTACATACGTAACCGAGACGTTCCCCATCTGTCGCTCACTTCGACGTTTTGTCGAAGAAGCGACACTAGGGCTACACTTCAAATCACGCCATGGGCTGAGCCGTGTACGTGTACTGCTGACACAGAAGTGGGCAGGTATTTCACGTGCACAAGCAACCAACTGTGTTTCAGACTGCACGTACCCTTCCCCAATGCCCCCCCAAAAAAGTCGTCGGAATCCTTTTGGTTACCCTAGAGGGGAACAAGTCGACACTTGCCAACTATGGAACGGGCCAAGCCTGGCTGGGCCTCTTTTCTCTATGTTTTCTCGGCATAGAGCAAGAGCAGCCGGGGCCCTTGCCGCATCGCTGGGAAGGGGGTCTTACCTGAATTCCTATTCTTTCAGGGGGAAAAGACCCTGTGGAGGCCACACCTTCCCGAAAGGGGAGGTAAAGTTGGTGAAAATACATCATATGGCCTCTTGGGTCACATGTGGTAAAGAATAGCACGGTGGTAGATCCAACCTTGAGGAGGGGGGAGTTGCTACAACAGGGCGACCGGAGGGCAGTGAAGGACTGCCTAAGGGAGACGCGGGTCAGCTTGTAAGGTGACCGTACAGCGGAAGTACACACAGGAGGAGTCCGTATAGGAGGCCTGACCTGTGGAGCACCTATTCCAGTAAGGGTAGTCTGGGGTACCCATAGTGGACTGGGTCGGCGAGTTCCTCTGCTGAACTGCGGACCCAAGAGGGCTAGGGAGGAAGCTACCAGGGACCTAGAGGGGTCTCCTGGGAAAGTAGGCGCACTGTCTTACCTCGGCAGAGGCAAAGGGTGCTGAACGCAAGCGATTCACCCGATCAGACCATCGACGTGTACCGAGTTCTACCGGCTCGGACCTGAGAAAACATGGGACGAGACTGACTCAATCCTGAGATTGTAAAATCTCGCAAAGGTGTTAGGTGTTGCCCAGCTTGCAGTCCTACAAATGTCTGCTAGGGAGGTGCCCCTAGCCAGTGGCCATGAGGATGCAACACTCCTGGTAGAGTGTGCTCGAACCCGTAGGGGGGGTGGCACAGCCTGGGTGTGATAGGCCAATAGGATGGTGTCCACCACCCAGTGGGACAGCCTCTGTTTGGAGACAGCGTTCCCTTTCTGCTGTCCCCCAAAGCAGATGAAGAGCTGCTCAGAGTGCCTAAAGCTCTGGGTGCGTTCCAGGTAGGCACGCAAGGCATGTACCGAACACAGCAGTGAGGGGGCTGGGTCTGCCTCGTCCCAGGGCAGCGCTTGCAGGTTCACTACCTGATCTCTGAAGGGCGTGGTAGGAACCTTGGGCACATAGCCCGGTCGGGTCTTAGGGGGCGGGTTAGCGGCTGAGGAGGAGGTCCAGGGTAGGCGTCCTCTAGACTCGTCGGAACCGGCCAGCCGGGGAACAGTCGTGGGGCTGGAGACGGGTGGTCCGTGTCCAGGAAGCCGGGACTGTTAAGATCTGGCGGCAGAGTGCCGTGAGAATGGCAATTACGGGCCAGGTAACCCAGAGACAAAGGAAATAGCTCTTTTATTGAGAATGTGGGTACCGCAGCCCCATCTAAGGGGGGCGGCAAATGAAAATTGCTCTTTAACAACAAAAAGATTCTCCTCCCGGACATCTCGGGAGCTAACATCTCGGTCGCTGGGTCGTCCGTGTCAGGAGCGCCTGGGAGCCTTACGGGTCCTTGAGGGGGTCCGAGAGACGGGGGGCGTCTGCTTCCTGCGGTGTGCTCGACGCTGGGGCTGAGAGCTGGGCCCGGGTTGAGGCGGAGCAGGTTTCTTGGCTGCAGGGGGACGCCCTCGGCGAGCAGATGGGGCAGGGCCCGTGGCGGCAGGTTTGTGGTGGGGGCAGGATGTGTGAGATGGCCTCTGTCTGCTTTTTCACTGCGGAGAACTGCTGGGCGAAGTCCTCGATGGTGTCGCCAAAGAGGCCAAACTAGGAGACAGGGGCGTTGAGGAAGCAAACTTTGTCAGCCTCGCGCATCTTGACCAGGTTGAGCCACAGATGATGATCCTGGACCACAAGGGTGGCCATCGCCTGCCCGAGCTCTGAGGGTGAGGGCGGTCGCTGAGCGCAGTTCCTGCAGCACATCAGGGTCAGGGTTACCCTCGTGCAGATCCCTGAGCGCCTTGGCCTGGTGAACTTGCAGGATGGCCATGGCGTGCAAGGCGGAAGCGGCCTGTCCCGCGGCGCTGTAGGTTTTGGAGTTAAATGAGGATGTCGTCCTACAGGCCTTGGAAGGGAGTATAGGGCACCCGCGCCAGGTGGTAGGATTTCCGGGACATAGATGGAGCACAACAGCCCTATCCACCTTGGGAATTGCCGTATTCACGTGGGCCGCTCCTCAGTCGAGGGTCGTGAGAGAAGACGAGCAGGGCTTTTGACGAGTGGAGAGGGGGCCTCTCCACGAAGACGTCAGCTCGTCATGCATCTCCGGGAAAAACGGGACCGGGGGGGGGGGGGCGAGGCTGTGAGCAGCGCCCAGACCCCAGGAACCAGTCATTCAACCGTGACGGGTGTGGGGAGGACGGAGGGTTCCAATCCAACCCCACACTGATGGTGGCCAAGGCAAGCATGTCGGACATCTGCGCGTCAGCCTCAACCTGGGTGTGCTGGCCTTTTCTGTTGAAAGCAAGCCACGACCGCAATGTTGCCGTGGTCATGCTCTCGCAGTAAGAGCATGAACCATCCACAAACGCTGCCTCAGTGTGATCAGTGCCCAGACACACGAGACAATTCCTGTGGCCGTCTGAAGCGGAGAGCACTCTACCGTATCCAGGAATTATACAGGGGCGGAATGGCATCTTGAAAAAGACGCGTCCTGAAAAGGACGTTCAACACCGCTGTGTATTGCTCTTTTAGAGAAATAAACTCTTTTATAGAGAAAATTGCTCTTTATTAATAAACTCTTTCAAAACTCTGCGCTGTCGAAGCGCCCAGCGGCAAACTGCACGCCGTGCAGAGAAGGAGAAATGCCGCTGAAGTGCGCCGTAGATCCAACAGCAAAGCAGAGCGTCATACGATAGAAGCAGGATTCTGGTGTGTCACTCGCAGCTGGCTGCATACACGACCATCGGCTCCGAAGAAAATTTCTGAATGAACGTGCGTATTTTCCTCACCTTTATACCCGAATATCCGGGGGCGGGGTATGCAAATACTGTTCGCCAACTCTCATTGGCCTTTTTTCATGGATCAGAGGCATATTCGGCGCTCAAGAGAGACCCCTTGTATCACTTCTTTGACACGATTTCGAAGTGAGCGACAGACGGGGAACAAATTCTATTATTAGCATAGCAATTTGAGTGAAATCCATCCATTCATCCATACATCCATTCGTTTACCCCCATACATACATCTTGTTCAATGAAATCAATGACATCTTTGTATAAAGGAGATAACATGGACAGTGTAAAAAATCTGCTTATTTGATTATTATTTTTTTTTTTATTTTGATCCCACTCTAGGCACCCCATTGGATTTTTAGTGTCTTGTATTCTGTAATGTTTAATCAAGTCTTCTTTTAGCAAACTTTATGAAAAATATAATATTCTTACATTGTTTTTATTTTCTCCTTGAACATGTAAGAGGTGAAAAAATAATATAAATTTTTTCTATAAAAATAAAATATTTTTTTACATATTGATATTTATTGTCTTATATTCCCAGTTGGTGTGACATTTTTCTTCCCTGACATTGTGTACAGTGAAGCCCCCAGTCTTTTATGTGGAGATACTGTTGTTTGGGACAGTGCAAACAGCTGCATTTATCGGCCTGTCTGTCTCTTGTGTTCTTGAGTGATGGGCCAAAAATGTCAGTTTCTCTTCATATTTCTGCAGGCCATTCATCCACATGACTAGTTAGCTATAGAGGTAGGCAGAGGGCCTTCACACAGATCCTCTGAGGACTGACACAAATAGAATGTTAGTGCATCCACCCTGAAAGCAGTGACAAAATCGGCAATCACAAGTGGCGCCCTGTACGAATGTATTTCAATTCAAACGAGGGTCGCTGCTCGCATAGGAGACTAGAATAGGGTGCAGGAAAGCAAATGCTTATGAGTATTTTATTTGAGCATTCAAAGGAAATACACATGTAACATCCAGGTTAGCAACCATATCAAAAGGCATTCTGTATAAAAAAATACAACATCTTGGTTAGAAACCTACTATATTGGGCTTCATTTTCTAACATAATAAGTGTCAATTCTACTTTGAATTAATAATATCATTAAATACATTGGTCATTTAACATAAACTGCATGGACTAAATATTAAAACCACACACGATCACCTTTTTAAATAAATGTCTCATCTTATTGATTCATCATTGCACATTATTGTTAAAAAAGAACAGTTTTCCTAATTTTGTAGTCTTCACTTCTGAAATGACCTTCCTTTTCTATTGATATTACCAATAATATTAAACAGTAAGTAATCGAGTAAACCTTTGAACAAATCCTGAAATTCAAGACCTATCTAAATATTACTTTCAACTTCACAATATGGAAGACAAATGCGATGCAAATGCTGTTTAATTTTTATCTATTTCTGACAACATTTCATACCTTTTTTGTGCCTCATTCTTCTAATCCACATACGTAAAACACCTGGCATTGCTTTCTGTGCTTGGTCGGGAAATCATTCCTGTTTCCCCTCTATCTGAAAGCCCAAACACAGTGGCCACCATTCATTGCCCCTGGTGTAATAGCCTTCATCAGTCTCCCATCACATAAAGCCTGCCTGTCATTAATCTCACCCTGAGACCACATGGCCGTCTGCCGACAATGATCTGCAAGCACCGTATCCCCACAGCACAGTCTCACTGAGCTACTCATATCTTAAAACGACACAGAAGCGTTATGAAAAATATGGCAGGCATCATTTTATTAAATGGCCTCTCTCGTTCTCATTACCCAAACATTAAAAATGTTGTGTCCTCTGCTTGTCACAGGTAATTCTTTATTGATTTTTATAGTAAGTCTATACTGTGCATGCTTAGATAAGACTGTTGAATTCTGAACACTAACTTTAAATTTTGGCATAATGCAGTATTGTTCAAAATGCAGATGTGTTCATTGGAAATTTTTAAACAGAGTTTCATAAACAAAGTTCAGGAGGAGCAAGTTCATTTAATCCAACCTATCACACTGCCAGAGTAAGAACATATAAACAGCTGCTTACCTCTACGTGGCATCGATTATTTCGGGCATTGGGCTCCACCCACTTACCCACAACAGATCCGCGTGAGAGTCCTGGATGACACACTACTCTGCGCAAAGCATTTGCCCTCACCATATAGGCTCTTCCATCGTAATTGTTACTGTCTTTACTAAGCTGCCACAGCAGCCACTATTCATATTTCATGGCAACGCTGGTTGCCAATTTAACCGTTGTTTTGCACTGTCTTTCTTTTATTCTCATCTTTCCTAACAGATACAGACCTGGCGAAAAGGCTGTCTCAGCACTGGCCACTGCTTCACTATAAACCTGTTGTACAGCCCTCTATGGCTGTACACAAGTCCTCTCATCCTATTTTTTCCACACGGAGCAGTCCCAATAGCGTGAGGCTGCCTCCGCGAATATGCGCTTTTCTGGCTTAATGCCACTTGTGCTCTAGATGTTTTTGCACAGTCTTTCTTTTATTCTAATCTTTCCTTACCGAAGCAGACCTGGCGTCGAGGCTGCTTCCACACAGGCCACTGCTTCACTGTAAACCTGTCGTACAGCAACCTATGTAATTTTTTACACCCGGAGCAGTCCCAACAGTGTGAGGCTGCCTCTGCGAATGGCCACTGCTCCGACTTCATGCCTTGAGCTCTATTACAACTTTAATTTAAAGCAAGGGAATCAAAAGAGTAACAATTTAACATTATTCCAATGCACTCCAGCATTTCTATCCGGTTCTTCCACACAGCCTGATTACCTCGCCGCGCAGCTCATTTATGCCGTATTCCATTCAGTGATCGTACCCATGCCCTATTCCCTTCGAAAACTTTACCAGAATTTCTGTTTGAAGTTATCTTCCAAAATGACTATCGTGATTGTTCTCCCTTCAAAGTGTCATTCAGAGTGTGATTTGTTCCATTTGGAAAACATGGGCAATCACGCATCAACACAACTGCAGCTCTAATTAAAAACATCTTTCCAAATCAGTGCAGACATTTTAGCGCAAGCTCGCTACCATTGCAGCATCTGCTCTAAACATGCTACATTTCACTCTGTACTTCTGTCTGAACAGACTCGAGACGAATTCAGCTACTCATTGGGCAGGTCGCTTCAAGTAACAGGTTGAAATCGGATGATTCAGCTTCGCATTTTTCTTCATCCTCACAATATTTTAGTTTTTCTGTAAAATGTATTACAGGTTATCAATACAATAAGTCATATTTATTCACCACACTACTGCAAAAGGCGCCCATTTATTAACAGGGTTGGGAAAAAATGGAATACATATAACGGGATTATGTATTGAAAATACAAAATATAATAATATAATTGTATTCCACTACAGTCACAATTTAAATAATTGGTAATTATGTATACAGTTACATTCAAAAAGTATTTTGATTACTGAAGAGATTTCTTTGCATTTTATTGTCATTTGTTTCATTTAATATTTAGTCCTTTCAGATGGAAAATATATATACCTAAATGATGGAATCCAAACTGCATTTAAACAGTGATGAAACACTTTCTGATGATGTGTTACTGTGGCAGGGCGGAGGGCGGAGCCGGGAGCCCGGAGCCTCTGAGAGGGATAAAGGCCGATGGCAGACGGTGGTGCGAGGAGAGAGAGAGATCATTTACGGACATGTCCGTTATGTGTGTGTGTTTGTCCTTTATTTTAAGTTTATTATTAAAGCCATATTTATATTGTCATATACCGGTTCTCGCCTCTTCCTTTCCCTTCTTAAATTACGTTTACGCTGGTGCCTAAGCCCGGGAAGGAGGAGGGATACCGTCATGGAGTCCTCGACACTGCCATCCACCCAGGGGAGCGCCTTGATTAGCCTGTGTATCACCCTAGTGTATCATCATGACCCGGCCCTGCCCTCTGCTCTGCCACATTTACATTCATACAAGCAGAGAGAGAAGTAAGTTTGAAGTAAGTTTGGAGCAAAAGAAATAGAAATAAACCTTGTGTAAATTGTCAGCTTTATGCTAAGCTAAAACGCTATTTATAGCCATTTTACATGCACGTTACCTGGCACGTTCATATTTTTAATCAAGAAAATTCAAGTTGGATCATAATTTGATTGATATAATGGCAAAAATCATATTCTCGGTAATAATATTTGTATTGTTTTCCTGTAAAAAAAATTTTTTTCAATCCTCAAAACAAGATAAAACAAGAAAAAAGTTTTATCTTGTTTTAGAAAAAAACACTGCATAAGATATTTAGGTTTTTCAGAGAATGTAGGTTTAACATATTTTTTTGTCTTACTGTACTGGCAGAGTTTTTATAGTCAAAACAAGTGAGAAAATCTACCAGTGCTGAAGAAGTAATCCAAAGTATATAGAATATGTTACTGACCTTGAGTAATCTAACGGAATATGTTACAAATGACATTTTACAGCATGCATACTGTAGTGGAATACATTTCAAAAGTAGCCATCCCAACCCTGTCTATTAAATCCAATTCTTAGGCACAAACTCCAAATGGCGTGGTGAGGGCTCTTCCGTTCGAACGTGTTGAAGACACCCATTCGAATGCAGGTTGGGAATCAGATCAACAAAAGAGGACATTAAATTTTTATCTTCAATCTGATGTCATCTTCAATATATTTAGCTGTGAATATGTGTGCAACACGTCAATGAACATTGACCAGAATTTATAGCCTCTGCCGGTGTCATCATTGGATGCACCTGTGGATGGGCTATAAATAGATGCGTCACAGGTGCATCGTCAGATCTTTTGTCTTCAGATCACTCTGTGTGTGTGTGCTTCATGAGCCTGTCAGAAACTTTCTACGTTCCTCTGTTATGTGATATAATTGTTAGGCAGTGCGCAGAAAACTTTCTCTTTCCTTTAAAAAAAAAGAAGAAAAAGAATGACTGATAAACAAAGAAAGTGGTGTGTGTTCCCATGTTTACGCTCAATGGCTGAAATGGACACACCAGTTTTTGTTTTGTGTGTTTGGGGGAAGAGCATGCTGCTCTTGCATTGCGGCAGGGCAGGTGCAGGCATTGTGATCTGTTTATAGTTAAAATGCTTCACACTCGTCTCGCTTACTTCCAAGAGCCAGGACCTCTGTACATAAAGCGGCTGAGGAATTACTCAAGGTGGTTACTCGGGCTGTGGCCAGACAACAGCTAGACTGGCCACGTGAACAAGAGACCCCCTCAAACGCTCCAAACTAGAAGACAGATTTCTGTCTGGTGGCCAAAAATAAATAAATTAAAAAAATTAAATAAATAAATAAAAAAAGGGGAAGGGAATGCTATATCAGTCCCTTCCTTTCTTCTATGACCTCCATAATGATTATTCTCATCAATGGAGGAATCCTTATACTTCCCGTGTCTTTGTGAATCTCAGAGAACCTGGTAGCGTGGAAACTACTGCCAAGTGGTTCTATGTGGGTCCTGAGAACAGTAGAAAAAGGCTACAGAATTTAATTTGTTCGCCATCCTCCGTGTTTCAACGACGTGGTTCCCACTACCTTGAAACCGGAGCAAGCATGTTTACTGTGGAAAGAACTGCAAAATCTCTTGGTTAAAGGGGCAATAGAACATGTTCCCTTCCAGAGAGAGAGTCAGTTTACTACAGCAGATACTTCCTGGTTCTCAAGAAGGATGGGGGATTGCGTCCGATCTTTGACCTTCGAGGCTTGAATCGCTCCAATGGCGTTAAAGGTCAAGATGCTAACCGTCAAGACGGTCGTGTCTCAAATCCAACATCGCGATTGGTTGGTCACAATTGATCTCATGGTATATACATATACATATACATATATATATATATATATATATATATATATATATATATATATATATATATATATATATATATATATATATATATATATCACGTGTACTTTCATATAGAAAGTCTGCCAGAACACAGGAAGTTCCTGAGGTTCGCTTGCAGGGGCAAAGCTTTCCAATATCGGGTTCTTCCAATCGTCCTAGCCTATCACCCTGCACATTCACAATTGGTTTGCCAGACACTACAGGAACTTCAAAAGGGTCTGGGTTCTATGGTCAGATAAAACAAAAATAGAGCTTTTTGGCAGCAAATACCACAGATAGGTGTGGCACACTCAGAGTGTTAGCCATATGGAAAAGTACCTCATGGCGACGGTTAAATATGGTGGTGGATCTTTAACTTTGTGGAGCTGTTTTATGCCAGAGGTCCTGGACATCTTGTTCAGAGACATGACATCATGGACTAAAAAAATCAAAACCTGACTGCCTCAGCCAGAAAATTTTAAATGGGCCCTGGTTGGATCTTTCAGCAAGACAATGATCCAAAACACACATCAAAATTAACACAAAATGGTTCACTGACCACAAGATCAAGGTTCTGATGGCCATGGCCATCGCTGTCTCCTGAATTGAACCCCATAGAAAACCTGAACTGAACTGAAGTGGAGAGTCCACCATGTGGAACTCGGAATTTGAAGGATCTGGAGAGATTCTGTATGGAGGAATTGTCTCAGATCACTTGCCATGTGTTCTCCAACCTCATTATGCATTATATGAGAAGACTCAGAGCTGTTATCTTGGCAAAGGGAGGTTTCACAAATTATTGAATAAAAGGGTGCCAATAAATGAGTCACATGTATTTGACAAAATATATATATTTTTTTTTTTTGTGTGTTTGCAATTGTTTGATATCCATTAGAGGATATATTTTTATGAATATTTTATATCAAAAGATCAAAAGGATAAACAATAAATCTATTTTTTTCACAGCCTTCTTTGCTCATATTTACCAAGGGCGCAAATATGTTTGGCCACCGCTGTAAGCGACCTGGTCTAAGAGAAGGACATTACTATACCAACAATTTTTTTTAATAATTTTTACATTACTTGTGAATATATCACAGCATTGTCTTGGTGAAATGAACACTATAGGTGCTACAAAATGTATTTTATTCACTTTCATACAAATTGTATGAAGTAAAATTACTTTTCACCCTGTTCCTCAATAATGCAATTTGTATCTCTGGATGTAAGGGCGTGATCAAGCGCTCATCTGGGTAGAGAGAGCGCGGTAAGAGGTAAGGTATCCACCTGAGATGAATTGTGACTAATTACCACCACTATGTTCACAGTGAGAGTTGGGGGAGATAAAAAGATGGCCAGTTCACAGAGAGTGGAGAGAGATAGACAGACCAGATTCTTCATGTCTGACCTCTGATAGAGTGCCTTGTTGTTGTATGAAGCTGAAAAAAGGACTGTTTATTTGAGTGATGCTGAAAAGCTGTCTTATGTTTTGAATGAAGCTGTACAGCGATTGCTGGTTATTTGTGAATAAAACAAACTCATGTGAACTGTGGAAACTGGTTCCCGTATCCTCCTTTATATGCCCAACCTGAACCTTTGCTAAAGTATCTAAATACATTTAAGTTTGGTATTTGTGTATTTTCAAAATTCATAAAATACTTTGTGCCAGTTAACCTCTTTATTGGGCTGCTGATTTCCTGTATCAACTAGTTCAGTCATGCTCCCCAACTCCATCTTTCATGCACATGTGCTGCAGATATCAGAGTGAACGGCTCCATCTAGCATTGGGTGAGCAAATTTTCTGCATTCCTGCAAGGAAATATGTAGTAAGATAAGGTGAGGATGTGATGGTCGATTCTACTTGTTGCAAAAAACATAATTGCTGGCAACTTTTATTTAATTTCCATTAAAATATTAAGGTAGCTATTATATTTATCACTAGGGATGGGCACGAGTACTCTGGTACACAAACATGGCAGCAATGATCGATCATGAAAGCGATGATCTATGGTGATCATGCATGATGTGTCTTTTCACTTAATTCTAAATTCAGTGACAATTACCTGACAAAGAGGGAGCTTAATTTTAATTTTAAGATTGATTACGTTGTGGTTTTGAGGGGTACATTGATTGTCAGAGACATCTTAAAGCAACCAAACTAATATACGGCACTGCAATGCTATTATTATGATGACAAAAAAGAGTGTAATTAACCGTGTTTTGAACACCTGTCTCTGCAAAACATTTTCTAAACATGTTTTATTATCCTTTTATGTAAGACATTTGTATTTAATATAAGTTAATGTTTGTCACTGACTGTAAACCTCCCTGCCCTGGGTGCCGACATAGGATGACGTAACACACACCTGCATCTCAATGAAAGGGGAGTTGAAGATTTCCGCACGAGTTTCCAAGTTAGAAGTCTGACATAATGTGTCATTCCGTTGCACTTTCTCCAGTTTAATGGTGGAGATTCCGACTCTCAGAGTTGAATGTATCAACAACAACAATACGGAGCATCATAGCTTTCCCAACTGGAGTGAACACTTGGGGAGAAACACTCACCAGGCATGTGGCAGTGGTCTCAACACACTGAAGCATTACATATACAGCAGGCGAGTGTTTCAAACAGCACGACAGAGCACAGCTATATGGAACAGAATGCAGCATCTTCAAAAATACTCTTTAACTTAACAAGCATAGTAAAAACCTGATGGTTAATGGTGTCTCCTGTTCAGCCAACCGTGATTTAAAAATAGACTGTTCAGACAGTCATTAAATAAACTGATGCATGCTTTCTAAGATTATTATGGTAACCTGAAGGAAGAACAGACAGATGCACGTTGTGCACATTCTTTCACTGAGTTGGGCAGCGAATCTTCACATAATGACAAAATATGATGCATTATATTTTGATTATGTAATCTTTTGTAACAGATTATTTTATAACAGATAATAATGAATAGACGACACACTGGAACAACAAAACGCAATGCAGCAGCCAAATACGTTTGTCAGACATGTTATATTTATACTGTACTGTTGTGTACATGCCATTTCCACTCGAGTACTCAACGTGTACTTAGTACGAGTACTTGAGTAGACAAAATTATTAAAATGACCATCAGTACTTCTCGCCAGCTAATGCAATGCATGTCAACAGTGACGAAATCAAAAGTAGTCATCAGCCAGCTAGCGAGCTAGTCTAACTATTGTAAGGACGTTCACTAGTTATAGCTAGCTAGATCACTAGCTAACAAGCTAAAATGGAAATTAATTCAGATTGGCCTTTAGTTAACATGACGTAATAAAAGAGAATTGGTAGGCAAAAATAGCATTAGCACTAGCACTGGACATTAGAGCTAGCTAGTCAGACCTTAACATCTGCCATTTTTCAGCACACACCGGGTTTTCCCCTGTTATATTCCCTTTTCACTATTCAACTGTGTGCATTTTTCAGCGCACACCCATTTTTCTCCTCTATGTTACTGGATTATTGCATAGATCTCAAATCACCACTTATAAAGAACAACCAACAACAACAAACATTTGCGTGAGGGATTCACATCAATCTCAAACCCTAACCACTCAGGAACAACCAACAACAACAAACAACTGCTGCGGTAAGTCATGACAACCGCTCATGTTATTTCTTCCTTCATTGCATGTCACATGTTTACAATAACCTCTTCCATCAGCAGTGAGGGATTTACATGTGATAAATGTAAGGAATTAGTCAGGCTGACAGAGAAGGTAAATGAGTTAGAGACACGCATCTGAACACTAGTGGAGGTCAGTGAGAAAGAGAAGTCTGTAGATACTGTTTCGGATATGGGCAGTAAAGAGAGCAACATGCACACTTTGGTTCCAGCTGTAGAGCCCCAGCAGCAAGGCGTTTGGGTGACGTCTTTGTGGCATACTTGCTTAGCAAAGCGACACCACTCTCCCTTTCCTGTTTCCAACCGATTCTCCCCAATCAGTGCACCCACTGAGAATCGTGTAGAAAGAGCCCTTGTTATTGGTGATTCTGTTGTAAGGAACGTGGAAATAGCCACTATTGTTAAATGCATTTTGTGAGCCAGAATGTCTGAAATAAAATCAAATTTACAAGTGCTGGCTAATGCTAAATGTATATTTTCTAAAATTATTATTCATGTCGGCACTAACGATGTCCGGCTTCGCCAGTCAGAGATCACAAAAGATAATGTTAAAGGGGTGTGTGAATTTGCAAAAACGATGTCAGACACTGTAATATTCTCTGGTCCCCTCCCTGCTCGATGTGGTGACAAGGTTTATAGTAGATTAGTGTCACTGAATGGCTGTATGTCTGAGTGGAGTCTGGGGAATATAATAGGATTTATAGATAATTGGAAGAGTTTTTGTGGTAGACCTGACATGCTACAGAGAGATGGACTCCATCCATCCAAGGAAGGTGCTGCTCTCCTCTCTAGTAATTTGGCTCATAGTCTTAATAATGATAGTATTTGATTAACTGGGGCCCAGGTCAGGAAGCAGACAAACTGGTTAATCGGAACATCTGCTAGCTGCCATGAGACATCACACAAGTCACAAACTACAACACATAGTATCTAGGTATCACCTAGATATCTTATAGAGACTGTGTTTGTTCCCCGAACTACCAAACAAAATACCCCTCTAAATAATTTAGAAAAAATTAGATTATGGTCAAACTTGAACAAAACAAACAAATTAAAGGTATATATCATATAAATATAGGGCTACTAAACATTAGAACTCTTTCTATCAAAGTACTAATTGTAAAGGAAATTTTTACAGATCATAGTTTGGATGCGCTCTGTTGATGAATATATTAGTTTAATTTAATCTACTCCCCCAGGTTATTGTTATAAACTTGAGCCTCATCTGAAGGGTCAAGGAGAAGGTGTTGATACAATTTACAGTGAAGTTTTTGGTGTTAATCAGAGGACAGTATATACATTTGAACTAATAATGATTAAGTCATTTGAACTAATAATGCTTAATGTGACACCGTCAGATATAAATAAAAAAAACCTTGTCTTTTACCCTTGCTACAGTATATAGATCACCCGGGCCTTATTCTGATTTACTTAATTTTGTATCAGATCTTGTAGTTACTGTAGAAAGAGCTTTAATTGGTGGTGACTTCAACATTCACATAGATAATGAAAATTATATATTGGGATGAGCAATTAACGATATTCTCAACTCTCTTGGAGTCGGCAAAATGTAAAAGGACAAACTCATCACCATAATCATATTCTAGATTTAATTCTGTCATATGGTGTTGATGTTGATAATATAGAAATTCTGCAGCAGAGCGATGACATCTCAGATCATTACCTTGTCTCTTGTATGCTGTCATTATCATGCTGTCAGCTAATGTTACTCAATCTACACCCTGCTATCATTCAGGTAGAACTATTCTTTCAACCACTAAAGAGAGCTTCACTAATAATCTTCCAGATCTACCTCATACACTCAGTAAACCCCAAAGCCTAGAAGGACTTGATGAAATAACAGAAAATATAAATACAGTTATCTCTAGAACTCGATAGTGTCACCCCACTTCAATTAAAGAAATAAGCCCTGCACCATGGTACAATAATCACACTCGTGCTCTCAAGAGATCAGCTCGGAAAATGTATCACAAGTGTAAGAATACAGAATTAGAAGTATTTTGCGGTGCATGGAAGGATAGTGTCTGTAGCTACAGACAGGCACTAAAAGCTGCCAGGTCAGCATATTTTAGTAAACTCATAGAAATAAACCACAACAATCCGAGGTGTTTATTCAGTACTGTGGCTAAATTGGTTAGAAATAAAGCCTCAACAGAACCAGATATTATGTCGCAGCACAAGAGTAATGACTTCATGAATTTCTTTACTGATAAAATTGAAATAATCAGAAATAAAATTGGACTTATGCAATCATCTGTCATAGCACCTCAGAAAACAGTATCTCATTATTTTATTCACGTGTAACTTCAATCCTTCCCTGTCATGAAGAGCTAATAAGACTTATAGAAACATCAAAAGCCACAACATGTTTGTTAGAACCAATACCATCTAAGCTCTTTAAAGAGGTATTTCCTGTCATTTCAGAAACACTTAATATTATTAACTCCTTGCTATTCTTTGGACATGTCCCAAGAAACTTTAAAATGGCAGTTGTCAAACTGCTTATTAAGAAGCCACAACTTGATCCTGGAGAACTGGCTAATTATAGGCCGATTTAAATCTTCCGTTTATGTCGAAAATTCTAGAAAAGGTAGTATCCTCACAAATATGTTCATTTCTACAGAGAAATAATATATATGAACAATTTCAGTCAGGATTTAGGCCTCATCACTGTACAGAGACTGCGCTTATCAGAGTTACAAATTTCTTGCTCTTATCATCTGATCGTGGCTTTATTTAACTTCTAGTGCTTTTAGATCCTAGTTCTGCATTCAACACAATAGATCACGACATTCTCGTGTATAGGCTAGAGAATTATGTTGGCATTTGTAGAGTTGCATTAGTATTGTTTAGGTCCTATTTAGCAGACCGCTACCACGTTGTCTATGTAAATGACAAATTGTCAAACCAAACAAAAGTAAAGTATGGAGTGCCACATTAATCAGGAACCAGAAATGGTGATCATGATCTATAACTCTGCAATAAATTAAAAGGCATGTATGCAAATATTATTTTATTTGTTTCCCTGTCTCAACCTCGGGACTCCTATCCTGTGGTTACCAGAACCAGCTGGATCCAGCTCCATTCCTGCTTCTTGTTGGAATCCACTGCTACATGTCACTGTGTGATGATGACTAATAGCAGTTCATCCCACTTCAGAGGATGATCTGATACCAACTCCAACCATAAGACATGGGATACTTCATATGCATTTTCCTGAACCTTGGATTTAGGATAGACCTCACCGAAATTACCGGCCAGGTTGCACTTCACTGAACTCTGCCTTCATCACCTCAGTCTAATGATGTACTACACTCTTCAAATGGAATACATCGACTATCAATTAATTGCCAACAAAACCCTTCCTCAGCCAACTAACAAGGACAATTGCATTTATTTGAACTTCTGCAGTTAATCCAGGATGGATTTCAAAGACATTAGTCATTAATCTTGCATTTCATACAAAATCTTTGTTTAAACACTGTCCCTTAACACTTACTTAGTTTATTAATTTTAATCCATGAATTGCACTATACATAAGTAATATTGGCATTATACTCATGATGTTAGCTAGAGGGGAACTGGCCCCCACAGTCAGTCTGGTTTCAATCAAGGTTATTTTTCTCCTTGCCATATTCGCCTTCGGCTGGCTCACTGGGGTTATAAATACAATTATTATTGAATTACTTATTTTTAAACACAATTCACAATCGTATTTTATAAAACTACACAATGATGACTCTAAGACATTATAGACATTACAGTTTTATCTTCTGTAAAGCTGCTTGAAACGATGTGTGTTGTGCTATATAAATAAAATTGACTTGACACTTTCACAAGGAAAAGTACTCCATCTTCACAATCACTTCTTTTGTGTTGCAATAGAAAAGACGCAAAAAGAGAGAGAGAGCTCAGTGAATATGAGAGTAGGTACATTTAAACTCAAAAATAAAATAAACAACAAATGACAGATAAAAAAAAACTACAACCTAAATTTCCCAGTTGTATGACTTATCGAATATCATATCATGACAGACTATTAAAAGAAAAAAAAAATTTCCACAACGTGACTACAAATCTGTAAAACCTTTTACATTTAATAGTTAGTTATTATATTATTTTATATAAGGTAAACATAAGCTTAAATAATACCTAAGAATGGTACTTCATTGAATGGAACATTTTACATGTATTTTGTGTATTTTCAAGATACAAAATACTGTATTTTATTTTGATAAATTTTTTCCATACTATGGTATATTTATTTGTTGTTTAAACTGAGGTATTTTGTATTTTTATTTTAAATGCATTTTCATGTATTTGTGGCCAATCACTGCAAACAAGTCTATCTGATATATAAAAACACTTTTACTACAGAGCATGACTTGTAAGACGATGCATTTTAATGTTTGCATTACACACCAACTACATTTACGAGCATGTTTATGCATATTAAAGTTGAAAATTGATGATAGAGCATTGCACTTGTAACATGAAGAACCAGGGTATGATTCTGAAGAGAATTCGAGTCGACACTTGAGTCGAAAGTGTCATAGAAGCATATTTGCTCTTTTTGACACTGTCGGATAGGTTCACGTTAAAGTTTTAGGGTAGGGAGGAAGTTTTTGTTGATTTAAAATTTGCTAGAGTGTTAGTCTTAAAAACATAATCTGTTTGGGAGAAACATGCTTTAAGGCTCCATTGTAGAAATAATTAACTTGAGTACAAGTAGAAATATTGAAAAATAATATAACTCAGGCAAGAGTAAATAAATATTTTGCTGAATGGACGTTTATGAAAATTGTATCACATATTCTATTGCAGGGGTTCTATAACTTCCTTGGCCCAGGACCCAAATTAGAAATCTGAAAACCAACACTTACAAAACCATGAAATACGCCATTTTTGCTGTATCCGTTAATTTATTCACTTTTTTTAATGACAAAAACAACTATTTTTGAACTCATTATTATTATTATTAGAGTTTAAGACTAATAATAATATTTTATTTTTTTTACAGAAATTAAACATTTGAACATGCACACAAATATGCACATTTTCAAATAGTAGAAATAAAGAAAAAAATATGTTGTAATCAATTACAGTTCATCATTTAACTGCATGACACATAACAGTACAGAGCGATTGTTTGTTAGCAGTTCATTTATCTCATTGTGATAGACAGAACTCAAGTAGCATGCTTATCTTCACCACTACATTAATTCTAATCTATTTTCCTGACTTGTTTGAACAACTGCTTTTCGTCTTGTTCTTACAGAATTTATACGACTTTTTCTCGATTTGTGTGTGCTGCTTGAGAAGCTGTCATCTTATTTTATTGTTAAGAGTGCCTAATTACTTTGAACTAGCCCACTAGCAATTAATTGAGAGCCTCGCTCTTTCTGATACTTAAACGAGATATAAAACGAGACAAACAAATTAATCAATTAATTTGTAATTTTTCTGTTTGGCACACTGAACACTGTAACTGCGGTGCCATGAAAATATCAAGATGAGTTTCCTGTTGACCACGTTGCCTCAGCACCTTACAGCGCCTCCGCCTCAACTGATATCGCGGAGAGAGAAAATGTCTATAAAATTATATTGTGAAAAAGTGCCAAAAAGACAGTCCTGGCCAGCCCTACAGCATGAAAGTGTGCACTGAACGGAGCACATTTGCTCTTAAAAATTTCAGTTACTCTTACTAAGGAAGTAATTAGACATATATTAAAATATGTTGCAATCCAACATGTGTGGCTATGCGACCCAATTTTTTTAAGAAACTGGTCTATATTATTTACGCTACAATTATTAAGGTATTTTTGCTTTTGAAAGAAATTGTGCTTCTGTTCACCAAAGATGCATTAAATTGATCAAAATTATTGCCAAAAACATTAGTAATGTTGCAAATTATTATAACTCTATGAAAAAGTATTATATTTTTGTTTATTTTAAAATGTATTATTTACCCTGGAAGGTCAAGTCCCATTTTCAGGAGCTATCACTCCAGTTTACAAAGAATATGCAATGTCACCAACACCTTGGGAAATCTTTCACAGTATAAACATGATACATTTTAGTAAGGGTGATGTTCTGTAGTTTGAAAAGCCTTGTTTTTAATGTTGGTGCATGGCAGTGCTGACTCCTCTTATTTTTTTTGTCGTTGCTGTTTAGAATGTCAAGGCTGTCTAGCCATTTCAGTTAATTAACTTTCTCCAAAGCGCTTTAAAGTTCAGCAGTCTCTGTAGAACTTGCATTAGTTTTGTGGTCTGCATCACATTGCAATGAAGCCTGGATGATTCACACTGTTCCACCTCTGGAGTACACTGTTGCACGTTTCAGTTTGGAAGCATACACTGCCTGGCCAAAAAAATTAAATAAACAATCGTTGTTTGGATTTAAAATATGCAGATGCTTAAGAGCCTATGATTGGACCATTATTGCAGTGATTAATATGTTGAGCAGGCAAACATTCTTTTAACCCTGACTGATGCAGTTTGTAGCTTCTAATTTATTAAACAACTATGTCAGAAGACGTATTCAGTGGTCGTGGAAAAGATGTTACTGTGTTTCAGAAGGGGGAAATTATTGGGTTGCATCAAGCAAAGAAAACAACCATGGATATTGCTGAAATCAATGGAATTGGCTTAGAGCATTTCCAAATGCACAATGTGATGAGAACTTACAGAATTGGGACTAAACAGCTGTATGGCCACAAGAATGACACTTGTTAGTTCAGTTAATCAGAAAAAAAAACTACTGCAATTTGCTAGGGAGCATAAAAATTGGACTGTGGTGCAATGGAATAAGGTCATGTGGTCCAGATTTACCCTATTCCAAAGCAATGGGCACGTCAGGGCAAGAAGGGAAGTGCATGAAGCGATGCACCCGTCATGCATCCTACCCACTGTACAAGCCTCTGGAGGCAGTGTTTTGATCTGGGGTTGCTTCAGTTGGTCAGGTCTAGGTTCAGCAATGTTATGCGGCAATTACATGAAGTCAGCCGACTACCTGAATGTACTGAGTGACCGGGTTATCCCATCAATGGATTTTTTCATCCCTGATGAAACTTCTTCCAGGATGGCAATGCCAAGATTTGTTGGGCTCAAACTTTGAAAGAGTGGTTCAGGGAGCATGAGAAATAATTTTAACACATGAATTGGCCATCCTGGCCTTAACCCCATTGAAAGTATTTTGGATGTGCTGGAGAAGACTTTACAGTGTGGTTTGACTCTCCTGTCATCAATACAAGATCTCAGCCAAAAATTAATGCAACTCTGGATGAAAATAAATGTTGCGACATTGCATAAGTTTGTTGAAACAATGCCACGATGAATGAATGCGTAATCAAAGCTAAAGGCGGACAACAAAATAATAGAGTGTGCAATTTATTTGTTTTGGCCAGGCAGTGTATTTATTCTAATACCTTGCCAAATATTCAGTGATGTTATGTAATTTTATTTTACTTTATAATTGCGGTGTAAATAAAATGTAGTGAGGTAGAATACAATATTTTTTATCAACTCAAGTAAAAGTACTTTAATTTATTTATTCTCAAAGTTGCACAATTTTAAAAATGTACTCAAGTACTGTAAATGGAGGTGTTATAATTAGTTAATATCCACCCCTGGGAACCATGTGCTATAATTTTCCAAAACTGTACCATAGTCAAGTACTTTTCAAGTGAGCAGGCTATACTTTAGTGAGTTCATAGCTTCTATATAGTTTTAGTCTTCGATTTTGCATATGTAACACATGTCTATTATGCAGCATTACCCTAAAATTAAGGACTACATTTCTATTTTTTATAAAATGCTAAACCATCTAATTCAAACATCTAAAGTAAAAGGAAGTTCACAGTAGCTTTTTTTCTCATTGAGTAAGGGTGTTGTGGAAAATTGTATTTATAATGTATTTTAGAACATGCTTGAGTTGAGAAGATATTTCTTTATATAAACGATCTCGCACCAAGGTGGCTGACAGTCCATTAGGCAGAAGTGCAAAGGGCTGTTGTGACAGAGACATTAGTTCACTGAATGAGGTCTGATCTCACCCTGTCAATGCTGGATAATGGAGGTTTTGCCTTCCAAGAAACACCTCTTACTTTTTAGCACAGTGTGGAAAAATCTATATGCCTTTTCCTTGTTTTTTACTCAAGTGAGTCATTTCAAGCACATTGTGGAAAGACATGCAGTATATTGCATCTGTTATAGATTCAATGGGTGATATGCATATGTAAATGGCTATACTGGCTGTTTCATATGGATGATTTTATAGTAATGCATGCTGTTTAATGTATGCATGTGAGATTGCAGGTTGACCTGCTTTTGCATAAACATAAATATTTAGATATTTTAAAGGTAAAGTGTGATTTAGCCAATGTTGCTATGTCCAATTGGATGGGATGCTCAAACAAACAGATCAATATTTGATAGAGTGAAAGCGTGTACACTTTTCAGGGGAGTCAAGCTACAGTATGCGCAAGTAACCTACTTATAGTTATCCCTGCATAATAAGCCAGGGAAGGAGAAGATATTTAACATGTACAATTTTAAAATTCACATTAAAGGATATAAAACAAGTCTTGGACCTGTTTAGTGTCGGATTATAAAACACTAACATATTCGTGTTAGAAACTTAAGGATATTTTGAATGATTTCTCATTGTAAGTTGGGGTTTTAGGAATTACTTTGCAGTTCACACAGTCACTATAATAATTCTTTATCTTGCATATTGGTAATCTTATCTTTCACTGGCAGACAGAGATATTCAAGGCACACAATCTGTCCTGCAGCATCCCTGCAGCAGATGGAGTGTTAAGTGTCTCGCTCAAAATGGTCAGAAAAGGTGCCCTAGGTGGGAATGGAATGATGACCTTCCTATTCAAAGTTCAAAGTGTTCACCATTAAACCACTTAAATTTATACTTCAACAGAATAACAATCAAGCTAATATAATTATAATGCTGATTATGATTTAAACTCAATGTGTTCCTCTCAGGTAAAATAAGGGTAAAATTCAGGCTCGTAATTGGAACATGACGAACAGCCTGGTTTAGAATATGAAGGGTGCTGCATGCAGAATTAATGTACATAATCAAATTTGCAGGATGTTATCTGTGGTTATGAGAATTTCCTTTATTATAGGTAAAGCAGGCATTTTAATTCAAAGAAAATGAAGCCCACTGCGCCAAGACTTTAAAATACGTTATTGAACAATGTTTTTTCGCCAACATGTTCAAGGTGTTAGGACTACAGTGTAAGGCTATTTTTAGACTGAAATGTCTGAACTGAACTTTAAAAATAAATCCATTCTATTGTTCAAATGTGCATAGTGATTCCCAAACAAAAATTGCAGAGCATGCATGATTATAGACTGCCGCTTAATCTTCTGGTTTTCTATGGTTCAAATCATCTGCAAGCTCTCTTGCGCTCAGCACTCTGCATAGATTAACAGACTCAGAAAGAGCTTTTCCTTTTGAAGAATATCCTGAGAAGGCATACGCTTCATGGTTGCTATTGTTGCCCAGATTTGCCAAATCTTGAGAAGTGCCCTCTTGTTGACTAATTTTCAGAGCCAGGACATTCTCCAGTAAAGGGTCTGAAAATCTATTTACTTATATCTATTTACTTATATATTTACTCACACTGCAGTATTATGAATTACTGCAGTGTTTTTGACATTTTGATGTGAATGGTTTGGAAATGGCATTTTGAAAATACTCAATGCACCTTGTAAGTGTCATTGATAAAATCACATCAATACAGTACAATCTTTGCTATTGTGGGACTAAATAACTATTAACAAATAAACAGTAATTGCAGTGAAAAGAGTATTTTACTTTTGATGTGGTACGCTGCTTTGTGTTCAAGAGCTTTTTAACATAGTTATTTCTGCTTAGTCCTAACCTTTAGAGCTGTCATTCAAAAGTTTAAAAATGATAAGTATGTTGAGCCCCTCGAGGTATTTTTCTGCAGTTTTAAGAAATGTCCTTTCCTGGGGAAGAGACAACTGTAGAGTCATATCTAGTATATTCTATTATGAAAGCTAGTTATCACTCAGAATTGCCCTAATTTTTCTCACTGCAATAAGATGAAAAGCTTTTGTCATTTTCAAACTTATTCTGAAGATCTTTAATAGAAAAAGGAAAGGAGAAAAGGGGACAGATCTGTTCATATACCTGTTGCCTTGTCACAGTTTTTGTATTCACACATGTAAACACACACATCAAATAGACGTCTGGGTGTTGTGCATGTGCTATCAGGGAATAGAGTATAACACAGGTGTCTCAGGGCATATTTTTTGACAAAACTTGACAAAATAACTTGAAAAATATTTTGGTGCTCCTGCACGAGACACCAAAAACACAGAGATATGTAATGCAACCGTCAAAGACATTTGATTTGCATGTAGAAAAACAATTGAAAAACAGCACGGGTAGACACAACAATGCATTTGGCATGAACAGCCCCTTATTAACAAGCCAAAGCACTCATGGAAGTTCCTCAAAGTTACCTCTCAAAAAGCAGTCTTTTGCTGACTGTAGGTAAACATCCAATTTATCCAACGATTGGATTGTTTTCCGTTTTCTAAAATATCCAGATGCTGTTTTAATGAGTGAGAAGCTGCTGCAAATTATTCAGTGAGATAGCTGTTTGAATGAATCAGACTGAATAGCCAATCCATTTAAACCTTTTTCTAACCTGTTTGGCCAATTCGCTAAAAAAGAACAGACAAAATAGAATGATCTATTTGTGAACTGGGCATCATAAGTTCTGTATAAATGCAGCATACTGAAATGCGATACAAACATCAAGATCTCTGATACTGACAGTCAAACATTTTGTTGAAGCTTTCACTGTATAATTTTTGAAAAGGGAGACTGGACATGGGGTTAAGTCCGAGTCCGCACTTGTTCAAGTCAAGACCAATAACAGACCAAGACCATGAAAACATGGTGTTGGACTCGGACCGAGTCCGGTCTCGAGTACTACAACACTGTTCATGTGTCTAAAGAATGCATGATTCATTTTAATCATAAGGCATCATGCTTCTAACCATATATGTAAATCTTTTTGGTTCATGTTTTCCTGTGTAACATACACTATATCAATTAATACTTTTTCTCTTGTGTCCTTCTCTTGTTCAACAGGTGCAATGTGGACAACAAAGTATCTCGGGTGGCTTGGCTCAACCGAACAACTATTCTCTTCGCAGGCAATGAAAAGTGGACTCTGGACCCCCGGGTGGTCCTACTAAACACAGCAATCACCGAATACAGTATAAAGATTCTAAATGTGAACCTATATGACGAGGGGCCGTATGTATGTTCCATTCTCACGAACAAGAAACCAGAGTCAACAAAAGTGCATCTCATCGTACAAGGTAAACCATTTTTCCAAGACATTTCCTTCTTAAATGGGTTTGAGGATTTTTACTTGATGTCTCTAAATGTGAAATGTTTGCATCATTTAATGTTCGGATGAGGAAACCGTGGTGGGTATAACTATCTTGGCATTGTTTTGGGTTATGTTGGCGTTTTGGTTTGATAAATAAGGTTGACAAAAAACTTTGGTTCTACTTTTCTAGGCTGATGTAATTAAATGAAAGTCTGCAGATGTGATTCCTGGTGATGAAATTGGGATTTAATCTGGCTGTAATTTCAAATCGTTGATGAATATTGATTTATGAGTCAAGACACACAGATGGAGGAGAGAACGAGAGAAAAAAGTAGGCAAAAGCTTTGATCTCTTCACAGAGCACAAGCTCACTAAATCAGGTGTCGATACGCACACCTTTATCATGATTTAAAGAGCATTCGATCACCTTCAAATTCATATTCCGAAAACAATTAGCTTTGCTCGCTGCCAAATCATCTCGGCTTGGGGTGCATAACATAATTCAGGTATGCGCCAAAAAACAGTAACACCATTTTTACAAGGTTTTCGGACCATCTGTGGAGTCAGAAAAAGTGTCCGATTTTCAACATTGATCTTTGCTAATAAAATGCCACCTTATCAAATGCTCATTAAACTTTAGTACTTTGTCCTGACACAAATTACTGCTGGCATAAATAATTGAGCAAACAGACAAGTTAAGGTGCTTTTTTTTTGGTTTGGTTTTTTTTTTGTAATTAGAAACACAAGTGTTAAGTGGAGTTTGGCTTGCCTGTTAAGAAGACGGATAAATCGAAGCTTAATGCAGTTCAATTAATTATAAAGTCTTCAGTCCAATTTGAATACATCAATCATTAGTCTTCTTGGTTTTGTTGTGGATTCTTAAAGGTGTAGTTCACCATTGGTCATTATTTACTCACCTTCATGTTGTTCCAAACCAATATGACTTTGCTTCTTCTGTGGAACACAAGAGGAGATGTTAGGCAATATGTTAGTCTTAGTCACCATTCACTTTCATTGCATCGCATTTCATACAATACAAGTGAATGGTGACTGAGACTTACATTCTGCCTAAAATCTTTTTTCTTTTTTTTTTTTTTTTTTTCAAGGAATAAAGAAATTCATCCGCTTATGGAACAACATGAGGTAAGATGAGTTAATGATGACAGAAATGTTTTTTCTGGGTGAACTAACCCTTTCACCTGCAATTTTAATACATCCGATTAAATGTAATACATCAGACTACATCCAATACATCAGCATAAATTAATACAAAGAATTCCTTGTGTAGGGATGTAACAATATGAGTATGAGTACCAATACTTCATTTTCAGCACTCAACAATAACTGATTTATTTATTTATTTTTGTGAATTCCTTATAAATAGTTTATTTAAATGTTATCATCAAACTAGTGTTTAAATAAACTAATTATTTAAAACTTTAATCACATAAAAATAGAACAAATAATTTTCAACATTATTATTCAACATTATTTAACAACATTATTTTTATAAAATAAACCTTACATTGAAGTTATTTTTGTCAATTACACTGATGTGTAACAGAGCATCACAGATGTGATATATAGCTTTAATATTATACATTTACTATTGATTTATTATTATTATTATTATTATTATTATTATAAGTAGTATAAGTAGTAGCAGTTGTGGTATTATGGTGAATATTACATAACTATACATTAGTGATATATTTTTTTCCATTTAAATTTAACCTTTATTTGGCTTTAATTTTGAAGCCCTTTCCGTTTCTGTGTGTGGTTTAAGCTGGTCACTTCCGGAAAAGTCATTACGTTACCCAGTGCAATTTTTAAACCACAAAAGGCTGCTATTTACTTAAATAAATATGTAGTCTGTATGTGCTGTACACTACAAAGTGCACTCTGCTCACTATCAACTGCTACAAACACGGCATGCAATGCTTATGATGTTGTTTTCCGTGTATGAGCTAAGGATCTCTAAATTGTACTTTTTAACTTTATGTATAAAGGGATTGTCCCGTATATAAAGAAAATTATGCGTCCCATATCGCATCAATACGGGATGCGATTTGTCACGTATTTAAACTGGTCAGATGGTGAAATTGTTCCAGATTGATAATTTAACATTTAGTTGCAAAATTTGCCTACGGTGGGTAAGGGACCATCTGAAAAGTCCACAAATGGTGCTAAAATTATTTGTAATTTATCATAACATTATTTGTCATTTGTTTTTTTCTTGTCTCCCCAATTTGGCTTGCCCACTTCCCAGTGCACTCTTCGGTCCTCGTGGTGGCGTAGTGACTCACCTCAATCCGGGTGGTGGAGGATGAATCTCAGTTGCCTCTGCATCTTAGACGTTAATCCTCTTATTTTATCACTTGGCTTGTTGAGTGCTTTACCACGGAGACCTAGCTCGTATGGAGGCTCATGCTATTCTCCGCGTCATCCACGCACAGCTCACCACGCGCCCCACCGAGAGTGAGAACCACATTATAGCGACCACGAGTAGGTTAACCCAATGTGACTCTACCCATCCTAGCAACTGGGGCAGTTGGTTGCTTAGGAGACTGACTGGAGTCACTCAGCACACCCTGGATTTGAACTTGTGATTTCAGGTGTGGTAGTTAGCGTATTTACTTGATGAGGAGGATATGGTTAAGGGACATGGTATCCACCACCACCCCCCATTTAAGTGTCCCTTATTTTAAAACTAAAAAGTGGCAACCCTACCGGCACAACACATTCACAAGCACTCACATTTGTCGCTCGTAACAAAAGCCTACAATATATTTAAATCATTAAATCGCAGACTTTTATTTAAATAATCTCACTAGGTTTTAATGTGGTTTTAATTTTGTGCAATGAATGTTTACGATATCAGAGCCTTTTTACAAGCATGAGAACATGATATGAGCATGGCCACCAGGACATCCCTAATTTTTTCATATCTGTAAGAATACCATCTTTACATGACATAACATAAGTAGAAACTCTCACTTGATGGTGCCTGTAGTCTCTCTTATGTGCACTATAGATATTAAATTGTTTGCAATGCTTCTTTTTCCCTTACACCCAACAGTTCCATGCTGAGTGGTGTACAATTTTCAGCCTAGTGTTCTTGAGAATGGATCTGAAAGGTTTGTGAACAGATGGGGTCTTGGTTTGCCTATAATTTATGCTTTGTCTCAGCTTTGTTAAAACAAGCCATACTCAGCTAAAGTCTGCCTACACAAACTATAGCACCACGACTACTTCTGTCATCACGTGTGACTCTATTCCTCTTATAAGATGAGCTTCTGGAGCTTGTTACTCCCTCTTCTCTGTTCAAAATACAAAGAGTGCCTAAAGTGCCATTCTCAAATGCCTTGTTTGATATTTGCATGCTTGTTTTAAAGGAGATAGTTCACCCAACATAGAAATTTATGTCATTAATTTAACCTCATGTTGTTTAAAACTCACATTTGTCTTCCTTCGACAAAGTATTAGCCTCAGTCAACATTCAGTTTAATTGCATGTTTTTTTCATACTATGGAAATGAATGGTACAGAGGCCTTTAGAGGACAGGGCAGGATTTTATTTTCTGAAATTCTGAAAGTTTTTTCTTTCCTCGCATTAATTTTGTGTTCCCTCGAAATAAATGTTGTGTGCTCTCACAATAGTTTTACATTCCCTCAAAATAAATTTACCATGGTTTTACTACAGTAACCATATTTTAACCAAATATTGTGTATTGCAAGGGAATGAAAACTATTGCAGGGGAAAACAAAACTTATTGCGAGGGCACGGAAACATATTTCAGAAAAAAAAAAAAATGCCTGCCCTGTCCTCTAAGGGGCTCCATAGAATGGTGACTAATACATTTTCATTTTTGGGTGAACTATCCCGTTAATCTGAACTATCCCTCCAAAGCTTCTGTCTACTCTCTGCTAAAAATGTAGTACAGTAAACAGTACTGTAGTGACTACAGTACCATTCTGACATATCTCATTTGATATTCACATGCTTGTTTTAAGTATCCCAACATATTTTAAACTTGCTTTAATTCCAGTTGTAGGTCCATCAGAAGTCCTTAAACTGGACAGTGTTCTATTAAATTTCACATTTGCCATTTTGTACTGTATCACTGGTACATCTATTTATTTGCTTGATGACTGCAGCTGGAGATTTGTGTCTCTGTAAATGGCCTCATCGCCTTCCGTGGTATCGATCAGATGTATTGATCAGATGCAATACAAGAGGGGACATTCAAAGTGTTAGACTCCAGTGCAATCTGAAACCTGAGGTTTTCCTCCGAGCTCTTTCTCCATGTTACACAAAGCATTATTCTTATAAAGCCAATACATGCAGAAGACAAATGAAGGTCATTATAGTTTTGTATCATTTACAGATGTCTATGTACAGTACATGTACTTTAGAAGCTTTAATGTAAAACATGTATATTACATTTTTAACCTACTACATCAAATAGTGCATCATTGCATGTAAGTTTGTCAATATGGTTATGCAAACATAGCTATAACATGTTTTGTGAGTCAGGAGTGACAAAATATATCCATTTGCATTGTATGTAGCGAAGATCGATTTTACATGACTAACAGTGATATTCAGTTGCAATTTGAACCTCATCCTATATTGTGATCAAATGTTTTAGTGATGTAACAAATCAGCCTCCAAATCATCTCTCAGGTACTGTATATAATTTTCAACCTGGACACATAGGATCAAGTCACTGTTCCTACAATTTTGGAAAATGATTTTTACTCGTTTGTGTTACATATCAAAATAAATTTATAAGATTGTTTGGCATCAAATTGTGTGGTAGCAAAACTGATAGAGTGTTGCACCTGTGATGCAAAAGAACAGAATACGAGTCCTGAAGAGTAAACGAGTCAACATGTGAGCAGAAAAGTAATACAATTATTAATAATAATAATTTTATTATTTTCCTTGAGGTCCACTTATTACATTAGTAAAGTTATTATTTATTTATCAAACTATTCACTCAAGCACAGCAGTACGATAAATTATAAATATCAACCAGTCATGACATGAAACATTCATGAATGAAATCAGTTACTTAAGAATTTGTGGTTAAGTTCAATAGTGTTTTTAACTGCACTATCTTTTAATAACAGTTCCTTTACAAAGCTTGAATTGTATTGTGACTGGTTCACAAGCAATCCACGCTGACAAGTGATAAATGCTGAAATGAGCCAAACACACATACATGACATACACACATATCATCCTGCACTGATGCGATCAGGAACTTTAATTTGAATTGCATCAAAACGGTCAAAGACGTCTATCTAGCGCACGTTTACATAGACCAACAACATGGGTGCAAAAACGCATCCAGGATGTGTTTATACTCAAAACTACAAGACACAGAATGGGGTCTTCCTTTAAGAGTTATAAGTTGATATTGTGTTTTTTAAAATCTATGCATGATAGCGGTTGAAGCAGTTTGCCTGTTGCATGTTTATGTAAAAAGAAAAACATTTAAATATAGTCCAGATGGGTATATGAAGGTGTCCTTTGTAAGTCCCCTTTGGTGTGCAGGTATATAAGGCCCATCTGTCTTATTCTTTCCTCTTCACCTTTCTGACTGAGTGCCAGTGGGCGGGCAAAGGTGCGATGAAGTAAAAGTAGGTGTTGATGTCTTGCTGTAGAGGCAGTCATGTACAGATGTATTCATCTGTGTGATGACGCAAAGTGGGGAAAATCCAAACGTCCTGTTTTTGCAGCTAAATAAATAGTATTTTTGTATGGAGGATGTAGTTTTGAGTTCTGAAACTTACAGTATGATTTTATAATACTATGAACTAAATGTCAAAGAAAATGTTATTTCTGATGACCCCTTTGAAGACCTATTCTATTTGGGAGTAAAAGTGCAACACAGTGGGCATTTCACCTCAGAACTGCCCAGACTGACTGGAATCAGAATCAGTTTGTTGACTTTTCTTTTGCCAAAATCGGTCTGTCTTACCGAATTTCAAAACATTGTCCCCAGTGACCAAGGAAGTAATTGTTGTTGGGTGCATGGGCACGTGTGAGCTTCCTTTTCCAGGTGGTATGTCCATGAAGGGGTGCCAAAATAGAGTTCTTAAAATCATGGTTAGATTTAGGGTTTAGGTACAGTGCTACACTTTATGGTTATGGTCAGATTAAGATTTGGGGATTGGTTTAGGGGAAAAACATATGATAATGTATATTGTCAAAACGCTACTAAATTAACCCCTGTATTTAGAGTATCTTCCTTGGTGCATAACAGTAGATGTCATAAGTTTTGTATGAGCCATCTTGTACGCTTTCTTGTGATTTCGCCATCTCATACTATTGTTAAGACTTGTCCTAAGATTGGGTTAGTGCTAACCAAAACCCATTCCTACACTCAAATGAAATGTCTCAAAACCATTCCCTACACTCAAATTAAATGTCTTTTGAAATGATTTAAAAAAATATTATATTTTGTAAGGGAAAGTAGTTAGTTATCAGGCTAACATTAAACAAGTGAAAGGGTGTCTGATTTTTGGATATTTGGATACCTGCTGTAGATATGGCACATTCATTTGTTTTGCAGTCACATGGATAATCATACCTGTTTTGTCTTTCTCAGCAAGCTGCGAAAGGGCAGACATGTACAGGTGGTGTGGAGACTGAAGCTGGCTAGAATGGTGCTGTTGAAACTAACACTCACACAGCCAATTTGGCCCAGTATTATCACAGAATATTGTCTCCAGATTTTGGTCTATCAAGTTTTCACCAATGTCCTCTGATTAGAAGCAATGACCATTTAAAACAGAGAGCGAACTACTTGTTATTTTACATTATATCTTTAAAAGACAAACATGCAGCCTTTGCACTCTGAAACATTAAAGTCTATGCAAGATTCTGCTTATGAGGTAATATGATCTCTCTTGAAATCCTGCATGAAAAGTACTATAATTAGGACAAGCGTGTTTAGATCAAAACATCAAAATGGATTAAATTTGTTCAAAATGCATGAATATGGAAAAGTTTAGAGAAGTTTACTACAGTACTTCTCTTTTAGCTAAACCTGCATATTATATGTACTGTAAAACACAGCACATGTGCTTTTCATAGAGTTGTGTTATGTGGGTGGCATGTACCTAGACAATGAGACAAATGATTTTCCCTGAGAGAGAAAGATCTCTCTGAAAGGTCATTGCAATGCAGTGCTGTTGTTTTACACTGTTTTTTTTTTTGTTTGTTTGTTTGTTTTTTTGTTTTTTTTAGAATAACAAGAAAAACAAGTGTGAGAACAAAAACAAAGAAACTGTGTGTCTCCCAAGATCTCTTGGAACAGAGGATTTGTTCAGACAAACACAAATTCAGCAAACAAATTAAGTGATGCTTTGATGCAAGAATATGAATCCTAACAACAGATTCTTGACTCATCTAAATGAATGACAGAAGTGTTGTAATTTTCAGGTTCACCATTTTGTTTTTGTTTTTTATTTTTTTGACTAATCAATTGAAGTTTGAAAACCGTAATTATTTTTGTGGTGGTGAAGAAAATATTTCCTTCATTTTTAATAATGAGCTACATCTATTGCCTGGAGAATCCCCTGGGTTCATTCAATTCCATTCAATTGAAGTTAAGTATATTTGTGTAGAGCCATTTACAATACAATTTGTTCCTTAGCAGCTTTACAAAGAATGGTGTCTTTCAGTCCCTTGTAGTAAATCAAATAAAAAGATTTGTAGCTGGAATGAGGAATAAACCTCATAGAAATGGTTTAAAGAAGTTTAGCAAAAACACAGAGGATCAAAAGAGAAAGACGGCACAGTGCTGGTAAGCAGAAACTTATGCAGGTGAAACAATACATGCAGGGAATTCAACACTGTTAGCGACAGAGGGAGCTGAGAGGATGAAGAGAAGGAAAGTGAGACTCTGGTGGAAAGAGGCTATGAGTTCAGCTCAGTACAGACAGTGCATAAAAGGTGATGATCGCACGCCATATGTTTCATTAGCTTGAGGTCTTTGAGGGAGGCAGAGCGGATCATCAAAAGTTTAATTCGCACTAGAGTTTACACAGTCACAGTTAAAGCTGAAGTGTGTTATTTATGCACCACTTGGGACACCAGACTGAATTGAAAAAAATAAGCATTACTTATAAACAGCTGGTTGAGGCAGAGTTGAGGTGTCGGGCTTGAACAAATAGAACAATATTTTAATAGCACCACAGAGCAGTCTTTACTCTGAATGGCTACTTATAGTTGTCTTCATATTAATCTGGGATAGGAGAAAAATGTTTAACATCGAATAAGTTAGACACTTCAGCTTTAAAAGCATTGTTGATTTGATATCTAGCAGCAATTTTGGTATTTTAAGGAGAACTTCTTGAGTGTGACCAGAATGTTGTGGTTCTTTGAGCAAAACATGCTCATCCTAGTCAAAGTAACTTTGATGCAAGATTTCATTAGGGAAAGGAAGTATATACTGTATTTCAGTACCTGATGAGCAGAATGTCACACAGACTATCACTGTATGTACCAGGGAAGAAGCGAGGCAATTTAATTAGATTACCCCATAAACAACATGCGGGATTGTCGTCTTTCGTTTGCTCAAGTGTAATGATGTGTTGCTGTTTTAGATTAGTCACGAACATTCTCCTCCATGGGGGGAAGGATAAGACAGCCTTTCAATTCACTGCACATTTGTGTAATAAGCCTCTGCTCTTGTTACTGAATTGAGGAGTAGATCTTTTCTTCTTTTTAAAGAGCAGCAATGAGCCATTGGAAAGATTCATCAGGGTTATGAGAATATAAATGGGAGGACAAAGCCAGTACAATTAGCCTGGGTGACACATTAGCGACAGCGATATCACCAGAGGCTGCACGAGAATCAGTTTTTCAGTTCTGTGGGTACTCTGCCTTCTGCTTCAGTTATTTTAACCCCCCGACAAATCCAATAGCAAATACAGGTTTTTGCAAACAGATTATGGGAGTTTGGACATGTGAGACATGAAATGCCTACCGTATTTCTAAATGTAATTTCTTCAGTGTTTTTTGTTCAGCCATTTGCGAACAGTGCAACGATTATTTTGTATTTATTTATTAAGCTGAAATAACGTGAACTGATGGCTTTAGCAGAAGCATACACCATCGATTAACAACCTCAGAGCTCATGGTTGATTTGTCTTTACAGGTTTATAATTTATTGTTAATAATCAATTCCCCATTGAAAAAAACTAACAAACAATTTATTAAAACTTTTTACTTACAGAATCCAACTGTTGCACTCTATAGTTTGAATTAGTATTTTCCATGCTGGTATATACACTGAGCCAAAACATTATGACCAATCACTGGTGAAGCAAATAATGTTGAACATCTCCTAACAAGGCCACAAGTCAAAGTCTGGGTAGAATAATTGGTGGCAAACTATCAGTTCTTGTAGTCAACATGATGAATGCTGGAGAAATGAGCAGGAGTAAAGTTTTGAGCAACTTTGACAAGTGCCAAATTGTTATGGACAGACGACTGGGTCAGAGCATCTCGGCAATGAAATGGCAAGTCTTTTGGGGTTCTCCTGTCAGTAGCAGTGAATACCTACCAATAGTGGTCTGAGGAGGGACAAAACAAAAACCGGCTAAAGGGTGTTGGGTGCCCAAGGCTCATCATTGCACGAGGGCAACAAATGCTGTCCCCTCTGGTCCGAACCGACAGAAGATCTACTGTGGCAAAAGTCACAATAAATGATAAATAATGATTGCTGCAGGAGGAATGTGCACAACACATAGTCCGTTGCACCCTCCTGCATATGGGGCTGCGTAGCCACAGACTGGTCAGACTGCCCATGCTGACCCTTGTCCACCTTTGAAAGTGCCCACAATGGGCACACCAGCATCGGAACTGGACCCTGGAACAGTGGAAGAAGACTCTGATGAGTCATGTTTTCTTTAACATCACGTGTACAGCCGTGTACATGTGTGCTGTATACCCAGGTAACTGACGGAACCAGGATACACTGTGGGAAGATGACAAGCCGGTGGGGGGAGTGTGATGTTCTGGGCAATGTTCTGCTGGGAATCCCTGGATCTGGCCATTCATGTGGATGTAAATTTGACAAGTGCCACCTACCTAAACATCGTTGCAGACCAGGTACACCCCTTTATGGAAATGGCAGTGGCCTCTTTCAGCAGGATAATGTGCCCTACCATACTGCACACACTGTTCAGGAATAGTTTGAGGAACATGATGAAGAGTTCAAGGTGTTCCCTGGCCTCCAAATTCCCCAGATCTCAATCCGATTGAGCATCTGTGGGATGTGCTGGACCAACAAATCCAATCCACGTGGCTCCACCTCACAATTTACAGGACTTGAAGGAACTGCTGCTAAAGTCTTGGTGCCAGATACCACAGGACAACTGCAGGGGTCTTGTAGAGTCCATTCCTCAGAAAGTTTTGGCAGCATGTGGAGAACCAAAAGCATATTAGGCAGTTGGTCACAATGTTTTGGCTCATCAGTGTAATTGTGGTATCAGCTACTTCAGATAATCCCACCCTTAAATGGCACTTAAAAACAAAACAAGCTGTGACTGGTCCCTCTTTATTTCAGTCAGACCGTTTTTTCTATGTAACTGAGCTTGTTCTTTGCCAGAATTAGCAGCAAATTGGACCAAATTTTATGCCAGTAGTCAAAAGCCTGGCTATGCTAAACTAATGAATAACTGTCTATAATGAGGGACAGTTTGTCGTTCTTTTTTTAACAACCTCAAAACAGTGTCCTTGTTAGTGTTTTGAGCTGTTTAAATCATTTTAGCTGCAGCAGTGCCAGACAGATGTGATACATATGGGATCGCAGTCCAGTCATTTGTAGTTGGGTGATTGCTTTCCTCCATAACTGTAATAGCTATAAGCAGCTAAACAAGCAGCTCTCTTCAGAGTCGAGAGACCTGTAGCTAGCTCTTATGGCACAATGCGACTCATTTGTATTGTTATTAGAAAGGAGTGAAGAGGCAATCACTGCACAAAACACGCCATAATGTTCACTCAGCATGTGTTATATGAAAACACCCTAGTTGTTTGATTTCGCCATTGGGCTAAAGAACAAACCAGTCATATTAAAAGTAATAAATAAAGTCATGCAGGCAAAGAGGGTAGTCATATTATGTATAATGTATGTTAGCCTTAATGTGAATTGCAGTTTTTTTTTTTTTTTTTTTTTCATTGACTTATGGAGCATTTAAAAGACATTACATTTATTTAGTTTTTAAGGCTTTTCTAACTGTCACTCCTTTTCCTGAGAAATCTCTTAAACGCATGTATAAGAACACATTAAATTATATGCTGAATGCTTTAAAAACATTCTTGACAATATGTAAAACTTATAAGGTGTCAAATGCTTGATATTGAAATTTTTTAAACATTGAAATATAGGCTCATGACAGTATTTCCATCACGGTTGCTTTACAGAATAGTCTGAAATGATTGATGCTGTCACTCTGTAGTGACGTATGAAAAAATATTCTAATACATCTAACAATTTGATGATTGACAACTTTTTTACGAATGGATTCTCCAAGGATATAGCCTTGTCATTTTGGAATAGAGAGCCATACGAAAATTGATTGCTGTCAGTCTTTATCCTTTAAGAGAAAAACAGGAATCATAACAAGGTTGAATGTTCTGTATCTGTGGCAAAACCTTTTTGTCATATTCATCATCTAGTGGCCTTTATTTGAGAAATTGACTTACATTTTAGCAGCTGAGACCATTTTGAGGTATTGTCTATTAGCTTATTCTTAAAGTTGTATGAAATAAAGGATACTATTTTAAACTACATTTAAAAATTCTCTACTTCAGTATTTCTCCATCATTTTGACCATCTTTCTACTTCAGAAATACATTAAAAGGACCTTAGTGGAAGACACTGGCATGCATTTAAGATGGATAGTAATGAAATAATGGTGACTGAACACAGTTTGTGTTCCATGGGAGAAAGAAAGCCATCTAGGTTTGAAATAATATTGGGCTTAATAAACAATGGCAGAATTTTCCTTATTTGAGGCAGTGAACTATCCCTTAAATGTACTGTATGTTAGGAATGTAGTGGTGTGCATTATTATTATTATTATTATTATTATTATTATTATTATTATTATTATTATTATTTTGTTTTTTTGTTTTTTTTAAATGTTACTGCTTTTATAATTTTATAATTTTATAATGTAGGTTTTGTGTTTAGCTCTTAGGCCAATTTGTTTCATATATTTGTAACATGATCTTATGAGAATGTATTCTTACGGAAAACTTTTGTTCTAGCAAACATATTTTCTTTTACATTTGCATAGACACTTAAACGTACAATATTGACATATTGACAGTAAAATCTAAACGTCTTAATTTTACATATTAACCTATACAAACGTACAGTGTTTACTGTTTGAATGGATTAATATTGAATTAATATAATGAATCAATTAATTACATTTAATTTATAATCAATGAGATTAGTTAAATGCCATCACATTTATTTGAGGCATTTGACATGGTAATGTGACTTTTTAACAGTTTCATTCAGTTCTGTGTTATTTCTGATGCCCTATACAACATTTTAAAGGATTACATCATTTTAACTAAGATGATTAAAATGTTAAAATTATTAAAAACTCATTTTATTAAATTTTTGTTTGCCATGGGACACAAAATTCATTTTCAGAATATGCAAAAAAATAATAATAATAAACCACAAAAAGCACTATAAAACAAAAATCTAAATAATCCATAAATTTGCTACCTATAATCCAAATCTTCAGATTTATTTCTGTGAAGAATAAACCAAAATTCATGCCTTTTATTCAATGATCTCCATCTCCATCTGCTGTATCGCCATCACGTAGCGGTTACTGTCAACCGCGTTGTTTGGTTTTGTTTTCAAAATCCAAAAATTGCTGCCTCTAGACGCATTATGAGCATTGTTTTTTGTCACGAACTGCCTCATATTATTCCCCCTCTCCTTTAGTTCACTTCAGTGTCTGTTTAGTTTTCCCATGTTCATGGACTACATTTCCCAGCATGCACCTGCCCTCCAACTTCCACAGCTGTTCCCTGTTCCCACATCAGTCATCTGTTTGTATATATACCCTCTAGTTTCAATCACTTCTATGATCGTTGTTTCCTTGTGTGTTGCTATTTGGTTCTTTGTTTTGCTTCATGTACGTTGTATAACTTTCTTCACCATCTCCAATAAAAATCCTGCCTTTTAGATTAATTTTCTCATCTCATCTCTGCATATCATTACAGATTTATGCCAGTGATGTCGATTGCTCTCAAGTGTCTCGTGACCATTTGCGACTGCCATATTCTGCAATGTATATGTTTGAATGAGATATGACAGTGCTGTTTAGGTGTATATCAGGAGAAGATTTACAGCAATTAATCATTTAAATTCCACACTCTATACCTCACACAAAGTTATTATATGCCGTCAGGTAGCACATCGGATGCAGTGCATCGCCCTTTGGAATTCTTTTGTACTGAATTTTGCCATTTTTCTGAAAAATTATGATTAAATTTATCTGCATGTTCTATGTTTTATATGCTTAATAAATTGTTAGGTTTAAGAGAAGGTGTGGGATTAGCAGCTGTAAAATAGATATAAATTAATTATATTGTTTTTAAATCATTGAAAAGGCTTTGTTCACTGCAAGAATTTTTTATTTTTTTTTCCTCAAATCAGAGTGTGTGTGTGTGTGTGTGTGTGTGTGTGTGTGTGTGTTTGTTTGTTCAAACTGCCAGTTATAAGTTATATGCCAGATCAGATTTTGTCTGTTCAGACTAGTCGCTTTTGCTATCACATCCACATTTGTTGTCATGGTAATGTAGCAAACTTGCATATTAATTCACCTACTATTGATTATGCTATTCTTGAGAGGAGTCTCTAAATATGGACTTTCTTCACAGACAGCGGCTTAAACATGGGAGAGGTGGCAAATGTAGTGTTTGTTGCTGCTAGTGTTGTTGCTGCCCATTTTAGCAGGGACATCCTGTATTTTGGATGAAATTACTACATCTTTTATCTTGGGGTCCTGTATATTAGCAGAGAGCGAAACATCCTGTATTGAAGGCTTTGTGTCCCATATCAAAGCATAAAAAAGGTCAGATGGTGAGACGAGGACCCAAATTTTGTGATGAAAATCTCAAAATGTTCAAGTGTCTCTTATTCGTGTGACATTCAGTATGTTATCGCGTTGTGGTTTCTCGCAACAGGTATGGTTTACTGCACCTTATTAAATATCTTTGGGTAAGTTAAACCTGTGTTATTATAAGAGGTTCCCTTTCAAAAAGCTACACTTATGATGCTGTGCTGAGTTAGCGCTTTGGGAACAACTTTAGGTGTGACCAGCTGTGAATATGTGTGCAACACGTCAAATGAACATTGACCGGAATGCGTCAGATGCTAATGCGTCACAGGTGCATCGTCAGATCTTTTGTCTTCAGATCACTCTGTGTGTGTGTGCTTCATGAGCCTGTCAGAAACTTACTACTTTCATCTGTTAGGAGTTAGAATTGTTAGGCAGTGCGCAGAAACCTTTCTCTTTCTCTATTCTTTAAAAAAAAGAAGAAAAAGAATGACTGAAAAACAAAACAAGCAGTGTGTGTTCTCATGTTTACGCTCTATGGCTGAAACGGCACACCAGTTTTGTTTTGTGTGTTTGGGGGAAAAGTATGCTGCTCTTGCGTTGCGACAGAGCGGGTGCAGGCATTGTGATATGTTTACAGTCAAAATGCTTCACACTCGTCTCGCTTACTTCCAATAGCCAGCGCCCACTCTTTCGTTGTGGGGCTCTCGCATAGATCTGGCTGAGGAGCGAGAGATGGGTCTGTCCCTATCGCTCGCTCTCTCCCCAGATCCAGCTGATCCTTCTTGTAAGCCTGAAGCACGCCTCGTTGCCTCTTCGGTTCACGAGGGGGACACTGAACCTCTGTACATTCCACGCACAATAATAAAGTTGCTGAGGAATTACTCAAGGTGGTTTCTCGGGCTGTGGCCAGACTATAGTTAGACTGGCCACGCAAACAAGAGACCCCCCCAAGGGAAGGGAACGCTATAGCAGTCCCTTCCTTTCTTCTTTGACCTCCATAACGAGCATTCACATTCATGGAGGAATCCTTATCTTCCCGTGTCTTCGTGCCCTCAACATTGACATATTCGACTATCGTGGGTGCTGAGGCTCGGGGGTATTCGGTGATGCCACTGGTAGAAGAGACACTTGCGGGTTATCTCTCGCCTGGCTTGGCATCATTGCTAAAGAGACCCACTCTCCCCACAAAGCTGTGCAGGACCACCTCCACGCATGTGGGGATGGCTTATCAGGCAGCAGGTCAGGCTGGTCCTGCACTGCACACTATGGCAGTGTTACAGGCGCACTAGGCTAATCTGTTGAAGGACCTGTGTGCGGGCACCACGGTCAACGAAGAGGCTTTCTCTGAGCTTTGTCGAGCCACGGATCTGTCTCTCTACACAACCAAGCAGACGGCCTGTGCCATTGAACGGTCTATGTCTTCTTTAGTCAGCACGGAGAGACACTTATGGCTTAACCTACCGGGCAACAGAGACAAGGACAAAACTTTCCTTCTTGATGCGCCGGTTTCGCCTTCTGGCTTATTTGGTGATGCTATGAATATAGTTATTCACCAGGTTCCAGGAGACAAAAAGTCATGAGGAAGCCTTCTGGCAATTCCTTCCTCACCACGCTCAGGGGGAAGGGCCGTCGGCCACCCAGCCCTGCCCCGGTCCTTCTAGACGAGAGGCTCAAAAACAAAGTGTGATGAATCATGTTCCCCTTCGTAAAGACTGGGGGCCGGTTCGTCGCCCTCAGCAGACCCCAAAGCAAGACCTCAGGGCAGTTATTTCTAAAAAAGGAAAAAAACCCTGACAGTTTTGCACCCAGACTTGTGGGGGTATCCCCCCTCGGGACAGGGCGTGTGTATCATCCACTTCGACCCTCCCGGTACCCCCACGTAACCTCTCCATTGTGGCCTCTGATGTTTCGTCAGTTAGAGGTTCCAGCGAAATGTTGGGTGTACCGCTGCTTCCTGCCTCGATCTCATGGAGGCGTACTTTCATATATAAAGTCTGCCACAACACAAGAAGTTCCTGAGGTTTGCTTTCGGGGGCGAAGCTTTCCAATATCGTGTTCTTCCATTCAGTCTAGCCTTATCACCCCGCACATTCACAGAATGCATAGATGCAGCACTGGCTCCTTTACGACTCCGGGGCATCCGCATTCTGAATTACATAGACGACTGGCTCATACTAGCACAGTAACAAGAACTGGCATTACCATTTCAGTTGTGGCTCAAAGCCAGGGGATTTCATCCAAGGGCCAATCCCCTAGGCTGATAAGGGTTACGCGTCACGTGCCACGTACCCTTTCTATGTGGTTCAGACACCGGTTCCTCACTTTGGGTCCCACTCTAGGTGCGTCTTGCCATCGCAGGTTGCTAACGACAGACGCCTCCCTGACGGGCTGGGTAGTGGTCTTAAGTGGTCTTCCAGCTCAAGGGGAATGGGAGGGTCATCAGCTCGATTGTCACATTAACTCTCTCGAGATGATGGCCGTATTTCTGGCTCTGAAATACTTCCTCCAGAGGCTGCCATGTCTTGGTGCGGATGGACAACACAGCGGTAGTCTCTTACATAAACCATCAAGGAGGTATACGTTCACGCCAGCTGAACAGACTGGCACGGCAGATTCTCCTATGGGCCCAGGGCAAGCTCCTGTTAATCAGAGCAGCTTGTATCCCTGGATGCCTGAATGGGAGCAGATTTACTGTCCAGACAGAACATACTGACGGGGGAGTGGAAACTCCACCCTGAGGTAGTGGAAGATATCTGCTTGAGATTTTACAAGAGCAGAAGTGGACCTCTTCGCCTCCCAACAGACAACGTAATGTCCCCTCTACTTCTCTCTAAGTCACCCAGCCCCCCTGGGTCTGGACGCGATGGCACATACATGGCCCAGAATGCACCTGTATGCATTCCCCCCGGTTTCTCTGCTCCAGGGAGTCTTGGCCAGAGTTCGCCAGCAAGGGTCCTGCCTCTTTCTTATAGTGCCGTGCTGGCCGAACAGGGTTTTCGCCTGAAGTTATCGAGACCATTCTAAGTGCTAGGGCTCCCTCTACCAGAAGTTACGCCAATAAATGGGGTGTCTTTGAAAGATGGTGCAGTGCACATAATGCAGATCCAGGTAACTGCCAGATTGCTTCAGTTCTGGACTTTCTGCAGGAAAAATTGTCAGCAGGCACATGCCCCGCCACTCTCAGGGTCTATGTGGCCGCCATTTCCGCTTGCCATGCCTTGATTGACGGGCTTCCGTTGGGGGGGGACATCCTCTACTCGCTCGCTTCATTCATGGAGCTTTGCGACTGAGGCCTCCTGCTAGGACCAGGACCCCTTCATGTGACTTAGCAATAGTCCTTGAGGGTCTGGTTGAGACCCCCTTCGAACCTCTAGAGTCAGCGTCTGATAAACTTCTGACTCTCAGGATGGTTTTTCTTATGGCAATCACCTCTCTAAAAAGAAATGGGGATCTACAGGCTCTGTCTGTCTTGCCAGCCTGCTTAGACTTTGCCCCAGGAATGGCTAAAGCAATTTTGCACCCTAACCCTGACTACCTGCCTAAGGTACCTTTCTCGACCGTTTACAATGGCGGAGCAGGAAAGACTTCACAGACTTTATCCAGTCTGTGCCCTTTAGACTTGTGTCCACCGCACTAGCCAGTGGCATAAGTCAGGGCAACTATTCGTTTGCCATGGGGGCCACAGTTGGGGGGCCGCCACAAATGCAGACTATGTCGCATTGGGTGAGGGACACTATTGCCCTGGCCTATGAGGCGTGTGGTCAAGCTTTGCCAGTAGGTATCAGGGCTCACTCTACCAGAGGGGTCACCTCCTCTAAAGCCTTGGCTAGAGTTGTCCCTCTGCAGCATGTTTGTGATCCGGCAGGCTGGTCCTCTCTGCACACATTCAAAAGATTTTATAGTTTGGATGTTCATGCCACTCCGGGCTCTTATGTCCTTGAGTCGACATCACAAGCTTGTGTCCGAGACCTCTCACACTCTTTTGAGCACACTACACAATCATAAGTGGTCCGGACAATGTTCATTGACATGTTGCACACATATTCACAGCTGGTCACACTTAAAGTTGTTCCCAAAGCGCTAATTCAGCGCAGCATCTCGTTCAGCTTTTATCAGGGATCTAGAGTTACAGTCAAGTAACCCGAGACGTTTGCAGTGCTTTTCAGGCACAATGACATAGAAATTACATAATGGTTTTCATTCCGAATTGATGATCTCTATACCCTGTTTACTTTGCACTTTGAGAGTTTTAAAGGGTTGAAATGTGAAATAAAACAGGCTGAACTCACTTTTGAAGTATTTTTTATTGAAAATTATGTTTATAACAATCTTACTGCATGGCAATCATTATTGTATTAAATTCGAAGTGCCCTTTGTATGCTTTCTTGTCTCAAAACCTGATGTATAATAATCGTGCACAGCAAATGATGGGAAAAAAACACATGAAATCCTATCTGATCGTTCAGACTCATTAAGAAAAAAATCTTATTTTAATCGGATTCCAAACCACCTACGAATGTGGATTAGGCTTGTAAAAATTGGTTTTAATGTGTTTTTGTTCTGTTCAGACTACAAAAACCTAAACGTCCAAAAAATATATTTTATTCTGCCTGTATGAACGTGTCCTAAAATATCAATAAAATAGTACAAATTTACAGATATACTAAAAATATATGTAATGGATTTGTCAATATTTTACATTTCTAAAGCTTTAAATATGTAAAAAAAATAAATAAATAAATAAATAACTTTTTAGATGCTTTCAAGCATTATATTTTATGTTTTAGTGTCTATCCAGGCTTACAAACATGTAGGTTTAAATGTTACAACTATTAACATACAAATAGATATGTATATTAATTAGATCAGGCTGGTGTCCTGCACTATATTTTAATGGCTGTTGTTTTTTTAATCTCGTTGCAGTTCCTTGTATGCTTCAGTACTTATCATTGCATCGAGAGGGTGTTTTTTTTTTTTTTTTTTCATTTTAAAGAACACTAATAAGCCATTGGAAAGATTCAGTAGGGTTATGAGAATATAAATGTAGAGATGAAGTCAATGCAATTTGCCTTGCTACTTCACCAGAGGCAACACAAGAATTAGTTTTCTCTGAATTCTGTTGTTGCCTTTCCTTCATCAGTTATTATAACCCTATATATGCCCAATTAAAAACCCAGGTATTGCTGGGAAATGGTGGGAATTCGGACATATGAGAGGCAGGAAGATACTTTATCATGAACTGAGGATGTGTAATACCTTGCTCTAAGAACTTTTGTCTTAGAAGGGATTACAATTACATGCATACTTTGCCCACAAACATTCCTAGTCACGGCAGAGGTTTTGTGTAACTTTTGTTATATAACTTGAGTTGTGTCCTTATTCAAAAAATAATACGACAAAATAATTGTCTGTTCATGATATGAATTCTGTCCTATCACTTTTTTTTTTTTTTTTTTGAGGGGCTGAAATTGGTCTTTTTGAAACATTGGCCTGCATTTGGGATTCCTGGTTAAAAAAGCAGCACACATCAATTATAGATCGAGAGACAAGGATGAAACAATGCCTTTGATGTAGAGGAGGGAAGTGGAATGTGGAATAGTGAAAAGCAGAGTGACTCAAAGTATGTGCTCTTCACAGGATGAAATATTCACTAGAGAGAAACAGAACTTATACTGTGAACTTATAGTATACTGTGATTGTACTCTTTGTATTCACGGCTTCACAACAGTACACTCTTCAGCTTCACAATAATAGTGGCTGACCCTGCACTCTGCAGGGACCCTGCACTCTGACCCCAGCTTAGCTGGGATATGTGGAAACTAATACATTTCACTGTATATATGCAAAAAAAACTTTGTGTATAATGTGTGACCAAAATAAAGGATTCTAGGATTCTAAGATTCTATATGTATACAGCTTCACAATAGGTCAGGCCCCAGACTCTCTCTCTCTCTCGACTGCTGGTGGCGTGGGACATTTTATCCGCTCTCCCCGTGCTCACTGGAATTAGAGACAGGTGTTAGACATAATTTAACTCAGGTGTAATTGCCCTTACCGCTTCTCTCTCTCCGGACGGGCACTTAACCACGCCCCTGCTGCCACACCATAGTATATGTACAAACACCTACACATGCACAAATGCAGTACGTGCACACATGGTTACTCAGATTTTGATACTTCAACCATGTTCCAGCTTGATATTTTTGATCCTCTCAAGTGTTTTCAGTATATCATAGGCAGATAATGATTGTTCTGGAGTAACAAATTAATTAGTCTCATTAGGACTTTTTCCCATGCTGTTATGATTTGATTGATAAGCAATATTGTCATAGATTGGTGCCTTACCTGCATAACAGGATTTATCAAAAAACAAACAGAATTTTTAATTTCCATTACATTGTAGTCTTGTCTGAATCATTGCCACTAATATGCCAAATATTATAAGGCCATGTTAAACAGAATGAGTTTTGGGTCAGACAAGATGCAAAATCTTGCAGAAACTTGTGTACGTTGTATACGTTTCTGACATCAGTACCTCTTTTAGTTTCGTGCTTGCAGTAAAGGTTCCTTTTAGTGATAAATTATTTTGGCGTTTTTGGTGTGTGTATGTGCATGTTGGTGTACCTTCCCTCTAAAAGGCAGAGTCTGGGACCTGTCCAAAACTTTAGTAAACAAATTTACTATTAAATATTTACTTTTTCAGCAAACATAGATAGCAGAAACTCCCATATGAGGCACACCTGATATAAAGCCAACTTAATAATATCTCTTAGAGATACTGGCTGGCTGATTTACTCAGCCTGCAACATGGAACACGGTCAAGGAAACTGACAGACTGTCTGGGTTCCACAGTCTCAATCAAGTAATATAAAAAGCATTTCCTTAAAAGAGCATGACTTGCTGATCATATCATGCCAATCAAATGACAGAGTGTATTGCTGAACCATTTAGGCATAATTCTGATATGACTGCATGAAGATCCATCTACAAATATTAAATGGTACTTTGATTGGCATTTAGAACCAAGAATTATCATTTATATAACTTTGGTTACTGAATTGGATTATTATTTTTTAAATTGCTAATTGTATTTCAAATTCTGAATAACAGTAATGAACAAACATGTACTTACTATTTAATTAACATGTTATGTATGTTTCATCAAAATTGTAATATTATTTTTTATAATGAACAGACTTTGTAAAATCATTGCATAAGACTTTTGCATGATATTTTTTAAGGGAACGCAGACAATGTGGATGTAACTTGCATGTGATATACCCTAAAGGGACCCAAGTTTCATAACTGAACACAGTTCATATGGGGAACTACCAGGGTTGGGAGGGTTACTTTTGAAATGTATCTCACTACAGATTACAGTATACGGGCTGTAAAATATCATTTGTAATGTATTCCGATAGATTACTCAAGGTCATTAATGTATTTCAAAATACTTTGGATTACTTCTTCAGAACTGGTAGATTTTTTACTTGTTTTGACTATAAAAACTCAGTACAGTAAGACAAAATACACATGTTAAAAATACATTATCTGATGAACCTAAATATCTTATGCAGTGTTGTTTCTAAAACAAGATCAATCTAATTGATCTTGTTTTAAGGATTTTTAGATATTTTTACAGGAAAACAGTACAAAAATGATTATCAAAAATATAATTTTTGCCCTAATATAAAAAGGTCTTACTATAAAAAAAAGAAATGATGATCCAACTTGAATTTTCTTGATAAAAAAAAAAATATGATTGTGCCTGGTAACTTTTGCATGTAAAATGGCTAGAAATAGCATTTTAGCTTAGCGTAAAGCTGACAATTTACACAAGGTTTATTTCTATTTCTTCTTCTCCAAATTTACTTCAAACTTACTTCTCTGTCTGCGTGTATGAATGTAACACATCAAAAGAAAGTGTTTCACCGCTGTTCAAATGCACTTTGGATCACATCATTTATATGTTTAAATGTTTTCCATCTAAAGGACTAAATACTAAATGAAACAATTGAAAATACAATGCAAAGTAATCTCCTTATTAATCAAAATACTTTTTGATTGTAACAGTTTTCTAATTACCAATGATTTAAATTGTAACTGTAGTGGAATACAGTTATATTTTGTATTTTAAGTATTCCCATTACATGTATTTCGTTACTTCCCAACCCTGGGCACTGCATACATATTAATCCTTAATTCCCCCAAATTATCAAAGTAAAAAGTAAATTCATCCTGATCAAAGTGAATAAACAATAAGTTAAAAAATCGTGTTCTTTCATTAAGAAATGACATCAGTTTTCACACCAGGTTGAGGTTTTATATATATATATATATATATATAATTTTCAAATGGTTGCGAAATATTTGATCGTAAACACTGGAAAATGAAAATACAATGTCTCATTGATATACAGTGATACCAGGATTGAGTACCTGGCAAGTTTTGAAGCCTGCACTGTGTTCCAAATGTGTGGGATGTCAAGATTTGCAGTGAATAAGGACTTACATTTTGATCTGCTCCTTACCCAAAGTAATCGTATCAAAGACATGGATTAAACCACTTGAGTCATATGGATAACTTTTATGCTGCCTATATTGTTATATTTTTGAGTTTTGGTCTTCACTGTCCACCATTGATCAAAAATACCTCAGATATTCTTTGTTAGTGTTCCACAGAAGAAAGCAAGTCATTCAAGTTTGGGATGGTGAGTGACAATCTGTTAAACACACTGATGACATTATCTGGGTTTCCATCAAAATTTTCAAATTTTTAAGGGCATTTCTATGTGACTAAAGAAAATATGAATCGTTGAACATTTCCATCCACTACGTCATGCGTATTATCTTGAGCATTGTCTTTTTGGAGCAGCTGAATAAACCCCTTAGTTCAGAGAATGTTTTGTTTGCAGGATTGCAGCAATTCCATCTTGTTTTATTAAAATGCTTCCAGAAAACACCACAGAATAACAAGGGAAATATCTGATATAATTAGGGCTAAAATATATGCGATAGCCATATGCCACCAGCCTCCACATACATGGGAGTGCCTACACTTAACAGTGTTCTGGCGGATTGTGAGGACCCACTTAAAAGACCAGCTGTGGATTAATCACTTTTGAATGCCAAGGGCTATGCACAAAAAATTGTGTGCGAAGGTTGGACCTTTCATTGGGCCAGTCACATCAAACTATCACACACTCATAACACGTGCACAAATGGTCAAAACATGCATAATTTTGCGAATAAACTGTTTCCATCACCTTAATTCACATTTTAAATAATGCCAAACTCTAAAAAATCCACATCCTCTTAGTGCATTCAATTTTAAGCAATTTTCTTTTCTTTTTTTCGCATATCAAGCATTTCCATTCAGTATTTCTTATGCACAATTTCAATATGCTCATAATTTTGTTGGATGGATACCCAGCTATTCAGACACTTTTGTGAAAAAATGTAATGCAAACATGCATTAATAACTCTTGTTGTTTTGCAAAAGCCTTTTTCAAAGTTAGTTAATCTTTGTTTTATGTTGTTTTTTGCAGTTCCTGCCAGGATCGTAAACATATCCATGGATGTTTCCGTGAACGAGGGCAGTAACGTTACCCTTGTGTGTCTGGCCATCGGACGACCTGAACCCACCATTTCATGGAAATTCCGCTCCTCAAAAGGTAATGTTTACATTTACTGATAACTCGTTGGGATTAATCCTGCTATTTTGTGGAAGTCTTTCATTATTTTGCAATGCAGTTTATACACAGCACTTTACAGCATTGTTGAGTATCCTGGTTATCTACCTTTATACAGTATGCTTTACATTTCTTGAGTTTCATGTTGAAGTGCATTGAATTTGAATTAACTAGGTTGCATTGGCTTGAATCCCTTTTAGCTTTTTTATAAGATGACCTAATTTTTTTTAGCAGATGAAGAGAAGTTTATCTGTTTCATTCAATATACAGTATTGTCGTAATCAACATTTATGTGCCACTTTCTATTCCATTGAATAGGTAGCAACAACACGCACGCTATTCATATCTGTCTTTTAATTAGATATTTAGAGATTCGTCAACATTTAGTTAAGAAAAGTGAATCTGGGGCAATTTTTTTAAAGGGATTTTGGATGCAACATCAAATAATGTCAACCAGTCTCAGCACAGCTGTGAGTAAATCCCGCACGTTTACTATGCATTAATTTTTCCCTTCACTATCGAACTTCCAAGAGAAAAGATTCAACCTGTGAAATCACTTTGCAGAGAAAGCAATATAAAATTCTGTGCACAGGGTGTCATTTAATGTCAGGCAGCTTGCAGAAAAAAGATGCTACAGTATCTGTGTTGACATTTATGTGTGAGGACTAATGAAAGAAATAAGATGTGAAGGATGTTTCTATTCCTTTTTTCTGTTGACTTTTACAGCTTTAATGAAAAGATGAGTAGTAAGTTTTCTAGATTTTAAGCCCCTCTAATGACATAAACATTTGTCCTTTTGAAACACAGAATTCTAAAGATGAACTGAGGTGAATGCTGTGTATTTCAGTTTCTACAGTGGACACAAAGTACAGTAGCACAGATGTATGGTGAAAAGACAGCTAGAACAATTTAACAGAAACATTAGCACCGGAGATAGCTTGAGGGTCAGTGCAAAGCGAAACACAATACATTATGCCCTGTGTAGACTTTCCAATATAGAAAGTCATGCTTCAGTGAGAAATTTTATTTTTTAATATGGTTTTGTTGAATTTATTTTGACACATGGAAAAACATTTTAACTTAGCCCATCAATAGATTAAATCAAATAGATTCAAATATATAAGGATGCTAAAAAAATTAAGAGGAAAGGCAGAAGGTATTGCTGCACTTGACTCTTATGTCTATTCTGTCTGTTTTTATCTCAGACAGTTTACATCAATTATACTGAGACCGAGCATGACTGATGTGTGCATTTTCCATTTCCCTTTTTGATTTGTTACTAGAAGCACCTAATACATCTGAAAAAAAGATAATAATTCTAGAGCAAATAGTTTCCCTAAAAATATATGTCCACATATGGGGACAGTTGGGCTAAGTTGTGAGATTTTAAATAATACCAAGCTATAGAAAGTCAGATTTTTTAAAATAAAGTTTATTATCAAATCAAATCAAATCACTTTATTATCACACTACTGTGTACACGAGTGCAACAGTAGGTGAAAGTCTTGTGTGCAGTTCCGAGCAACATTGCAGTAATGACAGTGACGAGACATATGCCAATTACAATAAACAACATATTTACACAACACAATTTACATAACAAATGTACACATACTTACACAACAATTTACATATCAAATGTACACAATACACACAATGTAGAATACACATACACTAGATAAGGGTATAAATATATATATATACACTAATTGAATTGGGGAGAATATATTTGACAGAATGAAGATTAATAAAGTGCAGTGCTGATTGTTGATTGTGAGAGATCATGTGTTCAAAAGTCTTATTGCTTGTGGGAAGAAGCTGTCATGTAGTCGGGTGGTGCGGGTCCTGATGCTGCGATACCGCCTGCCTGATGGAAGCAGTGAGAGCAGCCCATGACTCGGGTGGCTGGAGTCTCTGATGATCCTCCGAGCTTTATTCACACACCGTCTGTTATATATATCCTGGAGGGAGGGAAGCTCACCTCCGATGATGTTTCTGGCAGTTCGCACCACCCTTTGCAGGTCTTTGCGGTTGTGGGCGGTGCTATTGCCGTACCAGGCGGTGATGCAGCCAGTTAGGATGCTCTCTACAGTACTGGTGTAGAACCGTGTGAGGATGTGGTGGTTCATTCCAAACTTCCTCAGCCGTCTCAGGAAGAAGAGGCACTGGTGAGCCTTCTTCACAACGGCCTCAGTGTGGACGGACCATGCGAGTTCCTCAGTAATGTGGATATTACTTATGTTCCCAGGAGTGTTGCTTTTTCATGTTTTTGAGACATTACAGACATCACAGCTGATTTTCTATATAGCTGCTTTGGAACAATGTGTATTGGGAAAAGCATAAATTAAAAGAAAAACAAATAAAACTTATTTGACATGATTTTACTTTTATGTTACAATGTTTTTTACTGCTTTGGCAATAAAATCTCAATGTTCTATCTTTGCACTCTCAAACAAACAAGTGATAGCCAGTGCTGAAGCATTTTACCAATCAGAACTTATTTTCATAATTCTTAAAAAACTTATTGCATAATTCATTTTGATACAACTAATGGACAGCCTCACCCAGTCACTGACAACCATGTTAAAATAAATGTATACATTATAAATTCTGAATCTGATTACCATTATCCCTTGTCTGCCAACCATGTTGAGTGGTTCAAACATCATCTTCAGCCTGAAACAAAACCTTTGATAGGAAGTTTGGATTGAATGCATTTGGCTTCATAAGACAGCTATAGCCTGCTACCTTGCTCTCTTGTTCCCTATTTAGTGAATAACTTAACTTCCAGTGTGCTGTCTGTCTGCACTGGTCTCAGTTCGAAATGTACCGTATTTTCATCCTAACTCCACGTAAAGCCTCTGAAAGTAAAATGTTTTCTCAATGTGAAAATGTACTGTAATTATACAAACAATACTCCATAATGACAACGTGAAATAAGTTTGTTTGAAATCTTTGCAAAATTATTAAAAATAAAAAATGAAAAAAAATCACATGTACATAAGTTTTCACAGCCTTTGCTCAATACTTTGTTGAAGCACCTTTACCACCAATTACAGTCTCAAGTCTTTTTGTGTATGATGCTACAAGCTTGGCACACCTATTTTTGGGAAGTTTCCCATTCTTCTTTGCAGGACCTCTCAAGTTCCATCAGGTTGGATGGGGAGTGTCGGTGCACAGCCATTTTCAGATCTCTCCAGAGATGTTCAATCGGGTTCAAGTCTGGGCTCTGGCTGGGCCACTCAAGGACATTCACAAGAGTTGTCCCATAGCCACTCCTTTGTTATCTTGGCTGTGTGCTTAGGGATGTTTTCCTGTTGGAAGATGAACCTTCGCCCCAGTCTGAGGTCCATAGTGCTCTGGAGCAGATTTTCATCAAGGATGTCTCTGTACACTGCTGCATTCATCTTTCCCTCAATACTGACTAGTCTCCCAGTTCCTGCCTGAAAAACATCCCCCCAGTTCCTGCCTGAAAAATATCCCCACAGCATGATGCTGCCACCACCATGATTCACTGTAGGGATGGTATTGGCCAGGTGATGAGCGGTGCCTGGTTTCCTCCAGATATGACGGTTGCCATTTAGGCCAAAGAGTTAAATCTTTGTTTCATCAGACCAGAGAATTATGTTTCTCATGGTCTGAGAGTCCTTCAGGTGCCTTTTGGTAAACTGCAGGTGGGCTGTCATGTGCCTTTTACTGAGGAGTGGCTTCCGTCCGGCCACTCTACCATACAGGCCTGATTGGTGGAGTGCTGCAGAGATGGTTGTTCTTCTGGAAGTTTCTCCTCTCTCCACAGAGAAACGCTGGAGCTCTGTCAGAGTGACCATCGGGTTCTTGGTCACCTCGCTGACTAAGGCCCTTCTCCCCCGATTGCACAATTTGGCTGGGCGGCCAGCTCTAGGAAGAGTCCTGGTGGTTCCAAACTTCTTCCATTTACAGATTATGGAGACCACTGTGCTAATTGGGACCTTCAATCCTGAAGAAATTTTTCTATACCCATCACCAGATCTGTGCCTCAATACAATCCTGTCTCGGAGGTCTACAGACAATTCCTTGAACTTCATAGCTTGGTTTGTGCTCTGACATGCACTATTAACTGTGGGACCTTATATAGACATGTGTGTGCCTTTCCATATCGTGTCCAATCAACTGAATTTACCACAGGTGGACTCCAATCAAGTTGTAGAAACATCTCAAGGATGATCAGTGGAAACAGGATGCACCTGAGCTCAATTTTGAGTGTCATGGCAAAGGCTGTGAATTCTTCTCATGTGATTTGTTTCGTTTTTTATTTGTAATAAATTTGCAAAGATTTCAAACATTTTTTTTTCAAGTTGTCATTATGGGGTATAGTTTGTAGAATTTTGAGGGAAATAATGAATATAATCCATTTTGGAATAAGGTTGTAACATAACAAAATGGGAAAAATGTGAAGCGCTGTGAATACTTTACGGATGCACTGTGTATATATATATATATATATATATATATATATATACATACACACAGTGGTTCCCAATCCTGTTCCTGGAGGCCCCCCAACACTACACTTTTTGGATGTCTCCTTAATCACACTGGTTATTTATATCTTCGCTTTAAAATGTCAATAGGAAATATAAATTAGACTCCCAAACATCACATTTGCAAATAGAAAAGATTAGAATAGAAGAACAGAGCAAATCCCCCCACTGAACATATACATTTATGCATTTGGCAGATGCTTTTATCCAAAGCGTCTTACAGTGCACTTATTACAGGGACAATCTGGAGTTAAGTGCCTTGCTCAAGGACACAATGGTGGTGGCTGTGGGGATCAAACGAGCGATCTTCTGATTAACAGTTATGTGCTTTAGCCCACTACGCCACCACCACTCCAGACAGAACATCGTGTCTGTCGGAATTCTCCAAGAAGTTTCGAACATCCTATCTGCCAACAACCAAGAAAAACTGTGTCCAGGTGTGTACCTAGGAGAATTGGGGCTATTTTAAAGGTAAAGGTGGTCACACCAAATATTGATTTAGCATTTTTCACAAGTGCCTAAAAATGTTGCACATCACTGTACATAAAGACGGGCATGTCTCTCACAGTTTATTAAAAACATCATATCAAAATAAAAATACATACAAATATAATTAATATTGAATATATTAATTTTTCTGGTGGAGAGAGTCAGCAGTTTCAAGCTCTCTACCAGCACCGTAGAGAGCATCCTGACTGGCTGCATCACCACTTGGTATGGCAACAGCACCACCCTCAACCACAAAGCCCTGCAAAGGGTGGTGCAAACTGCCAGACACATCATCGGAGGATAGCTTCCCTCCCTCATGGGCATATATACTAGGCAGTGTGTGAAAAAAAAAAAAAAGCTCGGAGGATCATCCGACAGACATCAGGCAGGCGGTATCGCAGCATCAGGACCCGCACCAGCCGACTTCATGACAGATTCTTCCCTCAAGCAATCAGACTTTTGAACTCTTGATCGTTCATGATCAACATACATCAGCACTGCACTTTATTATTCTTAATAATCTCACACTGGACTGTCATTTATATTCTCTCTTAACAACACAATTGCAACTGGCTATCAACCGAAAGCCTGAATGTTAATATAGCAAAATACAACCTACTGTATATTTTATATATACTATTTTTATTGTATACATTTTATATTGTGTTTTGTTATATATAGAAAATATTATATTAGTATATTGTGTTGTGTAAATATGTTGTGTATTGTAAATTGGTATATGTCTCATCACTGTCAAGACTGCTATTTTGCTCAGAACTGCACCCAAGACTTTCACCCACTGTTGCACTTGTGTATATGGTTGAGTGACAATAAATTATTTGATTTTGATATTAAGTATTTTAGACATGTATCTACACATGTAGGCTTTTGTAGTTTTGTGTGGGCCATGCAGTATTGTTAGCTTAAACTGTTCCATAATAGCTTGATGAATTAAATGTGTAACTTGTTAAATAGTCCAGGGGAAAAGGTGTTTTTGCTAAAGCAGACAGCAACTCTAAACAGATAAACAGCACCTATTAATTATTGATTGACTATTTTCAAAGCATTGACGAGCTGATTAAAATATATTCTTTACAGCATTTGTCCACCATTCACAATATTTAACCATGCACTATAAAACATTAGGATATTTTGGGCAGTGAAATGTTTTGTTTATAATTTAATTATAGACTATAAAATAAATGCATTATTTGATGACAGAATTTGTGTATGAATCATCTCGGTTACGTATGTCACCTCCGTTCCCTGATGGAGGGAATGAGACGTCGTGTCGAAGAAGCAACACTAGGAGTCTCTCTTGATCTATGAAAAAAACCAATGAGAAGTTGGCAGACATACCCCACCCCGGACCCCCCACCTTGGCGATTTATGTACGCTACCGCAGTGGTGCTGTCAGTCTCATATGCATCAACCCCAGCGGCGCGACCACCGCAGAGGATGCCATATGCCCCAGGAGCCTCTGGAAAAGTTTTAAGGGGACCGTTGCCCGGTGGAGAGTGGAGGCTTCACCCCCAGTCAGTCCAGCTGATTTGGGAACGGTTCGGAAAAGGCCCAGGTAGACCTGTCTCTGGTATGCCCGCCTGAAAGCAGCGAGGCACCTCAACACTGACTGTGCACGCTCGTTGGTGAGACGTGATGACATTGATACTGACTCTAACTCCATGCCAAGAAAAGAGATGCTCTGGACTTGGGTGAGCTTGCTCTTTTCCCAGTTAACCTGAAACCCTAAACGGCTGAGGTGCTTGAGCACCTGGTCTCTGTGAGCGCATAGTAACTCTCGTGAGTGGGCCAGAATGAGCCAATCGTCGAGGTAATTGAGTATGCGGATGCCAGCTTCTCAGAGCAGGGCAATGGCTGCCTCTGTGACTTTCATGAAGACGCTAGGGGACAGAGACATGTCGAAGGGGAGGACTTTGTACGGATATGCCTGGCCGTTGAACGCGAATCGTACAAAGGGTCGTGTCAACCAATCTAGATGCCGAACGCAGGTTAATATGTGTTTCTTCGTGAGCATTTTGAACGGGAGTTTGTGCAACACTTGGTTAGAAACTTGAGGGGGGTCAGTGAGATGGGGGGGGTCTGCTTCCTGCAGTGATCTTGATGCTGGGGCTGAGAGCTGGGCCCGGGTTGAGGCGGAGCAGGGTGTTTCATAGCCGCAGGAGGATGCCCTCGGTGAGCAGATGGGCCATGGCCCATGGCGGCAGGTTTGCGGCGGGGCAGGATGTGAAATGGCCTCCGTCTGCTTCACCGCTGAGGACTGCTGGGCGGAGTCGTCAACGGCGCCGCCGAATGGACGGAGCTGGGAGACGGGGGCATTCGAGAAGGTGTGCCTTGTATACCTCCCGCATTTTGACCAGGTCCAGTCCGTAGATTGCATTTCTGGACCACAAGGGTGGCCATCGCCCGTTCAAGTGCCGGCGCTTCTGACCTTTGTGGCTCGGGGGGTGTGGTTGGTCATCGAGCGCAGTTCCTGCAGCACATCAGGAACAGGACTACCCAAGGTCAAGTTTTGAAGCACCTTGGCCTAGCGTTGGTAGCAGGAAGGGCCGTGGTGTGCATGGCAGAAGCGGTCTGGGACCACGCCACCGCAAGGGTAGTGAGAGTGGAGGAGTGAGGAACCTGCGGCTTACTCAACTCGTCATGCACGTCCGGGAAGAAAGGAACCAGGGGGGGCGCGGCTCTGAGTGGCGCACATGCCCGTGGGACCAATCAAGTAGCCGAGAGGGGGGGGGGGGGGGGGCGGTGTTCACCGGTCCAGCCTCGCGCTCGCGGTAGCCCGGGAAAGCATAGCGGACCTCTGTGCATCAGGCTCGGACTGGGCGAGCAGACCCGAAGGTGGTGGCCCAGGCGAGTCATCAGCATCAGACGCTGCTATAACACTCTCCGATACAGCGGTGATGTCATCCAATTCTGAAGCAAGCAAGCGTGCTGGGGAGGTTGGTGGTTCAAGGGGGTTTACCTGGCGAAACGCAACCCGTCATTAAGCCCAAATCGCCTTCATCGCCAGAGGCGCCTGCCCCAATCCCGTAGGAAGGCGAGGCGTGGGGGGCGGCTGAAGTGGCTTTCTCTCATGACAAAAGAAAGCCGCGACCGCAATGCTGGAACGGCCATGTTCTCGCACTGAGAACATGAACCATTGGAGAGAAATCACTCATCCCGAGTGATTCAGTTTTAATGAAGTCAAGTGGCCTTCTCAGTAACCTTAATATCATCAATGGTGTTTCACTCAAAGGTGATATTTCTGACTTATTGAACTTTCATGATAATTTAATTTTTGCCTTACAAAGACTGCATATGACTTTAACTGTCCAAAGCCATTTGAACTCTTCAGAGAGTGTTTTTTCTCAAGTAATACATTCTAAAATATAAATGAGTGAAATATAAATTTTTTGATGAGTGGCTTTGAGTGCACCACACTGACTTTGTAGATTACATATTTTTCCTGAAAATCGAGTGGAAAGTTCAAGCCCTTTAATTTGGCATTGTCAAAATTTGATTGGCATGTTAGTGGCACCGTGTTCTGAGAGTGGCTTGCTCGTTCAATGGCAATCAAGCTGTTATTGCAGTGCATACCATTTGCTGAGGTAGAGGTGAAAGACTGATCAATGAAACCTGAAGAAAGCGCTGAGAAAAAAAAGTTGAGACATGAAAATTTCATTTTTGTTGACACCCAGAGCATGTGCAATGAGCATGTGAGCATGTCATTACTTATATGAGTAAACATGTCCCATAATGTATTGTTTGTGTAGCAGGGTATGTGTAAATGCCTGCCTTGCACTCATATAGAGCAATATTTTTATGATAATGATAATTGAATTAGACAGATCTGCAGTTACATGAAGCGGCAATGAAAATTGTGTTTTCTTGTGGCCAGCTGTTGTAGTTTGTTTGCTTTTTCTTCATTTACAGCATATGGCAGACAAGATTTGTCCCCTACACATGGCATTGCACCATTTGGCACTTTAGAAAATGGATTCTCGCTCATTGTGCAAACTTTGTGAGCACCCACATGCTGTGGGTGTCTGTGGGAAAATCCCAATATAATGGGCTTATTTTTTTACTTTTTTTTCTTGCATACATACTCACAATCAGCACTTTTGAAAAATAGTAATGACTGCAAAGGAAAATGTAAAGTACAGCTGGAATAATTAACCCAGCACTAGTTTTCTGAAAGTTTTCACAGCAGCACTTGAAAAAGATACAGAATGCTAAAAGTACAGTATTTCTTTGATATTGTATAGAATTTCCAAAACGCAACTGGTAAAATTTGCATACATACCTTGCAGCTAGGTCTGATGCTGCACAGCATACACATTTTAAGGCCTTAAAGCTAAAGTGTGTAATGTCTGTGGCACTAACAGGTTTCCTGAAAAAAAAACAAAAAAAAACTTTTAATTGTTCAGCAGATAGTCATGCCCCAAATTCACGCCATTGGTTGAGCCAGTTTTGCTGTGTCGTGCAGGAATTTGTTTCCCATAAATCTATGTAACTCACTGCTTAACCACCATAGTACAATGAATCAATGGAGAAATTAACTAGCTAGTCAAGACTGTTTCCCGAAACGTCATGGTTACTTTTGTAACCTCTGTTCCCCGAGGGAGGGAACGAGACATTGTGTCGAATTAAGTGACACAAGGGGTCTTCCTGGGACGCCGAACATACCTCTGAACCTGAGAAAAGGTAAATGTTAAGTTGGCAGACATAATTTGCATGCCCCGCCCCGGACATACGGGTATAAAGGGAAGCGGGGCAGCGAATGCCAGTCAGGATTTTTCACTGAGGAGCTGAAAATAAGGTACGGCCATTTACAATGCTAGGTCTAGTCCTGTGGCAGAAGGGACACGACATCTCATTCCCTCCCTTGAGGAGCGGAGGTTACAACAGTAACCATGACGATCCCCTTCTGTCACTCACTTGACATTGTGTCGAATGAAGTGACACAAGGGGTCCCATATAAAAGCGCCATGCACTGACCATGTTACGTGAACTGTTGAAACAGGTGCAGCAGTCTATTGCATGATAGAGGCACCTGTACTGGCTGCACGTAGCCCTCTGCAACGCCACCAAAGAGATTTCGTATACAGACCTTATGTTTCCCGCACTCCTGAGGGGGGAAACAGGTGCTACATGACTAGCATGGGAGCAAGCCCAGCAGCCGCGGCCTTCTCTCTCACTATGTCTCTCACATAGGATGTGAAGTGGCTGGGCCTATCTTAATTCGGGGTAGGCGGTCTTTCCCCGGGGGGAGCAGGAAATAGCACGTCGGGGTTTTCTTACATCCCTGAGAAAGAAGATCCTTCCTCAGGGGAATTTTCCAGGGAGGAGCTGCCTCGAGGAGTGTGAGATCCAAGAACCAGGTCCAGGTGGGCCAGTAGGTGGCCACCAGGATGACCTGTTCCTCGTCCTCCCTGATCTTGCACAGCACTGATGCAAGAAGGCTCACTGGGGGAAATGCGTACTTGTGCAGCTCCCGGGGCCAGATTGTGCCAGCGCGTCTGTCCCGAGAGGAGCTCCTGTCAGGGAGTACCAGAGTGGGCAGTGGGAGTTGTCTTGGGAGGCAAAGAGATCTATCTGTGCCTTGCCGAATCGGTCCCATATGAGCTGGACCACCTGGGGGTGGAGACTCCACTCTCCGCTGGGCGAAACCTGTCATGACAGCGCGTCTGCCATTGCGTTGCAGTTGCCAGGGATATGAGTGGCGCGCAGCGACCTGAGTCGCGGCTGACTCCAAAGGAGGAGATGTCGGGCGAGTTGTGACATATAACGAGAGAGCACGCCGCCCTGGCAATTTATGTATGCTACCGTCGCGGTGCTGTCTGAACAGATCAAGACGTGCTTGCCTCGGATTAGTGGGAGAAACCTCTGTAAGGGATACAGCCATCAACTCCAGGCAATTGATGTGCCAACACTGCCGGGGTCCTTTCCAGAGGCCAGCAGCAGCACGCCTGTAGCACACGGTGCCCCCACGCTGTCAAGAGGCATCTATGGTTACCACGACACGCCTGGACACCTGCTGCAGGGGGACTCCAGTCCGCAGAAAGCAGAGGTCTGTCCAAGGGTTGAGAGTCTGATGGCAGGAAGGGGTGATTGTCACACGGTATGTGCCGTGGTGTGACTGCAGCTGACCGCAGCTGAGGATGCCATATGCCCCAGGAGCCTCTGGAATTCTTTTAGAGGAACCGCTGTGCCGGGCTCGAAGAGAGCGAGGCACCTGAGCACTGACTGCGCGTGCTCATTGGTGAGCCATGCTGACATTGAGACTGAGTCTAACATCAATCATCTTGGTAGTTGAGTATGTGGATGCCCGCTTCCCTTAGGGGGGCAAGAGCTGCCTCTGCGACCTTCGTGAAGATGCAAGGGGACAGGAACAGGCCGAAGGGTAGGATTTTGCACTGATACGCCTGGCCGTCGAACGTGAACCGTAAGAAGGGTCGTGTCGAGACAGAATGAAGAAGTGGAAGTACGTGTCCTTCGGGTCTACCACCACAAACCAATCTAGCTGTCGAATGCAGGTGAGAATCTGTTTCTGTGTGAGCATTTTGAATGGGAGTTTGTGCAAGGCCTGGTTGAGAACTCGCAGGTCCAAGATTGGTCACAACCCACCACTTTTCTTGGGTATGATGAAGGGCTGTAGAAACCCTTCTCCATCTTGGCTGGAGGGATGGGCTCTATCGCGTCCTTGAGGAGCATTGTCGTGATCTCTGCTTGTAAGGCGCTGGCTTTCTCACCATGCATAGAAGGGGAGTGAATACCGCTAAAGCGAGGTGGGAGCTGGGCGAACTGAATCGCGTAGCCGAGTCGGATGGTCCTGGCCAGCCAATGCGACGGATTGGGAAGTGAGAGCCACGCATCCAAGCTCCGTGTGAGGGGCACTAACTGGACGATCACTTTTGATGTACCGGGCAGGCCTTTGCGGCGGGGGGAGCAGGTAATAGTGCATCAGGAGGCAGAATAGCATCCCGAGGCTTGGGTGCTGAGAAAAGACTCAAAGCACTTACCTTGCTATGCGCACCCGGCAGTGTTAGAAACTGAGGAAGAGGTCCTAAGAAGGCATCTTTGAAACTCGTCAGTGCTGGCCCGCCGGGGTTGAGGCGAGAGCTGCGTCCAGGGAGCCGGGACTGTAGTGTTTTAGGCCTGGGGTGCTGTGAGAAATGGATGACCCAGGGAGTGAGGAAATCGCTCTATTGTTGAACATATGGGTACCACAGCCTGAAGGGGGTGCTGCAAATGAAAATAAGGGAAGCAAGGATTCTCTTCCCGGCCCTCAACCGGGGGACGGTGTGGTCTTGGTATCAGCTCCAGAGCGAACATCCGACTGCCTGGGTCACCTGTCTCAGGAGCGTTTCTGAACTTTTCTGGTCTGGGAAGGGGTCCTGGAGACAGGGGGCGGACGCCGCCTGCGAGGCGCTCGACGCTGGGGTTGAGAGCTGGGCCCAGGTTGCGGAGCTGCCTGTCATTTGGTCACAGGGGGACGCCCTCAGCGAGCAGGCGGGGTACAGGCCATGCTGGTTTGTTGGCGCCGTGGCATGATATGAGATATCGCCTCTGTCTGCTTCTTCACCGGCGAGAACTGCTGGGCGAAGTCGTCGATGGTGTCGCCGAAGAGGCCGAGCTAGGAGACTGGGGCATTGAGAAACCTTGCCTTGTCAACATCGTGCATCTCGACAATGTTCAGCCAGAGGTGGCACTCCTGGACCACGAGGGTGGCTATCGCCCGCCCGAGTGCCTGCGCTGTGCCTGCCGAGTGCCGGCTCTGAGAGCGAGGTCTGTGGCAAAGCGCAGTTCCTGCAATACGTCGGTGTCAGGAATACCCAGGTGCAGATCTTTATGTGTCTTTGCTTGATGGACCTGCAGGAGAGCTATAGCATGCAGGGCGGAGGCGGCCTGTCTGGTGGTGTTGTAGGCTTTGGAGGTCAGTGATGTCATCGTCCTACAGGCATTGGAGGGGAGTACCGGGCGGTCCCGCCATGTGGCGGCGTTCTTGGGGCACAGATGGATCGCAACCACCCTATCCACCTGGGGGACTTCCATGTACACGTCGGCCGCCCCACCATCCAGGATAATAAGAGCGGATGAGCGGCGGGGTCGGTTACGGGCAGTAAAAAGTACCCTCCAGGAACGCGTCAGCTCATCATGCTCTTCCGGAAAGAATGGTACCGGGGGGGTGGCGTGGCTGTAAGCAGTGCCCTAACCCGAGGTACCAGTTGTCATGCCCCGAAGACTGTGGGGAGGACAGAGGGTTCCAGTCCAAGCCCACACTCACGGCAGGTCAGCCATCTGTGCGTCCGCCTCAGACTGGGCGGGCTGGCCCGAAGGCGGCAGCCCAGTTGAGTCTGCGTCAGACGCCTGGATGCTCTCCGATGCAGCGATGTCCCACTCCGATGTCATCATCCAAGCCCAGGGGCTCAAGGATGAATGCCGGCTGGCCATGAGGCGAGTCACACTCATCCCAAGCTCGGACGGATGCGAATGTGTTGGGGGGCGGGTGGTTTGTGGGGATCTACCCGGCAAAACCGAGCCCGTCATCATCACTATATCACCTTCATCACCAGCCGGGTCGTCCTCAATCCCGGGGGAAGAAGGAGCGACGCTGAAGTGGCATTCACCTTCAGGAAGGAGAGCCGCTACCGCAACACTGCCATGGTCATGTTCTCGCAGTGAGTACATGAACCATCCACGAACGCCGCCTCAGTGTGATCGCTGCCCAGGGACATGAGGCAGCGTCTGTGGCCGTCGTTCTTGGAGAGAAATGGACCACATCCAGGGGCAGAAAGGCATCTTGAAAAAGACACATCCTGAAAAGGACATTGTAAGAACTTCACAGGAAGGAGGACACGGGAACAGGGTTCAACACAAAGGTAAGGCTCTTTAATTATGGGTTGTAGACAGACAGGGATAGTGCAAAAACGTGCGTGTGCTAAACATAAACTCTTTTAACTAATAAACTAACAACTACGTTCAGTCTCTCAATTGCCAACACTGGACTGGCAGTTCTCTCCCTCTCGACTGGAGGCACTGGTGCTCTTTTATGCCGCTCTCCCCGTACTCACTGAAATTAGAGACAGGTGTTAGACATAATTTAGCTCAGGTGCAAGCACCCTTACCGCTTTCTCCCTTTGGACGGGCGCTTGACCACGCCCCCGCTGCCACAGACATTCAACACCGCTGTGTATTGCTCTTTTTGTGAGTGGAAAACTCAGACTCTTTTAGAGAAAAAAAACTCTTTTAACAGGAAGAAAGCACTGTCGAAGCACCCAGGGGCGTAAACTGCACAGCGTGCAGAGAGAGAGACGCCAGCTGGAAATGTGCCGTAGGAGCCAACAGCAATGCTTCTGGCTGACAGAGGTGAGTGGAACAGTAGTGAAGCTCTGCTTGCTTGTTGCACATCCATTTGGCTCAGAAGAAAATTTCTTAGTGGCATTTGCTGCCCTGCTTCCCTTTATACCCGTATGTCCGTGGCAGGGCATGCAAATTCTGTCTGCCAACTTGACATTGGCCTTTTCTCAGGTTCAGAGGTATGTTCGGCATCCCAGGAAGACCCCTTGTGTCACTTCATTCGACACAACGTCGAGTGAGTGACAGAAGGGGAACAGTAGTTTCATTATGGTGGATTAATAACTTCTACAAATATCAGATAATAATAGCTAATTTACATGTATTCCAGAAAGCTTTTTAATGTGCGAAAACTGTTGAAAACATGAAAGCAGTATGCACTACTTGAATGTGATGAATACATTGCGCTGCAATAGTGGGGTTTCACAGCGCCACAGTATTTACACTTTAAAAATGGATTTGAAAAAAGTGGGTTCTAAATAAATGGCTCACATATAGTTGTCTCTGCATATTAGAGATATTTTAAAATTTTGTAACACTGAAAAGTTTTTGGATGCTGACATATTTTCTTTCCTAGTTTAACATTAGTTGGTCAATCTGTTAGTACTTGCATTGACCATGAAGATCTGTTATCTCGAAATTTGCATGTTAAGATATAACATGTAATTAAAAGTGCTATTGTTCATGAGCTATTATGAATAACTCAGACGGTACACACTGATATGAATAATACTTCCTTCTACACACTCACATCTAATCTAATGAGTTTGAGAGAGATCTAATCTAATGAAATTACTCATTGCTGGAAGCATGATGTGTGCATATTGGATTGCAATAAGTTTCATTTTATTGCAGTGCTAGGATTGCATACAGTATGCAACAATGCTTGTTAATGTATTTTAAAGAGCCTATATTATGCTAATTTACAGGTTCATAATTTTATTTGGGGGTCTACTAGTATAGATTTACGTGCTTTAATGTTCAAAAACACATTATTTTTCTCATACTGTACATTTCCTTTCCCTTCACTTCTTCCTCTGGCTCAAACACTCTGATTAACCTCCTGTCCCTTTAAAGCCCCCCTTTCTGAAAAGTCCAGTCTGCTCTGATCTGTCAGCTGGACTAGTCTGTTGTGATTGGTAACAGCGTAGAGTGTGTGTCGGAAATGTAACACCCCTTACCATAACTGAGTTTCATCCTGGAGTCTTTGTGAGCAGCTGTAAACACTACTGTTACTATGGTAACAGTGCCTTCAGTTTTTGCCGTACTAGTTCTAGCCCAATTCTGATTATGAATAAAATAATGAAAGTTTGGAAGAGCAAGCTGATCAACCTGGACCACCTTCGCAAGCATGACTTGAGCAGGATGTTTCACATTGGTAAGTTTTAATTTTGTAGCTTTCTTACAAGTACACTGTTGATTATTGTGAACCTAACAAAGCTTCAAGTTAATGACACGTAGTGCATCTAAGTTAGTCAATTTTGCTGGAATGGGTGTAACCGAATTCTTTTCACCTGAGATATGAACAGAGAACAGAGGCTTACTCCAGGTTGTGTTACACAGTTTCAGGTAAAAGTCGACATTCAGCTGAACAGTAAACCCTTACCAAAACAACAACATTACTTAGCAAAATAGTGAGCACTACCGTGGATTGTAGAAGTAAAATGACAGTTCGGAAAAATAAATCCATACCCACACTTGATCACTATTCATGATAGTAAGAACGAAAAACAGTCTGTTCTTACTACACAAATATAGGTAAAAGTGGGCCCTCAGCTGATTAGCAAAACTATTTCAGCACAGTAACATTAGCTATCAGGTTAGCAGAGGCCTACAGCTGTGCACAGGGTGTACACCGTAGCTAATCCACAAAACTCTGCATTTGAACTCACAGTAGCAGATAAATCCACAAATAATCAAGCATACTTACAGGTTGTGATCCTGAAGCACCAGATTATCCCAACAAATTGGAAACTGCACCATCTTTCAGGAGTAACCATCTTGAAAATCTGGCATTTGTTGTGGTTGTACTGTTAAATAATTAAAATAAATTTTAACCACTGATTCAATTCGTCTGCCTTTGGAAGACCAAACAAAGAGGTTTTGCTTTTGCAGTGAAGCATCATCTCGACATGGCGACGACATTAACTCAACTCATCCTGGCCTCGGCTATAACTTTATTTGTTTTAGGGTGAGCCAAAGTAGCCCTTTGGCAGGCATTATGCAAATGTGTTACATAGTGACATAGATACTTTACGGAAGAAATGGCTGGACTACAAACCAGACAAGTTCTTGAGCAGTGTTTTCAAATCAAATCAAATCACTTTACCTTTTGGACTCAAGATGGCGCAGAGTATTGCTGCTGCGTTGCGAGCTCTGATACAACACTGCAGTTTATTGTTTGTTTTGTTTACAGTTTTTTGTTTTTTTTTGTCTTGGATGTTGTCTGCCTTATTGTTTACGACAGACAAACGCTTTTGGACATTGGTTCGGCAATTACACACCGAAAACCGGACTTCAAATTCCTCAATGCTGACCCGCTGTTTACAAACACGCCAGCAGAGCCCTTTGTCTGGGCTGCCCGGCCGCGGAAACGCAGAAGGAAAAGGGGAAAAAGAGCCGGTGTTCTCATCAGAGTAAGACGTAGCACAAATTGACCCCTGCTACCCAGTATACTACTTGCAAATGTTCAGTCTCTGGACAACAAGCGCTGAGAGCGCGGATCTCTTTCCAACAAGAGATGAGAGTTTGCTGTGTTATCTGCCTTACAGAAACCTGGATGTCTGTGGAGATTCCAGATTCGGCCATCGAACCCGCAGGGTTCTCCGTGCACCGAGCGGACAAAGCGAAAGACCTCACAGGTAAAAGCAGAGGTGTGGTGTATGTTTTATGATCAACAAATCACGGTGTGATCAGAGGAACGTACATTTTATCAAGTCTTTCTGCTCTCCTGATCCGGAATATCTCATGCTTCTGTGTCGACCATTCTGGCTACCGAGGGAATTCACAGCGGTCATTATCACAGCTGTGTACATCCCCCCACAAGCTGACAAAGACCGGGCACTCAAGGAACTGTATGGGAGTATAAGTGAGCAGGAAACCATGCACCCTGAGGCCGTTCATTGTTACTGGGGACTTTAACAAAGCCAATTTTAAAACAATAGCTCCAAAATACCACCAACACATCAACTTCAACACACGAGGGGACCTGGTTTTGGATCATTACTATTCTCCTTTCCGGGATGGCCCCCCGCCCTCCATTTGGCAAATCAGACCACTTTTCCGTTCTGCTTCTGCCCACTTACAGGCAGAAACAAAAACAGGAAGCACCCACCCTCAGAACGATCCAGTCCTGGTCGGACCAATCAGACTCTGTGCTACAAGACTGTTTTGATCACACGGACTGGGAGATGTTCCGGTCCACCCCTGATGACGATATCGAGGATAATGCTGATAGTGTAATGTGTTTCATCAGGAAGTGCGTAGAGGACGTTGTGCCAACCAAAAAAATACGGATCTACCCCAACCAGAAACCATGGGTTAACAGCGATGTTCACAAGGCACTTACTGCGCGGACCTCCGCTTTTAATTCCAGGGACGCGGAGGAACGTAAACAAGCTAGATATGCCCTCCATAACAGTGCAGCCAAACGCCAGTACAGGCACAAAATTGAAGGACAGTTCAACACCACCGACTCTAGAAGTATGTGGCAGGGAATTAACATCATCACGGATTACAAAGGGAATAAATACTCTGCCATGAACACCGCTGCCTCTCTCCCAGATGAGCTTAACACATTTTATGCTCGTTTCGAGGACAATAACACCGCCCTCATGGAGAGAGCACTCGCGGCTGATGCTACAGAGGTTGGTTCACTCTCCGTCTCTGTTGCGGATGTAACCCGATCCTTCCAACGGTTGAACATTCGTAAAGCCGCGGGCCCAGACGGCGTCATCAGAGCGTGCACGAACCAACTGGCTGGTATTTTTACGGACGTTTTCAACCTGTCCCTCTCCCTGTCTGTAGTCCCCACATGCTTCAAAATGTCAACCATTGTGCCTGTACCGAAGCAAGCCAAAATCACTTGCCTAAATGACTGGTGTCCTGTTGCTCTGACCCCCATCATTAGCAAATGCTTTGAGAGGTTAATCAGAGATCACATCTGCTCTGTGCTGCCCACCTCTTTGGACCCACTGCAGTTTGCCTACCACAACAACCGCTCCACTGATGATGCCATTGCATCTACAATACGCACTGCTCTCTCCCACCTGGAAAAAAGGAACACATATGTTAGAATGCTGTTTGTAGACTACAGCTCAGCATTCAACACCATAGTGCCCTCCAAACTTGATGAGAAACTCCGGGCTCTGGGCTTAAACAGCTCGCTGTGCAGCTGGATCCTGGATTTCCTGTCAGGCAGACGTCAGGTGGTTAGAATGGGCAGCAACATCTCATCACTGACCCTCAACACTGGAGCTGTGTTCTCAGCCCACTCCTGTATTCCCTTTACACACATGACTGTGTAGCATCACATAGCTCCAGTGCCATCATTAAGTTTGCTGACGATACGACGGTGGTAGGTCTGATCACTGACAATGATGAAACAGCCTACAGAGAGGAGGTGCACACTCTGACTTGCTGGTGTCAGGAGCACAACCTCTCCCTCAACGTCGTAAAACCATGGAGCTTGTAGTGGACTTCAGGAAGAAAGACAGAGAAGACAGCCCCATCACCATTAAAGGAGCACCGGTGGAGAGAGTCAGCAGTTTCAAGTTCCTCAGTGTCCACATTACTGAGGAACTCACATGATCCGTCCACACTGAGGCCATTGTGAAGAAGGCTCACAAGCGCCTCTTCTTCCTGAGACGGCAGAGGAAGTTTGGAATAAACCACCACATCCTCACACAGTTCTACACCAGTACTGTAGAGAGCGTCCTGACTGGCTGTATCACCGCCTGGTACGGCAATAGCACCGCCCACAACCGCAACGACCCGCAAAGGGTGGTGCGAACTGCCAGAAACATCCTCAGTGTGTGAAAAAAGTTCAGAGGATCATCAGAGACTCCAGCCACCCGAGTCATGGTCTGCTCTCACTGCTTCTATCAGGCAGGCGGTATCTCAGCATCAGGACCCGCACCAGCTGACTACATGACAGCTTCTTCCCCCAAGCAATAAGACTTTTGAACACTTGATCTCTCACGATCAACAATCAGCACTGCACTTTATTAATCTATTATCTCACACTGGACTGTCATAATTATATTCTCCACAATATAACAAATGCATATATATATATATATATATATATATATATATATATATATATATGTATATATATATATATATATATATAATATATATGTATATATATATGTACTCTGATTTTTTATTTTTATTGTATGTGTATTACATATGTAATACATATTGTGTGTATTGTTTACTGTACATTGTATAATAGGATTGTGTTGATATGTAAATTGTGTTGTGTAAATATGTTGTTTATTGTAATTGGTATTTGTCTTGTCACTGTCGTGACTGCTATGTTGCTCTGAACTGCACACAAGATTTATCTGCACACACTTTGTTTTCTGTGTTTGTTTTTGTTTTCTTTTGCATGGACTTTGTGCTTTAACTTTGCAGGCATTTTACATGCACAACGAGCTGTTACATACTAAAGGAAAGGTAAAATCCCCAAAAGCATAATAGGGCCTCTTTAAAGTACTTAAATGTGTACACATTTTGAATTGGTCTTTAAACATGTTATGATTTTTTTGCACCCATTGTTTCATGAAATGGAAAAAAAAAATCTAATTTGTTTATCACCAGAAAAGAAGGTGCCTTCTTTTCGCCAGCATGTGTTGCATCCAAATATTCAGCATGAAACCAGCCATGCCTCAGTGACCATGTCAAATAAGGCTTGTTGTCCACAGATGAGGTTGTCTGAGGTAAAGCAGGCTTAGCTCTGCTTCCCAACGGCCACACGCAATGGCTCAGAGAAAAATGAGAAGCCAATGCCTGGAGAGGAAATGGGGGTCAAGGGGAGAAATTAGCTTACACACGGTGCCAATGTTTCTCAAAGGCACATCAAACTGCAGTCATTTTTCTGCTGTGAAGCGGACAGGTGTGCTCGACTTCCACTCGATGTGTTCCTCGCTTCACCACGTAAATCACCAAATTTCGGTCATTAATAATTCAGAGGTGTTGAAACGGCTGCTGCCTGTGTCTGGAGTGTATTTTGCATGGAGGAAATGGCATCTCATTTTGCCTGACATGATTAGCTCTTGGTGGGTTTCTCCTTGTGGCAGCCTTCCCCACCTCCCGTGATACAAAAGATGGAGCGTTAGTTTGGAATCTCAGTGACGCAGTGCTTCAAAAGGCTCTTCATAACAGCTTAATAATGTGTCATCGAGAAGTGCTCCTATGAGTCCAACTCTGACTAATTTTTTAACATAGCCAATTCATCATCACATGTCCCTTTGTAAAGGCTGTTAATATTCCATCGTGGCAGTTTGATTCTGACAGACACTCTGAAACAAATAGAAGGTTTTTTTGACAAGCTCCGGGACTCAAAAATCTGTTTCTCTCCTTTGTGACTGCATAATGCAAGATGAGAACCTGTTGAGAGGCTAGTGACTTTTGTGACTATTACCTTTATTGCGTGTCAGTGATGAGAATTGTAATTTTCTTTTCGTGAGTCCTGCTTTGCAGCTTGCCATACCACAGAATAAATATGTGTCGGTGGCATCTATATCTACATCTGCTGCAAATTAGATCATGCAGTTACAGTCCTGTTGTTATTTCAAATCAAGCCTTGTCATATTGGGCACAATGAATAGGGGCATATGTGAATGTACTAGGGAATTCTGTTTGAGTTGTATTGTCAGCTTTTGTTTGGAAAATGAAACCAGGGTACCTCAAAGCCAAGGACTGACAAAAGCTAATTGCAGCAAATTTTGCTTTCATACTTTTTTGACATCTCAGTACTGTAATTGGATTTGGCTTTGAGATATGCCCTGTTAAACACATTTGAGCACAACTTTTTTGCTATTTTATGAAGTTGAAATTGCTGGAGATTACCTTTCACTTTTTCCAATGCAATGAAACATAAAAAGGCATTTAAATCTCAGAACATTTTATATCCCTTTGGAGACATTTTACACTGGACAGTTATTTTAATAAAAACTGATAATTGCAATGATTTATACCTGTGAATGGAAATCCACTTTAGCATAATCTATAAAAGCATTTTTTTAAGTTCTTATCCAGTACTAATTAACAACTGTAATTGGCCATCACTGAGAAAAGTAAGAAGCACCACGTTATACTGCCGTCTATGCTAGCACTAGTTGTGCGATACCAACTCGTACAATGAAGGAGGAACTTCAATTTTTGTTTGATTATGACAGACTCACAGTCACGCAATTGCAACTCCCTGGCTACCATCTTTGGCATCCTAGCATTGTGACATAAGCTGTTTGATTGACATGTAAAGTGACTAACCACAATTCTCTTTATATATGACATTAAGGACTGTTAAATCTTATATAATCAGAGAAAAAAAAACTGGAACAAATGTGTGTTCAAATATATCTCTTTTTTTCTCTTTAAGTGTCTTAGCTAAAGCCATTTAATATATTTCAAAGAGCCTTTGATGCTGTGATATGATAAATGCTCTTGATGCATCATGTATATACACAAAACCCATTATTTTCTGTGTACAGTACATTCATAAGAACATGCTATTTCCTGTCAGCTCCCTCTGCCCTTTTAGTCACCCTGTGCTTGTTTTAATTAGACTTTGAGAGAGCAAAGCTTCTTATTGATTGGGCATTGTTTTCTTGAAAGGTCATAGATCTAAATAAGAGTGGTTGTGAGAGCTGTTGTCAGATCTCAGATTAAATTTTTATGCTAACGGGGAGTAGCTCGGGATGACTCAGTGCTGGAGGAGACTGATCAATGTGGTGGCATTGTTATGGGCAGAAGAGGCTGAAATAAATTAATCCATGATTTGAGTTGTTCGGGCCAATCAGGGTAAGCCGGGACACTGGGATTCTGCTCTCATTTAGTCCTCACATGCCATTTAGCACTAATGGTTGCACTCACTGTCTATGTTCAGAATGCATACTACCATAATACATGTTTTATTTTTGTAGAATGCTGTATGTTTTCTACACACAGCAAGTTTATTTTATGTATACATGGAGTACTCTGATAATCTACATTTGATAAAATATGCAGTATACAAGCAGAGTTCATCTTGTGGAATCTGACAATCAGAGTACATCTTGTGATGCAGTGCACTCGATTTGATCTTCCATTTGAATGAATTGCAATATCAATAGTGGTTTTTAACATCTCTTTCTTTACTTATTTTTATTCGGATTGCCAAAAATTAAATTTGCATGGAAAACTGTTATGTTATTTACCTGTTATGTTATTTACCGTCAGGTTAATTCAAACACACATGCACGGATGTGGTAAAGAAACCACTCAACCAAAACACATTTTCTGAACAGCCACTGTTCTTACAGAGACAATACCATTTTAATATTTGTTATACATAATGTAAACTCAATGAAAATACTACAAATTGTGCATACAAAATTAATGTATTATGTATTATACATAATTTTAACTTATCAAACACTTTAAATATTGATGAATTTAACAAATATAGAAGTCTCCTATAGTATCCTTCAAGGGTTTGGTGAAAATCGGCAACAAGTTCTGAAGTTCGGCAGTTCTAGCTCGTGATGCTATATCTTTTCTAACTCATCTGAATGGTGCGTTCTATTCAGAAGTGATCATCCCTACAAACTTTATCCTACAAATGGGACTTTCCACTTCACATTATGGTTCTATTTGCCTGCAGTTTAGTGTCCCTCAACGTGGGTGGGATTATAGGATGATTGTCATAGTTGCACCGGCTCTACTGCCACAAACTTGTACCATTTTTAAATAATGTTGACATGTCGCTACATTGTGTGTCTGTTTCTGAGTGAAATAAAAAACATATAAATGTTCATACTTTGACAATTTTGGCATTAGCAGATTAGACCAGTTATTTTTGTAAATCAGCATAATAAAAACAGACTCAAAAATTAAGGCAAAAGCACATTAATGTACATTTTTGAAGCCGATTAAAAAAGCAGTTCACAAAACTTTACCGCACTAAAGCAATCGGCTCAGCATGTATGTGTCGACTACCACGCCATCTACTGTGTAATTATGGCTGGTGGTTAGAATCAGGTCTGTGTGTGTGCAATTCCACCCCAATTCGAAAACACTCAAAGATTTCAGTCAAGTGTTTCAAAAGCTCTAATCTGATAATGAGTATTTAAAAATGTAACATAATTTAAAGTTCTTGGTTTTTGTAATCTTATTACATAATCTATATTACATGTAATCAGTTTCTACCCAGCACTGGCTATTACATATGTATTACGTGAGCATTACGCTATTATGTATGACATTCCAAACATATTGTCTCTCGCTCTCTCTTTATGTCCAACTAACTGTTAAACATGTTTAAAATGCCCAAACGCAACACCCCATCAATTAAGAGGCAGAAAAGCTTAGCTTTTAAAGAATTTGTTAACTATCCAACTGAGGGAAGGTGTTTTCTCTGTTTTGCATCATAATTATTGCAGTTTTATTTTGCATCAAGCTCCAGGACTGGAGTGTCCTCTAGTGAACAGTTCGAGGATAATTGTGTAGTTATTTTGTGGTAATTAGGGCATTGTAACATAAAGCGTTATCATTTTTCCTCATAACCTTTCTTTCTGCTCTGCTGAGAAGGTGTGATTGTATCACCATACATCATATTAAACTGTCCCCATTCTGTCTGTGTCTAGAAAGCCCAGCCAGGAGAGTGGAAGTACTTCCCTGGCTCTGAAAATGTTTCATGCATTTTTTCACTTTGAAACAGGATGTGGGTCAAATAAAAGTATGAAACCAAGTAGATCTTTTGAGTAAAGGCACTGGAATGAACAGAGTTGGTTTGTTTACTTACAATGCTGTCTTTGTCTGTGTGTGTTTGTGCGTGTACATGTTTATACTATATTGTGGGGACCAAATGTCCACACAAGGATAGTAAAACCTGAGATCACCTACCTTGTGGGGCCCAGCCAGCGGTCATCACAAGGGAAATGGCTTAGTAGAGGCTGCTGTGGCTCAGTTGGTAGAGCGGGTTGGTCACTAATAGCAGAATTGGTGGTTCGAATCCCAGCCCACATGACTCCACATGCCGAAGTGTCCTTGGGCAAGACACTGAACCCCAAGTTGCTCCCAATGGCAGGCTAGCGCCTTGCATGGCAGCTCTACTGCCATTGGTGTATGAATGTGTGTATGAATGGTGAATGTGTCACAGTGTAAAGCGCTTTGAATACCGTTAAGGTTAAATTAATATATGGTTTCCTTTATCGCTGTTAAGCGGACACAATGTAAAACTGCTGTTCAGCACACACTCACCGGCACACACATACAGCTACGTGTGTCGCTCACACTGTTGGCCTTCCCGGACCAACACAGAATGCACACGTTTGTTGGCTGCATGCATCTCTCTCTCTCTCTCTCTCTCTCTCTCTCTCTTTCTCTCTTACTAACTGGTGTCTCCGGCTCCTCTTTTCCTCTCCCAGCTGATTGGGATAATTCAGTGCCAGGCATCCATCCTTACAGGCTAACTGCTGTAGCAAATTAGTTTAAAGAGAAATTGTTTGGATTACTTTTCCACCTCCGTAATGCTCAATGTGGTGTTCTTTTGTACTCTTGTGTGATCTTTTGTACTCAACCAAAGATATTTAGTAATGCTGCCTCATTTTACATAGAACAACACTGAGAGGATCAACACAAAATGTAAGAAAACATCAGAATTTAGTTTCTTTGGTCAATCAGTAACTTAAAGCTAGAGTACATGTGTAGAGGGAGACATAGAGAGAGAGAGCATTTGATGCACAAGTTTGTCTATTTAGTCACCAAACATAAACATTAGCTCTTTTAAAAAAAAAAAATATTAAGCATATCATTCCTTATCAATGATTCCTTATTAGTTATACAGTATAGACTCAAAATTGTTTTAGTTTGTTACACCTTTTGGTAGCTGATCAAATTAAGCCAAAAATATTGTACTTTTTAGATTGCAATTAATTCTGCTTGATTCGCTGTACAGATTCCATTAGACAATTTCAGACTGTGCTATCTATTTTTGGTTATTATAAAGATTATACTTCTAAAGACATTTAAGATTACATTTTGTAATCCTCCATTGACTCACATTGTTATAGTGTTTACTATTGATCTCTCAAGATTTGTACTTGTTTTTAAAATTGTTCTAACTATCATTGATATTGGTTACCTGTATAAGCCTCAAATTTCCTAATTGGTGCACCCCTAATAGTAAATTAAGTTTTTACTGAACTGAAACTGTGATCAAAGAACCATAATAAAATCCAAACCATGAGAAAGTTTAACCGAACCCTTACATTTAATCTCAAATTTAACAACTCTATTCTTTTGCCACCTTGCAAGCACTGAAAATGCAAATTATTAAATGCAAGTATTTTATTCAAACATTATTTATTCAAAATTCTTTCAAAATGCAATTATAATGAGGTAAGCAAATAAATAAACAGGCATGGGAAATAATATTGCAAATGAAGGGAATTTAAGTTCTGCTGGGTTTTTCAGGGTTCTGAAGGCTTAGTTATTTCTATATATTGTGTATAAACACACATATACATATGTCTTGTAAGTATTATGCTGACCTAATATGTGTAGTGGTATGACCCCTTAAGGCAGAGCAGAACTGGTTATCAGCTATCTGTCAGATTAACATTGGGATCAATGAAGAGCTGCCAGGACAAGCCTTGAATAATCCACTGCAGTATTACTTAAATGGGACGGGAATGAGTATGGGTCTCTACAATATGCTTGTAAACCTTAGATATTTTACAGCTGGTGATTTGCTGAGAATCATTTTGTCAGTGAGTGCACATTATCACAACATGTTCCTGTAGCACCAACACAATTTAATGCACAGTGACAACTGAATTGTTGTGAAATGTTAAATGACATTGCAAAGTACAATTGCAGTGTATATTACTGTTTTGGGGTTTTGATGTGAAGCCTCTGATGGAAATGCATTACATTATGAGCGTTTCATTATTTGCGAATGATGAGCATTGTGACACAGTTTCATGCATACCCTTCCTCTTTTCAACTGAATGAGAATAAAGGAATATTTCTCACTTTTTACTTTCATAATGTGACATATATTGGTGTGAAACCTGATGTTCAATGAGACAAAATGTAGGACGTGACTTGATTTTATCCATTAGAAATGTATTGGATCGTGAAAAGTGAGTGGTGCATACCAAAATGCAACCGGTTGGTTGGAGGGGTGGAGGTGAAAATAAGAGTGTTTGGTTACATCAGCCAAAAAGGAACGTTCTTTCAGGCAGAGCAAGTTAGTACATTTTTATGGAAGGTTATGGGGACAAACAAAAATGTTTTTGCTTTTTATGTGCACTGATGATATTTAAGAAAGTGAATAGGGTCAATCAGAGCCTGAAACACAATCCTTGTTTTTCCAAATTGTTCTCTTTTTTCTCCTGCTAAGCTCTGATATCTCTAAAACTGGTCTATAGCTCTGGTTGTGTGATTTGATGAATCTGGGATTGTAAATGCTAAAGGGGTTCCGGGTGATGTGGGCATCTCCATTTTGTAGTGTCTCAGCTGTGAGAGGGCTTTGTTTAGCCCTGGAACGATGACAGGTTTCCTCTCTCTCTCTCTCTCTCCTTCAACTGCTCCTCTGTCATGCTCCTCTCGCTGTCCCTCTCTCCGTCTGACTGCTACTGTCATTCCTCCCTGTCCTTCTGTCTCTAATTCTCTTTCCCCTTTTTGAGTTTCCCGTTACACTTGACAGAGGATTTTATGGTCAGTTATAGACAAAAGAACAACAGTAAATGTTTAATGCATTAGAATATTAGTGAAGCACCAAACCTTTAGTTATTACAGCAAATGAAAGCAAATGAAAGAAAAAAAAAAAAAAACATTTTAAAGAAATATTTGTGAAGATTTTGAACCAGTCATATCAAACTAATAATGCCCAAATTGGAGAAGAGCGTCATAAGTTGGCATATATCCAGATGCAGGGTGTAGTCAAATGCACTTTAAGCATTTTTAAAAGATTATTTATGTGTAATGCTGTACAAAATCTTCAAAAAAGGTTGGGGTTACTCCAAAATGGGGTTGCATCAACTCCGGGAGGTTAAGGACCCCCTATATCTTTGTTTGTGGTTTGGAGCACCCGCCCCTTTTTGGAGCTCTGCCTGCAGCTACAGCATATCCTTCTCGAATTGGCCCGCAAGATCAGAATTACTTGTGCAAATTTCGTTCAGCAGCGATTTTGTGGGCGCGTTTGCGGCGTTGCCTGATCTGCATAATTTCTTTAGAGAGTTTGGCACTAAAGGAGCACAGAGAGCGCATGCAAAAAACTTCTCATTTAGGCTCTCTATTCATTCTTGTTGAATCTGCCCCTAAATGTTTTGATATTGTACAGCATGTAAACGAAGAACAATCATTCAAATCTAGATTTGTTCCCCGTAAAATTACACATTTGCTAATTTTCTCTAGCGTTACATCAGTGACTGTGGCATCCTCCCTTGAGTCAAATACTAACTTGTTCATATTCCCTGTCCCAAACCAGTGTTATCAAGCCATGCTCATGTGTTTCAAGCACAATCAACCTCTTCTCCATCTTATTAAACCAGTCACATAGTCGATGAAGCCTGAAAAGTACATGTATTCCCTCGATGCATTGCTGCCCTCTTATCTTTCCATTACAAACTCACACATGTGACTTATGGGGGCCAGGGGGTTGGCGTCATGCTTCACCATTGTGCCAGGCAGGGAAGATGGGGAGAGAAAGAGAGAGAAGAGAGGGGGCAGCAAAAGCTAGGAGGCTTTGGTGATAAATCATTAACACTCTGATGAACGAACAGGGCTTGACTTGTTTTCAGCTGATTTATGGCCTAAATTCGTCAAAGATTTTGGGGGCAGACAAATGATTTCTTTCTGGTGAAAAATAAATAAATAAATAAATAAATAATAATAATAATAATAATAATAATATATATATATATATATATATATATATATATATATATATATATATATATATATATGGTGGTTTGAACATTTTAATCCTCAAACACCCATGAAGAACAACAAATATTTATACAGTATATTTTTTAAACAAAACCAAAAAAATCTATTCAAAATACATATTATTTACTTAAATTGGGTAAAGGGTAAGAACTTAAAAACATACAACAGCAGCTTATTCTTTGAAATTTATCATAGCAACAATTTAGACTGTGTTGAATTTTTACATAAATATGTGTCTAATTATGACATTATTTTCAGAATATTGCAAAAAAATGCCACAGTCGGCCTTAAATGTTTTTTTTTTTTTTCCATGTTATTCACACAACCAACACAAGTCTTTTCTGTAACTCATAGATTAACTTTTTCCAATGATTTTGAGAGTGCGAGGACGGCTCACAACATAATGAAGTTGTAGCCTTCTAGCTTAGTGCATTTCTAGGTACTTTTACCACATTTAAAAATATTCCAGACTCAGCAAACTAAAACAAAGAGATTCTTTACAATCTAGCATACTAGGAAAGCTTCAAATGATACAAACTCAAAGAATGGTTGCTTCTGTTATTAATTATAACGGTGGTGAAAATCCAATTTAACTGCAAATAATTGCAGTTAAATTGGAAATTTTCAAATAATTTTTTGGGGGTTTTTTTTGGCTTAAAACACTCTCAAGGAGGAATGTTTATTTCCAATACCAATTCTTGGATCTATGAATGTTAAACAAGATTATTAGAAAATGTAGTATAATATTTTTCAATTGAATAATGTGCAAACCAAAGGAAATGGCATTGTAGCTTTTTATTGCTCTATTTGACCAAACTTTTCCTCTCTCCCACTCTCTCCCTCATCTTAACTTCTACATTGCTACACCAAGCAGCCAAATGTTCAAACTTTCATTGCCGACTGAAACTCAAGAAAGTAGACCCATCTATTCTAAAAACGACATCCTACCGAGCAGTAATGGCCTCTACCCTCTCAAGGGGAGATATTACAAGGCAGTAATTGATTAGCAGTTAGAAAAGAAATCTTTGTTTTAATTAGAGTGCCTTGACTTTGACTGGCTTAATGAAGATGTATTCATACATAAATTATATAGTACTGAGATATTTATTTGGCGCCACTTGTTTGAGTGCCAAAGAGCTAAATAAATTTATAGAGAGTAAAATGAAAGAGATGTTGTGAAGGAGTGGAGGGCCAGTGATGATCAGTTTCACTGAACTGTGTAACCATGGTGACCTGCTGCTTACCGGGGCATGATTGGAGGATTTATACAGTCTGCTTGAGAGATGACAGAAAAATTCAGACAAGGTTTTTTCAACAGCTTAGTTTCAAGTATGGTTACCTTTCAGTGCCAGAGTTTCTTTAGAGATTCATTGATCTACTCTCTCCATCACGTTCATACCTGTATGTATATTTATTTGTTCAAGTATTTCACCTTTGTTTAATCAGTCACCAATTTTTAAGTAATAGGTAATCTGTTATTGTCTATCAAAGCTATCATATGGCTTCTGAAAATTGCCATTATTATACTGTACTGTACTACTGTAAACAGACTTGATTGTTTGTGGAGTTGTGTGGACACTTTTATGGTACTTTTTTCCCTTGAGCTAACATTAGAACTTACTGTTCACTTTTGTTGTATAGAAAAGAGCAGTGTGGACATTTTCCTAAATATCTCATTTTGTGTTTCACAGAAATTAGAAAAAGCAGTAAAGTAAATCATATTCAAAAAAGAAAATCATATAGAATGTAGAAACACATACCGTCTATTTACATGTATGTCAGAAACATGAGTAAAATCAATATATTTAAACACATTTTCTATCTGAGCAATTATGGCTGTTAATTTTTTTATGAAATAAGCATAAAATTCAATCATAGTTGTAAAATAATGATATCATAACACAATTGAAATGCTGCTAGAATGCAATCTAAACAATTATCCATTCCTTATTAAATTATACAGCTCTCTATTGTCTACTGTCACATGTAATGCTGTTTCAAGAGACATTTTTAGCTTTTCTCATAAAAAAAAGCTTCATATTATCTGCATATTTAACAACACTCGCTTCTGAAAAAGCTAATTAAGATATCTGGCAGATATATATATATATAGGCCACTACAGTGTCTGCAAAGGCACAAAACCCACTCTAAACTTATAACTATAATACAATAGAATAACATAGATATTAAAAATATAGTGAATTCCTCTGTTTTTGTATGTTCTATCCTATTCTGAGGCATTTTTGTTATTTTCTGTGGAATTTGCCCCAAGCTCTGGTTAATTTCTGTCTCTCTATTAGCGTTAGTAGATGATGATAGAATATTTAGGTGAACTATCCCTTTAAATCTGGACCTCCCTTATATGCGTAGACAAGAGCTATCAGAGTAAGTGAGCCTCACCTTCTATCTCTCCATTCCACCATCCATAACCTCCCCCTTCTTTCTTGCTCTCTCATCCAAATGTCAGACCTCTCCGCCTTACAGCTTTTCCAGAGCCCAGGTCAGATTGAATGTTGTAAGGCCAGATAAAGCACTACTAGTGTTGTTTTTTTTTATTTAACAATAGTTAGCAAACAATTTTTGTGATGGTACCACACGATTCTCTCATTCTAGCCTGGTTTGCGGTTCTTTGAAACCTGATTATCGGAAACTGAGTCCCTAACATGCTGCTTGTGGCACATAATGAAAAGTCTTTATGACACCCCCATTTTCTCTATTATAAGCATTCCTGTAATTAGCTTAGTATTTGCTTTATAATATGAAGTAATCATCATTTGAATTTCTATTAAGGAGATATTCCATTTAGGGATGATTGTGAAACGCAATTAGGTATGTTGACAAACAGTAATGACGGTCAGCGGCTTATTACGAAATCATTAGCAGACTGGAATCTCATTATATGTGTAATATCATTCCACAACGTGTTTATTAGTTTATGAAGGAGCCCTGGATGACTGCAGTGGAGAAATAAAGCACATGCTAACCGTCATAATACAGTGCAGCTAAAGGACAGCTTTTTGGCCTAGCTTTCATCTTGTATTACCAGCAAGATTGGATGACCTGTTTTTAATGCATGAAGCAATTGACTCACTTGATGCATTTATAGTCTAGAACTTTACTGATTCCATTTAGCTTGTTATTCATTTCATGGATACTGAAAATGTTGTTCAGGTACATCTATCTATCTATCTATCTATCTATCTATCTATCTATCTATCTATCTATCTATCTATCTATCTATCTGTCTATCTGTCTGTCTGTCTGTCTGTCTGTCTGTCTGTCTGTTTATTTATCTGGTTAATCTGACTATTGAAGGCTCCTTTTGAAAGCTGTGTGCTCCGGAGGTTGCATTTGTCACCGCATACTTCACATAGGCTGTCTCATTTCAGAAAAGCAAGTAGTACACTCTGAACGCATCCTTCGAATGTGACCTTTACCAGGAATTTGGAGTATGCAGGAAGTGTTTCCTTCGTTGGTACTCACAACCCTCAATTCTTTGCGACAACGTAAATGAACATAATTTCTCTGAAAAAAAAAATTATATTTTGAATATTAAAATATTATGTTTAAATGCAAGTACAGTAGAATTATATTAAAATATAATTTAAAATAAAGTATTATAAAGTATATATATATATAAGTACAGTGGCAAAATCAATTTACTTTTCTCTCTACGTTATTAAAACTATAATTTACCTCAGAGATCACTTCTCACTCAAAGTGCTCATGCAGGTTGAGAGCGATGCATGCTGTAATAGCAACCATGATACGTTCTGTTTCCATTTATCCTGCGAACTCCAGCTCATTTAAAGGGGACATGACATGAAGGGTAACATTTTCCTTGATCTTTTGACAAATAACAGGTAATTGTACTATAAAAAAACATGCTGTAACTACAAAAAGAGTATTTTTTTAAAACCAAGCTGCTAGACTTGTTCTCTACTTCCACCACATTGTGATGTCACACTGTGGTAGTCATTTGCATCTGATGACCTCAAAAACAACATATCAATGCCTACTTTACCTTATCACTTCCTTAGCCTGCCCAGTAGCGGTGAGCAGTGAGATTTCAAGTAGAGAGAGCAGGTCAGTCACAAGCAGAGAGCCAATAATATCAGTGGGAGTATACTCTCAATTCTTAAAGGAGAAGCAGCATCAAAATTAAGTGTTTCTGACAGAGGGTCTGAATGAGGGTGGAAAATTACCATGTTGTGTGTGTGTAAAAATCTTTACTAATATTGTAAGTGAACCTCAAAGAATATATTAAAATGATAAAAAAGTAATGTCATGACCCCTTTAAACAAAACAAATTCTACTGGAACGCTCTGTACTGTATACAGCTTCCTACAAAGGTCATGTCCTACCTAGCAACAGCTTAAGTAATGAGACACAATTTATTTTACACATTTTTGCTATCAAGCTAGCTGGCGGTTTGCCTCACTGTGCTGTCTGTGTAACCATCCAGCATCACATTTTGAAGAACAGCTCTTTCTAGCAAGGCTTTGTCAGGCCAACATCAAAGTAACTTTACCTCTCTAATTTCTAATTGTTTTTTATTTATCCTGTAGATTAAGATTTGTATGGTTGGTATTGGCAGTTAATCCCTGCTGGTAGATGTCGTAACTACGCCCTTAGGTGGGCAAAAAACATGTTTCAGTATGGAGGAAGGGTTCAATGTTTCCAGAGTAAGGGAACCATTTAGATTTACGAATAGGAACTTGTTTGCTGGAGACAAACAAGTTATTTATTTTTCATGAAAACTAGGACTGGATTTTATCTGTCTGGATTTAATTATCTTTTTTCCACCAATCCACTAGCTAGGCAAAATACAGGTGAAATAAATAAAAAGGCAATGCTGGAGAAGAATCACCCTATCACGACTATTATGCTGAAAAATGTGCTTATATTTAACCATCTTAAAAAAGACATCCCCTTAATAAAGACTGTTAATGGTGTCCTGTCTGCTTCAGTGATGTGATCAGTATAAACTACTTTGCTTCCAAACTGTTACATGGGAGAAAATCTTTCCCTTGATCATAGTCTCCCAAATTTAGATATAAAATTGTCTCCTACTCGTTTTTCTTGCAATCTGAATGTATGTAGACAGGATAAACTTGTTTATTTATATTTTCCTGTTTTATATGTTCTTCACCTTAACGTTCTATTCTAATAATCCTCTGCTCGATTCAAAAGGAAATTCTCATGACACCAGCAGGATTATTATTCAGTGCTAGACGTAATTGCTATGGGCCCAGTATTTGGTTTCTGTCTCTGAAGTAAACATTGTAAATCACTGTTTTACGCTATCTACAATAGCCCCTTTGCCATTCAAAAATCAAACTGACCACTCTAATAGCTAACTACAAACGAAAACTACATGAGAATTAGTAAAACATTGTGTAGCTCAGTGTGTCACTATTATATCCAATCAAGATATATTCTACAAGAAATACAAACAATGTTTAGTTCTGAAAAATTTAATTGATGCATATTCAATAGCAAAAGCAAGCACAGCACATTTTCTTTGTACAATTTTACATTTTGAACAGGTTTATAAAATAATTATATAATGAAATTAAAAATGGTAATGAATTATTAATGTTAATTAATAATGTTTAATATCCCAATTAATAACTTCTCACTTCAGATTCACATTAAAACAACCTTCTGTTGCCGTCTTCTGGAAAAGAAGGTCATCAGTCCTTTGTACATCTCAAACTGCAAAGAAATGCTGCACACATTTGACTTCACGTAAGCAGCAAAACATTTTTGTGCTATGAGGAAAATAGTCATACAAATTGAAAAACCGCTATAATGAACAAACTTTTATTGTTCATCTGATTTGAATTGACTGTGTCATTATTGTATCGTATATTATTCATAGCCCATCACGTTACAGAGCAAAATAAACACCAAAATGATATGAACAGATTTTATTCCAATTTGTCCGGTAAACTTTATCATTCCTGGACACATTGGCCAGCACCAAAATGTATTTGCCATAACTCTGTCTAATCTTTAGAAAAAAGGTTTTGCCTTTGTATATTTTCTCTTGTATATCTGTGCTCTTATTTTTTTTCTATTTACAACTATACAGAAAGCAAAACAAGTAATGCTTTGATACAAAATAAAATATTTCAGTATTTTTTCTAATTCCTTCAGATGTTGCCATGGCAACCATGCATTGCAAATTTTGCGAAATCCATCAAGACTTAAATGTCCATCGCTATAAGTTAGAAGCACTCTCCTTGTGTGCTGCATTGCGAGGTCAAATGTATAAACGCAATTGATTCAATAAAAGTATTGTCCAAGACAAATCCTTCTGCCTGCATTTACCAATCATAACAGTTTATGAAGTGTGTGTATATCAAAAGAAGGACCAAACACCATAGCCTTCAATTGTGATGGCCAGTCTTTTAGTGATGCTGTTGAAAAATGTATATCAAATCCTTTATAAAAGGAACCTTTATGCACAAAATGCATTTCCTGAAAGAGTCATAACTTCTAAATTAATTCTTTTTTTTGCCAATAAGTTTGTACAATTATTTTTCTTTAGAGGCATTCTTGACAGTTTGGATGAGGTGCTTTAACACTGGGGCAAGGAACAAAAATGAAATATAAAAAAAAAGAGAGGGAACTTAAAAAAATAATTATGGTCAAATTCAGTGTAAAAACTATGTAGCAACCAGTCAAATTTTGGGGGTTATTATAAAATCAGTATAGCCCATATGTCCAAAGTCTTTCTAGCAAGACAGTCCACAAGGTGTCCATCTTCAGAACACTCTTAGCAGCTATTTTTCAATGTAAACAAGCAGCATTAAAGAGCAGCTCTTTTCTACTTGAATGGGGAAAGACCAAAATCTCCAAAACAGTTGGTCAAGATTATGTTCAAAGAACATCAGCAGTAAAATCTGACGACACTGGAATCATAAATTGCTTATTTACATCAGATTATGCTAAAACAAAACAAAGCAAACAAAAAGGGGCCTGTTCTTAAGTTGGCAGGCAAGGTCTGTATCTAAAAGGTAATTAGCTACTACTGCCTATAACGTCTCGGGTTACTTGTGTAACCCTTGTTCCCTGAAAAAAGCGGAACGAGATGCTGCGCTGCTAAGCGCTATGGGGAATCAATCTTATTGTGAGCTGCTCTGAACATGTGTGTAACACGTCAATGAAATTGACTGGAATTTATAGCCTCAGTTGGTGAGATCATTGGACGCACGATCATTGGACGCACCTGTGGCCAGGCTATAAATAGGAGGCGTCACCAGAGTGTCGTCAGATTATTTTTCTGAAGAGCGGTCCTGGGACGTCCCAGTGCGGCAAAAGAAGCGCAGCATCTCGTTCTGCTTTTTTCAGGGAACAAGGGTTACACAAGTAACCCGAGACGTTCCCTTTGAAGAGTGTGTGCGGAAAGGACTAGCCTGCCGTATCACAAACCTGGTTAGACATGAGCTTGAGATGTCGACTCAAAGACATAAGAGTCCGGAGTAGCGGAGCATCTAGCCCACAAAGTCAAAAGATGAGTTTGAGAAGCCGATCCAAGGGCTCTAACTCAAAAGTTCGTACCATGAACTTGGATTTGGCATGAGCCTGGGATGTCGACCCAAGGACATAGTCCGGGGTAGCAAAACATCCTAGCCCATGTAGAAAATTGTAGAATGTGCGTGGAGAGGACCAGCCCGCCACGTCACAAACTTGTTCCTGCATGAGTTTGAGATGTCGACTCGAGGACGTAAGAGCCCGGAGTAGCATGAACATCCAAACTATAGAATTTAATGAATGTGTGCGGAGAGGACCAACCTGCCGCATCACAAACTTGCTGCAGAGGGACCCCGCTAGCCAAGGCTTTAGAGGAAGCGACCCCTCTGTTGGAGTGAGCCCTGACACCTACTGGCGAAGCTTGACCTCGCGCCTCATAGGCCAGGGCAATAGCATCCCTCACCCAATGTGACATAGTCTGCTTAGTAGCGGCCGCCCCCCTGTTGCGGCCCCCATAGCAAACAAACAATTGCCCTGATTTACGCCACTGGCTTGTGCGGTGGACATAAATCTGAAGGGCACGGACTGGGCAGAGTCCGTGAAGTCTTTCCTGCTCCGGCGTTAAAAACGGCGGGGAGCAGAAGGCTTCTAAAGTGACAGGATGTATTGTCGAAAAAGGAACTTTAGGAAGGTAATCAGGGTGAGGATGCAAAATTGCTTTGGCCATACCGGGGGCAAATTCTAAACAGGTCGCCAGAATAGACAGAGCCTGTAGATCCCCAATCCTCTTAAGAGAGGTAATAGCCATAAGGAAGACCATCTTGAGAGTCAGAAGTCTGTCAGACGCTGACTCCAGAGGTTCAAAAGGGGTCTCAACCAGAGCCTCCAGGACTATTGTTAAGTCCCACGAAGGAGTTCTGGCCCTAACGGGAGGCCTCAGTCGCCTGGCTCCACGAATGAAGCGGGCGAGTAGAGGATGTCTCCCTAAAGGCACCCCGTCAATCAAGGCGTGGCAAGCCGAAATGGCGGCCACATAAACCCTGAGAGTAGCGGGGCATATGCCTGCTGACAGTTTTTCCTGCAGAAACTCCAGAACTGAAACAATTTGGCAGTTAACTGGATCTGCATCATGTGAACTGCACCACCTTTCGAAGACACCCCATTTATTGGTGTAAATTTTTCTGGTGGAGGGAGCCCTAGCACTAAGAATGGTTTCAATAACCCCAAGCGACAGCCCTGTGTCCCTCAGTTGGTACCCTTCAGGGGCCAAACGTGAAGTTTCCACAGTTCGGGCCGGGGATGAAATATTGTCCCCTGTGCTTGAGACAGAAGGTTCCTCCTGTCCGGAATCGCCCAGGGTGAGCCGTCTAGGAGAGACATCATCTCTGAGAACCAAACCCTGTTCGGCCAGCGAGGCGCTATCAATAAGAGTCAAGACCCTTGCTGGCGAACACTGGCCAGGACTCCCGGGAGCAGAGAAACCGGAGGGAACGCATACAGGCGCATTCTGGGCCATGTATGCGCCATCGCGTCCAGACCCAGGGGGGCTGGGTGACTCAGAGAGAAGTAGAGGGGACATTGCGCAGTCTCTTGAGAGGCGAAGAGGTCCACTTCGGCTCTGTAAAATCTCTCCCAAATCTGTTGTACTACCTCGGGATGGAGTTTCCACTCGCCCGATGGTAAGTTTTGTCTGGACAGAAAATCTGCTCCCACATTCAGGCGTCCAGGGATATAGACTGCCCTGAGTGACAGTAACTTGCCCTGGGCCCAAAGGAGAATCCGACGTGCCAGCAAATTGAGGTGGCGAGAACGTAGGCCTCCTTGATGATTTATGTAGGAGACTGCTGCTGTGTTGTCCACCCGCACAAGGACATGGCAGCCTCTCAAATGTTGGAGAAAGTATTTCAGGGCCAGAAATACTGCCATCAGCTCGAGGCGGTTTATGTGCCAATCGAGTTGATGACTCTCCCATTCCCCTTGGGCTGGACGACCACTTAAGACCGCACCCCAACCCGTCAGGGAGGCATCTGTCGTAAGCATCCTGCAACGACACAACGCACCAAGAGTGGGACCCAAGGTGAGAAACCGGGGTCTGAACCACATAGAAAGGGAACGAAGCACTGGGCGCGTAACCCTTATTTGCCTGAGGGGACTGGCCCTTGGATGAAATCCCCTGGCTTTTAGCCACAGCTGAAACGGTCTCATATGGAGAAGGCCCAAAGGAATCACCGTGGACGCAGACGCCATGAGACCTAATATTCGTTGGAACTGAAGAACAGTGCAACCTTGACCTAGCCTGAGAATGCTCAGGGAGTTCTGAATGGAGATGACACGAGCGGGAGACAACTGTGCCTGCATCATGATTGAATTCCATATAACCCCTAGATAGGAAATTTTCTGGGTCGGGGAAAGAACGCGCTTTTTGGCGTTGAGTCTCAGACCCAGAGAACCTAGATGAGCCAAGATGATATCCCTGTGCTGAACTGCCAGTTCTTGAGACTGGGCTAGGATCAGCCAGTCGTCTAGATAATTCAGAATGCGGATGCCCTGGAGTCGCAACGGAGCCAGTGCTGCATCCATGCATTTCTTGAATGTGCGGGGTGATAGGGCTAGGCCGAATGGAAGGACCCGATACTGGAAGGCTTCGTCCCTGAAAGCGAACCTCAGGAACTTCCTGTGCTGTGGCAGAATTCCAATATGAAAGTATGCATCCATGAGGTCGATCGTGACCAGCCAATCGAAACGTTGGAACTGAGACACGACGGACCTGAGTGTTAGCATCTTGAACTTGAGCGTCTTGACCGAGCGGTTCAAGGCACGAAGATCTAAGATGGGACGCAACCCCCCCCTTTCTTGGGGACCAGGAAGTATCTGCTGTAATAGCCAGACTTTTTCTCTGGAAGGGGAACATGTTCTATGGCCCCTTTTTCCAAGAGATTTTGCAGTTCTACCTGAAGTAGACATGCCTGTTCCGGGCTTACGGTAGTGGAAACCACGCCGTTGAAGCTCGGAGGGCGGCAAGCGAACTGAATTCTGTAGCCTTTTTCTACTGTTTTTAGAACCCACATAGAAATACCTGGCAGAAGTTTCCACGCTGCCAGGTTCTCTGAGATGGGAACTAATTTCAAGACTTCCTGTCGAGTGGGTGTCGAATGTTCCGTGTCCTGGATTATGGCAGGGAGCAACGGTACATTCAACATTTTGTTGGAAACCCCTGTCACCCGAAACACCAAGGGTGGCGGGAGTGAAGAGGTTTCGTGAGGGTATCGGGAGGGCCGAAGTGAATGATACACGCGCCCCGTCCCAAAGGGAACTACCCTCACAGGGTTGGATACAAGACCGTCAGGGCTTCTTTCTCTTGGAGATACAAGCCCTGAGGTCTTGTTTGGGAGGTTGCTGAGGGCGACGAGCCTGTCCCCAATCTCTGCGAGGGGGAGCACGACTTGCCACGCTCTGTTTCTGAACCTCCCTCCTAACAGAATCAAGGCGAGACTGGGTGACCGACGGCCTCGCCCCCTGAGTGCGACGAGGAAGGAATTGCCCAAAGGCTTCCTCATGGCTTTTCGCCTCCTGGAATCTGGAGATAACCGTGTTCATGGCGTCTCCAAAGAGACCAGAAGGCGAAACTGGGGCATCAAGGAGGAAAACTCTGTCCTTATCCTTGATGCCATAAGTGCCTCTCAGTGCTAACCAAAGCGGACATAGACAGGCCAATAGCACGGGCTGACTGCTTGGTGGCACGGAGAGACAAATCCGTAGCTCGACGAAGTTCAGAAAAAGCTTCGTCATCGAGGCCTCTTCCAGCACTCAAATCTTTTAGTAGGTCAGCCTGGTACGCCTGCAAGACAGCCATGGTGTGCAGCGCAGCACCAGCCTGACCCGCCGCTTGATATGCTCTCCCGACCAGCATGGAGGTTACCCTGCATGGCTTAGAAGGGAGAGCAGATTTATTAAGCGACGATGCCGAACCCGGCGAGAGATAACCCGCAAGTGTCTCTTCGACCGGTGGCATCTTTAAATACCCTCGCGCCTCAGCGCCCACAATAGTCGAATATATTGACGTCGAGGGCACGTGAATGCGCGAGGTATAAGGTTTATTCCAAGAACGAGAAAGCTCGTCATGGAGATCATCAAAGAAGGGAAGGGACTGATGAGGTGTTCCCTTCCCTTGGTCACCAGACAGAAATCTGTCCTCTAACTTAGAGCGCTTGGGGGGAACTTGGTCACGTGGCCAGTCTATTTGAAGCCTGGCCACCGCGCGAGTAACCACATCGAGCAGCTCCTCCGAAGATTTAGAATCGCGATTGGAGCGCTCAGATGCGGTTAACTCGGAATCTGACCCAAGGGAATGGAGGTCCCCCCTCGTGAACTGAAGAGGCGCCGAAGCACGCTTCAGGAACACGCGAGGGACCAGCAGGATCTGGGGAGAGAGCGAGCGAAAGGGGCGAACCCGTCTCTCGCTCCTCAGCCAGATCCATGCGAGAGCCCCACGAATGAAGTGTGGGTGCCGGCTCTCGGAAGTAAGCAAGGCGAGCGCGAAGCATCCCGACCGAAAGTAGGTCGCAATGCACGCACCCGCCCTGTTCCAACGCGAGAGTAGTGTGCTCTTCCCCCAAGCAAACAAAGCAAAATTGATGCGTGTCCCTGTCAGACATAGAACGCTGACAAGGAAACACGCATTGTTTGCCCTGTTTTTCCGCCATTTTCCCCTTTTTCTTTTCTTTTTTTTTTATATATATATATATATATATATATATATATATATATATATATATATATAAAAAGAGAGAAGGAAGGAAAAGACTTAGATTTTTAAACAATTTTCTAACAAGAGTTTTGTGAAAACACACAGAGAGAAAGCTCTGAAGAAAAATGTCTGACGACACTCTGGTGACGCCTCCTATTTATAGCCTGGCCACAGGTGCGTCCAATGATCTCACCAACCGAGGCTATAAATTCCAGTCAATTTCATTGACGTGTTACACACATGTTCAGAGCAGCTCACAATAAGATTGTTTCCCCATAGCGCTTAGCAGCGCAGCATCAAAGTGAAGCTTTTTGTAAAGGGAACACAAATAAACAGTTTAGAACACTCGTGTTGTCATGTGCAGTGTAGACAGCCTCAAGCCGTTGCGTCATCTGACGTGCCAGATAAAGATAGGGTGTCAGAACCGTGGTAAACTCACTGTAACACATGGCCTCTTGTGGCTTACTGCTTTATTTTATATCTTAAAATCTTTAAACTAGAGGTATTTTATCGGTTTTACCGATTAATCGTGCCAATAGTTGTTTTTTGGAACTATCAGTTATCGGCAAAAATCTGTGAAGATAATTGCTGATAGCTATTTCATAATTTCGAATTTTCAAAATAAGAGTCCCTGTGTGTTTCGGGTGTGTTTCCCATGTTATGGACCAAATCTTCATTTTATTCTGGTAATTATTGGGATTTTTGTTGAACCGCACCTGGAATTTGATTAATTTTCATATTATTATTATTTTTTTTTTTTACATTCTATAAATCGAATTTCAAAAACTATAGTATAGTATAGTATAGTATTATTCAAAGTTTGGAATGGAATATTCAAGCATTGGTTTAGAAAGAACATCAGATGTTACAAGGAATCTGGGCTGATTCTTTACTGAACTGTACTCTCACTGAATGCTCAAACTTTTAATAAATGGAATGAGGTGATAAGCATAATTACAAACCTGTCCTACAATCCCAAGGGCCATGTTATTAGAAACAAAATAACAACCTAGGTCCATTTCTCAACCTTTTCACTGAATGAAGGACTGATGCTGTATAATGAGATGGCATAATGTAGAGCTTTTGCTGTGAATGGCATTTGCACTAACTGGCTGTCTGAACCTGCGGGTGAAACTTTATTTCGTTCCCTCAGAGGAATAACTGAATAATTTTATGCTGCTAATATCTGTTTTGCTTGATAATAGAATTGGAGAGAGAGGTGTGTTTTATGTAAAATTATTGATTTAACAAGCAAGGAACACCAACAAAGGGTCAACCGGGTCAGCCAGGTGTAACAGATTTTGTTTATTGACATTAAGCAACCTTGAGCTAATGTAGAATAAAATAAATTAGATTAGAAAGATCATATCTGAATAAGCATGCATGCTTTTGGATTCCACAACAACAGCAGAATGCATTGTAGATTTTGTCCGGCTGGAGCTCTGTTCCAAAACCTAGTGAGCTGCCTCACTGCCTACTGCCTAAATTGGCAGCTGTCTTTTAAAACAGCATCCTAACCTCACAAGTGATGTTAGCGTGACATTTGACATTTTTAAATAGACTATTGATAGAATATTGATGTGATAGAATTTTATAGAATATTGATGTGTCATGACAGTGACATGGAACAGCTGTGGCCCCTTTGTGTATTTTCCAACTTTATAAGAAACAGCTTAATGTGTCCACCAAGATTATTTTTAAATCCATTTTAGAATGTGAGGATTGAGGATTTGTGTTAAAATAACCACTATCCCTTTGTGTGTTGGCACAGGTAGTAAAATTGTAACCGATGGCGAGTATGTGCAAATGACTGGAATAACCAAAGAGATGTCTGGCTCTTACGACTGCATCACTTCAAATGACATCTTGTCTCCAGATGTGAGAACTGTTCAGGTTACTGTAAACTGTAAGTATTGCGTTATATAATTTTGTTTAAATGCCTGTTTACAGTTCATGTTGCTGCCCATTTTTCACCTACATTTCTGAATTTCTCCATTATGTGTACTTCATTTTACAGATCCGCCCGTCATTTCGCGAGCTCGGAGCACAGGAACAGCAGTTGGCCAGAAAGGAGTTCTGTGGTGCGAGGCATCAGCGGTTCCTCTGGCAAATTTTGAATGGTATAAAGGGGACCACAGGTAAGACTATAAATGTATAACATTTTGGACTTTCTTCTGTCTACAATGAAAGTAGACAGGAAACAGAAAATTATTTGTTTACAGAGAAAGGGAATTGGTACATGCTGCATACTGGATTCAAAGTATTTTCCATATGAGCAGCAAGGCTCAAAGTGTAATATGTCCTAATCCAATCAAATGTAAAAACAATAGGCCTGATTCATGAAATATGAGCAGAAAGAATTTTGGTGTGAAGCGCTCATAATGGCATTCTTAGGTCAATATTGAATTAAATGTCAATTTACTAATAAAAAAAGTTTATTTTTTGTTGTTGTTGTTCCCTTTCAAAAAGCTACACTTATGATGCTGCGCTGAGTTAGCGCTTTGGGAACAACTTTAGGTGTGACCAGCTGTGAATATGTGTGCAACACGTCAATGAACATTGACCGGAATTTATAGCCTCTACTGGTGACATCATTGGATGCACCTGAAGCAGGGCTATAAATAGATGCGTCACAGGTGCATTGTCAGATCTTTTGTCTTCAGATCACTCTGTGTGTTTGTCCTTCATGAGCCTGTCAGAAACTTTCTACTTTCCTCTGTTAGGAGTTAGAATCGTTAGGCAGTGTGCAGAAACCTTTCTCTTTTCTTAAAAAAAAAGAAGAAAAAGAATGACTGATAAACAAAGCAAGCGGTGTATGTTCGGACGAAGAGTCTTTCTCTGAGCTTCGTTGATCCACGGATCTGTCTCTCTGCACGACCAAGTAGATGGCCCGCGCCATTGGCAGGTCTATGTCTGCTTTAGTCAGCACGAAGAGACACTTATGGCTTAACCTATCGGGCATCAGAGACAAGGACAAAACTTTCCTTCTCGATGCCCCAGTTTCGCCTTCTGGCTTATTTGGTTCCGCTATGAATATAGTTATCACCAGTTTCCAAGAGGAAAAAAGTCATGAGGAAGCCTTCGAGCATTTCCTTCCTCGCCACATTCAGGGGGAGGGGCCGTCGGCCACCCAGCCATGTCCTTCTAGACGGGAGGCTCAAATATAAAGTGTGGCAAATTGTGCTCCCACTCGTAAAGACTGGGGGCCGGTTCGTCGCCCTCAGCAGCCCCCAAAGCAAGACCTCAGGGCAGTTATTTCTAAATAGGAAAAAACCCTGACGGTTTTGTGCCCAGCCATGCATCATCCACTTCGACCCTCCCGGTACCCCCACGAAACCTCTCCATTCCCGCCGCCTCTGGTGTTTAGGGAGTTTGAGGCTTCCAGCAAAATGTTGGGTGTACCGCTGCTTCCTGCCTTTGTCCAGGACGTGGAACTTTCGTATAGAAAGTCTGCCACAACACAGGAAGTTCCTGAGGTTCACTTTCGGGGGCGAAGCTTTCCAATATCTGGTTCTTCCATTCGGTCTAGCCTTATCACCCCACACATTCACGGAATGCATGGATGCAGCACTGGCTCCTTTGCAACTCCGGGGCATCTGCATTCTGAATTCCATAGACGACTGGCTCTAACTAGCACAGTCACAAGAACTGGCATTACAGCCCAGGGATATCGTCTTAGCTCATCTGGTTTCACTGGGGTTGAGGCTCAACGCCAAGAAAAGCGTCCTCTCTCCCACTCAGAAAACTACCTATCTAGGGATCATATGGAATTCGGTCACAATGCGGGCACAATTGTCTCCCGCTCTAATCGAGTCCATTCAGAACACCCTGAGCAAAGTCAGGCAAGGCCAAGGTTGCACTGTTCATCAGTATCAACGACTACTAGGTCTCATGGCAACTGCGTCCTCGTTGATCCCTTTGGGCCTTTTTGCACATGAGACCATTTCAGTTGTGGCTCAAAGCCATGGGATTTCATCCAAGGGCCAATCCCTTAGGCTGATAAGGGTTACGCGCCACGTGCTACGTACCCTTTCTATGTGGTTCAGACCCCGGTTCCTCATTTTAGGTCCCACTCTAGATGTGTCTTGCCATCGCAGGTGGCTAATGACAGACGCCTCCCTGACGGGATGGGTAGCGGTCTTAAGTGGTCGTCCAGCTCAAGGGGAATGGGAGGGTCGTCAGCTCGATTGTCACATTAACTGTCTCGAGTTGATGGCTGTATTTCTGGCCCTGAAATACTTCCTGGTGGACAACACAGCGGTAGTCTCTTACATAAACCATCAAGGAGGTCTACGTTCATGCCAGCTGAACAGACTGGCACGGCAGATTCTCCTTTGGCCCAGGGAAAGCTCATGTTCAGAGCAGCTTGTATCCCTGGATGCCTGAATGGGAGCAAATTTACTGTCCAGACAGAAAATAATGATGGGGGAGTGGAAACTCCACCCCGAAGGTAGTGGAACAAATCTGGTTGAGATTTTACAAGAGCAGAAGTGGACCTCTTCGCCTCCCAACAGACAGCGCAATGTCCCCTCTACTTCTCTCTGAGTCACCCAGCCCCCCTGGGTCTGGACGCGATGGCAAATACATGGCCCAGAATGCGCATGTATGCTTTCCTCCCGGTTTCTCTACTCCCGGGAGTCTTGGCCAGAGTTTGCCAGCAAGGGTCCTGCCTCTTATTGTCTCTCCTCGACGGCTCACCTTGGACAATTCCGGACAGGAGAGACCTTCTGTCTCAGGCACAGGGGACAATATTTCATCCCCGGCTCGATCTGTGGAAGCTTCATGTTTGGCCCCTGAAGGGTACCAACTGAGGGACACTGGGTTTTCACCTAAAATTACTCCAATAAATGGGGTGTCTTTGAAAGATGGTGCAGTGCACATAATGCAGATCCAGTTAACTTCCAGATTGCTTCAGTTCTGGACTTTCTGCAGGAAACATTTTAAGCAGGCACATGCCCCGCCACTCTCAGTGTCTATGTGGCCACCATTTCGGCTTGTCACGCCTTGATTGACGGGGTGCCATTGGGGGGACATCCTTTACTCACTCGCTTCATTCGTGGAGCTATATGACTGAGGCCTCCTGCGAGGACCAGGACCCCATCATGGGACTTAGCAATAGTCTTTGAGGATCTGGTTGATACCCCCTTCGAACCTCTAGAGTCAGTGTCTGATAAACTTCTGACTCTCAGGATGGTTTTTCTTATGGCAATCACCTCTCTAAAAAGAATTTGGGATCTACAGGCTCTGTATCTCTTGCCAGCCTGCTTAGATTTTGCCCCAGGAATGGCTTAAGCAATTTTGCACCCTCACCCTAACTACCTGCCTAAGGTTCCTTTCTCGAACTTGAAATGAAATCCGAGCTTCATGCTCGCAAGGTGGATAGTAGGATTGGCAGCGGTGCAGAGCAAGATCTTTCCAGTGCTGTGAGCGCCTTTGAGCAGATTTTGTCTGCCCCATTGGAATCGCAGCCTGAGAAAGCCGAACTGCTTGTGTTTTAGCGACACGCAGTAAATATCGAAAATTCCTCAAAAGCTTATTGTGGATTTTCTTTATCGTGGTATATATAGATATCGTTTTATTGCACAGCCCTAATGTGAAATAATAATTCAGATATTCAGATTGAAATATATTGCAGGATTATTGCAGACGAGTAAAGTGTTGATTTGTCAGTAATAAAAATGGCTTTAGAAGTTCATATATTATTGTTTGTTTTATTCCCATATATAATTGAAAATAAGCCTACAGTCAACAGCAATCCATTGTGCTATTGAGTTGGTCAGTCTGTCCCTTTTTCACAGGAATTGTTCTTGCGTTCAGTTGGCGCTCTTTTCAATTGTTAGTCTGTGTATATGTGCATCAGATGGAGATTTTTAAACATCTCATTGGTTTTCAGCATCATAAACTCTTGCTATGTCAAGTTAAAAGTAAAAATCTGGGGTCAAAATCTTAAAAAAAGTTAAAATCTTCATGATTAATTCAGTTACCTTTTTAAGGCATTTTTTAAAAAAATAATTAATTACGCTAAATTAACCCATTAAATCGACAGCCCTAATCATGGCTAAAATTATTTTCTACATATATTGATTCATTTTGAACTGTAAAAGTTGTAGTCATTAACATTAGTTAATGTGTTACAAGTTAATATGAACTAAAATGATCAACAGTTTATTTATAAATAAAACTAAGATTAATGAATGCTTTGAAATGTAGTTAATTTTTAGTTCATGCTACTAAATACAAGTTAATGTGTAGAAACTAATAGTTAATCATTCAATTAATTTTCGTTATTGTGTTATTGTGTAATTTTTTGTAGTTAATAGTGATTAATCACAGATTTTGAAAATTATGAAATTTGACACTTTAAATACTTCTCTTCCTGTACAAATTTTTTTATTTCCATTTTAGGAAAGAAAACAAAACATTAGGTAACAATACACTGATAAGCCAAAACATTATGACCACCTGCCTAATATGCTATTAGCCCTCCATGTGCCGCCAAAACAGCACCGACCCGCCAAGGCATGAACTCTACAATACCCCTAAAATTGTCCTGTGGTATCTGGCACCAAGACATTAGTAGCAGATCCTTCAAGTCCTGTAATTTGAGAGGTGGAGTCACCGTGGATCATATTTGTTGGTCCAGCACTTCCCACAGATGATTAATCGGATTGAGATCTGTGGAATTTGGAGGCCAGTATAACACCTTGAACGCTTCATTATGTTCCTCAAACCATTCCTGAACAATGGCTGCAGTTTTGCAAGGCACATTATCCAAAGCCTCCATGAAATACTATTGCCATGAAGGGGTTTATCTGGTCTGCAACAATGTTTAGGTAGTGGCACATATCAAATTGACGTCCACATAAATGGCCAGACCCAGGGTCTCCCATCAGAACATTGCCCAGAACATCACACTCCCTCCACTGGCTTGCACACAGTTAAACCTGGTGCCATCACTTCCCCAGATAAACGGCACACACGTACACGGCCATTCACATGATGTCAAAAAAACGTGACTCATTGGACCAGGCGACATTCTTCCACTGCTCCAAAGTCCAGTTCCAACACTCGCGTGCCCATTGTAGGCACTTTCGACAGTGGACAGGGGTCATCATGGGCACTCTGAACGGTCTGCGGCTACACAGCCCCAAACGCAGCAGGATGTGATAATCTGTGTATTGTGACACACTCCTCCCATAACCATCATTAAATAATGTTTGTGACTTGTGCCACAGTAGACCTTCTGTTGGTTCGGACAAGACGGGATAGCCTTCGTTTCCCTCTAACTCCGATGAGAATTTGGCAGCCAACACCCTGTCGCCAGTTTGTGGTTTGTCCCTTCTCGGACCACTGTTGGTAGGCTCTCACCACTGCTGACCAGGAGAACCCCGCAAGCCTTGCCGTTTCAGAGATGCTCTGAGCCAGTCATCTGGCCATATCAAATTGTCCCTTGTCAATGTCGCTCAGGTCTTTTCACTCCTGCCCATTTCTCCTGCAGTCAACATGCTGACTATAAGAACTGATTGTTCGCTTACCATCTAATCTACCCAGATCTTGACATGTAGCCTTGTTAGGAGATAATCAACGTTATTCACTTCACCTATGAGTGGTCATAATGTTTTGGCTCATTTGGTGTATAATGCTTTATTAACATTTTCCAAACAAAGCCTTCTACAGTATTAAGATAGAAATGCACTGAAATAGCATGAATTCAAGTAACACTAAATGATTCCCAAAGTCTAAGTGGACTAATTGAAAGAACTTGTCTCCCTATAGGTTGCATATTCATTGCAATGGGTATTAGATCTCTAAACTTCTCAGCATCACAATATTATTGAGCCAGTAGATTGCTATCCGCTTTGCTACAGCAATCGTGGAGCCTCGATCATGATTCGGATCAGGGCACTAACGCCAGCATCAAGCGACGTTTTGAACTACACATGAAAAGCACCTGCAGAAAAAAAAATCACATTCTGCATTTTGGTAATAGTTAAGACTAGAGGAGCTTCTGTGGTAATTAAAATGCACCTTAGATAGGCTGCTTCTCGCTCCCAATTCAGTCAGTGTATATATATATATATTTATACCCTTCTCTAGTGTGTGTGTATTCTACATTGTGTGTATTGTGTACATTTGTTATGTAAATTGTTGTGTAGGTATGTGTACATTTGTTATGTAAATTGTTGTGTAAGTTTGTTATGTAAATTGTTTTGTGTAATATGTTGTTTATTGTAAAGTGGTTTATGTCTCGTCACTGTCATTACTGCTATGTTGTTCGGAACTGCACACAAGAATTTCACCTGCTGTTGCACTCGTGTACACAGTAGTGTGACAATAAAGTGATTTGATTTGATTTGATTTGATTTATAATACTTAATTACCATCACAAGTCCCATCTGGAGTTGTTTTGTATTTCAAATAGCGTCCTATCCCCACCATTTGATCAGAGACATGGAAGCACTGTTGTATGTGTGTGTGTGTGTGTTTGTGTGTTGTGAAGTGTGTATCAGTGTAATGACTCCGGGTGGACACATTACAAATGTTCCACCCTGTAAACCAGTGTTTATGCTGGTTTATGTGGTATTAACTGTAAATATGTTAATCGTGATTAAGAAAAATGAACTCGTAAAACTTTTTTAATTAATTGCATGCATTAATGTGTTAATTCTGACAGCTCTTGTAAAGTGTTACAATTATGTCTAATAATTTGATCATGTGCAGCGCTGTAAGAGTGGTACATTCATTTGTGCCACCACCTTACATTGACTTGATCCCAATTTTCACAGACTCTTCAACGGACTCAATGGGGTCAAGATCGAAAACAAAGGTAAACAATCCATGCTAACATTCTTCAATGTCTCTGAAGAGGATTACGGGAACTACACCTGTGTGGCCATGAACATGTTGGGGATAACAAACGCAAGCATCATTTTGTACGGTGAGAGCCTCCTTCTGATAGCTAAATTCATGTTAATTTATGCACAAAACTCATGTCAAGTGTTACTCGGCATAGTCAATGAGCATCTCAATGTGTTAAATGTTTGCATAACGTAATTAAATCAACTTCTGTCTTGTCGCCTTGAGGCATCCACTAATACGGATGATTCCTGAGCTCTGTATTCGTGATGATTTCTATGAACAGCATAATGCATGATGATAAGCACAGAGGCTGTTTGGGGGGGTGTTAAAGGAATTATTCACCCAAAAATGAAAAATGATGTACTTACCCTCATGTTGTTCTTCTGTCAAACACATAAGGAGACCATATGGTTTCAGAATACTTGGAATATAAGGTGTAAGACCAATTTTCTGGTGCTTTTGTCATTTTTGGAGCTTGTCATCCCCTGTTCACATTCACTATTCTGCTAAACTTATGTGTTCCATGGAAAAAAGAAAGTCATATGGGTTTGGAACAGCATAAGGGTGAGTACTATAAATTATGAACATTTTTCATGTTTGGATGAAACTTAAAGGTGTAGAGTTGCACCCTGTATTGAGTCACTCTCTCTTCCTACAGGCCCCGGAGCAATACATGATGTGAACAATCCAGCCTTATCACCAACCAGCTCGTTCTTACTTCTAATTCTCGTTCTTACGCTCTCGTTCCTGAGCAAGTTTTGATGCTAAAGCATTGCATCCGCTTCTCCTTACAAACACAGACTCACAGTCTCACACACAGAGGGAGAAATACTTTATTGGTTATTATTATCAGTATTACGTTTAAATTATTTTGCCTTATATTTTATTTCTAAAGGAAAGTGTCAGTGTGGGTTTATGGATCTGTAATAAGATGCTTTGGGATTTAACCGTGTTTTGAAACAGTGAACTGGACTGTGAACTGAGTGAGTTTTATTTAGCTGGGTAGAAATAATAATAGAACCACTATATGTGTCTCTCCAACATTTGTATGTGAAAAGACAAGCAAAAATTCATGTAATCGTGAATAACTGGATGGTTTTTTGCTTAGTATTGAACTGTGTGACTTGAGGTTACTGGTGTGTCCTGTTTCCTTGTAAAATAACATGGTTTTCTTTTTCTTTTTTTAAATAATCGATAAAAAAAATGACAAACAGCAAAAAAGAAACAAACTGTTTTAAAAAAGCGTGATATTTGATTTACTGTACATGTACAGACATATGCAAATACTATTCATACACACATGAATACGATCTATGCGTTCAAAATACAGTAATATAGCACACAGTTCCTGAAAACATAGTGCATCCCTCAATGTTCATCTACCAATGCTGCCAATGTTATTCACATGACAGAGGAACCACAAAGATAACCTGCACGTGTACTAAGCTGACATAGTTCCAAGCTGTAGGATAGGCTACTTACCTGGTCTAATATACAGTATTATAAGGCCCTTGTAGAGATGTCTTTGCTGTAGATGCCCAAAAGACTTTAATTGTGCTAGCTGATAGCGTCATTTGTTTGCACATTAATAATAATAATAATACATTTAATTTATATAGCACATTTCCAATGCTCAAAGCGCTACACAAACAATAAAAATACATCAAAACAAAACCGAACAACTCTAGTCCAGAGTCTGAGTCAATCATATAGCCCAGAGTTAAAGTATTCTGTTAATCTGCACGTATTTGACAGTACAGTCAGAATGAGCAGTAGGGGAAGAATAACATGTCCTAGGTAGTTCCACGTGGAATGGGTGCACCTAGCAACTCATGTTGCACCGCATCTCACATGCCACAGAGCCAAGGTGAGTGCAAACTCAAATGGCAAACTGGAACACACACAAAGACCGGCTCACACCGGAAGACACAAAATGAAGTTATCTGCATTGTTTTAGCATGCGATTCATTAAAGGAATTAGGGACCGTTCAGACCGAAAATGTTCTTGTGTTACAAAAGATAAACAGTGTAAGTAATGGAACAGAATGCAGGTACCTCGAGACAAGTTTTTAAAAGTTTAAGTTGTTTTAACTTGACACTAAAGTCTCGGTCATGTACGAGACAAAGCGCAGTGGTCAAAGAATTCCATCTAGCGCATGTTTAACAATCAAAACAGTGCAGAGGGATGCAAAAAGATTAATTGCGAGCGCCCCATACGTATATCAGGTAATAACGCAAACACGCTAAAAAAAATTTGCGCTGAACAGAAGTCGGTTCTCCATGCTAGGTTGTGCAGGATACTTTGTGGAAAATCCCTTTTCAGATACATTTGATTACATTTATTTTGGGTGACATATTATTGAAGTGTTTCAACTGTTCTTTCTCAGGTTTTCGGTGCTGAGTTTCATTTAATATTGTATGATTTTGTATTCTTGAATCTTATTAGTAAAGCACATTTGACAGAAGACAGAAGTGTTATCTAAAATGGTATATAATAATAATAATAATAATAATAATAAAGCACAGTATATATTTAATATCTTCTGAAGAAAAGATCCCAATAATAGACACATTTCCTTGCGTATCTGTGGGTGATAACTATCGATTTATCCGTGATCTTTGGCTCTAATTTCCACACTAATATAATGTCATATAAATGTCAAATTCTGCATGTCTGAGCAGGTGAAATAAAATTGTAATCTCAGTTTTCATCTGTTTCATTGACCATTTTCCATATCTGTGAATCCTTACCGTTTATAAGCATGCTGATTTAACAGCCACACTTTCGCACCTGTTACTCTCTGAGGGCTAACTTATCATTGCTCTTATGAGCTAATTTGTATGCCTACCAGAAATGTCCATTTTATTATTAACCTTCTGAATGCAAATGTTTCTGTTAAATTTAAAACATCATAATCATACATAATCTTGACAAAATAGTGTATTATGAGAGTTACACATCTGTCCATTGCACTAAAAGATAATCATCAGTCATGTTGAATTTGTTTTGTTATTAAACACACACACACACACACACACACACACACACACACACACACACACACACACACACACACACACAATCACATACAAATAGTAAAGTGATCTAGAACTATCAGTAAGCATCAAAGGTACCCATCACCCATGGTGGTTTGGATGTTACATTGCACAGTGAATGGTTAAAATGGCTAGAGGAACCTATGAGGAATATCAGCCTGATCTCATTATTTTACGAAGCTATTTGTACATAACATTTAAACGTACATTTTTGTACGTTTGGAAACTTACAATATGGATGTTTTGACAGCATCTAAAATGTATTTACAGTTTTAGAAACTTAAAATATTGACGAATCCATTCTAAATATATTTGTACACATTATTTATTATATATTTATAATGTATAGCTACTTTGACTTATAAAAAGCACTCAAACATTTTGAGTTTGCTATTCATAAGAAGCATCTGCTGACATGGACCATGCTTTCAGGTCTTCCATCAGAAGACCTACGATCAAGAATTGTTGATTTGCATAAAGCTGGAAAGGGTACTGCCATCTCGCAGAGCTTACATATTCCACATCTGTCCACAGTTATACAAATTGTCTATAAATGGAGATGAATTAGTACTGTGGTTACTCTAGTTACTCTGGCCGTTCAGCAAGATAACTCAAAGGGCACACTGCAGAATGCTCAGTGTGGTAAAAAGAACCCTAGAATGACAGCTAAAGACTTGAAGGAACTGGTTAAAATCTCTGTTCACGAGTCTACTATAGGGAAAACATTAAACATAATGTTTTGTCAAAGGAAGCTGCTGCTTCCAAAAAATTGCTGCATTTTTTAAGTTTGCCAAAGACCACCTTGACACTCCACAACGCTACAGGGAAAAGTTTTGTGGACTGATGGAACTAAGGTTAAATTGTTTGGGAAGAACACGCAGCACTACATATGGCCTAAAAAGGACACTGCATACCAACATGAAAACATCATTCCAATGGTGAAGTACAGTGAAGGGAGCATCATGATTTGTGGATGATTTGCTATTTCGGGTCCTGAACCATTTACCATCATCAACGGAAATATAAATTTGTGAGTTATAATATGAAGTATATTGGATAATATATACAGGATAATGTCAGAGTTGCTCTGCGCCAGCTGAAGCTCAGTAGAAGCTGGGTGATGCAGCAGGACAATGAAACTTAACATCCAAGTAAATCCACTATAAGGCATCGAAAAAAGAAAAAACACATTTTGGAGTGGCCAAGTCAGACCCCAGACATGAAAAAGAAAGCTTTGTGTGAGGTAGAGAGTGGAATCTACGTTATTAATTGCTGAAAATCTTCTCTTGATCAACTCCGCGATTTTGGTCAAATCTCATTCAAACAAATACATAACAGAATATTGCATGTCGAAATCGGTTACGAGACACGTGAGAGCCAATGAGCATTTGACATCACTGCCGTAAAACCTGTGTTGTAATGCTTCTTGAGGCGGCATTTGTCTAATTATGAAATCAATACTTGAATGACAATTAAGGCCGTTATTGGTGCTATGATGGATGGAGATGGAGATTGTTGAATAAATGGCTTGAATTTGGGTCAATTCCTCACACTGAGTTATCTGAAGACTTAGATTATAGCAAACAAATAAAGCAGATTCCTTTTATGATTGTTTTATGGTGCTTTATGGTGTAGCATATTCTTAAAACTAATTTTGTGTCACATGGCAAACAAAAATATACAAATAAATGCTTAATGAGTGATTAAACAATTACAGAATTGTTTTTCATTTAAAAATGTTTAAGGTTTAGTCTTGGTTAAATTGATATAACACTTTGAAACTAGATGAATAGCAGAAATCACACAGAACAGAAGGAAACTGTTATAATGTGATATTAGATAAATGCTAATCTCATTTAATGTAAATGCAATAAAATTAGCTGAGTCATTCAGTATTCATGGATTCAGTATAAGTAAACATTTTTAAATTTCTAAAGGTGTTAAAATTTGTTTCAGATGCTGTCAATGTGTCAATGTTTTACGTTTCAGTGTCTGAAGAAATGCAAGTAAATTTGCTAGAACAGCATTATACATAAGATTGCAAAAAATTCCCATGATATCACATTGGAAATCCAGACAGATGGGTAGACAGACATGCACTCAACCCACAACCCAACTTACATTACACTGCTAAAATGAGACCTTGTCCATTGGTAGTCTGTATTCAGCTTCAGTGAGCACTGTCAACGGGACTATATAAACATGCTGAAGAGTGATGATTCAAGTCCAAGGTCTGTCACGTCGCTGAGAAATAAATATATGCCCATACATTGTAAATTACCTTACATTTTATTTTCAAGTTAGAGTCCTCTGCTTTAATTTGAAGGATATATATTGCTTGAGCCTTGCTCTATGAGTATAATGTGACTGACTGGATCTTTTTGTGATTGAATAGAGAGTTGGTTACATAGACATGACAGAGTTCATTCAAATCTAACTCCGGTTCTTGGGTTGAAATATGTTTCAGGCAGTGCACCTGCAATATAACTCTCTGGGATATTAGAGCATCCTGTAAATGCAGAGTTGAAAAATTAATTGGATTTCATTCGAACCATGACATTCATGAGCTCTTTGCTTTAGGTACAACATTGTTCTTGATTAGGCAGTACATGTTAAAAATGCTGTGTTGAACAAAAAATACTTAAAAAATATGCAAATACAAACATTTATACTGGTTCCCCGTCTGTCGCTCACTTCGACGTCGTGTCGAAGAAGCGACACTAGGGGTCTCTCTTGAGCGCCGAAAGATACCTCTGATCTATGAAAAAAGGCCAATGAGAGTTGGCGAACAGTATTTGCATACTCCGCCTCCGGATACGGATATAAAGGCGAGAGAAATACGCTCGTTCATTCAGTAATTTTCTTCGGAGCCGATGGTCGTGTGTATGCAGTCAGCTGCGAGTAACACAACTGATCCTGCTTCTGATCCTCTGACGCTCTGCTTTGCTGTTGGATTTACGGCGCACTACAGCGGCTTTTCTCTTCACTGCCGGCGTGCAGTTTGCCCCTGGGCGCTTCGACAGCGCAGAGTTAAAAGAGTTGAAAGAGTGATTCTCTCCATAAAAGAGTTTATTTCTCTGAAAGAGCATTACACAGCGGCGTTGAACGTCCTTTTCAGGACGCGTCTTTATAAAGATGTAATTTCCGCCCCTGTGTAGTTTCTGGATGCGGTGTTTTCTCCCCACCTCTCTCGGTCATAAAACACTATCTTGCATGCCTGGGCTGCGATCACATGCAAGCAGTGTTTTATGAATGGTTTATGTTCTCAGTGCGAGAACATAGCCATGGCAACATTGCGGTCGTGTGGCTTTCTTTTGTAGTGAGAGAAAGCCGTTTCAGCCGCCCCCCGCGCCTCGCCTCCTTCCTACGGGATTGACGCAGGCGCCGCGGGCGATGAACACGATTTGGGGACAATGACGGGCTCTGTTCGCCGGGTAAATCCCCTCGAACTTCCCGCCTCCCCGGCACGCTTGTTTGCTAGCATTGCGGTCGTGTGGCTTTCTTTTGTAATGAGAGAAAGCCGTTTCAGCCGCCCCCCGCGCCTCGCCTCCTTCCTACGGGATTGACGCAGGCGCCGCGGGCGATGAACACGATTTGGGGACAATGACGGGCTCTGTTCGCCGGGTAAATCCCCTCGAACCGCCCGCCTCCCCGGCACGCTTGCTTGCTTGCTTCCGTCTGAGCTCGGGATGAGTATTCTCTCCAATGGTTCATCTTCTCAGTGTGAGAACATGGCCGTTATAGCATTGCGGTCGCACAGCTTTCTTTTGTAATGAGAGAAAGCCACTTCAACCGCCCCCCGCGCTCCGCCTTCTTCCTACGGGATCGGCGCAGGCGCTGCGGGCGATGAAGGCGATTTGGGGAATATGACGGGCTCTGTTCGCCGGGTAAACCCCCTCGAACCGCCCGCCTCCCCGGCACGCTTGCTTGCCTCAGAATTGGATGACATCACCGCTGCATCGGAGAGCGTTACAGCGGCATCGGATGCTGATCGTTCGCCTGGGCCGCCACCTTCGGGTCTGCCGCCCAGCCTGAGCCTGACGCACGGAGATCCGCTATGCTTTCCCGGGCTACTTGATCGGTTCCGCGGGCAGGTGCGCCGCTCACAGCCACGCCCCCCCCCCGTTCCCTTCTTCCCGGACGTGCACGACGAGTTGAGCTAAGCCAAGGCTTTTTCGCTCCTCCGCTCTCACTACCCTCGTGGTGGAACGGTCCCAGACCGCTTCCACTCTGCACGCCACGGCCCTTCCTGCAACCAATGCCAGGCCAAGGCACTTCAAAACCTGCACCTTGGGTAGTCCTGTTCTTGATGTGCTGCAGGAACTGCGCTGGATGACCAACCGCGCCCCCGGGCCACGGAGGTCAGAAGCGCTGGCACTCGAACAGGCGATGGCCACCCCTTGTGGTCCAGAAACACACCTGTGGACTGGACCTGGTCGAAATGCGGGAGGCAGACAAGGCACACCTTCTCTCACACCCCCGTCTCCCAGCTCCGTCCATTCGGCGCCACCGTTGACGACTCTGCCCAGCAGTCCTCAGCGGTGAGGCAGACGGAGGCCACTGCACATCCTGCCCCGCCGCAAGCTTGCCGCCATGGGCCATGCCCCGTCTGCTCGCCGAGGGCGTCCTCCTGCGGCTATGAAACACCCTGCTCCGCCTCAACCCGGGCCCAGCTCTCAGCCCCAGCGTCGAGCACGCTGCAGGGAACGGACGCCCCCGTCTCACGGACCCCCTCGAGGACCCGGAAGGCTCCCAGGCTGTCCGTAGACGTTCAACCCAGGGACCAAGATGTTAGCTCCGGAGGCTGGTAAGACCGCTCCGTCCCCGGTGGAGGGCCGGGAGGAGAATCTTTTCTTGTTGAATTAATTTTCACATTCTCATATTCTCTGTAATGAGCTATTTCCTTTTGTCTCTGGGTCACCTGGCCCGCAAATACCGTTCTCACGGCACTTTGCCCCCAGATATCAACAGTCCTGGCTTCCTGGACACGGACCACCCGTCTTCAGCCCCACGACTGTCCCCCGGCCGGCCGGTTCCGACGAGTCTAGAGGACGCCTACCCAGGACCTCCTCCTCAGTCGCTGACCCGCCCCCTGCCGGGTGTGCGGAGCAAGGTAAGTGCTTGAGTCTTTTCTCAGCACCTCAGCTGCGGGTCGCCCCGTCGCCGCCCAACGCTGCCCTACCTGCTCCGCCCCGCTGCGAAGCCCCGCCGGGTACGTCAAATTAATCGTCCCTTTGGTGCCCCTAGCGCAGAGGTTGGACGCGTGGCTTTCACTTCCCAACCCGTCTCGCTGGCTGGCCCGGACCATCCGACTCGGTTACGCAATTCAGTTTGCCAGGCCCCCGTCCCCCTTCATGGGCGTCCGCTTTTCCGCAGTACACGGCGAACACGCCCACTCCCTGCGCGCGGAAATCGCGACTCTTCTGGCCAAAGACGCGATAGAGCCTGTCCCTCCAACCGAGATGAAGATGGGTTTCTACAGCCCTTACTTCATCGTACCCAAGAAAAGCAGCGGCTTATGACCAATCTTGGACCTGCGAGTTCTCAACCGAGCGTTGCACAAACTCCCGTTCAAAATGCTCACGCTTAACCTGCGTCCGGCATCTAGATTGGTTCGCAGCGGTAGACCTGAAGGACACGTACTTCATGTCTCCACCCTGCCCCGACACCGCCCCTACCTGCGGTTTGCGTTCGGGGGCCAGGTGTATCAGTACAAGTCCTCCCCTTTGGCCTGTCTCTGTCCTCTCACGAGAGTTACTATGCAAAATCCACAGAGATCAGGTGCTCAGGCACCTCAGCCGTCTGGGGCTTCAGGTCAACTGGGAAAAGAGCCAGCTCACTCCAGTTCAGAGCATCTCTTTTCTCAGGATGGAGTTAGACTCGGTCTCAATGTCGGCATGTCTCACCAACGAGCGTGCCCAGTCAGTGTTGAACTGCCTCGCCGCCTTCAGGCCAGGCACAGCGGTCCCCTTAAAACTTTTCCAGATGCTCCTGGGGCATATGGCGTCCTCCGCGGCGGTCGCGCCGCTGGGGTTGATGCATATGAGACCGCTCCAACACTGGCTCCAGACCCGAGTCCCGAGACGAGCATGGCGCCACGGCGCCGTACGCAACGGGCACGCAGCCTCAGGCCGTTGGAAAGGGGCCCAGCTGCGTTGGCACATCAACTGCCTCGAGTTGTTGACCGTCCTTTTTGCCCTGCGGAAGTTTCTCCCGTTAATTCGGGATGAACATATCCTAGTCAGGTCGGACAGCACCACTGCGGTCGCGTACATAAATCGCCAAGGCGGCGTATGCTCCCGTCACATGTCACAACTCGCCCGTCGTCTCCTCCTTTGGAGCCAGCACCGACTCAAGTCGCTGCGTGCCACTCACATCCCCGGCAACCCCAATGTGATAGCGGACGCGCTGTCATGACAATGCTTGTCTGGCGGAGAGTGGAGGCTTCACCCCCACTCGGTGCAGCTGATTTGGGAACGGTTCGGCAAGGCCCAGGTAGACCCCTCTGCCTCCCGAGAGACCTCCCACTGCCCGCTCTGGTACGCCCGTTAAGAGGCTCCCCTCGGGGCAGATGCACTGGCACACAGCTGGCCGGTGGGGCTGCGCAAGTACGCATTCCCCCCAGTGAGCCTTCTTGCACAGGTGCTGTGCAAGGTCAGGGAGGACGAGGAGCAAGTCACTCTCGTGGCTCCTTACTGGCCCACCCGGGCCTGGTTCTCGGACCTCATACTCCTTGCGACAGCCCCTCCCTGGCGAATTCCCCTGAGGAAGGACCTTCTTTCTCAGGGACGGGGCACGCTCTGGCATCCGCACCCAGACCTCTGGAACCTCCACATCTGGTCCCTGATGCGGAAGATCTAGCTGGTCTACCACCCACGGTCGTAGCCACGTTCAACCAAGCCAGAGCCCCTTCTACCAGGCAACTCTACGCCCTGAAATGGCGTCTGTTCGTGAATTGGTGTTCTTCCCGGGCAGAAGACCCACAGAGGTGCGCAGTTAGGTCTGTGCTCCTGTCCCTACAGGAGAGGTTGGGGGGGAGGCTGTCCCCATCCACCTCGTAGGTGTATGTTGCCACTATTGCAGCTTACCACAACCCAGTAGACAGCAACTCTCTGGGTAAGCACGACTTAATCGTCAGGTTCCCAAGAAGTGCCCGGAGGTTAAAAACCCCTCCTGGCCAAACCTGTTCCCCTCCTGGGGATCTCTCGGTGGTCCTTGCCGGTCTTCAGAGATCCCCCCCGAGTCGCTAGAATCAGTTGGCTCAGGGCCCTCTCCTGAAAAGACGGCCCTGCTGATTGCGCTCACTTCCATCAAGAGGGTCGGGGACCTGCAAGCGTCCCCTACTAACGACACTTGCCTGGAGCTCGGTCCGGCAGATACTCATGTGATCCTAAGACCTCGACTGGGCTATGTGCCCATGGTTCCTACCATGCCCTCTGGAGATCAGGTAGTGAACCTACAAGCGCTGCCCCGGGAGGAGGCAGACCCAGCCCCTCTCACTGTCGTGTCCGGTACGCGCCTTGTGTGCCTACCTGGACCGCCCCCAGAGCTTCAGGCGCTCTCAGCAGCTCTTTGTCTGCTTTGGAGGACCAGCAGAAAGGGAACGCTGTCTCCAAACAGAGGTGTCTCACTGGGTGATGGATACCATTCAGTTGGCCTATCACACCCAGGCCATGCCCCCCACTTACGGGTTCGAACCCACTCCACTAGGAGCGTGACATCCTCATGGGCACTGGCGAGGGGCACCTCCCTAGCAGACATTCGCAGAGCTGCGGGCTGGGCAGCACCTAACACCCTTATGATCTCAGGGTTGAGTCAGTCTCGTCCCGTGTTCTCTCAGGTCCGAGCCCGTAGAACTCGGTACACGTCGACGATCTGACCGGGTGATCCGCTTGTACCAGCGCCGTTTCCCTCTGCCGAGGCAAAACAGTGCGCTTTTGTCCCAGAGGACCCAGGTCCCTGGTTGATTCCTCCCTAGCACTTCGGACCCGCAGCAGTTCATCGGAGGAACGTGCTGGTCCAGTCCACTACGGGTACCTCCGGCTACCCCTACTGGAATAAGTGCTCCACAGATCAGGCCTCCTATGGGACTCCTCCTGTGTGTATTTCCGCGGTACGGTCACCTTACGAGCTGACCCGCGTCTCCCTTAGGCAGCCCTTTGCTGCCCTCTGGTCGCCGTGTTGTAGCAACTCCCCCCTCCTTGAGGTTGGATCTACCACCGCGCCATTTCCTCCCACATGCCCCAAGTGGCCATGTGATGTATTTTTTGCCACCTTTACCTCCCCTGTTGGGCGGGTGTGGCCTCCGCAGGGTCTTTTCCCCCTAAGAATAGGAATTCGGAATAAGACCCCCTTCCCTCGATGCGGTAAGGGCCCCGGCTGCTCTTGCTCTATGCCGAGAAAACATAGAGAGAAAAGAGGCCCAGCCAGGCTTGGCCCGTTCCCTAGTTGGGAGCGTCACCTTGTTCCCCCCTAGGGTAACCAAAAGGATGCTGACGCTTTTTCGGGGCATTGGGGAAGAGTACGTGCAGCCTGAACACAGTTGGTCGCTTGCGCACGTGCAAAATACCTGCCCGCTTCTGTGTCAGCAGTACACGTACACGGCTCAGCGCATGGCGAGTTTTGAAGTGGACCCCTAGTGTCGCTTCTTCGACACGACGTCGAAGTGAGCGACAGACGGGGAACGTCTCGGTTACGTATGTAACCTCCGTTCCCTGATGGAGGGAACGAGACGTCGTGTCTTCCCGGCCACGTCGCTGAGCCGAGCCGCTGAGATGCCCGGAACACTCCCGGCTCCTCAGAAAAATCCTGAATGAACGAGCGTATTTCTCTCGCCTTTATATCCGTATCCGGAGGCGGAGTATGCAAATACTGTTCGCCAACTCTCATTGGCCTTTTTTCATAGATCAGAGGTATCTTTCGGCGCTCAAGAGAGACCCCTAGTGTCGCTTCTTCGACACGACGTCTCGTTCCCTCCATCAGGGAACGGAGGTTACATACGTAACCGAGACGTTTTATTTGATTGTTAAATAGGAGGACAGTGTAATTGTTGAGATCAAAACACCTTTTCCTTGTTAGTGTTGTGCCTTGCGTGCATTTTACAAAAATATACAAATAAATTATAATACAAATGCACTGTAGATACACAGCAATCAAACAGATTCAATATCGACCCTGGAAACTTCAACTTGGGATGTGTTTTGGAAAGCCAGCTATTATAATTATTATTTATTTTTTGTTTTTGTTACAGATAAAAGAACAATAGAATATTTAATTTTGGTTTCTACTGTTGATTAACTTTTTAAACACTAAGAATTTGATTTTGAACATAAAATTGACAGCTATTGACAGTGATATAATTTTTAACTGCTGGAATGAACCACAGCCACTCCAACCATGTATTAATTTGTAGTAATGTAGTGTACTGTATATATATATCTTAAATGGCATTGCAAACTCATTCATGTTATAAACAGGTATATAAATAGTTCAGAATGTAATTGTTTTAGTTTATTTTTTTAATTGCTATATTTAAATTTATTGTTGTCTTAACTAAGGGGACAAAATAGCCAGCGTCCAATGAAAGCACTCTCAGTTTTCGCTGACCTTTAAGATTGCAACTCTGACCATTGTTATTTTAAAAAACTGCTGCAAGTGTATATGGTACAATACATCTAATCATAGCAACAGTGTTTCACCCAAAATCTCTAGGCAAAACGTATTTTGCCATCCTTTGCAAAAATGTATTGTATGTTTGTATTTATTTTTCTGACTGTCTCTATCTAGTTCAGATTGTAAAGTGTATTATACCTTAACATTTGGAACACGCAGCTCTCGATGTGCATGTACAGCTGAAGTTGTATTTTTTATTTTTTTTTTTAACTATTGAAAAATCAGTAAAAGACTGTTGTATGTGTTCTGTGTAATAAAGTTAAGAATATTTTTTTCTAGTTTGGGGTTGTTATCTAATATACTGTGTAAGAATCTGTTCAAAATTTATGTATAAGAGGCTGTGCTATATTGTGAAAATGGTTATGGCTAAAAGGTGTTGTTCCACCTCGTCCTAACCTGCTAAAATGCAAAGCATATTTTCTGTCCACACTGAAAGTGGAAAAGCTGTGCAATGCAACAAAATCACAGCAAATTGGAACAGAGTGTGGACGAGTTCTCTAAAGAATGTAAAACTAAGAATGCAGTGTTAAGACTTCCACACTTTTTATGGTTTTCGCTGTTAAACATGAATGGTGTGTCATGTAATCAGATGTTTCTCAATTTCCTCAGTCACTCTCTTCTAGGCATGTCTATGATTGAGGTTTAATATATATGAGGAGTGGTCCAATTAGTCTTAAGTGTGGGCGTGGCTACCAGCGCAATGCTGCAGAAATAGAAAACAAAGACCAAACAAAATGTAGTGTCGCTTTTCTTTCCTGATTGTGACAAAAACTCTTATTAAAAAGGTCTAAAAAAAATCTGCTTTTAAAAACTGTCCATTTTATAAGAAACCAAAAATTACATTTTATCTTACGAGTATGCTATGGTCCCTTGATCCCGGTATGGAATACAAATTAATCAAATAAAATCAAATAAAAAACAAAATCTGACTCGCTTTATGGCTTTCAGATTAAATCATACAATTGCAACATTATTTCTCACAGTTGTGACTTTATATTCATAATTGCGACTTTATATTTTGCAATTGCGACTTAAAATCACTTAATTGCTCCTTTTGTATATGGCAATTCTGACTTGATTTCTTGCAATTACAACGTCATGGATACTGTTGTAACCTCCGTTCCCCAGGGAAAGAACGAGACGTCGTGTCGAATGAAGTGACACAAGGGGTCTCCCTGGGATGCCAAACGTAACTCTGAACCTGAGAAAAGGCCAATGTCAAGTTGGCAGACAGAATTTACAACAGTAACCATGACGTTCCCCTTCTGTCACTCACTCAACGTTGTGTCGAATGAAGTGACTCAAGGGGTCCCATATAAAAACGCAATGCACTTACCGTGTATCGTGAAATGTCGAGACAGGTGCAAGCAGGCTACTGCGTGCTAGAGGCAACTGTGTCGGCTGAACGTAGCTCTCCCCAACGCCCCAAAGAGATGTCACATACAGACCTTAGGGGTGGGAACAGATGCTACATGACTAGCATTGGAGCAAGCCCAGCAGCCACGGCCTTCTCTCTCTCACTATATCTCTCACATAGGACGTGAAGTGGCTGGGGATATCTTAATGGTATGAAATGCGTCAGGGAAGGCGGTCTTTCCCGGTCCTATTCTTTCAGGGGGAAAAGATCCTGTGGAGGCCACATGGGTTCTAACTCCATGCCGAGAAAAGTGACGAGCTTGCTCTTTTCCCAGTTGACCTGAAGCCCTAGACAGCTGAGATGCCTGAGCACCTGGTCCCTGTGAGCGCACAGTAACTCTCGAGAGTGAGCCAGGACAAGCCAGTCCTCGAAGTAGTTGAGTATGTGGATGCCCACTTCCCTTAGCGGGCCAAGAGCTGCCTCTGCGATCTTCGTGAAGACGCGAGGGGACAGGGACAGGCCAAAGGCGTGGACCTTGTACTGATACGCCTGGCTGTCGAACACAAACTGTAAGAAGGGTCGTGTCAAGGCAGAATGGAGACGTGGAAGTACGCGTCCTTCAAGTCTACCGCCGTGAACCAATCTAGCTGTCAACGCAGGTAAGAATCTGTTCTGCGTGAGCATTTTGAATGGGAGTCTGTGTAGGCCCGGTTGAGAACTCGCAGGTTCAAGATTGGTCGCAACCCTCTGCTTTTTTTTGGGTACGATGAAGTAACCCCTCTCTATCTCGTCTGGAGGGACAGGCTGTATCGCATCCTTGAGGAGCAGGTTGTGATCTCTGCTCATAAGGCGCTGGCTTTCTCGCCACGCACGGAAGTGGAGCGAACTAAATCGCGTAGCCAAGTCGGATGGTCCAGTGCGACGGATTGTGAAAGCCACGCATCCAATCTCCGCACGAGGGGTGCTAACGGGATGATCGCTTTTGACATACCAGGCAGGGCTTCGCGGCCGGGGGTGGGGGGGGTTTGGGGGTGGTGTGTTAGGTAATAGCGCGTTGGGAGGCTTGGGTGCTGTGAAAAGACTCAAAGCACTTACCTTGCTCCGCGCACCCAGCAGGGGGCAGGTTAGAGACTGAGAAAGAGGTCCTAGAGAGGCGTAGGAAATCGCTCTTTATTGAGAATGTGGGTGCCAAAAGGTGGTGCAGCAAATGAAACAAGGATTCTCCTCCCGGCCCTCCACTGGGAGACGGAGTGGTCTTAGTACCAGCTCCGGAGCGAATGTCTGACTGCCTGGTTCGCCCATCTCAGGAGCGCTTCGGAGCTTTCCTGGTCCTTTCCTGGAGAACGGGGCCGTACACCACCTGCGAGGTGATCGACGCTGGGGCTGAGAGCTGGGCCAGGGTTGAGGTGGAGCTACCTGTTGTTTAGCCGCAGGGGGACGCCCTCGGTGAGGCAGGGTTGGCGGCACCACGGCAAGATGTGCATCTGCTTCTTCACCGCCGAAAACTGCTGGCCGATGTCGTCGACGGTGTTGCTGAAGAGGCTAAGCTGGGAGACGGGGCGTTGAGAAAGCGTGCCTTGTCAACATCACGCATCTTGACCATGTTTAGCCAGAGGTAGCTATGAGCGGCGCACTGATCCGAGGATCCGATCAAGTAGCCGTGAGGGGGGGGGCGGAGGTTTCCAGTCCATCCTCGTGTTCCCAGGAAAGCATAGCAGACATATGCACGTCAGCCTCAGTCTGGGCAAGCAGACCCGAAGGTGGCAGCCCAGACAAGTCATCAGCATCAGATGCCGCTGTGACGCTCTCCGATGCAGGGGGGGGGGCGGGTGGTTCGTGGGGATTTACCCGGTGAAACCGAACCCGTCATTATCCCCAAATCGCCTTCATCGCCAGCCGGGTCATCCTCAATCCCGTGGGAAGAAGGAACGGAGCGGGGGGCAGCAGAAGTGGCTTTCTCTCGTGAGAAAAGAAAGCCGCGACCACAATGTTGCCATGGCTATGTTCTCGCACTGAGAACATGAGCCATTCATAAAACGCTGCCTGCATGTGATCGCAGCCCAGGCACACGAGGCAACTTTTATGACCATTAGAAGTGGAGAGAAATCAACTGCATCCAGGAATTACACAGGGGCGGAAAGACATCTTTAAAAGGACGCGTCCTGAAAAGGACGTTCAGCACCTGCTGTGTATTACTCTTTTATGAGTGGGAACTCAAACTCTTTTTAGGTGGAGAAACACTCTTTCAGGCAATGAAAGCGCTGTCGAAGCGCCCAGGGCATAGACTGCACAGCGTGCAGAGAGAGAGAACGCCAGCTGGAAATGCGCCGTAGATCCAACAGCAGTGCTTATCGCCAGTAGAGGTGAGTGAAACAGTGGGGAACTCAGCTTGCTGTTGCACAACCGTTCGTCTCCGAAGAATTATTCTGACTTTTATACCCGTATGTCCGGGTCGGGGCATGCAAATTCTGTCTGCCAACTTGACATTGGCCTTTTCTCAGGTTCAGAGGTACGTTTGGCGTCCCAGGAAGACCCCTTGTGTCACTTCATTTGACACAACGTCGAGTGAGTGACAGAAGGGGAACTTTATTTCTCTTTTTCTAATTAAGGGATAGTTCACCCAAAAATGAAAATTCTCTCATCATTTACTAACTTTCATGCCATCACAGATATGAATGACTCTTTCTTCTGCAGAACAGAAACAAAGTTTTTCGAATAATATTTCATCGGAGCGATGAGGGTGAGTAAATGAGGTGAACTTAATTTATGGGTGAACTATTCATTTAATATCATGCAATTTCTCACAACTGCAAATTTATTTCTCATAATTGTGACTTTATTACTTAAAATTGTGACTTGATATCTTGATAATGATTCTACATTGTTGTCTAATTGGAATCTACAAGGGCACTTTAATAAATTTATTAATAATTTTACCCTAACCCTATGGTTAAAAATTTCAAAAAGCATTTTGGAAAAATTTACCATCGTTGACATGCTGCATCTTAAACAAGCCAGTTTACCTCATTAGTGCATTTCCCTCCTCTCAATGCCCATGCATTCTTACGATGCGTTCACATTTGGCTGCAGTGCTAAACATACCGCAGCCAAGAAATGTCATGTCAAGTTAATGCGGTCGGTATAAATGCTTATTTATTCACATATTTGTTTTTGCAAATAACCACCTCTCATTGCATGCTCCAGAGGGGAGCTCCTGGATACCAAGATAAAGAAGTCCACCAGGACTACAGATGGAATAAACAGAGCATCCTTTTGTTTGGTTCAGGGGAGGTGATTGTCTACCTTCACCTCCAAGCATATTTTGGAAATAAAAGGTGATGGTTCCCTGGCTTCACTCTGTTGTGTTCATGTCAAACATTAATAGCCTTTGAACAAAGGGTTGGCGAGAGATTGTTAAGTTATGCAATGTTTTTCCTTCATACCCTCATTTTTCAATTTAGATTAATATTGTGTATCACCAGTTGCTGTTTGTTTGCCAAAAGCCAAATTCTAGCATCTAGCATCTTATTTGCACAATTTGTCTTGGAAACCAAATTATTTTCTATCCAAAGTGACCGATATGAATATTAGGGGTAGGTTTAGTTTTGAAATTCAGTTTCTGAACAGCATCATACCTTAAATTCTTGGCTACAAAAAAAAATTAAAAAGATACCGTTCATTGAACACATGTTGAACTTCTGTGACAACATGCCCCAATAGCAGGGTATGCAGTCACACTACAAAGGGCAAGATTTCACAATGGGAACCTGCATAGAATATTATAAGCTATTCAATGAATTTTTCAGCACAATTTTACAGTAAACCAATCACAAAGTAAACAAAGATCCATGAACAACAAAATTTTAAAGGTATTTTTTGTGAACTTAATTTAATGTAGTTTTCAACTAGATGTTTGAAACCAAAATACAAAACCACTGCTGGAGAAAACAAGCGTTTGTACAATTTGACTTTTCAATCTAAACCTAGTAATTACGGATATATAGCCTCGGTTTACCGTAAACATCTATATATATATATATATATATATATATATATATATTATATGTGGCCATCCTTCTTTTCTGTTATGTAAAACTGATCCGACTGTTTACTGTCATTTTCTGCTGTCTCTCACCGCCATCCTAATTGTCTTACATACTGCCATGTTTGTCTCCTGTTCCTTCAATAATGCTGCATCTCTAACTATGCACCAGTGAGCTATGCTACAGCCGATCATTTAAATGAACAATCAAGCAGGAGAGAGAGAGAGAAAAAAAAGAGTCTTTAATTAAGATTCCTCACCGTAGCCATACTTTACTTCAATTACAGATGGTTTGTTTCCCTGGCATCAGAATGGATATCACAGCTTTATTCTTAACCTCACCACTTAGAGGTGAGCATCACTCCCATTGGCAATGTCTGTCAAATCCCTTTAAAACACTTACAAGACTGACACCATTTTCTTTATCCAGAACAAAATATGGGGATAGACATGGTGCTTAAGGGTTCTCAGCATTTGAGCTGTAAATGATTGATTGTTGAAGTCTTTTTTATTTTTTTTATTATTGTACATTTTAAAAAAATAGGGAAAACCGGGTTTAGTTATAGTTAGATAGTTGCCACATGGGGAAAATGTCACAAAGGCTATATTTCGGTAACTATAAGATGTTGGGTCAATAGTCCAATTGCACAAATATTTGTCTCTTAATCTCTCTTTATAGTAATGGTTTTGTGTGAATTTGTAAATGTTATCATCCAACCTAAAACTTTATCATCTTATTTTTGGAATAACCACACTGGCAATCATTAAAGCAATAGTCTTCAATAAAATAATAGATTTTACCGAAAAAATTGATGTATACATGCATTATTTGAGTTGTAGTTTTGTGTTTAAAATACATTTTAGTTTTGTTTACATTTAGTCGAAAAGCCTATCAGTATATTTAATGCCAGTTTCCATTGTGAAAACTTACCTCATTGCAGTTTCCAAAATTATATATTTTATTAATGGGCAATATTTCCCCCTGGATTTGATATTCAGGCATTTTAAACCATTTAAAACAAACTGTGACACAACCGTTGACTTCAATTTAATCCTTTCATTAACACAAATTCTCGAGATTGGGAATGCATTACCATAAAAATTATTTCGAAATATTGGCTGCATAGATTCATAAATTATTTGTCATTTTAGATATCTTGATTTAAAATGTTGCATTACCCTTGGATAATCAGTCATACAAATATTTTTTATATTATTCGGATGAATTCATTATTCATTTTGAAATCATTATTCGTGCCTTTCCGAATAAGGTATTTGGCTTCAGGCACATCCCTATTTGTAAGTATGCAATTCTGGTTCTGTTTACTCTTATCTCCCTTTAACAAAAATCAAATTTTTTCCCATTAGGCAGCAAGACATTTCATCACAAAATGCAGATCTGAAAAATAGGTGGCACTCTAACCATTTTAGCACTAACAGATGTGCTAGTCCATGGACATTCAGTATAATTTTCAGTTCATGAACCACCCCCATTGTTTAATTGAATATCTCTGCCTTTCCTCGGACTGGATTGAATTCTATTTCTATGGTCACCAATAGTCGAAATCATATTTTTCATATAATTTGTTTAGCATGCTTTTCCTGCTGAACAACATATTTTGTACTGGACATCTTGGATATAACAATGGTTCCACTTCTGTCACCCACTCGACATTGTGTCGATGTAGTGACCCTAGGGGTCGCTCCTGGGAGCCCCAGACATCTCTGATCTTTGACAAAAGGCCAATGAAAATTGGCAAGTGGAATTTGCATGCCACTCCCCCGGACACAGGATATATAAGGAGCTGGAATGCAACCACTCATTCAGACTTCTTCTTCGGAGCCAAGTGGTTGCATTTCACTGAGCTGAATTACTCTGCCAGCCATTCATCTCTCGCTCTTACGAGCTGTTGGTTTCTACGGCACATTGCACCGGTTCTCCCCCTTTAACACTGGTGTTGTGCAGAGAAACACCTCTGGGAGCTTCAGCAGTGAAAGAGTATATTTTCTAAAAAGAAAAAAGGAGACAGCGATCATGGCTACGTTCCTTCGTCAGAGGGAAAGCCACCCCAGCAGCTCCCCCGCTCGGCCCTTCTAACTACGGGTACGAGGCAGAGTCGGTTACCCCATACGGAACTCCTATTCCCCAGCACGCTCGTATGCCCCAGTCGATTTCTGGGATGAGACCGAGGGCCCATCACAGGGTGGATTTGTGGTTTCATTCAGGGCTTGTGAAGAGGATGAGCTGTCGATTGCAGTATCAGAGAGCGGGTTCATCATATCTGACGTGGATGACTCGACTGGACTCCCACCTTCGGTTGCAGTAGCCCAGTAGCAGGCTGATGCGGAGCTGGCGGCCATGCTTTTACAGGCAGCCACGAGTGTCGGGCTGGAGTGAAACCCTCCACTCCCTCCTGAACCCTAGCGGCTCGATGATTGGTTCCTGGGGCCAGAGCGCCACTCACGGCCACACTCCACCCCCATTCCATTCTTCCTGGAGGTGCATGAGGAGCTTACATGGTTGTGGTGGGCACCATTTACTGCCCGAACCCGATAAGCTAACTCCTCCGCTCACACTACCCTCGATGGTGGGGCGGCAAGGGTGTACTTGGCGATTCCTCAGGTGGAACAGGCGGTTGCGGTGCACTTGTGCCTGCAGATTGCCACCACCTGGCAGAGTCGTCCAAGTCTCCCATCCAGGGCCTGTAGGCTTTCTTTGTCATTGGCGGCTAAGGCCAATTGCGCTGCTGGATGCACCGCCTCTGCCCCTGCGTGCCATGGCGCTCCTGCAGTTGCATCAAGGCATTTAAAGAACTGCACAAGGGTAGTCCTGACCCAGGACTAATGCAGGAGCTGCGCTCGGAGACCAATCTCACCCTCTGGGCAGCGAAGGTCATGGTCTCTCGGGCAGGCGATATCAACCTTGGTGGTCAAGGAATGCCACATCTGGCTCAACCTGGTCGAGTCAAAAGAGGCCGACAAGGTTTGATTCCTTGATGCCCCCAATTCCCAGGTTGGCCTGTTTGGCGACACCATCGAAGACTTCGCCCGGCAGTTTTCCGCAGTGAGGAATCAGACAGGGGCTATTCAACACATTCTGACATGTGTGAGGCTCAGGATCCTGCACCCCATCTGCTCGTCTCCAAGGGCATCCCCCTGCAGAGGTAACACAGGCTCAGCCACAGCTTGCCCCAGTGGGCCTGGCCTCAGTGTGCAGCCACCCGCAGGAAGCAGATGCCACCCATCTCTCGGCTGGCCGACAGGATTCCAAGGAAGGCTTCAAAGCGTCCCTGAGACGGGCTGCCAAGGAAGTCTGGAATCTGCACTTCGGGAGCTAGTAAGAAGAGCACTCCTTCCCCCGGTGGAGGGCTGGGCGAATCATCCTTATTTCCCTTTTCTTTTGATTTCGCTGCAAGTCCAATGGGCTGTGGTACCCACTTTCTCGAGAAAAGAGCAGTTTCCTCACTTCCTGGGCCCTATTCTCGATGTCTACGGCAATCGCGGTTATCACGACCGCCGGGCACAGTTTCTTTCTGGCAGGTTCGGCACCTCGGAGGCGGGTCTCCCAGGTTCAACGGCTTCCGCTTCACTGCGGTGACAGACGAGAATGCCGCTGCCTTGCATGCGGAGATCGCCTAACCTAACCCACTCACGGGACCTGTTCTCACACACCTCAGCCGTTTGGGGCTTCGGGCCCTGCGGGGCTGCGTGCCCATTTTACCAGGGGTGTAGTGGCGTCCTGGGTGCTGACCAACAGTGCCTCTTTAGCAGACATCTGCAGAGCTGCGGGCTGGGCAACACCAACACCTTTTGCAAGGTTCTACGACCTAAGTCTCAGGACAGCTAGCCAGGTGGACCGTTTGCGTATAGCGTCTTTCCCCTCCCTTGAAGCGAAGATGTGTGCTCCTTCTCCCAGTTTCGTTCACAAAAGTGTGGACCCTGGATGTCCTTCCTCCTTAGCCCTGTGGCTGATGGGTTTTCAGAGAAACTCGCCGCAGGCCCAGCACGTATGTCAATTAGGCCCTGTACTGGGGTAGGTGCTCCACCTGCGTCAGTTATCCCGTTGTTAAACCCATGTGATGTATTTTCCGCAAAAGGGGTTACCCGTTGGTAAACCACGTCAGGTAGGATCTACCATGGGACCCCTCCACATGATGTACTTCTCGTTGGAGGAACACCCCCTGACATGGACCTTATATGGCTCCCAGATTTTTCTCCCTCTTTTGGGGAGAAAAAAGAGAAAAGACCAAGGTCAGCCAGTCCTTATTTTTGAGCAGTCAACTTGTCCCTGTGGTGCAGGTGACCGTTTGATGCTTACCAGTGCATTGGGGGTAGTTACATAGCTCTGCCCGTCTCACACTGCCAGTCCACGTAACAAAGGTCAGTAGTTGTGGCGTTTTCCATAGGGACCCCTAGTGTCACTACATCGACACACTGTCGAGTGAGTGACAGAAGAGGAACGTTATGGTTACTAACGTAACCTCCGTTCCCTGATGGAGGGAATGAGATGTTGTGTCCCTCCTGCCACAACACTGAACTACCTGCTGAAATGGCTGGGACTTTGTCTTGGCTCAGTGCAAAACCTGAATGAGTGGTTGCATTCCAGCTCCTTATATACCTGTATGTTCGGGGCAGTGGCAAGCAAATTCCACTCACTAATTTTCACTGGCCTTTTCTCAAAGATCAGAGATGTCTGGGGCTCCCAGGAGCGTCCCCTAGTGTCACTAGACAATGTCTCGTTCCCTCCACCAGGGAATGGAGGTTACGTTAGTAACCATGGCAATTATTTACCCAAGCAAGCTTACAGCCAAGTAAAAAAATATATAATTTGTAGAAAACTGCCTTAGGTATAAGCAGTTATAAGTTTTTGACTACTTGGGGCATTCAGCTGATTTGATCAGCACATAAAAATGACGTTTGTATTGGATGCCTTACAGAAATAATATTTTACTTGTGATTCTTTTGATAATCTTTAAAAATTTTTTTTTTTTTTTTGGGGGGGGCAACAAAATAAGCTATACAGTCATATTCCTAAGAATGCAGGCTTTTGTAGCCAATAATTTATGGTATAAGTCTATACAGAAATTTTATTTTAAAAACAAATGAATAATCTCCTGAGTTAAAAGTGTCACATCTAGCTCCATTCTCCAACAACACTGTATTTAATATGACTTTTGTTGGTTCCATTCCAACAAATATACACAGATGCATATTGGTGCAAGTCATTATGCAATCAAATGATGGAAAATGACCTTGAATTTTTACATAAAAAGGTGACCATATGGCCACTCAAAATGACTAGTTATGCATTCATAAAATAGATTTGTATATATACAGGATCCTTCAAGAATAACAATAAGAATGCAAACAAATTATATTTAGATACAACATTTTATTTTTGTAAGTCTTAAATATGAACACACAATCTCCATTAAAGGAAAAACATATGATGCAACAATTTCTTTACAGTACAAGTTCAAATACTTGTTAAATTTGTTCCTCTCCAGGGAACCACTAGAGAGTAGTGGAACAAAGTGAACTTCTAGAGGCTGTTTTTTTTTAAGATCCATTGGTGGGGAATTGGCCATGCACTGAAAAGCCTTGTTCCTGTGTTTCTGATAATAAAGTGCATTGATAGGTTGCCATTTTAAGTTAGCTGTTTTACAAATTTTCACACAGCATTGGGAGGTTCTTTCTATTTTGTTTTTATTTTAAGTTTCAGAGACTTTTAAAATCAAATCTCACTTTTTTTAGAATACGGATGGTAATGGGACATACAGTATGCTTGTGATCATGGTAAATATGCCTCATCTGCTGGGTCCCAAAGCACGATATATAAACACTCCACAACGAATCACTGAAATTATAACATTTCACCTGGTGTCTACCTAATGCAGAAACCATAATACCTTTGCCAGAAATAAATTACATTGAGGGGAATAACAAAAATAGGAAAAAAAAAAAAAATGTTGCATTGTTTTAAACAGATTCACAATTTTAGTAAAAACAAGTGTGCATATTTTCCCTTTGTACAAGTTATATATGCATATACATACATACATAAATACAGTACATACCTACATATATGTTAGCAGGAACTACAATGAGACCAAGTTGATATAATGAACATTTATGTGCTTGAAAATTCTCAAATTATTTATTTATATGCACAAAATAAATGTAAAAATCAACAGATCATTTGAAAAACCACCATATTAACAAAAATCAAGCTTTTGTTGTTAAGTTAAGTTGTATTAACAGACAGTTTTGTAGGCTCTCTAAAGGATCCAAAAAAAATTTGTTGCATTTTGGAAACTCCAAATCTTCAAATTCCACGTTTTTCAGCTTCCTAAATTGTCATGCAATTTAGACTTTAAAACAACAACTAAATCAATTTCATTGTGGTTTAAAAACATCCTTCATTGAGTTTGTATATGGTTCTGCATAGTCCCACTGTGTCATTCTGGTCATTAAAGCTAAAGTATGTAACTTTTTCGGTGTCAAAACACTTTCTCCTTTCCCAGCTTAATATGCAGAGACATACTTAAGTAGAGCTTAGAACAAAGTATTCATAATACACTGAAGTGAATATTACAGAGCATTTAAACTGTTGTGTGTGTTTTTTGCTGCTTATTGTGTTTGGCTGTACAGTTATGATACAGTAAAAATATAACGACTATCCATAAACAAAGACATGTGCCCTCGTTATCGCATGCCTTTGACATGAAATAAGTACTTCCCTATCACACAGTATTCTATGGATTCCTATGGGGTTACAGAGTTAAATTAAAATGACAGTCACAAAAATAAATTAAGTTAAATATTTAAAATTAGACATGCCTCTTTGTAGTTTGCTTTTAGTGAATACAAAACTGTATTCATTGGGCAAAAGAGTGTGATAAGTAGCAATGTAAGAGAAGTTACATTATTAAACTCTATAAACAAAACAAGTAATTATAATTATTAATTAAAATGAAGTACTTGGGTACCCCATGCACATTTTGGGCATTTTGGTAACCCATGCATGATTTGTGACTTCACCATCAAAACTTGTGCAACAGTTGTAGAACAACGATGAGAAGTAGACAGGTGGGTGTGAACATCGTTGAAGTGCCACTGTTGCCGTCCTGAACTGCTCCGGGCCCTACAGCATTGAACACAATCAAAAACATTTGTCAGGCAAGACAACTTTGGTCTCCAACTGTTTTACACACTTTCCTGTTTTTATTTGTGAGACTGCTTGTAATATTGTACTAGCAAGAACTTCCCTCTCGCCAAACATTCTCTTTCTTCTAGGCATTTTCTACTTCTAGGTTAGTCTTAGGTCTAAAATATTATTTAACCTAATTTGTAAAGAGACATACTTTTCAGCATTCTCCAGTGAGGTAGTTACACTTGGTCATTTTATGCAATTTTACTGATCAACAAAGTGTAAATACCATCCAAGATGCATTTGAGTTGGATAGCAATCCGATCACTGCATAAAAGATGTGACTCAGCCAAGTGTAAATATATCTGGTTGTCCAGGCCACATACCTAAACTTGACTCCTTCCAAATGGAACTATGTTATATACGGAAGTTGACCTTGTTCGACACCGCGTCCTCATGCGTGGACATTGTATTTTGGCTTCGCCATAAGCAACGCATAATTTAAATGACTTTAAACTGACTGAATACTGTTCACAGGACTATAAACTGACATTAAAGTGTTACACTTCAGGTGCGCTGAGTCAAGTGACACAACAGCATGATGTTGATTTCCACGAACTGCTTCTACGGGCGCAAAGCCAACAAAAGTACCTCTGGTAAGAACACTCTAAGTTTTCTCATTGAAACACATTTGGTATCTATTTTATGTTGCTATGCCGCTTTAAAAAAATTATTCATTTTTTAAGAATCAGCGAGCTGATAAACATGATGTCCACAAATGTGGATTTTGGGACATTATTCCCTCAAAAGTAGAAAACGTTTTGTTATTTTGAATAACTTTCAACTTAAACACATCTGTGGGTCATTTCGCTTCATTTTAATATACATTTTGTACACTTTTATTTTGATATTACTTTCACTATTATGAAAATAAGGTGCATTTCTAATTGTTCTGAGACCAGTGCAGACACAGAGCACACTGGAGGTAAAGTAATTCACTATATAGGTAGCAAGGGAGAATCCTATAGCTCTCTATTCAGCTACTGTAAGTGCATTCACTTCTAAAATCTGGCCAGATTTAGGCTGCAGATGATGTTTGGACAGCTCAACATGTATAATTTTATTTTAAAATGGTTGGCAGTGATTGGATGATGCTGGCTATTATTTTGAATAATAATTAATTATGCTAATTTTTGACGTCATGTCTGTAATGTCTCAAAAACATGAATAACCAACACTACTGGAAACATAATAAATAACTTAGTCCTGCTGTCCACATATGTGGACATACATTTTTAGGAAAACTATCTGCTCTAGAAATGTATGATTTTTTTGCTTGTTTATTAGGTGCTACTAGTTACAAATCAAAAATTTTAATGGAAAATGCAAACAGCAGTCATGCATAGGTCTCAGGGCTTTAAGGAGCCCAAAGATGATGGAAAAAAAAAGTAGCACATAACAGCGGTTCACTTTCGCTCTTTTTGTATTTTCAGTTTTATGAACCATATCAAGTACAGCAAAATTTCACTGTGCAGCATTAACATCATCATGGAAGAAATGTCCTCTATATTTGCATGTTGAGAGATATTTATGTGGCCAAATCGGATAGCAATCTTATCAATTAAGACATATGAAGTGACCAAGTGTAAATACTGTAGGTCCTAGATTTATGTCACTAAAATATGATATTTTAGCATTAAATAAGTCCTGTTAAAGTCTATTTGTTAGTTTTTTTAAGTGGTTCATATTTGTTGATGAGTTTGAAGTGATTAGTAATTGGGTATTAAGTTTTAATAATTCTGTGAAACACAAACCTTCCCAAAACTCATTTTCAAAGGCTGTTTGCTCTAAATCAGATGAAGTCATTTGTAAAACAGAAGCAGTCTCCACTAAAAGAGAGGTTATTTAACAAGACACTTTAAAGAGAATGAACACAAGCAATATGATCTCAAAACCAAGAAGAAGACATTGAACATGGCTAAATGTGAAAAATGCACAGTCAGTGTTTGGAAGTAACAAAACTTAAATTAGTGATGATATAGTGTTACTTCATATTTTAGAAGCATAAAAATAGCTCAGCTATTTAGCATGTAAAAAGCTTATTTTTCCAACAAGTAGTGGTGTAGTGTGATGAAATGCTGAGTCAATGTTTTTATGTTGTACACGTACTGTTTTTACATGTGCAGCCTATACAATTGTGTTTGTTTTCAAATTGTGTTGGGATGTCCAATTAATTTTAAAAGATATTGCCTCCTAAAACAGCTCCAAAGTCATACAACTATAATTTGTTAGTAGTTTGTAGTGTAGCTAATTATCTTTTCTTAAGGGTAGCTTGACTGTTACTGGTTAACTTTAAATTACTGTATGAGCAGCTTGAAGCTTGACAAGATACAGTTTCCAAGTAGCTTCCCCAACACTGTTCACAGAGCATACAAAATATTCCTCCATATGTGCTATTTTGGTCTAGATAAGCTGTTCTTGCCTTAACATTTATCTCTTAAGTCAATCTAGATGTCAGAGCATTTCTAGCAGGGCTGCTGCGCTGCTGTGCTACCATGCCATCTAAATCGAATGAGAGCGTTCCAGCTTGGTAGATTAACGTCTAAACGAGGGTCTTTAGTGGTCACGTTTGCATCTGTTCAACTCATTTCAAATGAGCACATCCTGTCTCCCTGCACTCGCACCATCATTACCCCACTGTACGCCGCATCCTTGACCAGTCAACCGCTGAGGTCAGCCGTAATTGCTGTTGCTTATAAACAAGCTAATCATTGAAGGTGCAGTGTAACCAGATTACTGAGGGCAGAAGAGTAGAACAGAGAAGAGGCGCTTCACGTACTGATGCAGTTTTCTGAACTGTGTGGTTGTCACAGAAAGAAATAAGAGTGAAAGAGTATGAATTAATTATATTTGTCTGATAAAGGTTTTGCACTCATATACTAAAATAATTCAGATTGTAAGGGTTGTTAAATTATTAATCTATTGGTAAAAAGTTTGATAAACAGAGGTTATTTGGGTGAATCTCACTAAACCTGTAAAGAACATCAAAAGAATTAAAAAGGAAATTACCAATTTTAGGATCAATAAGATATTGGTACATACTGTACATATTTTATTGTGACATTATTTTCATGGCAATTAGCCACTTAAACTAGAGTGACAAAAACCCAATGAAATTCACAACTGATAAATTGGGAATTACAAAAAGTAAATAAATAAATAAACACGTAAATAAATCAATTGGGGGAAATATTGGTAATTATCATCAAAAAATTGGGAAAAAAATTATCATCACAATAAAAAGGGAAAAAGTCCTTAAGGTCTAAATTGTCCTAAAACATAATTAATTATCTTGAAAAAATTGATTTTTTCTAATTATTTATTTATCTTTATTTTTAATACAGCTATTTATTACGATTAAGCAAGAAAAAGTGTCTAGATCTAGTTTTAGGGTTACAATTGTTTTTACCTTGTCACAGGTAGTTTCATTGTTTGGGTAATCAAACAACATTGTAAAATAAACGTAGTAACAACAACTATTGCTGAATATTAAATCAATATCATTCCACATTTTCAGATTTCCATATTGAGACTAAGATGTGTTTTTATTAACAAATATGTATCTTTCTCATTATGACCATGACATTATATAGCTGCTGTTTTTCCTTAGATATTTTTGACCAGCCATCACTATGTGAAAATTCACCTGTCACATAGAATGTTTGTACTTCTAAAAATGCATTTATCACAATACAGGACCATTTAAATAAACTAGTGAAGGCAAAAATGATAAAAATGGTGAGAAAAAAAAAGTATGGCCAATCACAGCACCTAAAATTGTAAAATCTTGATCTTGATAAAAAAAAGTAATCAGAAATGTTATAAATCAACTTCCAACATGTTTGTATTTTTGTATAAAGTCTGTACAGCAAAGCTGTAGTTACAGCATATTCCAAATTTAGGACAGGGCACCCATTAAACTCACATGCAGAAACAGAGCAGATGTTCAAAGTTTGTTCTCTTATAATTCAAAGAGATCACTGTTAGCGAGCACCACATTTCAGTCCCAGCAAAACAAATGTTATGCAAGGGTCCGTTTCAGGGGTCTGAGTGTGGTTCGCTGGATTTTTGGCCCATATGTGAACAATCCAAAGGTTCTCAGACCCCTTTAAAGTGAACCAAACTGAACTGAGACCATCTCGGGAGGTGGTCTGAGTACAGTTCGCTTGCAATCTGAGGTTCGGTTCACTAATAATGTGCATTGCGAACACAAAGTGCTCCGGTCTCACTTGATTTTCGCTTTTGCGTAATTCCAAATATGTTTGACCCTGACAGGTTACCATACACCAGTAATGATGATGCACAGAGAACAGATTATTCTGTTTCCATGGAGATGACAGAGTAAATTGCTGATGAAAACTATTTAAACTCCTCACAAAACAAAACTGTGCAAATGAAGACTCAAGGGTTTAACAGGACCTCACTGGAATGGCGCATGACAGATAAGAGATTACCATACATATATTTTAATATTTTGTTCAATGAATGGATGATGCCCGACGCTGTCAGTAGATAAAACAATGATCAACTGCATTTTTTTGTTGCCAATACGTCTAGTCTATCATAATCCATGATTTAATTTCTTTAATTTTGCCTCTAAATACAGTATTATTACTATAAAAATACAATGCATTCAGTTTAATGCACTGCTTTTCCCTCTTCATTTATATAAAAAAACAAGATGTTATATATTTATACTACGTAATACATATCTTTTTCGATGCAGAAGATCAATAAATTATGTTTTATTGAACAAAGACACCTGTACTATTGCTAAATACTAATTTTAAGGGTATTAGACGTGTTTTGTTTTTTTCACCCAATTTGGAATGCCCAATTCCCAATGCGCTTTTAAGTCCTAGTCGTGTAGTGCCTCAATCCGGGTGGTGGAGGACAAATCCCAGCTGTTAGCCCACACATCTTATCTCGTGGCTTGTTGAGCACGTTGTCACAGAGACATATCGAGGGTAGAGGCTTCACGCCATCCACTGCGGCATCCACACTCAACTCACCACGTACCCCACCAAGAGCGAACCACATTATAGCACCACGAGGAGGTTACCCCATGTAACTCAACCCTCCCTGGCAACCAGGCCAATTTGGTTGCTTAAAAGACCTGGCTGGAGTCACTCAGCACGCCCTGGGATTCAAACTAGCATACTCCAGGGGTGGTAGCCAGCATCTTTACCACTAAGCTACCCAGGCCCCCAAACATGTTTAATAATCAAATTTGTTTTTTTTGTAAGTGATCTGGGTTCCAGAAAAACAACAGTGTGAATGCAAAATGGACTGAAACCCCGTAACGGGTCAGGTGGACCAAAAAAGAGATCTAAGCCCACTTTAGAGGTCCCGAATAGTGTGAATGGAAAGAGAACTAGGTCCTTTTTCATTCAGCTCACTTATTGGTCCACTTAAAAGGGTCTGAGTTTGATTCTTTTAAAGAGGACCCAAGTGTGAAAACACTCTATTAAACCTCTACATTTGATGGGTCTCTGAGAATTAAATCTAATTTCCCCTGGATTTAGTTCGCTAGTCTTTCTTTAGGGACAGCGATCCAATTATTTTGCAGCCAAAGCTTAGAGTAAATCCTGCACAAGTGTAATTATCCTAATGTGAGGTTCTCACAATCAAATTCAATGGAATTAATGACTCTCTGGAGAGCAAATGGTTACCAATCCCACACATTTTTTGGGCCAGACAGTGGAACAAAAACTTAAGCTGGACCGGACAAGTGTTCTATACTTAGCAGAGCAAAAGATTAAAGGACAATAAAAGGACATGTCATTGACAATAATACACTTCAAAGACATATGTGGACACAGAAAGACCCCTTTACAAAAAGTACTTTGGTGGCAGTGTTGGGGATTAATTGCTTGAAATTCAGTGACGCTACTAACTGAACTACACTTTATAATAATGTGACAGTAGCTCAGCTGTTTTAAAGTAGCAGTGTAGTGTGACAAAATCTATGCTGCTATATTTGTAACATTGCTTTACATCGGAGCTTACTGAGGCAATATTCAAAGTCCCTATCTAAAATCTTCACTCCGACTCAAAACATTTTTAGTGATATGAAAGATATTAATATATGTATTACAAAATAATATAATATATATTAATAATATCTATTACCAAATAATGTAATATTGCTGTTGTTTGTCACTTTGTTTTGGACGGAAAATCTAAATAAATAAATAGTCTGTATAGCGTTTTACATCTTTTTTTAGTGGCAAGATAATAATGTATTTATTAAAATACATTTATAAGATAATATAATATTGCTGCTGTTCTTCCCTTTTTTCACTAATTACAAATTAATAAATACATAATATATACATAAATAATAAAGTGCATGTATGGCACTTTACATCTTTTTTGTAATTATTTTGTAATTATTTTTATTGATATGCAAGATAATAACATGGCATTTATACACTACATTTTTATAAAATATTGCTATCCCAATGTATTTTTAGTAGCTTGTAATGCAGAAACTTATTTGCAATAGTGTATCTTGACTACATAGCTGAACTAAATTACAAATTACGTAGCTTTACAAACTAGACTTTGAAACCGGCTTCCCCAACACTGTGTTTATACCAAAGCAAAATAATGGTATTATTTCATGGTACTTTGATGTACAGTATTCCATGGTACTGTATGACAACCATGCCATTTACATGGTACTCCAAGGAACTTCAAAGAATGCCATGGTATTATTAACATGGTCAAATCTGGAAAACCACAGTAATACCATAGCACTTTTTTGTAACAGGTGATGTTCATAAAAATACATTTCTTTGCAGCTGAGTGATAATGAAGCACTTAGAGTTCCACATAACATCAAAAGACATAATATGATGCAGGCAAGTACTTACAAACAGCGGATGAGTGCATGCAGTGTCATAATGAAGCCATGCCATGGTGGAGGAAGGTTAGACAGGAAAAAGTGACAAGAGGAAAAAGAGAAACATGTTTAGAGAAATCTAAGAAAATGCTGGAGAAAACACAGAGCCATGCATCAACCCACAGTGACTGAAGCCAGAATGAGGCATGTCAGTACCCCGCCATTCCCCAAGTGGCAATTGAGACTGTCACTCATAGTGCCGGATCTATTATTGACATTACAAAATGGAATTTTAAGCTAATAACCCTCTTAATAGGAATAGCTAGAGGCCAATTTACAATCTGACAATCACATTCTGTCGAGGCAAGACAATTATGTTACCCCATTCAAATCAGGGAAATTTTGTGTGGCAACCTCGCCAATAAACTTGAGTGCCACGTCAACGACTTCTCCTCGCCATGTTGCGGTTGATGTGAAAATAACCATGTTTGTGTCTGATTTGCTTATTAAACACACAGGAACATGCTTTAGGGGTGAGCGGTACGCCACATGCCCATGCAGAGTACTAACCTTGCAATAGCGTCGAACTAGTGGGTTCAATTATTTCTACATCAAAAACAGAGTAAAGAAAAAAAAAAACGTGAATCAAAAGCAAATGAGGTAGAATCTTGAAAATGCAGCCTAGTGGTAATCTCAAAGATTAATAGTTACAAAAGTCGGAAACTGCCGTGTGGATATCCATAGCTTTTTTAGGACAAGCCATTGTTTAAACATTATCAGCAAGATGTTGCTTTACACTGTATTTGCTTCACTTTCAACTATGTGGACAGGTACAGCAAAAAATAAAAAATAAAAAAAGAGACATGTATAGCTTTCAAATCACCATTCATACATTAAATGTGTAATTCATACACATAGTCCATGTGTGTTAGCTTTAATTTCATCTGTAAGCTTGTGCACTCTTAAACGATGGCAAGATTCACTTTTAACAGATACACACATTTAAAATGTACCATCTTCAGTACAAAGATATCGATGGACCTGATTGACTCATCCTGCACCACACAGATTTTGGTCCAATCAAATGCTCCTTAAAATGAGAATCCCCCTCCCCCAAAATGACTATACCAGCAACTGACTAGCAAGTAGCAAATCATGATTCATGAATGTGAAGTAATTACAGCTAACTAGCTCATTGGGTTTAAAAAAAATGGAAGCCCTTCAATAACTTCCACCCAAACATCCTGTTCCAACAGTAAATATGTCAACACAGGAAAGAAAACTGCGATTTTGTGGGGTCTTTAGAGGAAACGCAAAGACGCTCCTAACAGATTCCAAACATTAATTACAAACAGCAAAAAATATCAAAACTCACCGTAAAGGACGATGTTTGTGTTGGCACTCCCGAGTTTGTTGATAGCAACACAAGTGTAATTGCCGTAGTCTGCCTCGGACACGTTGAAGAAAGTCAGCTTTGAAAGTGCTCCGGCATTCTCAATCTCAATACCATCAAAGCTACTGAAGATCCTGGAAAACAGTCAGCAAATGGCGAGACTTGAATCAGCCTGCCACGTTAATGCTACATCAGAGCTTCCTTTGAAGCTAGAGGTTATTTTTATGACAGTATCAACATGCAGACGCCGGTGGAGAGCCCGGATATGTTAAAAGGAGACAAAACTGCAAATTACTGTCAGCAGCACACACAGGGACAGACACGCACACGTGTCTATGCACATGTAATTATGATACAACATTTTGACAACATATTCTTCACTTGACATCAAAGATGGTTTGAGAGAACATTTTAAGGCACATTCCAGCTAAAGGCATGTGAAGTGTTTTACTGAAAATAGTGAATATATGACAGCATATCTTGTTACACATGCACAACTGCTGAAATATATATGTCCTTTGCCACTATCTCTAAGCCTCTAAAAAATTTAATTGCAGAGAAATAAGGAAAATCTGTGAAATGTTGTAAATCACACTCTGCAGAAATAGAATACATGGTTAAAAAAAAAAAAAAAAAACTTTCTACCCTCTGTTCTAGATCTATTTTACAGTATAATGTATTACTGTACACATTACATTATACATATTTAAATATAAATCAATTTGGGTTTGCCACTATTAAAGAGATAGTTCACCCCAAAAAAATTTAATTCTTTCCTCATTTACTCACCCTCATGGCATCCCAGATGTGTATGACTTTCTTTCTGCTGCTGAACACAAATGAAGATTTTAGAATATCTCAGCTCTGTAGGTCCTTATAATGCAAGTGAATAGTGACTTTGAAGCTCTAAAAATCACATAAAGGCAGCATAGAAATAATCCATACAATTCCAGTGGTTTTATATATGTCATCTGAAGCGATGCAATCACTTTGGGTGACAAACGGATCAATATGTAAATCCTTTTTGCAATAAATCTCCATTTCAGACTAAAAATTTGATCTGTTTCTTCACCAAAAGTGACTGCATTGCTTCAGATGACATACATTATAACATTGGAGTTGTATGGATTTCTTTTATGCTGCCTTTGTGTGAGTCAAACACATCTGGGATGGTATAAAGGTGAGTAAATAATGAGAGAATTTTTGGGTGAACTATCCCTTAATAAATCTGCAGCATCTAAAAATCCATATACTTTAGGTTACTGATTTATGACAAAGAAAGAAGTAGATGTAACGGAATAACTTGCAGTGATATTCCATACCTCCTGTCATCTCTGTACCACTCAAAATCTGCCTCGGGCACAGCATCTGCCTCACACTCCAGGACGCCTCTCTGACCCAGGGTCACGCCAACATCCCTGCCCTCTGAGACACTAGGAGGAACTAAATACGCAACAACACAAATGTGATTAGTCATTGGTAAACATGAGAACACTTACTAACCATCTTATGAAAGCAAATAAATATGAGATAATTCATCAAATCAAGGATCAATAAAAATATATTGGTGTCCAAAAGTTTGAGACCAGTAAAAATGTTTCAATTTAGTACACATTTGTCCACAACAAATTATTAAACAACATAACTTTGTTAGTGATACACATGTATTTCTGAATTTCTAAGTATGTGGTATGCTCTTCTTTTGATTAAATGACAGCATGCACTTGAGCTGGCATTTTCTCCATTTTCATCCATTTTCTCTCAGTATGATTTGTGAATGTTTAAAAAAGCTTCTTGTATGCAGAAGCAAAGGAATCTGACTTTTTGCACAAAAAAAGTTATTTGTGTAGATTTCACTAATGACCTAGAAATAGAGCAGAATCCTGAATGTTTCTTCTTCTTTTGATGCATTTAAAATTTCCTCAAAATTCTAAAACTTTGTTTATTCATTTTTTTAGGAATAAAAAACAAAATATATTATTAATCTGGTTTTAGACTTTATAATCCCACTGTAGGTTATGTATATTTATGTGTGCCATGTGTTGATGTAAATTCATGAGGCACTTACAGTTGACTGTGAGTTCAACTGTCTGTGTGTCCACAGCAATGTCGTTAGCTGCGGTGCACTCGTAAATTCCCGCTCTCTGTCTGGTGATGAAGGGAATCTCCAGATCCTCAGTGTCTGAGCTGAGGCTGTCATCTGAATGAAGAAAAAAATAACTTGATTTAAAGTACGTCAAAAAAATAATTGTTCTCTGATTCTACTCTACAGCACCAAAGCAAAATAAATAATATTTGAGTTGTACGCATGCAGTCTACATTCATACAAACTTCTTAAAATGAATCCTAGGAACTTTTTTTTGTCTTAAGATCCAAGTGCAATTCTTGAAAATTCTTGAAACGTTGTCTTTTATTGTCAAGAATGACTTTTATTTTGACAGGCTTTGACATTGTCTGATTATCCTCGTTTGACGCCGTGCCCACATGCGTGGACGTTGTATTTTGGCTTTGCTATATGCAACACATAATTTTTTTAATTTAGACTGACTGATCTCAGTACAGGAGACTCTGTGCTGTCAGTAAAGGGTTAAACTTTCTACGCACAAATGTGACCAAACAACATGCTATCGATACATCAGAGTTTGAGTTTGGTTAAAATGCCAAGAAAACTACATCTGGTAAGAAACCTAGTTAAGTATCAGTCAAAAGTTTAGAGTCTCTAGTTTCAAACTACAGTATATGCCATTTTTTTACATTTTAGTGATTTATTGTGAAATGGCACACTGTTAAAACTATGACCACATATGTGGACTGTATGCTCAGTTTCATTTAAAATATCCTATATTCACTGTAAATTATCACACTGTGAATCAATGGATGCATTGAAAAGCTGGAAAATGGTGCTTTCAGAGGCTGTATACAGAGTTAGAATACGGATAAGGTGCACATTGGTCTCTTCTGAGACCAGGACAAGACAAACAGCAAACTGGAGTTTAAGTCAATCACTAAATAGGAAGCAAGGGAGCATCATATAGCTCTCAATGCAGATAAGTGCATTCAATCCAAGTGTCCTATTTAAAGTTCAGTTTCAGGCTGCATATGACATGGGAAAATGATAATCATTCTTAGTTCCAAGATCAAACTTTTACTCTGCGCGTAACCCTCTACTACAATGAGAAGATATCACTGGCAATAGCCATTCGAGTCCTGTCACACTGACATGCGCTCATCTACAGATGCTCTTTAAAAAAGTGCTGGGGTTTGTTAAAGAGACAGTACCGGTTTTAGCACGTGTTCAACAAATCAATGTAAATACTTGTAAATAGTAAAATATGCAATTAAACAATAAACATGCAACAAAAAATGATATATGAAATATAATATATTATTTACTGATTGAATACATAATTTTTTGTTCGTTATTAAAAAGCCAAAAATGACCAAAATTATGAAAACTAATATCATTAGTAAAATGCATATTTTCTTTATGTACCTAGTTAGAAGGTCCACTGTATAATTAACAGCATTAGCTGGGAGATCATTTCTTTCATATGTAAACAAAAGTTAAATTTTAACTGAAATATACCCATATAAATCAATATTGAAACAAATCGAAGTTTTTTTACATTAAAAATAAACAAGAAAATGGTTGTTAAGTAGAATTTTCTTCTTTAGGTCATCATGTCGAACTGGTCATGCAAAAACAGAATTCAATAGGATATACTGATAAGCATAGGGCCTGGAACAACACTCTTATAAAGCACTCATTACCCTGGTTGTAGGGTTTGGGCTAAAGTCAGGGCTATGATTGGCTGGAACAACAAATGATGTTGATCCATTAACATTCTACTTGGGTAAATCATGCAACAATGCTGCATGTGTTTTATTACATAGCCTTTTACTGTATAACTAGAAAGTTTCAGATTTTTCAAAGATAAAGTTCAGTACATTCACTTCCATATTTTGCATAGTTACACTAAGCAACTGTAGAGCATGTTGATGTCCCTCATTGAAATTCAAACTTCACCTTCACTGAAATACTCAACATTCTGTTGTATTTATAGGCATCTGTGTCCTATTGTGGGAGACGACGACACTAGAGATATGAAATTCCATTCAAATATGAGCCTCTGTCTCTGCACGGCTGCTTTGAAGTATTTTCATGCACACTGGAGTCAAACTGTTAAAACATATGGCACCTTTTCATGTCTGTGAACTCCAGACCGGGAAAAACTGTTAGTGAAAAGAGATGTATGTGATGCAGTTCTCAGCGTGAAGAAGCAATACACAGTTGACTTCAATAAATAAATAACATTCCCAATGTAGTATCTGACAGCAAAATAACACACCATAAGACAATGTCTTACACCTGGGAGAGGCAGTTAACGAGAGAGAAAGAGGCACTTCCTTTATCCTGATGAAGAGTGTCAACAGAGCGCTCTGGAGAAAGCAGCTCATTAGCATCAACAATCTACACACAGCAATGCATTGAAGAGCAGTGTACTAGAGCACAAAAAGGGTCCTGTATAATTCTGTTGTTTAACAGTAAAAAATACATTTTAAAATCCAATACGCCAGTGTTCTCTACAGGTGGGTTCTGTTCTGAAAAACAAAATGATCACATGGGAACTCGATTTGTTGCTAAGCAGCATCCCCTATTTGGCATTTTACCAGTTCCTGTGGTGCTACTAATTGCATGAGCATACATTCATCATGCAGTTATTTTTATGGTTGGGGTTTGGGCATAGGGTTAATAAAATATACATGGTTGTGGACTTTATTTCATCATTTACGATTAAAAACACAACGTCTAGGTTATGTATGTAACCTCCGTTCCCTGATGGAGGGAACGAGAAGTTGTGTCGAAGAAGCGACACTAGGGGTCTCTCTTGAGCGCCGAATATGCCTCTGATCTATGAAAAAAGGCCAATGAGAAGTTGGCAGACAGTATTTGAATACCCCGCCCCCGGACATACGTCTGTATGACATATGTCAGAGACTGCACGTACCCTTCCTCAATACCAGAACACCTCAGAACACCTAGAGCTCTGCGTGCAACGAAAGACACAGCAACGAAAGGGCTGGGCCTGCCTCCTCCTGGGGGCAGCGTCACTTGCAGGTTCACTACCTGGTCTCTAAAGGGCGTAGTAGGAACCTTGGGCACGTAGCCCGGTCGCGGTCTTAGGATCACATATGTGTCTGCCAGACCGAACTCCAGGCAAGAGAACGCTTGCAGGTCCTGGACCCTCTTGATGGAGGTGAGCGCGATCAGCTGGGCCGTCTTTAAAGAGAGGGCCCTGAGTCCAACTGATTCTAGTGGCTCGACGGGGGTCTCTGGAGGCCCGCGAGGACCACTGAGAGATCCCAGGAGGGGAACAGGCTTGGCAACGTGCCGGTTACACACAGCACCTGAACCCAATTTGGAGTCGTCGGTCGTGGCCAGGACGCGTCGGGACACCTGCTGCGAGGGGACTCTTGTCCACAGAAGGCAGAGGTCTGTCCAGGGTTTTGACGTTTAGCGGCAGGCGGGGGTGATGGTCACACAGTGCGTGCCGTGGCGCCATGCTCGTCTTGTGACTTGAGTCTGGGGCCAGTGCTGAGGCAGTCTCATATGCATCAACCCCAGCGGTGCAGCCGCCACGGAGGATGTCATATGCCCCAGGAGCTTCTGAAAAGGTTTAAAAGGGACCATCGTGCCCGGTCTGAAGACGGGGAGGCATTTTAGCAATGACTGTGCACGCTCGTTGATGAGGCATGCTGATATTGAAACTGAGTCTGACTCCATGCCGAGAAGAGAGATGCTCTGAACCGGGGCGAGCTAGCTCTTTTCTCAGTAGACCTGAAGCCCTAAACGGCTGAGGTGCCTGAGCACCTAGTCTCTGTGAGCACATAGTAACTCTCGGGAGTGGGCCAGGATGGGCTAGTCATTGAGGTAATTGAGTATGTGAATGCCGGCTTCTCTGAGCAGGGCAAGGGCAACCTCTGTGACTTTCGTGAAGCCGCGAGGGGACAGAGACATGCCGAAGGGGGGGACTTTGTACTGATACGCCTGGCCGTCGAACATGAGCCGTAGGAAGGGTCGGTGTCGAGGCAGAATTAAGATGTGAAGGTACACGTCCTTCAGGTCTGCCGCTGCGGACCAATCTAGATGCCGGACACAAGTTAAGATATGTTTTGCATGAGTATTCTGAACAGGAGTTTGAACAGAGCCCGGTTGAGAACTCGCAAGTCCAAGATCGGTCGTAAGCCGGCGATTTTCTTGGGTACAATGAAGTAAGGGCTGTAGAGACCCTTCTTCATTTCAGTTGGAGGGACAGGCTCTATCGCATCTTTGTTTCGAAAAAGAGTAGCGATTTCCGCACGCAGGGATTTGGCATGTTTGCCGTGTCAAGACCGGCCGCCCGGGGAATAGTCGTGGGGCTGAAGGCAGGGGGTCCACGTCCAGCATGCCGGGACTGTAAAGCTCTGGCGACAGAGTGCCGTGAGAACGGCATTTGCGGGCCAGGTGACCGAGAAATAAGGAAATAGCTCTGTTATTGAGAATGTGGTACCGCAGCCCCTTATGGGTGGTTGGCAAATTAAATAAATTCAACAAAAGATTCTCCTATGTATATATATATATATATATATATATATAAACATAAACTAAGTTATTCACTCCGTGAGCTCTTTTTCTGCTGCTGAAGCGCCCAGGGGTGTGTGCTCAACACAACGTAGTGTGCGAGGGGGAGAACCGCCGGAAAGCACCGTAGAACCAACAGCTTGGAGAGATGAATTAAGACGGCAGAGGAATTCAGCTCTGTGATTGCTCTCTCAGCTCTGAAGAAGATATCTGATGTGTATTTGCAGCGTCACTCCTTTTATACCCGTATGTCTGGGGGAGTGGCATGCAAATTCCACATGCCAATTCTCATTGACCTTTTCTAAAGATCAGAGATGTCTGGGCTCTGCAGGAGCGACCCCTAGTGTCAACTCATCGACACAACGTCGAGTGAGTGACAGACGGGGAACGGATTTACAGCACTGCATCAAAATGGCAATGAAGTTGTAAAACTGGATAAAACTACACAGAAAAGGTTCGTAAGCAATTTTATTACACTAAACTCATGTTGACACATATACTGTTTACGTCTTGTGGCTATAAAAAAAATACTTAGTTGAATGTTTACGTATTGGCCCCATTCACTTACATTGTAAGTGCCTCACTGTAACCCAGATTTGATCTGGGTTAAGACGGACAGGTAAAAATAAATTTTCATGGAAATCTTTAGATGACACAAATGCTGTTGATTGTTCTTAACTTATATTTAAAGTTCTGGATGTTCCGGATTCAATATATCATAAATGTATTAATTGAACTCTAGGAAATTATGGTAAGGCACACATAAACAAAAACAAGCCTCTTTGCAATATCATGATAAAAAAGGATCACAATATATTGATATATGATTGTAATAGCATAGCCCTACTCTGGAATTAATCTAGAAAAAATTTGGAACTATTGGTCTGTGCTGCCTGTATATTGCAGACTTCTAGGTAAATTGAGCCTTGTGTTGCTCAGCTCAGTAAGACTGTAAAGTACTGCAGCAAAGTTGAGAGCAGGGCACCGTTACTGCAGGGATGTTCTGCCCATCATCTCTTTCACACACACACACACACGCACACGCACACGCACACGCGCACACGCGCGCACACACACACACACACACACACACACACACACACACACACACACACACACGTAAAGCCCCAGAGAGAATGGAGGCAGAGCAGGAAAAGGTGCTGAATCAATCAATCCTGGCACTGTTGAACGTGTCTTCTTACGAGGGACAGGTTTTTGTCTGATCCCACAAGAGCACCAGGGCAGGAACACCATTATCAAACTACCTGATTTCCTGAGGTGAAGTGGAAAGCTCAGTTCAGTTCTGCATGTGAACCAAATACTAGACGTAATTTACTCAGAAGTCAGCACTACAGATCAGTGTTATCACTGATATGAGAGTGCAAAGACAGAGATATTATGATAGCGTTTTTGATTTTAACTAAAGTAGAAAAAATTGTGTTAAGAGTACTAATTAATCTATTTACTTGCTAAAAGGAATATTCCATGTTGTGTACAAGTTAAAGGGGTTATTTTCCTTGATCTGTTGACATATAAGAGGCCATTTGTACTATAAAAACATACTGTAAGTTTCAGAACTCAAAACTTCCTTCTCACTGCAAAAAGAACATTTGTTGAAACCAAGCTGCTAAATGACTCATTCTCTACTTCCTCCACATTGTGATGTCACACTGTGGTAGATATTTGCATTTGACCACCTCCACAACAAATCAATGCCCATTTTACCTTATTATGTCCATAGTCCTGCCCAGTAGTGATGAGCATTGAGATAGCAAGGAGAGAGCAGGTCAGTCAAGAGCAGAGAGACAATCAGAATAGTGGATGTTTACTGTCAAGTCTTAAATGAGAAGAAGCACCAAAACTGAGTGTTTCTGAGAGTCAGAATGAGGGTGGAAAATGATCATGTTTTACAAATATATGACTGTTTATTTGTGCAATAAATGTTACTGATGTTACAAGCAATCCTCAAGGAACATATAAAGTATAATTTAAAAAAAGGCAAGTCGTGAGCCCCTTAAGCTCAATCAACAACATTTGTAGCATAATGTTGAATACCACAGAAAATATTTTTAACTCGTCCCTCATTTAAAAAAAGAAAAAGTAAATAAAAAATCAGTTACAGTAAAATGGAAGGGAATGGGGCCTGTCCATTAATACTCAAATACACATATTTTCAAAATGTATAGTCACAAAATGTAAACATTAATGCTAAAGTAATTTTAATGTGATAGGATCTCTTTTTTACATGCTTTGTTAGATAAAATCACTTACAAAGATTTCAAGCATTATGTCATCATGGTAACAACCTTTAATGAACTGGCTCCTTTCACTTCCATTGTAAGTGCCTTACTGTCAGCACATTTATTTATTTATTTTTCCTTTTTTATAAACGAGGGAAGAGTCAAATATATTTTTTGGGTAATCAACATTATGCCACAAACACTGCTGATTGAGCTTAACTTGTTTTGACTGAACCTTGTATTGAAACATTCCTTTAGCAGCGAATATTTATCTTTAAACTCCCTGGGTGCTGGCATGTTTGAGTTGAATATTTCCACATGAGCTCCTGAGTTAAAGGAATAGTTCACCCAAAAATGAAAATTTGCTGATAATTTACTCACCCTCAGGCCATCCAAGATGTATCTGAGTTTCTTTCTTCATCAAAACAGAATTTAAGGTTTTTAGGATTTCATTTCAGGCCTCCTCCTTTATACAATGCAAGTGAATGTACTCAATTTTTTTATGGTTCAAAATGCATATTAAGGGTGCATTGGGAGACACAGAACATTCTGTCACAGACTAAGTATCTTAAAGACTTTAAAACTAAAATTATGTTTATTAAAGCCATGGTCAGGGTTGGGAGGGTATCATTTGAAATGTATTCCACTACAGATTACAGAATACATGCTGTAAAATGTAATTTGTAATGTATTCCGTTAGATTACTCAAGGTCAGTAACATATTCTAAATACTTTGAATTACTTCAGCACTGGTAGATTTGTTTAACTTATTTTGACTATAAAAACTACAGTAAGACAAAATACACATGTTAATAATACATTATCTGATGAACCTAAATATCTTGTGCAGTGTTGTTTCTATAACAAGATAAATTAAAATGCACAGTAATCTCTTCAGTAATCAAAACACTTTATGAATGTAACTGTATTCTAATGACCAATTATTTAAATTGTAACTGAAGTGGAATACATTTATATAAAATATAAATTCATATTTGTGCATGCTACCTCCACAAATACCCAACTGAATATAATTTCCTTTGCACACTCCTGTATTACAACTCCCAGCCGTGGCCCATGCATTTTAAGTCTAGGCCTTCAGTGCTATTCATGCCATTAAGAAATCAATTTTACAATGAATAAGACACCGTAATCATACATTACATGGCAGTCAACAAATAATACCAACTGATAATTTAAAAACACATCCACGCACGAAAGCCATAACCAAGGAGGTCTAATACCACGAAAAATCTCTCTAATAATATTTGCGATTTAAATGGTCCTCACAATAAATTGTGTCTCCTCAGAGTACACGGTTACTTTTAAAACTTGATCAGAGACTGAATGCTCAAGCAGCGTAATTTACTCTAAGAAAACACTTGATGCTGCTATACAATGCAAAAAGCACTTATTAGCAATTTGCTTGAAGTGAAAACCAGTCCTCCTTTTCTGTTTAATTAATCAATCACATGATCATGCAGAACATCTCCATAAGGATCTCTTTCTAAACGGCAATAACAGCAGTGACAGCCCACACATCAGTAAGATCTCGCATTCTACGCTTTCGAATTACATCACTTAAAGCGTGATTGCGTCACTCAAGGCCTGCTAGAAGTCCTGGACTGGGACATATCCTGAAGATCACACCCACCAAGAACAAATGAATCAATCTGATATGCTGATGAATCTGACAATCTGACTTTAGATGCCCATTCATTTGCACTGTTGAGGGATCTGAAGAAATTCTGAAGGCCTGAATGTGTGGAGCTCAAACTCACGTGCTGTTTCGACAAAGGAGCGTGGCTTCAGTCATGCGATTTTTGAAACAGTTATCACACTTTGCTTGTAAACATTGAGGAATAAATTCTGATTGGGTAAACTTTTTGTTTTTTGCTATTTGTTTGTAGATGAATTAGGAGAGGAAAGCAATTGAAAATACATAGGCAAAAGGTGATTGAGAATGAAGCAGAGAAGGCTTTGCTGGCCCTGCGAAATCACCACTGCTGTGTACATATATTATTCATCTTATCTTGTAATTCAGTGTCCTGCTGTTGAATTTCTGTATGTACTGGAAGCTTCTGATCAGAGGCCAAATTTCTTATGTTTGTGTGAGCACATCTGGGCAATGTGATATCTGGTGGTATCAGATGGTAACACCAAGGCACTTTGAGATACAATTACTATATTTATGTACTATTCTGTATTTGCATGGTGCTTCAAAGTACATCAAAGAATACTATGGTACTACATTGCTAATTTGATACAGTATATGATTACCACATTCATATACAACTGAATGTACCTGGTGCTTAATTCAAAGAATATCATCATACTACTATGGTACTTCACTATATGACTTTCTTTTCGTATAACACTGTATTAACATGGCACTCTCAGGAAATGGAATATGTCCAAAAAACATGGTAATGCCATGGTACTTTTTTTATGTGTTTTCATGTAGGCTAATTGTTATTCTGATACTCTTTTAGTGGTAAAAGCTTTACCTGCAGAGCCATCAAGCTGTACACATGTTGAACTTAATAAAGACCTTCTTCATCACTGGCAAATGATAGGATGCATTTGCAGGGTTGTTTTCCATTGATTGTAGATCCACTGCAACCATCCTTAACTTTATTTTTGGTACTTTAAAATATTTTGTGAGTGTGTTGGCAAGTGAGAGCACGCGCAAATGATTCAGCAATGTGCACGTGAGCTTTGTGAGTCATTCAGATTGAATCGCGAACCGATTCAGAACGCTTTGCTATAATGTGTGACCAATTCATTGTAAAGAACAACTAAAATAAGCGATTCATTTAGTTCTGATTCAAAACTGCCGATAGTAAACACCGGTGTGATGTGTGATGTATGATCTAGCGGTGTAGCTTTTGACAAAGCTACGTGCTACCTAATCAAAAAAATTGCTTAACTAATTAAAAGCTACATGATTTAAAAACTAGTGAAGCAACACCTCACTACTCTTACTATTTGTAGTGAATCTACTGCACATCGCTGCCTTGATGTTACCTGTTAATTAATAGCAGGGGTGTAGATTCCAGTGGGGATGGGGTGAGGTAACCCCCCATGATCAAAACAAGCAAGTACAACCCACTCCCCTATTATTTATAACATGATCAATGGAAACATATAAATTTTTCACACTGTAACCCCCCACCATAATGTTCAAGCCAAATCTATGCCCTTGATTAATTGTCTAAGTAACAGATCTATGAACTGACATAAAAGCACACATTTTAACTTGCGCAAAGCAGCCATTCATGTATTATCTACCTGAACAAAACAAACATAGATAGTGTGAGTCACACATATGCCCTGCAGATATTTATTGGCTTTATTCAGCCGAGATTCTTGTCAGAAAAGATAACTTGTTTTGACAGGTTTGCTTTGATTCCAGCCATCAAATATCCTTCAGTCCTTTAGTCCTTTGTTTGACTTAAAAATGAGAAGTGAAAGCCACATCTGTTACTAATGCTGGAATATGCCTTCCTGTGCATGCGTGAAAACATGTCATGTGACTGAACATGGGGTGTTTCGGTAAATTTATATTTTGAACATGGACAAGATCGAGCACCATATTTGATTTGAGAGACAATGCACCCCTGAATAAGAATGAAAAGATACATTTCACAGCGGCATGCATTAGCATGGGGTTGTTTGCAGTTCTGCAAGTGGTCCACAGATATACAGACCAAAAAAATAAACAAAACAGACAACGCTAGCATCCATGAGAAAGATATAATACAACGGCCAATCACAGCAAGTTCATGTTATCATATTTCACATTTTTATGTTTGCCAAAGATTTGCCACAAAACTTTTTGCCAGTTGTGACAAAATGTCCATTGTTGCCATAGGTTTGTTTCAAGTTCAATGCTACTAGTAAAGTACAGTAGCACTTTACTAGGGAAACAGTATTGTTTGCTCATAAAAAAATAGCACAAATTATTGACAAGTTTGCATGGATTTTTATATTGCACTCTGTATTCTTGTCATTCAAAAACACCCTCAAAAATAACTGGAATCAGCACTGATGAGGGGAGGGTGGCAGAAAGAGAGCAGAAAACAGGGATACTAGTGGAGCATAACTGTATGAGCAGTTAGAGCTGCTGCTAAGCAGCTCATTTGGTTCCTGAAATGAGCTGCTAAACCCAAACACACTGCAGTCTAGCAGCCTCATTACAAACATGGGTATAAACAGGATTAATACAATCACAGCTCAACAAAAACCTGAAGCAATGTGCCCCTCACAATGTTCTCTTCAGCAAGCCAATAAACTACTTCTCACTAATGCATTAGGAGCGTTAGCTCCTGGGACACATTCGCTCATTAAACACAATATTTATTCAAGTCGATTTAACAGAAGCAATGATAAATTAGTGACATTATTGACCCTGGTCTTTACCAATGGTAAAACAATGCAATAACACAACAAAATGCAAGATTGCACCTGCCTTCACCACAATGCAATACAAATGCTGCTTGCTCTGATCTGCATCCTGGTGGATTTTACACAGAGTGGCTAAATAAGGGATTGTGTGAATATCCTTTTTGAGGATTGAAAAATAAGTAAACAAAACTTCCCACCAAAGGCATTTGCGCTGATCACATGAAAGAGAAACCACACACAGCCCTGCCAATGATTTCATTCAAGTGTGTAATATGTCTATTAGACAGTCTCAGGGGATAATAACATTACTATCTTGGGTTTATAATTTTATTTTAAGTATAAACTAAACGTTTCTTTGAACATGGAAGGCAGAATATTGGCTCCATTTCCTCTACAAATGGTGAATAATGAAAAATACTTAATGAGAGACTACTGGTATATCCAAATACATGCATTACATTTTTACAGTTTACATTTCTAGACACGGTGTAAAATTAGGAAACTACGGCCCTTTTTGGACCAGATTATTTTTGCATAGGGACGTTGGGTAATATAATGCAAAACATTTAATATATGTATATAAACTGTAAAAGTAATCACTGAATCTACTTAATAAAAACTTGTAAACCTAACTAATTCTGGCAAATTTGTTATGTCACATCAACGATCAGCTGAATGCAAGTTAAACTAAACAACTTAAGTAAACCAAAGAGCATCAAGTGAGTTGGACTAAAAGCATGTTCACACTGTAACAAATATCTGGAGGAAAACTTGGCACAAAGAAAATAACAGAGGTACATTTTTTTTTTGTGTACATTTAGATTTCAGCATTTTGACACATCCTTATGAGCTGCTGCTACTACAATCCAGCACTTCACAGTCCATCATATTTATTATCATAGAGCTACAGCAAAATAAACACAAAAATATAATGATATTGATAACAAATGTATTCTTCCGCCAAGCAATGTATTTCTTCAGAAACAATTCATCAAAGTGGTTGCCAAGCAACACAGATGCAGCAACAAAGACGCAGTGGAAAGCATGCTTAAAGATTGGGGTGATTATTAACATTTATTTGTATATCGGCATTAATTTAGCAACACACAGAAGCAGTGGTGCAGTAATACTGATGTATTTCACAACAGCTTCAAACACGGCTCAGCCAGTCAGAATCAAGGACCGGAACTATCCGTTTTATAACCACTCAATTATGATTGAGTGAGTGCTCTCTGGTACTGGTTTTCTGATCAGTCTTTTGAAATCACACAGAACAAAATATGTTAGTCAGTATTTACATTTCTTTCAAGTGAAGACGATGAAGAGAAATCAGGCATTTCATCGGCACACTGACAGTTATTCCTGAGGACACAATGAGTACTCTGAGAACTGTGCCATACTCATTGCACCTTGACGTTACATCCACGGCAATCATTTTGGAAGGTACTATTGTAGTGGATAACCTGAACAATCTTCCCCAAGCCATGTGTCTGCTCTTTTTGGCTCAATTATGTTCTGAATTTAGAGTATCCTCCAGTACTGAAGAACACCTTTGATTTTGTTCGAAGAGTGATTTTGTCACTTGGGCACAAGTCTCTCAAACCTAAAATAAAATCCCCAAAAAATCGTCTGATGCAGTAGCATTATTGTGGTATGATGGAGCATTTGTCAGTGAAATTGTTCATGACTGACCACTATTGAGATTGAAAATGGCATATCACCACTGAATGATGTATTTGGTTTCCTGTTGGAAAACTGACTGTTTGCTTAATGTTAAGTGGTTGATTTTAGACCAGAGTACACATTTTAAGGAACTAGGAAACTTGTTTACTACTAAGAAACTTGTTTACAGAGTCTTCAGTTTTATCCATTTCTGCATTTCACCAGTTCTTTGAGGACAACAAGTTTAAAATACAAAAATGGCAGTGCATTCGCAGCTTATGGCCAGCCAAATAAGATTTACAAAATGTCAGAAAAGGGGCATTGAACTTTATATATTTTATTTCCTGTGAGCAGTATGTGCACTTTTTCTTACAATTTTAATGTTGTTGATGTGATGGCATATTTTAAAAAAGTAATAACGAAGTAAAATTGTCTTATGGAACTAATAAATGGCCTAGTGTTGTCCCAACAATCTGTTTCAAACCTTTAAATGTTGTACAACAAAATAAAACTTTAAAATATATTTTTTAAAGATAATAATAGCTAATAATCTGTTGTGAAAAAACAGGAACAATACAAATGAGAAAATGCATTCACAACAGTTTTCCCCCAAGCAAATATCCAATAATCTTTTGGATCCTGTGAGCAGCAGCACAAATCACTAATGCTAGAAAGTACGAGGTCTACACAATGTTTTCTTGGTAAAGCACATGTTATCGTCAAACAAAACAAAAGAGCCCTCTACAACTTTCGTGATTTCAGTAGACTTCAGGCTTCGAAATAATACATTCAGATTTCAAATAGCCAGAATTAAAAAAGCCAAGTCAATATGAAATCAAAAGTGACCCTATTTTCTTTCTTAATAACATCCCAAGCCTTATTGTGCACGATTCATCAGTGCATCAGTGCACAAAACTTGACTTTGATCAAAAGTAATAACTTGCTCTGCCTCTGAAATGACTTTCATTTTTGGCTGACATTAAGTCCACTTAAGTTTCAACCAACAGGTGCCGGCAGTGTTTCAGGAAGTAATTAGTGTACCACAATTAACTGCAAACTCTACCATGGAACGCCCAGTTTTTACAATCCAATTAATTTCTGTCGTGTATGCTTTTCTTGTAAAATCAACTATTTCAGACATTAAGGACATAAAATGGGTTGCAAATGTAATTTCATATTGACTTCAATAATCTTTGAGAAAAGGCCAATGAGAATTGGCGAGTGGAATTTTCATGCCACTCCCCTGGACATACTTGTATAAAAGGAGCTGGCTCACAACCACTCATTCAGATTTTTTATTTGAGCTGAGCGGTTGTGTGTCAGCGAGCTGAATTCCTCTGCTGGTCGATTCACCTCTAAACAAAGAGCATATGCTGTTGGAAATACACCGCATTCAGTCCACCTTCTGCACAATCAGTGCAGAGTACAACCCTGGGCGCTTCGACAGAGCTAAAAGAGTATATATTCCTAAAAAGAGTATATTTTCTCACTGAGTCAAACACATTGACGTGAATGTCTTTTTAAGGATGCGTCTTTTTAAAGATGCCTTTCCGTCATTGTGTGATTCCTGGATGCGGTCGTTATCTCTCCGCATCTGATGGCCACGGGCACTGCCTCACGTGTCTGGGCCATGATCACACTGAGGCAGCGTTTGTGGATGTTCATGTCCTCATTGTGAGAACATGACCATGACAACATTGCAGTCGCGGCTATCCTTCTTCCGGGGGAAAGCCGCTCCAGCCGCCCCCAAGCCGGGCCTTCGACATACTGGTATGAGGCCAGCCCGGCTGGTGCTGGAGATGATTTGGGGACTCCAATTGGCACTGCGCCACCGGGTAAATCCCCGCGAACCTCCTATTCCCCAGCACGCTCATTTTCCCCCCTCACAGCCAGCTTAACGTCTCTTTCAATCGCTGCATCAGAGCGTGTGCTGGTGATGTCGGATGCCGAGGACTCGACTGGGCTACCACCTTTGGGTCTTCCCACCCAGTCTGAGGCTGACGCAGAGCTGACAGCCATGCTTGCCCGGGCCGCCATGAGTATCAGGCTGGAATTGAACCCTCCACCCTTCCCTGAGCTCTCGTGGCTGGATGATTGGTTCCTGGGTTCAGGCGCCGCTCAGAGCCAGTCCCTTTCTTCCTGGAAGTGCACGATGAACTGACGAGGTTATGGAGGACACTTTTTTCTGCCCAAACCTGACTTCCCAGTTTGTCCACTCTCACTACCCTCGAACGCACTGTTGTGGCAGGAGACAATCAGGGGAGAGTAGCTTTCCTTACTGCAGGAGAAGCTGAAGGGGCGGCTGTCTCCCTCCACTATGAAGGTGTATGTGGCCGCCATAGCGGCACACCATGACGCAGTGGATGGTAAGTCCCTAGGGAAGCATGACCTGATCATCAGGTTCCTGAGAGGCGCCCAGAAGCTGAATCCTCCTAGGCCACACTTCTTCCCCTCCATGGTCCTCCTGAGACTTCGGAGAGCCCCGTTTGAGCCCCTAGAGTCAGTCGAGCTGAAAGCCCTCTCCTTGAATATGGCCCTCCTGACCGCGCACACCTCCATCAAGAGGATTGGGGACCTGCAGGCGTTCTCTGTCAGTGACACCTGCCTGGAGTACGGTCCGGAAGCAGTCGTGGTGTTTCGTATAGGGACCCCTAGTGTCACTTATGAATGAAATGGCCACCGGTTTCACAGTAAACTACAATAAAATTACCAGATGGTTACTATTACCTTGTCACATTTAATTATCATTAAAACCGTCCATGATTATCATGATTTGTAAAACTTGCAGTCAATGCTGTCCACACACACCCAGCATGAATCTGACGCATTGGCATAGCATGCAACATTGTTATTGTTGTTTTTTTTACCGTGTAAACATGGCGAAAGGAAATGACAGCGCTCAGAAGAATTTCAAACCTTCCAAGAAGACCAAATCAGTAGTGTGGTCATATGTTGGATTTTATAAGAATGCTTAGGGAAAATTAGTAGAAGATGGTAACCCTGTCTGCAGAGCTTGTCAGAGGACAGTCGCTGAGAAACGGGGCAACACAATCTAGCCAGTCATCTTCGTTACAACAATCCATCACTTTCTAGTTCATGCAAGGTAAGTTAACTTTTAGCTCAATGAGTGAGTTGGGGAAATGTATGAAGAAAAGTAAATAGTTTCTTATCTCACTTGTAAAAAACTTCCGCTAAGAAAAAGCTCCTAGCAAGTGCATCGCTTTGAGCCAAGAGAAACGAACAAGAAAACAAGGCAGTAACAAATAACAAATACATGTGAAATTTAAGCAATGAACATTCATACCACTAATACACAGCTTTTCAAATAATTATGGGGACATGAAAAAGTGATTTGAGATTAATGTTTAAAAAATTTTACCTGTTCATTCATTATTTTATAATCCATTGCAGTCTACAAAACAATTGTCCAATACAAATACTGAAGTCCTCCGATTTAATTTTCAATACAATCGATAACTATAACGAGACGCACAATGGTACCAGTTGTGTTTGTACGAAAGGAGAGAGCGTGAGACATGAACGAAGCTGGAGTTTGAGGGTGAGTGACCAGAATCAAGAATTTCAGAGATCTATGTAATAACATGTTATGTAGTTCCCCGTCTGTCGCTCACTTCGACGTCGTGTCGAAGAAGCGACACTAGGGGTCTCTCTTGAGCACCGAAAGATGCCTCTGATCTATGAAAAAAGGCCAATGAGAGTTGGCGAACAGTATTTGCATACCCCGCCTCCGGATACGGATATAAAGGCGAGGGAAATACGCTCGTTCATTCAGTAATTTTCTTCGGAGCCGATGGTCGTGTGTATGCAGTCAGCTGCGAGTAACACAACTGATCCTGCTTCTGATCCTCTGACGCTCTGCTTTGCTGTTGGATTTACGGCGCACTACAGCGGCTTTTCTCTTCACTGCCGGCGTGCAGTTTGCCCCTGGACGCTTCGACAGCGCAGAGTTAAAAGAGTTGAAAGAGTGATTTTCTCCGTAAAAGAGTTTATTTCTCTGAAAGAGCATTACACAGCGGCGTTGAACGTCCTTTTCAGGACGCGTCTTTATAAAGATGTAATTTCCGCCCCGTGTAGTTTCTGGATGCGGTGATTTCTCCCCACCTCTCTCGGTCATAAAACACTGTCTTGCATGCCTGGGCTGCGATCACACGCAGGCAGCGTTTTATGAATGGTTCATGTTCTCTGTGCGAGAACATAGCCATGGCAACATTGCGGTCGTGTGGCTTTCTTTTGTAATGAGAGAAAGCCGTTTCAGCCGCCCCCCCCGCATCTCGCCTCCTTCCTACGGGATTGACGCAGGCGCCGCGGGCGATGAACACGATTTGGGGACAATGACGGGCTCTGTTCGCCGGGTAAACCCCCTCGAACCTCCCGCCTCACCGGCATGCTTGTTTGCTTCCGTCTGAGCCCGGGATGAGCATTCTCTCCAATGGTTCATCTTCTCAGTGTGAGAACATGGCCGTTATAGCATTGCGGTCGCACGGCTTTCTTTTGTAATGAGAGAAAGCCATTTCAGCCGCCCCCCCGCGCTCCGCCTTCTTCCTACGGGATCGGTGCAGGCGCCGCGGGCGATGAAGGCGATTGGGGGAATATGACGGGCTCTGTTCGCCGGGTAAATCCCCTCGAACCACCCGCCTCCCCGGCACGCTTGCTTCCTTCAGAATTGGATGACATCACCGCTGCATCGGAGAGCGTTACAGCGGCATCGGATGCTGATCGCTCACCTGGGCCGCCACCTTCGGGTCTGCCGCCCAGCCTGAGCCTGACGCACGGAGATCTGCTATGCTTTCCCGGGCTACTTGATCGGTCCCGCGGGCAGGTGCGCCGCTCACAGCCACGCCCCCCCCCCCCCACCGTTCCTTTCTTCCCGGATGTGCACGACGAGTTGAGCAAAGCCAAGGCTTCTTCGCTCCTCCGCTCTCACTACCCTCGCGGTGGAACGGTCCCAGACCGCTTCCACTCTGCATGCCACGGCCCTTCCTGCAACCAACGCCAGGCCAAGGCACTTCAAAACTTGCACCTTGGGTAGTCCTGTTCTTGATGTGCTGCAGGAACTGCGCTGGATGACCAACCGCGCCCCCGGGCCACGGAGGTCAGAAGCGCCGGCACTCGAACAGGCAATGGCCACCCCTTGTGGTCCAGAAACGCACCTGTGGACTGGACCTGGTCGAAATGCGGGAGGTAGACAAGGCACACCTTCTCCCACACCCCCGTCTCCCAGCTCTGTCCATTCGGCGCCACCGTTGACGACTCTGCCCAGCAGTCCTCAGCGGTGAGGAAGACGGAGGCCACTGCACATCCTGCCCCGCCACAAGCCTGCCGCCATGGGCCATGCCCCGTCTGCTCGCCGAGGGCGTCCTCCTGCGGCTATGAAACACCCTGCTCCGCCTCAACCCGGGCCCAGCTCTCAGCCCCAGCGTCGAGCACTCCGCAGGAAGCGGACGCCCCCGTCTCAAGGACCCGGAAGGCTCCTAGGCTGTCCGTAGACGCTCAAACCAGGGACCAAGATGTTAGCTCCGGAGGTGGTAAGACCGCTCTGTCCCCGGTGGAGGGACGGGAGGAGAATTTTTTGTCGAATTAGTTTTCACATTCTCATATTCTCTGTAACGAGCTATTTCCTTTTGTCTCTGGGTCACCTGGCCCGCAAATGCCGTTCCCACGGCACTCTGCCACCAGATCTCAGCAGTCCCGGCTTCCTGGACACGGACCACCCGTCTCCAGCCCCACGACTGCCCCCCCCCGGCCGGCCGTTTCCGACCAGTCTAGAGGACGCCTACCCGAGACCTCCTCCTCAGTCGCTAACCCGCCCCCTGCCGGGTGTGCGGAGCAAGGTAAGTGCTTTGAGTCTTTCTCAGCACCCCAGCTGCGGGTCGCCCAGTCGCCGCCCAACGCTGCCCTACCTGATCCTCCCCGCTGCGAAGCCCTGCCGGGTACGTCAAAATTAATCGTCCCCTTGGTGCCCCTAGTGCAGAGGTTGGACGCGTAGCTTTCACTTCCCAACCCGTCTCGCTGGCTGGCCCGGACCTTCCGACTCGGTTACGCAATTCAGTTTGCCAGGCCCCCGCCCCCCCTTCATGGGCGTCCGCTTTTCCGCAGTATTCGGCGAACATGCCCAGTCCCTGCGCGCGGAAATCGCGACTCTTCTGGCCAAAGACGCGATAGGGCCTGTTCCTCCAACCGAGATGAAGGAGGGTTTCTACAGCCCTTACCTCATCGTACCCAAGAAAGGCGGCGGCTTACAACCAATCTTGGACTTGCGAGTTTTCAACCAAGCATTGCACAAACTCCCGTTCAAAATGCTCACGCTTAACCTGCGTCCGGCATCTAGATTGGTTCGCAGCGGTAGACCTGAAGGACGCGTACTTCCACGTCTCCATCCTGCCCCGACACCGCCCCTACCTGCGGTTTGCGTTCGGTGGCCAGGCGTATCAGTACAAAATCCTCCCCTTCGGCCTGTCTCTGTCCCCTCGCGTCTTCACGGAAGTCGCAGAGGCAGCTCTTGCCCCGCTCCGAGAAGCCGGCATCCGCATACTCAACTACCTCGACGACCGGCTCATTCTGGCCCACTCGCGAGAGTTACTATGCGCCCACAGAGACCAGGTGCTCAGGCATCTCAGCCGTCTGGGGCTTCAGGTCAACTGGGAGAAGAGCAAGCTCACTCCAGTTCAGAGCATCTCTTTTCTCGGGATGGAGTTAGACTCGGTCTCAATGTCGGCACGTCTCACCAACGAGCGTGCCCAGTCAGTGTTGAACTGCCTCGCCGCCTTCAGGCCAGGCACAGCGGTCCCCTTAAAACTTTTCCAGAGGCTCCTGGGGCATATGGCGTCCTCCGCGGCGGTCGCGCCGCTGGGGTTGATGCATATGAGACCGTTCCAACACTGGCTCTAGACCCGAGTCCCAAGATGAGCACGGCGCCACGGCACGGTAACAATCACCCCTGCCTGCCATCAGACATTAAACCCCTGGACAGACCTCTGTCTCTTACGGGCTGGAGTGCCCCTACAGCAGGTGTCCAGACGTGTCCTGGTCATGACCGACGCCTCCAGATTGGGTTGGGGCGCCGTTTGCAACGGGCACGCAGCCTCAGGCCGTTGGAAAGGGGCCCAGCTGCGTTGGCACATCGACTGCCTCGAGTTGTTGACCGTCCTTTTGGCCCTGCGGAAGTTTCTCCCGTTAATTCGGGACGAACATATCCTAGTCAGGTCGGACAGCACCACTGCGGTCGCGTACATAAATCGCCATGTCGGCGTACGCTCCCGTCACATGTCACAACTCGCCCGTCGTCTCCTCCTTTGGAGCCAGCACCGACTCAAGTCGCTGCGTACCAATCACATCCCCGGCAACCTCAATGTGATAGCGGACGCGCTGTCATGACAACGCTTGCCTGGCGGAGAGTGGAGGCTTCACCCCCACTCGGTTCAGCTGATTTGGGAACGGTTCGGCAAGGCCCAGGTAGACCCCTCTGCCTCGCGAGAGACCTCCCACTACCTGCTCTGGTACGCCCACTCAGAGGCTCCCCTCGGGGCAGATGCACTGGCACACAGCTGGCCGGTGGGGCTGCGCATGTACGCATTCCCCCAGTGAGCCTTCTTGCACAGGTGCTGTGCAAGGTCAGGGAGGACGAGGAGCAAGTCACTCTCGTGGCTCCTTACTGGCCCACCCGGGCCTGGTTCTTGGACCTTTTACTCCTCGCGACAGCCCCTCCCTGGCGAATTCCCCTGAGGAAGGATCTTCTTTCTCAGGGACGGGGCACGCTCTGGCATCCGCACCCAGACCTTTGGAAACCTCCACGTCTGGCCCCCGAACGGGATGCGGAAGATCTAGCTGGTCTACCACCACGGTCGTAGCCACGTTCAACCAAGCCAGAGCCCCTTCTACCAGGCAACTCTACGCCCTGAAATGGCATCTGTTCGTGAATTGGTGTTCTTCCCGGGCAGAAGACCCAGAGGTGCGCAGTTAGGTCTGTGCTCCTGTTCCTACAGGAGAAGTTGGAGGGGAGGCTGTCCCCATCCACCTTGAAGGTGTATGTTGCCACTATCGCAGCTCACCACGACCCAGTAGACAGCAAGTCTCTGGGTAAGCACGACTTAATCGTCAGGTTCCCAAGAGGTGCCCGGAGGTTAAACCCCTCCCGGCCAAACCTGTTCCCCTCCTGGGATCTCTCGGTGGTCCTCGCCGGTCTTCAGAGATCCCCCCCCCCCCCCCCCCCCCCCCGAGTCGCTAGAATCAGTTGGCTCAGGGCCCTCTCCTAAAAAGACGGCCCTGCTGATCGCGCTCGCTTCCATCAAGAGGGTCGGGGACCTGCAAGCGTTCCCTACTAACGACACTTGCCTGGAGCTCGGTCCGGCAGATACTCATGTGATCCTAAGACCTCGACTGGGCTATGTGCCCATGGTTCCTACCACGCCCTCTGGAGATCAGGTAGTGAACCTACAAGCGCTGCCCCGGGAGGAGGCAGACCCAGCCCTCTCACTGTCGTGTCCGGTACGTGCCTTGCGTGCCTACCTGGAACGCACCCAGAGCTTCAGGCTCTCTGAGCAGCTCTTTGTCTGCTTTGGAGGACAGCAGAAAGGGAACGCTGTCTCCAAACAGAGGTGTCTCACTGGGTGGTGGATGCCATTCAGTTGGCCTATCACACCCAGGCCGTGCCCTCCCCCCCTTTTTTTGCGGGTTCGAGCCCACTCTACTAGGAGCGTGGCATCCTCATGGGCACTGGCTAGGGGCACCTCCCTAGCAGACATTTGCAGAGCTGCGGGCTGGGCAGCACCTAACACCCTTACGATCCCAGGGTTGAGTCAGTCTCGTCCCGTGTTCTCTCAGGTCCGAGCCCGTAGAACTCGGTACACGTCGACGATCTGACCGGGTGAATCGCTTGTTCCAGCGCCGTTTCCCTCTGCCAAGGCAAAACAGTGCGCTTTTGTCCCAGAGGACCTAGGTCCCTGGTTGATTCCTCCCTAGCCCTTCGGGCCCGCAGCAGTTCAGCGGAGAAACGTGCTGGTCCAGTCCACTACGGGTACCCCAGGCTACCCCCTACTGGAATAGGTGCTCCACAGATCAGGCCTCCTACGGGACTCCTTCTGTGTGTACTTCCGTGGTACGGTCACCTCACGAGCTGACCCGTGTCTCCCTTAGGCAGTCCTTGCTGCCCTCCGGTCGCCGTGTCGTATTTTGAAGTGGACCCCTAGTGTCGCTTCTTCGACACAACGTCGAAGTGAGCGACAGACGGGGAACGTCTCGGTTACATATGTAACCTCCGTTCCCTGATGGAGGGAACGAGACGTCGTGTCTTCCCGGCCACGTCGCTGAGCCGAGCCGCTGAGGTGCCCGGAACACTCCCGGCTCCTCAGAAAAATCCTGAATGAACGAGCGTATTTCCCTCGCCTTTATATCCGTATCTGGAGGCGGGGTATGCAAATACTGTTCGCCAACTCTCATTGGCCTTTTTTCATAGATCAGAGGCATCTTTCGGCGCTCAAGAGAGACCCCTAGTTTCGCTTCTTCGACACGACGTCTCGTTCCCTCCATCAGGGAACGGAGGTTACATACGTAACCGAGACGTTTAGTCACCCAACCAACATATTTTGATAATTTAAAATGTGTGTAAGTTAAAAATAATAATGTAACCACACCAACAATAATAATAATAATAATAATAATTATTATTATTATTATTATTATTATTATTATTATTATTATACAGCATTTGCTATTCCCTTGTTTACTAAATTTATTTGTAGTTTTTGATTTTCAAATATAAAACCTGTTTAAATTATTTCGGTGTGTGTATCAGTATTTTATCTACATTTTCAGCACATTTTAACAATACTGTGATAATACTGATAACCGTGATAGTTTTGGTCACGATAATAGTCATATGAAATTTTCATACCGTTACATCTCTAGTGTCACTACATCAACACAACGGTTACTATTGTAACCTCTGTTCCCTGATGAAGGGAACAAAACTTTGTGTCCCTCTTGCCACAACACTGTACTACCCGCTGGAATGTCTGGGACCTTGTCTCAGCTCCTCAGCACAAAACCTGCATGAGTGGTTGCGAGCCAGCTCCTTTTATACCCGTATGTCCAGGGGAGTGGCATGCAAATTCCACTCGCCAATTCTCATTGGCCTTCTCTCAAAGATCAGAGGTGTTTGGGGCTCCAAAGAGCAAACCCTAGTGTCACTACATCGACACAATGTCTTGTTCCCTCCTTCAGGGAACAGAGGTTACGACAGTAACCGAGACATTTCTGTACTACTCTATACACTCACTATATATAGCTGTTCACCAAATCAGTCTACATGAAGGTGAACTCTAAAAGTTAAGTCACTGAAGCACAAATAACTTTGTTGTTATATCTTTCTTTAATGAGAATGGATGATAGAGGGGCCTGGCTATTTCCTCCAGATTCTGATCTAGATAAGCAAAAGCACTTGGGATGATCTTAATCTATTCAACAGAGGAACAAGCATGCAACGTGAGATACGGTGTGGGATCACAAAATCTCTCAGTTTATTTAGAGCGTCTGTAGAAAGAGATGTACGGCTTTGAAAGAAGTGGCATTTAAAGGTCGGAGATGTATACTTACAGAACTAAGTGTGACTGGCAGACTTATTTCAGCCCTTTATTGAGACAACGTTGAAACGCTGTAGTAAATCTAAATGACTGTAGTATCGTCAATGCACAGGGGAGCAGGTGTGCCTTCGGTCAACAGGCTCTCTGTCTGTCTAATTTAAAATTTGAAAAGGCAAACAAACCCCAAACAAAACAACGAGTGGTGTTATCAAGATATTAAGAGCTTATCGCAGGGGGTTCTGAGTCTTAATTAAGTTTCACACATTGTTTGGATAGCTTCAGGCTCCATCAAGATTCTTGGTTGCCAGCTCTTTGAAGATCATGGCAAGCTTTACCAAAAGCAAATCAGATCTGACAGCCAACAAACTGTTAAATTGATCAACCGACACACAAACATGGCGTATGTAAATGGTGTAATGCTACTCATGCCACCATGCCAACATTTAACATCATCTCGAAGATTAATCTGATCCACTTGTGTAAATTTTTTTAAAGACAAATCATTGTTAAAGGAATAGTTCAACCAAAAATTAAAATCTGGAATTATTTACACAGCCTCACATTGTTCTAAACCCATTGGGATCTGTTTTTTGTTTTTCTGTGGAACACAAATGCAGACATTTTTGAAGAATCACTACTCAGGTCTTGACATTTAACGAGAGTTAATTGTGAAAATGGTATTTCAAGAACCAAAAAGGACAAAAACATATTAAAACCAAATCTTCTGAAGTCATATAATAACTCTGTCACACTAAATTATGGAACCGAACAAAAGTCATTATTCACTGATAATCTTGCCAACAATTGCTTCATAAAAGTATTGCAGAATAAAAAAATATGGAGGAAAGTTCAGTTACTAACAGTGTTGGGTAAATTACTAAAAAAAGTAATCCATTACAGATTATTACTACCTTCTTAAATGTTTTTATCAGATTACTTTGCTGTTTATTTCCTTGAAAAACGTATCACATTACTAATTACATTTAAATTACTTTCTAAAACACTTTTTCAATTTTAATTACTTTTTAACCACAAAATAACCAGATTACAAATTATTTTGTAATCAGATTATCGGAACTGATTACTACACAAGACACAAGAGCCATTGAAATTTTGGCATCATTGCCATTTTTTGGACATGGAGATGAAATAGACACGAGTGTCATCAGAGGTAACTATGCATACAAGGTCACATGCCTTCAGAAAACTTGAAGAATAACAAACATGCCATATGGATAACTTTTTATATACTTAGATGGTGCTTATTAGGGATGGAAATTACAGAGTAATTGTGTAGTCAAGTACTCTAACCCACAAAAAACTAGTAATCAATTACTTAAAAAAAAAGATTTTGTTTTATTCTCAAACACTACCAAGAACAGTTTATAAATAAGATAAATTCATAGAGATCATGTTTCTTTTAGAAGAAATGTTTCATTACAATTCTCAATGCATTAATTACTCAGTTGTAACTTCAAGATTTGGTGAGACATTTAGAGGGAAAGTACACTGTACGCAAAAGAAATAGTAGTATTTTTAATATTTAGTCGATTAGTGCTGAACGAGTACTCGATTAGTCTATTACTTGTGCACCCACCTTATGCACTATTTTGAAGCTTGAAATCTCTAGTTCTCATTCGGTATAATGGCATGGAAAAGAGTGACCAGGACACTAATCAAAATAACTCCTTTTTTGTTCAACAAATGAAAGAAATTCTTATGGTTTTAGCCAATATGAGGGTGAGTAAATAATGACAGAACTTTCATTTTTGGGTAAGCTATCCCTATAGGATCAAACTCTGTTGCCAGTGGCACCAAATAAAAATTGTGCCCATCTGCCAAATGATGTGGGGTATAAAGAGGTCAATCCGGTTGAGACTGACTTGACTGAATTAGCACTGACAGCTGATATTTTACTCCTAAAAGCTGTTGAAGCCCCGACCAGACACCTGTACTGTATTATATTGGGTTCCTAAATCAAACTCTTTCACTTACCTTATAAAAAAACCTGAGCAGTCACTTCTGTCACATTAACATTTCAATGACCTGATACTTATAACAACATAAAAGGAGAAAAAGGGGGGTGGGGGAGCATGTGCAGGTACAGCGGTCCAATTACACCCCATGAATCATAGTATATTAAAATGCAGTTTTTTCCCTGATTAAGTGAAATGGTGCAGGGGTGAACAGAGCCGCATACAGGCCCAAATGGAGATGATTTGTTCATGTGGCATGAAGATAAGCAAAACAGACCACTCAGCTTGTGTTGTGCATACACAAACACATGCATACACATAAACATCCTCTTTCAGCAAATTCAGAGATGCATCCAAACCAGCTAAAAATACAAACACACACGCACGCACGCACACACACCTCCTACAGAGGTAAGTTGTGAGGAAATCTTATTTTTGCTTGATATGTGAGTGGGTTGCAGTATTTAGCAAAATCATCAAAGAAAAATGCATTCTTGTAACATTCTAGTAATATTAAGACCTTTCCAAAAGTATGTGGACACCTGAATACCACACCCAAATATGTTGTTTAGCATTTCATTTTAAAACCATGAGCGTTAATAGGGAATATGTCCTCTCTTTGCAGCTATAACAGCTTCCTCTCTTCTGTGAAGTCTTTCCATGACAGTATGTATTGGAACATGGCTCCTATTCAGACACAAGAACATCAGTGAGGTCATGAAATTATGTTGAGTGATTAGGACTGGTTGCAGTCTGCGTTCCAGCTGGGTTCAGGTCTAGGCCTTGTACAGGCCAATCAAGTTCTTCCATGCAAGGCAGTAATTTAGTTCTTTATGGACTTTGCTTTGTGCACAAGTGCATGGTCATGCTGGAACAGAAAATGTCAGTCCACTAACTGTTGCCACAAAGTTGGAAGCAAACAATTCTCTACAAGTAACATTAAGATTTGTCTTTACTAGAATTACTGGTAAATTAAACCTATTAATTAGAAAGGAGTGTCCACATATTTTTGGCCATGTAGTGTAAAACAACAAAATTACCGGACAAATATAGAGCCATGTGGTTTAATTTTGAATAAATAAATAAATAACTATGGACTAACAATTTGCTTACCATTAATGGATAATAAATAAATAAATAAATAAATAAATATAATATATATATATATATATATATATATATATATATATATATATATATATATATATATATATATATATATAATTCTTTTTTTTTTTAGGGATAACATGTATGTAATTCTTACCTGAAGGTGATATCATTCTCCAAACGATGGCAGGTTCTGGTCTGCCACTGGCCAGACACATCAGTGTGACATTGGAGCCTTCGTTCAACACCAGATCCTTTGACAAGTTCACAATCTTTGGAGGAACTGTAACAGAAACAGCAAAGTCTTAAAATAATTATTTTCCCTGGCATCAAACCTACAACTTTCGTGTTACCATTCCAGATACTTTACCAGTAGACTTCCACCAAAATCCCAAGGCAAATGTGCACAAATTCAAATGTAAATAGTGTCATAAAAACAACATATGGCAAACAAACATACAAGAGTTAAAGCAATATTGCACTCAAACATGTTTTAAATCAAGCTGCAAAAACAGCTTGTTTGAAATTTGTGGAAGGATCAAATACATCTGCATATGACTGCCTCTTCAGCAAGACATCAATGTCTATTTTTCACCATTGCAGCCTTGGCCCCGCCCACTGGTGCTTAGTCACACAGATGAAGAGGAGAGTGATGGGCCTGTCATGGGAAATTCGTCCAGAGGATTTACACAGGACACATTCATGTGCCTGTCTGACTTTGACCATTATCATACATCTTGTGCTGCTTCCAAAAGATGCAGTGTCATTAAATTATAACTCTAAAAAGGATCCCCCATTTCATTCAGCTGTGGTGTCTTGCTGTTGCACTCTTTTGAAGGGACCCTGGAACTTTTTGCACCCATCCTTACTATACTTAATTGTTGGTCTTTTGTAAACATACACGACATGGATGTCTTTGTTCGTATTGATGCATTTCTGGTGATGCGTGGCGCATTTTAAGAGCACTACAAGCACAACTTTAAAAACATACTCTGCTGCTGCCACTGACTGGAAGAAGTTTGCACACAGAAAACATGCCATTCTGTGTGTAAACAAACTGACGAAATGTGAGATGTGAAGACCAGCGTCTCTGCTTTGGCCTGTTGAAGCAGCCAACATCACCTGTGTATAACATATGCATATGTCACGATATGATTCAAGCTTTGCAAAGGAACTGTTATTGAAAGATGGGGAAATTATGGACTATTGGACGAAACCAATTTCATTCACAAATGTTTTTTAAATGTCATGACTTTTTGATAGTTTATGCTGTGATTGAGTGAACAGTTCCTTATCTGTCACTCACTCAACATTGTGTTGATGTAGTGACAGACCTAGAGCCCCAAACACATCTGATATTTGAGAAAAGGCCAGTGGGAATTGGCAAGTGGAATTTGCATGCCACTCCCAAGGACATTCGTAATCACTCATTCAAATTTTTCCTTCAGAGCCGAGCAGTTCTGTTCAGCGAGCTGAATTCCTCCACCGATCCATTCACCTCTACAAAAAGCTGTTGGATTTATGGTGCATTACAGTGTCTTCTCCCCCTAATGCCCCTGGGCACTTCAGCAGTGAAAAATAGTATATTCTTCCTCTTAAAGATTATATTTCCTTGTAAAAGAGTGGCACTCACAGAGAGGTCTCAAAAAGATGCCTTTCCATTTGTGTATAATTTCTGGTTGCGGTCATTACCTTTCTGCTTCTGATGGCCACGATCGCTGCCTCACAAGCTTTGGTGCTGCCTACATGAAGAAAGCATTCATGGATGGGTCATGTTCACACTGTAAGAACATGACTATGGCAACGCTGTGGTCGAGGTTTTCCTCACGGCCACGCCCCATCCAGTCCCTTTCTTCCTGGAGGTGCATGAGGAGCTCACAAAGTCATGAAGGGCAACTTTTACTAGGGCTGGGTGTACCAGTACAGGGTCCTCTCCTTCATTCTGTCCCTGTTTCCTTGCATCTTTACGGAAGTTGCAGAGACAGCCCTTGCCCCACTAAGGGAAGTGGGCATCAGCATCCTAAACCATCTCAATGAATGGCTGATTCTAGCAGATTCTATAGACTTGTTGTGTTCGTACAGGGACCTGGTGCTCAGGCACCTCAGTTGGCTGGGTCTTCAGGTCAACTGGGAAAGAGCAAGCTCTCCATCGGTTCAGAACATACATTTTGGGATGAAGTTAGACTCAGTCTCTTTGATAGCATGCCTCACAAATGAGCATGTGCAGTCAGTGCTGAACTGCCTTAAGTCGTTCAGGCAGAGAACGGTGGTCCCACTGAAACAATTTCAGAGGCTCATGGGGCATATGGCATCCTTGGCGGCGGCCACACTGCTCAGGTTGATGCATATGAGACTGTTTCAGCACTGGCTTCAGACTTGAGTCCCGAGATGGGCATGGCACCACGGAGCACATCTCCTGGTCATCACACCAATCTGCCATCTGTTCAGCCCTTAGACACACCTTGCATTTCTGCAGGCAGGAGTCCCCTTAGTGCAGGTGTCCAGGCGTGTTTTGGTTACAATATACGCCTCCAAGCATGGCTGGGGCACCATGTGCAATGGGCGAGCAGTCGCTGTCTCCTGTACAGGGCCACAGCTGCATTGGCATATCAACTGCCTCGAGTTGCTGGCAGTATTGCTCGCGTTGTGGAGGATTTTGCCGTTGATCCAGCCGGACGGACAACACTGCGACAGTAGCGTACATCAACCGCCAAGGAGAGATCTCCTCTCTCAGGGAAGGGGCACCATCTGGTACCCGTGACCAGACCTCTGGAATATCCACATCTGGCCCTTGGACAGGACATGTAAGACCAAAGTGAGCCCACTCAGGCAAGAGCTCCCTCTATGAGGCGCCTGTATGCCTTGAAGTGGTGTCTGTTCGGTAAGTGGTGCTCTTCCTGATGCGAACATCCCCAGAGATGAGTAGATGGATCAGTTCTTTCCTTCCTGCAGGAGAGGCTGGAGGGGCAGATGTCCCCCTCCACCTTGAAGGTATAAGCGGCGCATCATGATGGTAAGTCTCTCGGGAAGCAGGACCTGACCATCAGGTTCCTTAGAAGCGCAAGGAGGCTGAATTTCCCTAGACTGCACCTCATTCGCTTGTGTATAGCGCCTTTCCCCTCCTGGAGGGGGAGATGTGTGCTTTTTTTCCCCCAGCCATGTTCACAAAGTCGTGGACCCTGGATGTCCTTCCTGCTTAGCCCTGTGGTAGGCGAGTTTGCAGAGAAACTTGATGACGGCCCAGTACGTGTGTTAAATAGGCCCTGTACTGGGGTAGGTGCTCCACATGTACTGGTTGCCTATATGTAACCCTGTGTGATGTATCTTCCCTGAGACAGTTTCCCCATTGGTAACCGTCTTCCTTGGGTTCTGCAAGCGGTCACCATGTTTGTAGAGATCCTCCCCTCTGGGTAGGACCTACCATGGGGACTTCTCCACATGCAACACTGCTGACAAAACTCTGTAAGACCATGTGACGTATTTACACACAATAATCTCCCTTTCGGGCAGGGTACAGGGTGTAGTCTCTATGGTGTCTTCCCCTTGGAAAGGGACACCTCCCTGATGTAGACACTTATGGCCCTCAGCTGAGTGATTTCCATTCTTTTTGGGGGAGAAAAAAAGAGTAGAGGCCACAGCTGGAGCAACCTGTCTCTAATTTTTGGCAGTCGACTTTTCCACGAGGTGAAGGGGACCGTATGACGCTTGTAAGAGCGTAGGGTGAGGTTACGTGATGGCTGGGTGCATTGTCTACAAGGCACACAACAGTTTGCCCATCTCTCACCGCCAGACCATGTTTCACAGTTCAGCTAGTTGTGGCGTTTTGTATAGGGACCCCTAGTGTCACTACATCAATACAACATCAAGTGAGTGACAGATAGGGAACGTCTTGGTTACTTTCGTAACCTCTGTTCCCTGATGGAGGGAACAAGATGTTGTGTGTCTCCTGCCACAATACTGAACTACCAGCTGAAATGGCCGGGACCTTGTCTCGGCTCCTCAGCACAAAACCTGAATGAGTGGTTTCGAGCCAGCTCCTTTTATACCTGTCCAGGGGAGTGGCATGCAAATTCCACTCACCAATTCCCACTGGCCTTTTCTCAAAGATCAGAGGTGTTTGTGGCTCAAAAGGGTGACCCCTAGTGTCACTACATCGACTCAACATTTTGTTCCCTCCATCAGGGAACGGAGGTTACGAAAGTAACCAAGACCTTTGATACATTCAGATTTTGTTCAGGAGTTTGTTCATTTTCTTCGGATTGCATTTAAAATATTTCTGTATTAGAAGGGCTGCATTTTGTAAGCCAATCACAACAGTGAAGTCTTACAGGGCCAGACAACTTAAAACTGAGCATTTCAGACAGAGGGCTAGAGTGGCAAATTATTATATATGATAAAATTTTGACTGGTGCAAAAAAAATTACTAACATTATAAGTGGACCTCAAGGAAGATAATACAATTATATAAAAGAGTATACACCCCTTTAAGACAAAGTAACTGGGGGCAAACACAGACTGTTTAGGCCTTCTTGCTTTTTGATTTTTTTTAAAAACAATAATACAGAATAGCCTTCTAACATTGGTACTATTTCTATTTGGTGCTGAAAAAGGAAACCAGACACATTTCACAAGGTTGATATATTGATTGCTTTTGCACTTTGAACACAATTTAAAGAGAGTGCCGAGCAAGCCATAATACAGGCCTTTATGAGGGCCGTGCAGATCTCCAAAACCATCTTGCTCAGCAAAACTAAAGACGCTACAAATACCTTATTTAGTTACCCTATGGGGAATAGCTGTATAGGGTGTCGACATCCTCCCTTCAGGAGTGAATATAATAGCTTACTTTGAAAAGAGTGTTAAACATTTTCTTAAAACACTCAGATAGGACATGCATTAAGCTTGTAGATGGAGTCACACAATGTTTTTTGCTGCCGTGTAATTACATTTCAATCCTTAACCAGACATATAATGGACTTTAATGGACTTATAATGTAATTTTGAAATTATTATGTTTTGAAATGCATAATGTGTTCTAAGAAATAACGTGTTTTCTTCACACTAATTAAAAAAAATACAAATTCAGCTAAATTATGGGAGATTGGTTAGTGTTGCAACACATTTTCAGTGTATTTCAGTAATTCAGTGTATTTCTGTACTATGCCTAAAATTGTGATATTATATTCACATACAGTATCTGCCTGCTACATTCATGCTATATTAATTATTGATTTCAAAACTTAAAAAGTCATATCTTTGGTTATTTTTAACCTTGACTTTGGAGAAAACATAACATGGATGTTCAAATGAAGTGCAAGTTTTGAGGAATTTGAGATGAATCTAGTTTGGCAAGGAGATGCTCAGATGTATTTACAATAACTATTTTGTGTGCTGAACCATGGTCTTATCTCGCAAAAAAATGTCCTACAACATAAATTTCAGTTAAGTTAAAGATCAGTTTGCTAATAATGTCTATAATCCCTGGTGAATATCTTGCACCTTTGCCTTAATGATGGCCTGCAAAATATGTTTGACTTGACTGCCCTAGGGGTGGAATAAAGTCCTTTAGAGGCCATTAACAAATTCCCCCCACTGTAAATGAAGGTCCACAATAAATTGAAGCAGACATGCTTCTGTTGAAAATTAATTAAATGAATGCCTTCAGGCAGATTTCACTCAATATCTCTGTGTTCTTTCAGAAGAACCTAAAAACAACAAAACACAAGTTACTTTGGGGAATTTGCTTTAGCACTAGCATATAACTTCAACATAAGAGAGAAAGCCATATGGATTTGGAATAACTTGTTTTTTTGTTTGGCTTTAAAAAATATTATAAAAATAATTACTTTGGGTGAACTATCTGTAGCCCAAATGTCAATAGAGTAATGGCTATGGAACACTGTAACTACTTGATTTAGGACCAGATCACAGAAGACTAGAATCGGCTCTCTGAAGAAAGTGGCAACAGTAAAAAGGGGAAAGAATCACTCGGAAAACAAGGTAACATTGAAAAAGACAAGTAAGTGTGTATTGGTCTTTTCTTTGCTTCCCTATTTCTGTTTTCCAAGGTTTTATGAATGTTTAGTTCTCAACTTGTAATAAGACCCTAATTAGGTTGTTTTGCTCAAGCATAAATAAGACATTTACATTCAATATGATATTATAGTAATTGATATAGTCTCAATTTGAAACTGTACAAGTTTAAGGTTTCAACTGAATTGTTAGAATATGTATCAACTATTGTTTTAGTTAAAACCCTTCACCAAGTGTTTAAATTCTTATTTTTATTGAAATAAATGACTTTCAACCCCAACATGCTGTTTGTCTAATTACTTTAGCATTTTCTCATTTACTGAGCAACACGTGTGGCCAAGACCATATGCGGCTAATACACTCAATTGCACATATGTGCTAGCGAGGCAAGCTTCACATGGCAGCATAAGTTGCAGCGATATGAAGAAACTTTAGATAATATGCACATTCAGTTTAATAATACCAGTTTATCATAGTATTGAAACTATTATATATAATATATAATTGCGATAAATTGCAATTACGCTGTCTGTACGCATTTATTTAACTCTCCAGGTATATATATATATATATATATATATATATATATATATATATATATATATATATATATATACCTGGAGAGTTAAATAAATGCTAAATATATATATAGTTAAATATATATATATATATATATATATAGACAACACATTTATACAACATTTATACCACATTTATACCAATTATACCAACACCAAGGAGGATATCTTTTATATCACAATGAAGAAATTCGCTTTCACAAAGCAAACGTTTAGTTCTCCATCAAAGTTTCTCTACTCAAGTTTCTCTGGTTCAAGGTCTCTACATTTAAAGGTTTTAACATTCAATAGCATATACATTCAAAGATTTCTATATTAAATTTCTGAAATTAAACTCTTTTTGCATCTGAGCACAAAAAAGGCAACCACTCTCGTCTGGCAACTTCTCCCTCATTCTGTCTAATGGCCTTACTGAGTCGGGACTAATCTCCGGTTTCATCCAATGAGCATTCTCGTTTACAGTTTTTTTTTTTTTTTTTTACATAAATCCTTTATTTTAGCCAACATGAAAATAGAATTTGTATTTTTTTTTTATCTCTCTTTAAATGCATCACATCTATAGTAATATTAGTGTGTGTAATATATATATTGATATATTGACATGGTCAGAAACAATGCTCAGGTAGGCCGTGGCATTTAAACGATGGCCAATTGGCACTAAGGGGCCTAAAGTGTGCCAAGAAAACATCCCCCACACCATTACACCACCACCACCAGCCTGCACAGTGGTAACAAGGCATGATGGATCCATGTTCTCATTCTGTTTACGCCAAATTCTGACTCTACCATCTGAATATCTCAACAGAAATCGAGACTCATCAGACCAGGCAACATTTTTCCAGTCTTCAGCTGTCCAATTTTGGTGAGCTCTTGCAAATTGTAGCCTCTTTTTCCTATTTGTAGTGGAGATGAGTGGTACCCGGTGGGGTCTTCTGCTGTTGTAGCCCATCCGCCTCAAGGTTGTGCGTGTTGTGGCTTCACAAATGCTTTGCTGCATACCTCGGTTGTAACGAGTGGTTATTTCAGTCAAAGTTGCTCTTCTATCAACTGGAATCAGTCGGCCCATTCTCCTCTGACCTCTAGCATCAACAAGGCATTTTCGCCCACAGGACTGCCGCATACTGGATGTTTTTCCCTTTTCACACCATTCTTTGTAAACACTAGAAATGGTTGTGCGTGAAAATCCCAGTAACTGAGCAGATTGTGAAATACTCAGACCGGCCTGTCTGGCACCAACAACCATGCCACGCTCAAAATTGCTTAAATCACCTTTCTTTCCCATTCTGACATTCAGTTTGGAGTTCAGGAGATTGTCTTGACCAGGACCACACCCCTAAATGCATTGAAGCAACTGCCATGTGATTGGTTGATTAGATAATTGCATTAATGAGAAATTGAACAGGTGTTCCTAATAATCCTTTAGGTGAGTGTATGTATATATATATATATATATATATATATATATATATATATGACGAATGTGTATATTTATATAATGTTAAGCTTGTCACATTCCTTTTCACAGGATACTATTTTAACCCTTAGTGACCTGGGTTACATATCCTTTTAAGCAATTGGCATCACTACTTTTAATTACTTACTCCCCAACACAGATGAGCACGCTGCTTAAAGCAATTTGCATTATCATCGGTGGCTCAAAAGTGATGTTCACAATTGATGTAATAATAGGTGCCATTGATGGTATGATCAGAAAATACCAGTGTCGTTTGACAAATTATGTTCTGCCATAGAAAACAGATGTTATTTTGACACGTGTACTCTGTCAAGAGGTTTGGTTTTGCATTTCAAAGAGACAACTCAACAAAGGTTGCCATCACTGTCTGTGCTGGTGGTAACAAAAGGCAGGCGGTACCGCTGTTTTATCCTGTTTTATTCACTAAAGACATGTTCCTCCTGAGACACTCGCCTATAAATAAATTATTTTATATCAGCTTAACTCCACGTCCGCCTCAAAAGTGACAAAGTGTTGAGCCAGAGAGCATATCAGCCGCATTATTTTGTGATTGTTTTGTCTATGTTTGTCTTAAAATATATTAGCGAGGATATTCCACATTAGCATCAAGTTAAGCAAATTATCTCCTGTTTGCCATAAAATCACATTTAGGGCAAAATATTTAATTTGTTTAATGTCAATATAATTCAAGGGTTTGAAAGAAATAAGCCCTTTGAAAATGCAGTCAAATCTAAAATTGAGTTTTGTGGCTTGTAGTCCATGTTTGTTATCTTTGAGGTCACCTACAGTATATGCTAGCATACTCCTGAAAGCTGACAAAATGCATGAACTGTTAGCAGATATAGCTGCACATTTAAAATTACAGCCTTTCTCTTTCAAGAAAAGGGACAAAAATACTCTCTAGAAAGACATGATACCACCTACCACAGACAGGCAATAGCTAGAAGCAAAAACATGGTTCATTTTGTCTTCCGTTGCACTAACATTCGTATCATCAAGTGGTTGTTAAAGAAGATGCTTAAATTTATTTATTGCTATTGTCCATGGTACAAGCTGTCAAGTTCGGTTTTGTTGGTCTTTGATGAAAAAAAAAAAAAAAAACAAGCTCTTATTGACCTGCCCCCACTTCTTTTTTCAACAGAATGCTATACAATTGTGATGAGAAGAATAGCATCTCAGAATGCTATTCTGAGAGGCGGGTTGGCACTGTTTTGGTGGCACGAGGGGGAACTACACAATATTAGGCAGGTGGTGTTAATGTTGTGGCTGATCAGTGTATTGAAACCAAGCTGCAAAAACTCCTCATTCCTACTTCCGTGACTTCCCTACATCTTCCCTAAAACCATTGCAGTCTTGGCCCCGCCCACTGGAGCTCCAGTTCTATAACTGAGAGTGAAGGACAAAGAAGTCCTACTTTGGCCTCAATATTCCTGAACACCAAAGGGGAGCCATCTGGACTATTTTTAATTCTTTTTGTATTTAAACATGCACAGACAGACTTCTTGACCATTTGATACATATATATCTCGAGATGTGTTTCCGGCGATGTGCATTTCAGTGCAGCATGATACAGGAAACTGGATGTGGATGTGTCTTCAGTATATTTCAGTATGGATTGCATGTTTTTTCAGATCATATCAATGTGGATTGCTGGTGAACCAGTCATAAAACGATTCAAGTTTTGCAAAGGAACACTTGGACCCGATCAAAAACTTAAGTAAACTGTTCCATTCATAAATATTTCAAATGTCATAACAGTTTAATTGTTCATGGTGATGACATTCTTTTTACACTTGGTGCGACCGTTGAAGACCCACAGAGGTGTGCAGTTAGGTCAGTGCTCTTATTTCTGCAGGAGAGGCTGTCCCCTTCCACCTTGAAGGTGTATGTTGCTGCTATCGCGGTCTTTGGGTTAGCACGACTTCATCATCAGGTTCCTAAGAGGCGCCCATAGATTAAATCCTTCCCAGCAAGGTCTGTTCCCCTCCTGGAATCTCTCGGTGGTCCTCACGGGCTTCAGAGACCCCCCTTCGAGCCGCTAGAAACAGTTGGCCTCCATCAAGAGGTTCGGAGACCTGCAAGCATTCTCTGTTAGCAACACTTGCCTGGAGTTTGGTCCGGCAGACACATATGTGATCCTAAGATCATGACTGGGCTACGTGCCCAAGGTTCCTACCACGCCCTTTAGAGACCAGGTAGTCAGACCCAGCCCCTTCGTTGGTTTGTCCGGTATGTGCTTTGTGTAATTACTTGGACCGTACGCAGAGCTTTAGACGTTCTGAGCAGCTCTTTGTCTGCTTTGGCGTACAGTGGAAAGGGAATGCTGTCTCCAAACAGAAGCTTTCCCACTGGGTGGTGGACACCATTTCATTGGCCTATCACACCCAGGCCGTGCCATCCTTGCGGGTCCGAGCACACTCAACAAGGGGTGTTGCGTCCTCGTGGGCACTGGCCAGAGGCACCTCACTGGCAGACATATGTAGAGCAGCGGGTTGGGCAACACCTAATACCTTTGCGAGATTCTACAATCTCAGGGTTGAGTCAGTATCGTACCGTGTTTTCTCAGGTCCGAGCCGGAAGAACTCGGTACACGCTGACGGACTGACAGGGTGGATCGCTTGCACCTAGCGCCCTTTCCCTCGGCCCGAGGTAAGACTATGCGCTTTCTCTCCCAGGAGGTCCCACTCATTTGGATCCCTGGAGGACTCCTCCCTAGCCCTTTGGGTATGCAGTTTAGCGGAGGGACTCGCCGACCCGATCCACTGCGGGTACTTAATCTACCCTGTAATGGAATAGGTACTCCACAGGTCAGGATTCCTGCTTGGACTTCCCCTGTGTGTATTTTACGTGGTACAGTCCCCTTGCGAGTGGACCTGCATCTCCTTCAGTTAGTCCCAGCTGCCCTCCGGTCGCCATGTTGGAGCTACTCCCCCCTCCTTGAGGCTGGATCTACCACTGCGCCACCTTCCACATGTCGCCTAAAAACCCATATGATTTATTCACCACTTTTACCACCCCCTTCCTGGGCAGGTGTAGTCTCCACAGGGTCTTTTCCCCTTGAAAGGATAGGAAACTGGGTAAGACCCCCTTCCCACGATGCGTGAAATTTCCCCAGCCGTTTCTTGCTCTATGCGGAGAAACATAGTGAGAAAAGAGGCCCGGCTAGGCTCAGCTTCTGACATGCTATATTCCATCACGTTCATTACGATCACAAAATTCTGGATTATTAATAATTCCACGAATATCAAAATCCACAAAAGGTGGTAGATCATTTTCATATTTGGCTCCTAAACTATGAAACGGTCTCCCTAACACTGTTCGGGATGCAGAAACACTCAGTTTAAATCTAGACTAAAGATTCATCCATTTAGCCAGGCATACACCTAATTTATCCATCAACTCACAATTAGACTGCTTTAGTTCAGTCTGCCAGAACCAGAAACATCTATTATGATCAATAAATCTGCATAAAATGTAATGGCATCTACACTAATATTATTCTATTTGTTTCCATGTCTCAACCTTGGAATTCATATCCCGAGGTTACCAGAGCAGACCAGATCCAGCTCCATTCCTGCTTGGTGTCAGACTTCACTGCTACGTGTCACTGAGTAATGATGACAAACTACAGCTGGTGCTAGCCAGACATTACATCAGTCTTTTGACTTCAGAGGATGAACTGATGCCAACTCCAACTGAAAGACATCAGATACTTCATATGCCACTGCCTGAACCTTGGATTTAGGATGGAAGGGACCAAACCTCACCGAAATGACATGCTGGTTAATCTGCGATGCACCTCATTGATCTCTGCCTCCATCACCTTTGTCTATTGATGGACTGCACTATTGAAATGGAATACATAGACTATAATTTAATTGCCAACAAAAGCCTTCATCAGCCAACTAACAAAAGCCAATGCATCTATGTGAACTTCTGCAGTTATAAGATATTAGTTTTCAAAGACATTAATCTTAAAATTAAAAGAAATATATTTTTTTTAACACTGGACCTCAAGACTTACTTCTTTTGCAAATTTTAAAACCATGACTTATACTGTATACAAATAACTAATATTGGCATTATATTCATGTTGTTAAGCCAGATGGGAACTGGCCCCCACAGTGAGATTAATTTCTCCCAAGGTTATTTTTCTCCATTAACCAATAATATGGCCACAGTCACCTTCAGCTTGCACACAATGGGTCCTAAATACAATTATTATTTAAGTATTTCATTTTTATACACAATTTACAATCAGATTTAATCAAACTACACAATGATCACTCTAAGAATTTATAGATTTTACAGTTTAATTTTGTTATTTTTTTTAATGCATGATTTCCTGTAAAGCTGGTTTGAAATGGTGTGTGTTGTGAAAAGCGCTATACAAATAAAAATGACTTAACTCCTGAAATTTTGTTTGTTCATTCTCTTCAGATTGAGATTATAAAATGGCTGAATTTGAGGGGCTGCATGATGTTAGCTAATCATAACAGTGGGGGTTTACATTGAAGTTTTAAAGAGGCACTTTGGCCAAAACCGAATGTTTCAGACAGAGGGTCAGAGACAGGGTGAAAAATTATCATATATTACAAAAATAGTGTTTTAATGCAAAAAAAACAAAAAACTTAAAAAAATTAAAAATTATCAATGGATCTCAGGGAAGATAATAAAACTATTAAAAAAAAGAAATAATAGCATTTCAAGACA